>OZ037913.1:600000-1198946 GCA_964035575.1 Rhynchopus sp. YZ270_cl-10
CGGGATCTGTCAGCTTTGTATATCGATGTGTGCAACGTGTTTCTCAACTTTGTCGATAAAAACTATATGTCCGGGGTAGCACCGTTGGTGGTCGCGTTGCTCCCATTTGACGCAAAGGGCTATGTGCAGGACCCGTGGTTTCGCAGAGTGTGCAAACAGCTTGCTACAGGGTTAGAGGATGGGGCTCGTGGTCTTATTTCGACAGAGTGTTTGGCGGATCGCTCCAGACGGCTTGCGGCATTCCACTGCAGGCCCTGTCCCAGGAACAACGTGGTTATGTTCACAAAACCCAAAGAGTATTCACGTGAACAGCACTCCCTCCTCACGCGGCCGCAGCTCAGAGAAGAAAGCCCCCCTGATGTGGTGGGTGTTGTGTTTGGCGGCGGTGTGACGCGAATCTCGGAGTTGGAGGGGTTGGTTCTGGCGTGCCTTGCGCCAAGAGAGTTGAGGGCCTGTGAGGTATGTAGACGGGGTCTTTTTGTCAAATGTTTTTTCCCCCTCAAATACACCCCCCGGGGTTCGAAACCCGCGGAGTGTCAGTGCCTTCCCAGCGGCGTTTGCTCTGTCACCCTTTGAAATACCCTTTTTAGTGTCATTATGGCTATGCTTTCGTCTCTATGAAAAATTCGCTTCAGATGACGTGCCGTTCGTGGGCATCGCTGATTTTTCGGTCAGCAGAGATGCGTCGCTGCCTCCACCTGGGGAGGTTTATGACGAACAGGGTCCTTCGCTTCTTCGAGGAGGCGTGGGGGGACGAGCAGCTGCGGATCATGGTATGTCTCTCTCTCTCTCTCCCACCTTGCCGCCCGAGCATCCAAACTCCAAACTCCAAACCAATATTTTTTTTGAAATTCATTAACCTTCGGGTCAATATTGAGTACAGACCCGATTTCTCCCACCTGGTGGGATTGCTCGGCGATTGTCGACACAACAAAAAAAATATATAGTGGAGTTCATCCTCGGGTGTCTACACTAATACAACCAAGTTTTCAAAAAAAAACATACTCCCACCAACAACAGTCCGTCTGCGTCAGTAGAATGCAATTCAAACAACACCTCAAAACGCAAGGACGTTCCCTTGAATGAAGTGGGAGGAAAAAAAGGGGGAAGACGTTATTCGAAGCGATGCCAGAGATTGAGGGGTGGGGGAGGTTTTCTTGTGTTTTATTGGCACAATATGGGGGTAGGTGTGTACTACTGCACACTCTTTGTTTTTTCTGCTGTATTGTTTTTTTCTCTTTTTGTTCTCTTCTCACTTTTTCCTAGAACGCAAGATAGATTTTGTTTGGACCGGGGAGTACGTGGAGGGTCTTACGTGCTGTTGTTGTTTTTTTTTCCCTTTCTTCATTTAGCAAATGCCTCACGCCTTCTCATTTCTCTTCTTTCATGAGGGCCGTCTCTCGGCCCCTCTCTACTAGACTGCAATAAGTTGGTTTCCTCCCCCTTTTTCTCAACGTCTTTCCGTTTCTCCTTGAATCGAAAATCACAATAAATTGCAATCACCCCGCCCGGAAAATGATTTTTCTGCAGTGCGGACACACGTTCCTCAGGCGTCACAGGCGCTGCTTGCGGTGCTGCTGCAGAAGGAGCGGACTCACCAGGACAAGCTAACTGGTGTGCAGCCATGTGGTTCTCGAAACCGCGCTTCGAGATGTGCTTACCACACACAGTGCAGGTCTTCGTGCGGAAGGTTGGTCGGCGCCTGGCACCATCCCTTGTCGTACATGGAATGGTGGTGAAGGTTCAAGTATTGTTCGCGAGTGCACTGTCGCAGAGTGTGCGTCCTCCACTTTTTCGTACCCATCCTCGTACGAGTCCCAGTCTTCTTCTTCTTCCTCTTCTTCCTCTTCTTCCTCGTCATCATCATCTTCATCCATGGCAATTACCCCCCTTTTTCCCCCTATCTCACACTACAAAACCCCCCTCCCCCTCACTCCCCCGTCCCCATCTCCCCTATTTTCAGGGACGTCCTTACATCTTTTCAAATAACAAAGACACACAACATGGACCACGACCCTACCTACGAACCGATTGTGGGTGGACACAAATCGTACTCATGGGAGAAGGAGCTTCGCGAACGCGGCCTGCACGCCTCTGCAAACGAGCTTGCGAAGGACGGCGACGCATACTTTGAGGGTCCTCAGGGGCACCCCGCACCGGGCTCTGGCTCGCCAAGGAGAGACAGAGTGTCTGCGAGCCCTGCTCGGCGGGTGGGGTCGGTGGGAGGATCACCCTCTTTACCCTCAGTAGGGGCCAGCCCTTACGACGCAGGCTTCACCGGATCACCTGCACGCGCCTACTCTGCGTCGTACCAACAGTCTGGAGGATACGCTGCATCGCCTCCTGCAGGAGGGTATGGCAGTGCCGCTGGCTCCCCTGCAAGGGCATACTCCACCTCCCCGCACAACGCAGCATACCAGCAGCCCCCTGCGTACGGCTCCCCACGGTATCAGACGACAACGACGACGACGACGTACGTTGCGCCAACTCCGGTCTTGACCCAAACCTCAACCTATTCGCACCCCCCCGCATATGGGTCAGGAGGAGGCGGCGCAACGTTTGTGAACACCGGAATCTCCCCACCCCGTAGTCAGTCCCCGCCGAACACCCATCTCTACAGAATGGGTTCAGGCAGCCCTCATGCGGCAACCACTCCGTTGCATCAGGTGGGCGGTGGTGTCGACAATGACCCCATGTATGAGCCCATTATCGGAGGTCACAAAACACACTCATGGGAGAAGGAGCTGCGCGAGCGTGGCCTGCACGCCTCGGCGAACAGAGTAGCGCAAGACGGCGATGCGTTCTTTGAGGGTCCGCAAGGCAACCCTGCACCAGGATCGGGGTCACCCAGAAGAGACCGGGTGTCCCCTAGCCCGAGCAGAAGAGGGTTCAGCCCGATTTGATTATTCTTCGAAAATGTCTTTTAAAAAAAAACCCCATAGATGAAAAAAAAACACAAAAAAAAAATCCCTTCCCAAGATTGTTCGTTCACACCAGTGTGTGTACGGTTTGTATTTGTATAAAAAAAATTCCCCCCAAAAAAAAAAGTTTCCCCCCCTAAAAAAATATCGTTTTGCACCCATTTCGGCCCAATCGGGTCATACATTGGGGTAAAACGGTGGGCCACTTTTTCCAGTCTTTTCATTTCACGCCTTTTTTTTTTGTAAAAAAGGAAGCAAAGCAAAAGAAGTGCATCTAGAAAGCCCTGTCTTGAGGTGGAGTGGGTAGTTTTATGTCGTGGATAGGGGGGGAAGGGTGTGTGGGGGAGGGGAGGAGAGGAGAGGAGGGTCATTCATTTTCAGTTTACGATTGTTTCGCTGAGAAAATGGGGGGCTTTTTTTTTTGTTTTTAGTGACCGCGTCTGAGAAGCGTTTTGCACAGTATCAGCTTCACTTTTTTTGATAACGATTGTGACGAAGGTGACGAAGGTGAGTAAGGTGAGTAAGGTTGACTAAGCACAAGGCTTAGGTTCATCTTATAAACTTTTTTCTCTTTTTTTTTGAAATCAAAGAAGTTTGAGTCATCCTATGAAGCAATACTGTTCCTGTGTTACTTTTTTTCTTTTGTTTTGTTTAGTAAGCAAATGTGTACGCACGAAAACGTATTGCTTTTTTTTCTTTGTTTTCTGTTTTCTATTTTCCTGTGAATGGGTTGAAGGAGGTTTTTAACAAAAAAAAAATCTGCATCTATACCTTTGAAATTCATTAGCCCTCGGGCGACTTTTTGTGTACAGAACCCGTCCTCCAGGGTCCTCGGACAGGTGATTGTCGAAACTTTAAAAAAAAAATGTTTCCTTCCAAACAACCTCTGCATGGTCGCTCCCTGTATGACCCCTATACCCCCTCTCAAGAGGTGTGCTCCCACCACCGCTACGACTCTCTGTGTCCCGCCAATTTGTGAAAAAAAAGAAGAAAAAGAATAAAATGACGCCCTTTTCTGGATGTCCCTGTATAAAAGAGCCCTGTGGTGATGTGAGGGATGGGTAGGGCAGTAAATCCTACCTCTTCCCGTTGTAGGCTCGGGCCAAAAAAACAAAAAAAAAAAAAAAAACACAAAAAAAACCCCCCTTCTTTGTCCCCCTGTCCTGTTCCACCCCCATTGTCCCCCCTCCCTACCCTCATATGAAAAAAAAAAACGGCATTTTTTTCAATTTTTTTGATGCAAAATGGTACACTGCACAATCGTTCCGGAGCACTTTAGTGTACGTCGCTGCAAACCCACAAACCCGTTTACACCCGGTCATTGTACCAAAAGGTATACCGTTCACGAGCGGGCTGTTGTATTGCAAGTCAATAATATTATTCGTTTTTCCACTGCAAATAGCCTTCTCTCTTCCCTCTTTGGGCCGTCTTCGTAGCTTTCTTTTCACTTTTTTTTCTCTCCTTCTTGCAAAGCCAGACACGCACAGAGACAACCCTCTCCAAAGACTAAGCACCGGGAGGCCTCAGGTTCATCTTACAAACCTTTCCTTTTTCACTCCTCCTTCACTTTTTTCCTCCACCCACAGAAGCCCCCCTCTTACACAAACAAGGGGGTCAGTGTCTAGACACCCCTCATCCCCCATTACCCCATCCTCCTCTCTTATTCTTTGCCATTCCCCGCACCCCATATGCCAGCATGCACCGTTGCTGTGCAGGCGTTCTTCTCATTGCTTTGGTAGAGGTAGGGGCGTTGCTCGACCCTGCGCCGTGCATCGGGACCTATGACCTGGACTACGACCAGGACACCGGAACGATACGGTACCCAAGCGCAGCTGGGACGACGTACCTTCCGGGGCAGAGTGTGTGCTGGCGCATCCGTGCTGACGCATCAAAGTATGTCCACATCGGCTGGACGTCCTTTGCAGTAGAAGACTTCCAAGCCTGTAGTGCACAGGATACCTGCGGGGTGGGCACCCCAAGCTGCACCTACTTCGATGACTGCAGCCACGACAGATTGACGCTTTTTGACAGTACCGGAGCCTCGCAGAGGTACTGCGGTGAAGGCGGGCTCCCCGAATGGCAGGCGACAGTGCCAGGTGACGTTGTGCTCTGGTTTGTCTCGGATGCAGCTGTAGAGCTGGCAGGGTTTGAAATTTCCTTTGAACGTTGTCTCTATCCGTCGCCGTTTGTGTATGACTTCGACCCGCCTTCGTGTGGTGGTGTTTACGCCAAGACGATGCGTGGTGGTGGTAGCGTGACCTACCCCACCAGCGGGCAGTATGAAGGCGGGGTGAACGTCTGCTGGCGGATCCGCTGCAACGGGCAGGTCAATGTGACGTTTTCGCAGCTATCAGTCGATGATACGGTTCACTGTCAAGAGGACTTTGTGCGTATTTATGACAGCTCGCAGTCGTACTTCAGGCACTGTGGGAGTACGATCCCTATCATCGACCCGATGCCGGGGGATGTGGTGGTGCAGTTCCGTTCTGATGAGTGCACGAACGGAAACGGCTTTGCCATTTCCTGGACGTGTTCATCTTGGGGTACACCAGACTACCCGACCCCAGGGCAGAGTGTGCCCTCGCAATACGACTGTCCGGCCTTCGCAGTCGACGACGACTCGCTGACGGGGTCGCTGTCCAGTGGGGGTTACCCTACAAATGCAGACCTCTGCCAGCGCATCCAATGTGATGGACAGCTTGCACTCACGTTCACGACGTTTGCACTGTCCGGTGTGGGAGGGTCCTGTGAGGACGACTATGTGGTGATCATGCAAGAGGATTATGGGCCCTCAGAGCACCTCTGTGGAACGGTGGTTCCGCAGGTGGAGGTGGCGCGTGGGGACGTGGTGGTGAAGTTCCAGAGCGACTCAGTGTTCGACTCGTTGGCAGGTTTTGCGTTGACGTGGGTGTGCGACAATGCGACTGTGGTGCCGTCACGGCCGAGTGGGCGCACTGTCCCGCGCCCCATAGATCCGTTCGGGCAATGCGAGACGCAAGCTCCACCCACGTCGTCGCCCCCAACACCCGCGCCCCCGACAGCAGTGCCCACCCCAGCCCCGCCCACTGCCATCCCAACAGCAGTCCCAACAGCGGTCCCTACTGCAGTTCCAACAGCAGAGCCCACAGCGGAGCCCACCCCGGCACCGCCAACACCCGCCCCACCTACTATACCACCAACAATAGCACCCACTGTAGCACCGCCGACCGCCGTGCCCACAGCGGAGCCAACAGCAGTGCCCACCGTGGCACCGCCAACGCCCTTCCCCGTCACAGCGGTGCCCACAGCGGTGCCAACGGCAGTGCCAACTGCAGAGCCCACAGCAATACCCACAGCGGCACCAACAGCAATCCCAACAGCTCAGCCCACGGCAGTGCCACCAACACCAGCACCACCGACAGCGGTCCCAACAGCTCAACCCACAGCGGTGCCACCGACACCAGCACCGCCGACAGCGGTCCCAACAGCAGTGCCCACTGCACAGCCCACTGCAGTGCCGACAGTTGCCCCACCCACTGCTGAGCCCACTGCTGTGCCCACACAGCCGCCGGACACGTCTGCACCGCCAACGCAGCCGCCACCCACGTTTGTGCCCACAGCGCAGCCAACAGGCGCACCGCCAACTGTTGCGCCGGACACGGATGCGCCAGACACTAGTGCACCACCAACACCAGTCCCGCCGCCACCGCCACCGTGCATCACGCCTTCCATTTCGGGTGCTTTGGCAGACTGTGCGCCAGGGTCAAGCGTCCTGAGCGGTGACGTGTGTGTATGGACGGCGGAAACGAACCACTCCTGTGCAGACCTTGGCACATCACTGTGCACGGCTGGGTTCTTTGATAAGACGCCTCAGTGCATTGCAGACGGCTGTGCTGTTCCCGTTGTGATGGGTGCAACATCCGCGTGTGCAGGGTCGCTGGTTGTGCACGGTACCGCGTGTTCCTGGGAACAAGTATGCCCCACCCACACCCCACACCCACACCCACACCACCATCCCCTTGCAGGCCGACGGATACGACTGCGCGTTGCCCACAACGTCTGTGTGCATGACCGGGAAGCTGGCCCTGCCCTCCTGCGACTACATCACGCCGACCGCAACCATGACAGCCACCGAGACCTGCAACTGCCAGAACGGTGCCTGCGTCGACTGCTGCCCATGGCGCTGCCTCTGTCACTCAAGCCTTGCCCAAGGCTACTGGTCCGGCGAACTCTGTGACGAATGTGCCCCCGGGTGGTGGGGCACGTCATGCACCAAGCAATGCCCCAACGGGCCCTGCAACCCGTGCGGCGGACACGGCACCTGCTCTGACGGTGTGTCTGGGACGGGCAAGTGCACCTGTGCTCTGACGCTGGCCGACGGTTATTGGCAGGGAGATTCCTGCACTGAGTGCGCAGCAGGCTGGACCGGCAACCTATGTCAAACCGTGTGTCCCTCCTGCAACGGACACGGTGTGTGTACAAACTCAGGTGGATGCGAATGCTCCCTTGGCTTTGACCCTTCCACAGAATGCAGCACGTGTCTTCCTGAGCGCGAGCTTCAACAGGGATCGTGCAAGAGTCTCTGCATAGGGGAAACGTCGGACAGCAAAGAATGCTCTGCGCATGGTGTGTGCACGCAAGGCAAGTGTGCGTGCAGTGCAGGCTTCTGGGGTGCCGGGTGCGAGGAGACGTGTCTCTGCCTACGGGGTACATGCGACCCTGTGGGCGGAATCTGCACCTGCGAGTCTGGCTTTGCCCTTCCACACTGCACAACGTGCACGAAGGGGTTGTGGGGGGACAACTGTGACAAGCAGTGCGCATGCTCCGACCACGGTGGCTGTGACCGGGGCGGCACGTGTCAATGCGATGAGTTCTGGACAGGGTCCAGCTGCCACCTGCGGTGCGAAGGGAGCCACGCACCTTGCAGCGGCCACGGTAAGTGCTCAGAGAGTGGGGGGAGCCCTATATGCACCTGCGATGTGTCGGTTATTACCGGACACTGGGAAGGAAGTGACTGCTCTCGATGTGCACCGGACTGGTGGGGGAGCTCCTGTACTCTGACATGCAACGAGGGGAAAGGATGCAACGGCGGCACGTGCTACAAGAACGGTCGCTGTGGGTGCATTCTCGGAGGTGCGATGGACTTGTGTGGCAGCGGGTGCGACAAGACCGATTGCGACTACTGCCCGGGCTACGCGACTTGGGGCTTTGGGTGCATGGAGACATGCCCCGGTGGAGCAGTTCCGTGCTCGGGGCACGGGCACTGTGATGCCTCCCAGTCGGGCACGGGGGCCTGTTGGTGTGATGAAGGCTTCGTTGGCGATGCGTGTGAAAACGAATGTCCCAGCAGCTTCTCTCAGACGTGCGGTGGTCCCACACGTGGCATGTGCCTCCCCACAGGAAAGTGCCAGTGTCTCAACGGATGGGGCGGCAACAACTGCGACACCACGTGCCCTACGTACAACAGCGAAGTCTGCGGCGGTAGAGGGAGCTGCTCAGGCGACCCGCCTGTGTGCGCTTGTAACGAAGGCTATGGCGGGCCCTCGTGTGGGTACACCTGTTCCTGCGGCCATCACAGCACGTGTGATGACTTCTCGAGGGCTTGCCAGTGTCTCGGGAACTTCAGGATTTACAACGGTCTCTGCATTGTGTGCGCGAAAGGGTTCAGCGGCAGCGACTGCAATGGAGCGTGTGTGAATGGCGAGCCTTCCGAGACCACAACAGACTGCATCTGCGAGGCTGGGTATTCCGGCCCTTCCTGCGAGAGCGAATGTCCATACGCAGACAACAAGATCTGTGGTGGCAATGGCGCGTGCATTTCGGGCACTGGCCTTCCCGAGAGCACTTGCAACTGCAACCCTGGTTGGTACGGTGCTGCGTGCACGGTCACGTGCGAGGTGGCAGACTGCAACAGTGCGGGCATGCAAAATGCACAATGCGACACTTCGGGCACGTGTGCCTGCATGGACAACCTCGGCGGCCACTGGGCAGGCGATCAGTGTGACACATGCAAGGACCAATGGTATGTACTCACCAGTGCTCGTTCTACTACCTCTCTTTTCTACTCTCCTTCAACACAGGTGGGGCCTCGACTGCATGACGGCATGTGAGTGCAGCGGACACGGCTCGTGTGAGGTGACAACCGGCGCCTGCAAATGCTACACCGACAGGACACGTGGGTATTGGGACGGTCTTCGCTGCGACACGTGTCTTCCAGGGATCATTGGAAAGGTATGCTCGTTGTTCCCTTTCACCTCCTCCACCCACACCTCCCTTCAGACATGCCAGCAGCGTGAAAGCTCCCCGACGCGACTGGAATTTGATGGCCACACGTCGGCCAGAACAGACTCAATCGCAGCGTACTTCATTGTGAAGGATGCAGAGCAGAAGAAGCTGTACGTCGGCTACGACAAGGGGCTGGCAGAGTACGCACTACCTTCATTCCCACCGCAGTTCGTGGACGAGAAGCAGGGCATCTCTGCGCATGCGATGTGGTTTGGCAAGAGCACGGCGTTTGTCTTGGTGCAGGGTGCTGCCAACTTTGAGGTGCACTCCTTCGACAGGGCAGGCACTGTGCAGGCGTTGGCGCATGTCACCGACACAGCAGTGTCCTCGGGAACACCTGTCTCGGCGTGCAACGTAGGCGACACTGCAGTTGTGGTCTCCAGAACGTGCGAGGTCTTCACTGGGAGTGGCGCGAGCCTGGATCCCTTGCTGCAACTGACGCTGAGTGAATGCCACCACGTGTCGTGTGCGGGGCAGCTCGCTGTTGTGTGCAGCCCTGTATCGTGCGCTGCGGTTGACTTGCCGGGCGCAGTGGAGGGGCCGCCGATCTTCACTGCTGACACGTCTGCTGCTGTGAAGGGTGTGTCTGCGACGGAGATGTTCTCTGTGGCACTGACGTCAGGCACGAACACAATGCTGCACCAGGTGGGCTACAAGCAGCAACCGCAGGAGACGTACTTGGCGGACTCTACGGGGCAGAGCACTGCTGCTGTCGGTGTGGCGAACGACGGACTCAAGAGCGTGGGGTACGTGTATCGTCAGAAGGACGCCCACTCGCCCTCTGTGCTCTCAAAGGTGCTGGTGCAGCCGGGTGGGGGCTGGTACGGCAAGGCACAGATGAAGCAGCTCCTCACACCACAGGGCAAGGTCGTGTCCGAGGTATTGACAACACTGCTCGTCGACGACGAGTACAGAGTGCTGTGGGGCAGCGGTGCGTACGGCATGGGTCTCGTCGCCTTCTCTCTGCACGAGGTCGCAGACGTCGAGCCGCCACTTGCAGACGAGCGTGGTGGGACGGAGCTTGCTGTGGTGGGCCGTGGCTACGGCGATATCGCGTCTACGTGCTACTTCGAAGAAGGCATGGCGTCGGTGACGGCAACATTTCTGAACACAACGACAATGGGGTGTGTGGCCGACGCAGTCGCACTGCCGCTGTGCGAAGGTGCCGGTGTCATCGTCAAACACGAGACTCGCGACAGCGACGGTGTTGCCTCCTTGCTCCGCTACGCACCGCCTCAGCTGACCTCCGTGATGCCGTCCCGTGCTGCTTCGTGGAAGCAGAATTTAATCACGATACGTGGGTCGGGCTTCAAACGTTCCTCGTTTGCAACGTGTGTCTTTCACAGCTGGGACAGTGGCACCGTCAGACTTTACAGGGGCCGCTCTGTTGGCACGCAGCTGGCAGTGTACGTTCCATGCGACGTGCAGTGCGCTATGACGACGTACGGCTACGTCAGTGCTGTTCATGTCCCCGCAACGGTTCTGAACTCCACTGCAGTGGAGTGTGTACAGCCTGAGATCAAAGCAGCGCCACTGAACCTTTCGCTTGTGGATGTTGCGCTGGATGGGCAGATCTACACCGACGCACCACTTGCGCTGCCTATCTTGCGTGAGGCGGGCGGCATCTCCAGCCCTGCGACGCACACCGTCTCCGAGGACAAGGACGTGCCCCTCTACGTGCACGTCCGTGACTCCTCTGGTGGGAAGCTTCTGGAGCTGGACACAGAGAAGCGCCCTGGGTACGCATGCGTCGTGCAGGGTGGGTCGTGTCTCATACAGTTCAACTTCACCACAGCCAACGGAGTCTTCCTCTGCCCCTCAGTGCACGACTGGCCTATCATCAGTGGGGACAGACGTGAGTTTGTTGTGCGTTTTACACTGTCGAACGGATGGACCAGCAGCACCAACGTGGTGCTGGTGCACGGTGCGCCGTTCAGGCTGCGCTTCATCCAGGCACCGCCCGTCACTGTCGCTGCGGAAGAGCTGCTGTTCCCTGTTGTGATCGAGGTGCTGGACAGCAGTCTGTACCGCGTGACGTCGCTGGACAATGCACTCATGCGTGCAAGCATCCTTCCCGAGAACACAACTGACAGTGTGGACGTAGGGTACACCTCGACGCGTGCTGGGGTGGCAACCTTCAACGACATGAAGCTGTCGCTGCTGGTGGGCACTGCATATACGTTGGTGTTCACACTCACGGAGTACCCAGACGTGCCCGACCTGGTGAGCGACATCATCGAGGCTGCGAACTGCCCTGTGGACAAGTACCAAGAGGTGGGTCTCTCCGGCTGCTACACATGCCCCAAGGAAGGTGCCATCTGCAACGGCACCGCGACCCTCGAGACTGTCCCCGGCTACTGGAGCCCCGGCGGGAACACCTTCTTCCGCTGCAGGTCCGACGATGTGTGTCTGGGCTCACAGATGAGTGCTGCCACACAGTGCCTCGAAGGGTCTGACGGTGCGCTGTGCCAAGGCTGCTCCAACGGGTACGCACGTGCTCGTAGTGTCGACAAGCCCTGCGAGGAGTGTGAGGGCACGAAGTCCTACGCAATCGCGATCCTGCTCGCACTGGCGTACCTTGTGTTCGGCTTTGTTGTGATCTTGGTCACCGCCAGATCATACCAGCACAAAGGGACGCTAGGCGAGGCGACGGTTCTACTGCGTAACACCATCGTGTTCCTGCAGGTGCTGGGCAAGTTCAATGAGTACAGCGTGGCAGTGCCGGACCCGCTGGAGACGTCGTTCTTCTTGTTTGGGCGCATCTCGCTCTTCGACTTCTCACTGTTCCAGCAGTTCAACTGCCTTGCACGGTCGTACTTCCCGCTTCTGGAGATCTATTTGCTGTTCCCCCTTACCTCTGTGGTGTTGGCAGCATTCGCCTACATACCTGGGAAGTACTGTCTCTTTGGGAAGATGACGCGCGAGGAGATAGCTGGCACGGCGCACCGACGGATCACCATGCGCTTTCTTGCGGGGGTGTCGCTGACGGTGAGCTTCTTTTTGTGCTATCCTACGATGCTGACGCACTTCTTGGCGTATCAGAAGTGCAAGACGTATCCTGACGGGAGTGGGGGGACCATGAAGCGGCTGTGGGTCGACGTCACGATCGACTGCGACGATGCGGAGTACGAACGGCGGCATGCGGTGGCATCGGCAGCGTCGTACGTGATTGGCGTGTTTCTACCGTTCCTGTTCCTTGTATCATACACGACACTGCGGCGGATGGGACGGTCCGACTGGCTTGTGTACTTCGTGGGTGGCTACAAGGAGGAGATGTGGTTCTTCCCTGTGCTGGTGCTTGCACGCGAGGCTGCCGTCGTCGCACCCGCCCTCTTCGCATCAGAACACCAAGACAAAACCATTCAACTCTACGCTGCAGTCTGGTCCTCCGAGATTGCTCTCTTCCTGCACTACTACTTCCAGCCGTACGTCCTCCGACGCCACAACTTCCTCGAGACCGTGTCCCTCTCGGTCACAACCATCGCCTTCAACCTCTGCCTCCTCTACCCCGTCAACGGCATCTCACCAACCCAGCGCGCATTGCTAACAAACTTTGTGAACCTCCTCTGCTGGGTGACGCTGCTCGTCTTTTTGTACTTCTTCCTCCCTGCAGGGATGCGGGGTGCCATTCAAGACAAAATCGAGCCTCTTGCACAGAAACTAGGAAAAAAACGTAAACGCGAGGACCCCGTCCCCTCTCCCCCTACATGGCACGAAAAGCCACGCCTTGTCACACATATTGAGCCATCAGAGGCCACAGAACGGGGTGAATCAGAGACTGGAACGGGGAACGACTTTGTGAGCTTGCTTCCACCACCACGCCGTGTGCGTCCGCCATCTACTTCACCTCTTCTGTCACACCGTACAGGGAGTGCGGACTCTGAGTTGGTCCCTTCTCCTTCGGGTTTCATGAGCCCTCCTGACAGTCCTCATGCCCAAAGACCACGTGCCAGCACAGGGCTTGCCACGATGAACCCAACCCGCTCTGCACGCAGCATACGGAAGGAGTCGATCATGAGGGGCCCTACCTACGCAGCACTCATGCCACCCACATCCCCGGGGGAGCCACTTCATTGAGTGCTTCTGGAAGGGAAAGGGTCAGGGGGGGAACAAGATAGAGGGCCTATATTTTTCGGGCCCTGCCCCTCTCTATTTTGCCCTTTTTTTTTTTAGATGTGCACGAGAGGCACATTCATTTTACAAAGATTTTTTTTTTTTTTTTTTTTAGACCGTGGGGAAGCCTCTTGGCATTCGCCTTCTCCCCCCCCCCCCCCCGCGTTTAATGGCCGGGTTGGTTGAAACTACTATATTTGTTAAAAAGGTGTACTAAGCACAGTGCCACTTATGGTGTGATTCAGGGGGCACGGACAACCCACGGAAGAACCACGCGGGAACCACGGAGAACTGTTTCGGGCTATATTAATATTTGCGGAGCACCTTCGGGAGAACCACGGGGGAACCACGGAGAATCCGTTTGGGTGATCACACCAACTTAGGTTCATCTTTATAAACTTTCCCTTCCTCTCTCTCTTTCTTCTTTTTTTTGTACGAGAGATGTGTTGTCCGCGAAGGCCTACTTTGTCTTTCCAATTTTCCCTCTCATTATTACCCCCGCTTTGAAACCCCCCCTTCGTAAGGTGACTAAGCAAGGCTTGGGTTCATCTTATAAACTTTTTTGTCTTATATTAGCCACAGTCTTCAATACGGAGTATCGGTTTGCAATCTACAAAAAAAAAAAAAGGCGAAGTAACCAAACCAAGGTTCTTCCCCTTTCAAAAGGTTGTGCACAAACAAATGCATGGGTATCTTTAAGGCCTTTTTTTTTAAAGGGTCGCAACTGTACCCCCAAAGCCTTCTTATTCTAGACAAGACTCAGCGGAATTCTGTCAACCTTTCCTTCTCTTCCGTATCAAAAAAAATAATGTAATGGTGCGTTCAGATGGCTGGCATCGTACAGTCAGTAGGAGGTGCCTGCATCCATACTATTTTTTTCTATAAGGTGACTAAGCGTAGGTTCATCTTATAAACTGTCTTTTTTGTTATTGGGCAGATTTGCTGTCGCTGCAAAAAAAAAAAAATAATGCTTTAACGAATCCACACAGTCTCCCATACACGGTACATCCCACCCTGTGGGAAAGTATTCCGTGTTTATGAATTTCTCAAAAAAGAAAAAAACAAGAAACAGACTCCAAAAAAAAAAAGAAACACATATTTCCCTCCCTCCACACAGCTCGGTTCCTCATCTTGTTCTGATGTGTGTGTGTGTGTATATGCATGATATGCAAGTCTTCTTGTTCAATTCTGACATACAGTGATGTCGCCATGCCATTGCACATAATCCCGATGTGTTCTGTTCCATCGACGTTCCTTTTTTTCTCTCTTTTCTTTTATCAACTTTTTTCTTTCTTTTTTTTTGCGAAAAAATGTACCTTCTTGTTGGAAAAAAAATGTGTGTACAGGAAGCGTGCATCCTTAACCTATTAGCCACCAAGGGGGGTGGGGGTTTTTTTCCCGTTTTTTGTTTCGGAATCATCTGAGTGTTTCTGGGTCAAAACTGGGGCGATGGTGCATTTTTTGGGTCCCCTAGGTGGTTTGGTATGGTTTTCAGGGACTTCTGCGGTTCTGAGAATCAAAATTGAAAAAATCGCATTTGTTAGGCTGTGACCGTCCCCCCCTGTTTCACGCATTTTCCTTGATGTGCGTGTTGTGGGCGGCGGAAAAAATCAAAAACAAAATTCTAAAACGTCCAAAAAAAATAGGGGAATCACACATTTCTACCTCCCGGAATCCATTGCAGAAATTTTTTTCCACTTTTGACAAAATTTTATTGTCTCGGAGGCTGGTGCTGATTTAAATGCGCATATATGCGCACTTGGTGGCTAATAGGTTAAGGGGTTTTTTTTGACCAAGCAGAGAGATTTAGTAAGTAAAAACTTTAGGTCTGTCACCAATGTGTGCCACCTGTGTTTCACGCAAAACGCAGTGTTACGTAACCCACAACTGACCAGCATTCCTCTCCTTTCCTGGTTTGCCACAGCGAAGGTGTTCTTTAAAACAGTGAACGTATGTGACACATTTCCAGACAGAAGAGAGAGAGAGTGTGTGTGTGTGAGGGGGAGACCGAAAGGGCACCACATATCAACAAAGAGAAGAAAGCAAAATGAAAAAAAACCCCCCCCCCCCCCCCGTTATTCAGTAGCTTTTCTTTTATCATATCAGATGCAAACCACGAAAATGGACGTAGGACTGCATGGGTTGGGGTGTCCACCTCGGTACAGCCGGTCATACCAAGGTACACTGTCGCGAAGAGGGCTTTGTATTTCAACTCTACTTTCTTATATAGTGGGGTTTCTTCGGGGATTGGGGTTGATGCGCGGCACATTGTGCTCGCGAGAACGTAGCTTTCTTTCCGTCTCCCTCTTTTTTTTTTTTTTTGCCAACAGCAGTTCTGTAAATATCTTCTCTTCTCCGTATTCTACTTTTTTTATACCAGATGTGTGTATCTCTGAGGTTCTTTCATCTTTCAAATAGTCTTATTCGTTTTTTTTCTTTTCCCTTCCGTTTTTTCGTTAGGTACACTGTCAACGAGGGCTTTGTATTTCAAGTCAAAAAAATTTTTCACGCTATTTCTATTAGTATTCGCCGCTCGTCCTCGCTACGGGGTTTCCAAAACCGCAAAACAGAAAAAAAGAAAGAAATTACCTCCTTTTTCTCCTCTTTTTTCATACCCTCACATACACCCTCCCCATCGAACAAACAATTCACTCTTTCCAGGCAGCTTTCCTCTGCACCCCTTTTTTTTCATTTTCCAAATGCGGTTTAGAACACCTTCTTGAATCTCTCTTTTGAGGCTTTTTATTTCTCTTCATTAAATTTAACCTTGCTTTTTTTATCCTCAAAAACCCCCGCTTCTGAGGGGATGATTCTCCGGAGTTGCCATGTGTTGGCTGTTGCGATACTGTTGATGGTTGATGTGCACGATGTAGAGTCAGTGGACACCGCGACGTCCACGTTGTCGATGTCTGTTTCGAAGAGTGCATCCAAGTCCAGTAGTGTGTCACGTTCACGTTCAGGGACGGGGAGTGCGTCGCTTACACGGAGTGCGTCGTTTTCAAAGTCGCCGACGTTCAGTAGATCAAAGTCGTCCTCGTGGAGCAAATCGCCGACGTTCTCAGGAAGTGTGTCGCTCTCCATCCCGACAAAGTCTGAGTCATTAACAATGTCGCTGCCAACACTGACGGCGTCGACAACGAAGAGCACAACACCAACGCGGACCTACACAGGGACGAGGACAAAGTCGACGTTGACGCTGTCAGTGTCCTTGTCGGTGACGCCCTCAATATCGCTTTCGAAGTCGCTCTCGAAGTCGCTGACGCACACTGTGAGCCCTTCGGAGACGCGGTCCTTTTCGCTGCCTACAGGGACAGTCTCGTTGAGTCCGACGTTTTCGTTTTCGTTGTCGCACAGTGCGTCGCTCAGTGCTTCGTTGACAACAACGCTGTCGCTGCCGACGGCTACAGACTCGCTGACGGAGACGTTCAGTTTGACGGACACCTTCACAGAGTCGGTATCGTTGACGCTGCCGACTGCAACAGACTCGGAGTCGGTGACGTTTACGTTGCCGACAATGACGGAGACAGACACGTTGACGATAACAGAGACGCTCTCTGTTGAGACGGCAGACAACTTCACGGGGGTGATGCTGCCTGGGGAGAGTGCCTTCTATGCGGGGCAGGATGTGCGCATTGGTGTGACAGACGTCTTGGGCGACACGGTCAAGGCGTTCTTCAACTACACCGACCAAGCTGGGTACGACATCCGTGTGTACGAGTACGTCGCTGCCTTTGGCACGTTCTGCGAGAACTACAACCTCAACGCAACAGATCCCTCCTACAAGCTTGTTCACGTCATCGACAGCCAGATCGGCTTCGGCCTCAGCGTAGCCGACTACATGGTCAACCGAACGTACGTCCCAACCGCGTTTTCGACGTTCACCGCACCACACCACAGCGTGCAGTTCATCATCTGCTACCGACGCTCTAAGACCCGCTCCGATCTGACTGCACGCAACTACTTCCCGCGGGATGGCGAGTGGGAGCTGTTCCGCACCAAGACGCAGGACAATGTGTTCCGCTCGCGCCCGACCGAAACGTTCTACTCTCTTCCTGAGACACCTACGCCAAACCAGTTTGTCGTTGTCAAGCTCTTTTCCTTTGGGTTCAACTTCACTACACCGGTGAACTGCAGCTCCGACACGACTAAGATGCAGGTCTTTGGGACCAACGGCACCTATGCGCAGTGGGAGTGCCTTAAGGGCGATGCTATTAAGATTGTCCCTCGTGGGAAGCCGTGCACATACGAGACGAAGTACGAGAAGATGGGCCACCCCTACCTGGGCACATACTACGTGAAGGACAGTGGCGAGCTGCACCACGAGGCTGCGTTGGGCCTCTTCGAGGGTGCCGAGGACGGCGGTGTCGGCATCCTCTCCTCCTCCATGGCAAACCCCTTCACACACGGCACTGCCGCAAGCGACGCCACCATGCCACGCATAGCTACCGACCCCTCCATTGCCCCCAGCGCCGCCTCCACCGCATCTGTGTACCTCAAAATGCCGAAGAAGATTGGCCAGTACGAGGTCTGCTTCTCCTCCATGGAGCAGAGGGCGGTCCTGAAGAAGGGCAGGACGTCTCTCGGCCCGGTGAGTCAGTACCCTCACGACGTGCCATTGTGGAAGAAGCTGTACCCATGCGACGAGCTTGCAACGGATGGGTGCAGGTTTGGGAGCTCTGCGTCGGATGTGCCGTACTTTGAGGTATACCCCGAGGACATCACGTGGTCGACGTTGGACGTGACCCCGCACACCTGGGGGACGATTCGTGTGCAGGCGCCGTCGAAGGTGCTGAACCGCCACCCAATGTCTGCAATGGAGTCGGACTACTTGACCACTGTCGGTGGCGACTGGATTCGCATTGTGGAGGACTTCAACTTTGCGACAGACCGGCCTGCACTGGACCTGCAGGGTGTTGTAGGCGTGCAGGTCGGCTCCTTCTCTCCTGTGGGGTGTTGGCCGCCGTACCATGACTTCCTCGCAACACGTCTCGAGCAAGGCGCCTTTGCACCCTTCTCCTCAACGGACCTGGGTGACTCGCCATACAACGTGGACGGCCTAAGCGACCTGAAGGGTGCGGAGGATACCTACTTCACACTCCGCATGCCGCAGTTCGACTCAAAGTACTACGTCTGCTACAAGAAGGAGGGCTGGACTGCGTGGCGCATGCTGGCGTACACAGAGGACAACGACATCCCGACCATGTGGCAACGTCTCTACCCCTTCTACCCATATGCCCTTGCAAGCCCAGCCCCATTGGTGCCTGGGCAGTACGTAGAGGATAAGTATCTGAACGGGAAGTTGATCCTGACGACCCCAAGCAACATCTACAACAACATCAGCCTCGAGTGGACGATGAACGACACGCGGTCCGGGATGTGGGGCCCACTGCATATCGAGGAGCGCTACCAGCGCATCAAGTTCTCCGCAAAGAAGAGCACAGCCCTGCGGCACACCTGGGAGTGGCAGCAGTACAACACAGCAGGGCGCAAGCTGTCGGAGCTGCGTGGCACGTCCCTGCGGATTATCCCACAAGGCTTCCCCTGCGACCACAACAGCAACGCAACGGACCAAGGCCGCTGGGCGCACTATGACAACGGCGGGGAAGAGGAGTGCCACTGGCGTGACATCACCCCCACCAACCAGTACTGCTTTGGCAGCCACTCCGACTCGGAGAGTCTGAACCGCATCACCTTCTACATCCAACTCCCTGTGCAGGGCGACTACGACGTGTGTGTGCGCATTGGTGCTCTCAACTGGTACCTGGTGAAGCCGCCGCCACGCCAGTTCTTCAACCTGGAGCATCTCTACACACCGAACCTACAGGTCGTGCCGCCGACGCCCTTCTGGGTCAAGGGCGTTGTGGAGACGGAGACAGACACAGTATTGCTCATCTCAGGCTACGACGCCTTCGCTACAGGCCACGGCGGAGACTTCGCACGCCTCGTGTACAACCGCGAGCCGTGCGACCTGACACCCGAGACCTGGTTGCGGCAGCGTGGCGAGATGGATACGGTGCTGTCGCTGCAGTGTGACGACGCCTTGATTGCCGCAAAGACGCCGTGCACTGACCCGCGTGGTGACTTCGATGTCTTCCGCCTGCAGAAGAACCCAACCAATAAAATCGTGCCATTTCAGGTCAAAATGCGTGAAAAAGACATGTTCCGCGACGACATCCACAGCCGCATCATCGCATACGTCACCCCCAAGGAACACAACATCACATACCACCCCGTCAAGATCGAGGCGCGTCTGTGTGTCAAATCTGCGCTCACGCCGAACTGGTTTTGGCAGGACGTGCTCACGGTGCCGCACACCCCCTTGCTGGTGGTCCCTGCAACGAGCACAGAGCTGCTTGCTGGTGTGCTGGAGAGTTTCGAGGTGTTCTTCCCGACAGGGACACTTGCGTTTCCGTTCCACGCAAAGCTCGTGCCGCACGACGTGGCATCTGCGAACAGCCACTGCCAGAACATTGCTGCCGGGATCGACGAGTCACCGTACTTCCTCTCTCAGACGTTTGGTGCGCATGCCATCAAGGGGCAGCAGGCAGGGCAGGAGGGGCTGTCCTTCACGATTGACACGCCGTTGCGGGAGGGCGAGTACTGGCTCTGCATCAGCATGAACGTGAGCACCGTATGGCACAGATCGCTCTACACAGTGCGCGACAATGGGATGCGCTGGTACGTCGCTACGAACGAGAACCCCGTGAACCAGGGCTCCTCCTCCATCTTCCTGCAGCGCTGCCGGGGGCAGAACTGCCGCTCCACAGACACATTCGACACGAACGCTGGCGCAGACAGGGCAAAGCTGGTGCAATGGGACCTCCCCTGTGCCACGTACGAGCACGTTGGGCTGGAAGGAGGTGGGCTCGACGGGCACACCGACCTAGGTCCTAGCAACGGGCCGCAGAAGTTTGCCTCGTTCGACATGACCTTCCCCCCTGTGCCGGAGGACTCGAAGGCGCGCTACAAGGTGTGCGTGTACACGGCGATGGCGGCGAAGGGCGGTGCCAAAGTGTGGATGTCGCTGAAGGAGGACACCAACGCCGTAGGGCAGCAGTTCATCCACGGAATGCACACAGAGCCTGCCAT
This sequence comes from Rhynchopus sp. YZ270_cl-10, assembly GCA_964035575.1. Taxonomy (NCBI): domain Eukaryota; phylum Euglenozoa; class Diplonemea; order Diplonemida; family Diplonemidae; genus Rhynchopus; species Rhynchopus sp. YZ270_cl-10. Next base: position 620,388 of record OZ037913.1, read on the forward strand.
CTTTGGAGAGTTTGGTGTGGACCCGCGCCTGGCGCCACTGACGGGAGCACGGAAGAGCGGCCCCCCCTCTGCACTGGCAGGAGCGCTCACGGCGTATGTGAACGACATGCGGATTGCAGACCCGCGTGTGGTGACGGGGCTGTGGCTCACCCCAACGGTGCCGCACCAGGCCATCAGCAGGGAGCTCGTCAACGAGATACAGTTCAAGCTCGTGCCGTGGCCGACCTGTGCAGGGCTTGAAGAGTCCTCATGCCGGCGCAGTGGGTGGTGCTACTGGGATGCAGGCTGCAAGGACACACCCGGCATCGTCTTCGACTGCCGCAGCTCGGGCAGCCCGTCCTCCGTCATCCCAAGCCCAAGCTGTGTGGAGTCTGTTGGGACGTGCCCCATGGCCTCGGCCGACCTGCTGCTGTCGAAGCATGCACCCAAGGGCAGCGTCGGGCTTGTCTTCCACCTTCCCGAGCCGGGCAGGTATCTTGCATGCGGGAAGCTGCCGAACGGGCCGTGGCGGTTTGTTCTGTCGCAAGGGTCGGAGACGCTGATCGTGGAGGACCCAAGGATACAGATGGACCCTGGGAAGGTGAGCTTTGATGCGCCTGGGGCGAACCTGACTGTGTTCGACATCCACGGTGTGGACGGCGTCTCGCTGGGATCGTGGTGTGCGGAGCATCCGCTGGACTACCCTAACTGCAAGGAACACTTCCAGCCTGCGATGCGCAAGGACTGGGTCACGGTCGTGAACGACACACAGGTGTGCATGCCGTCGCTGTACCCAGGTGAGTCTGGGTGGTACCCCATGAAGCGCATTGGGAAGGCACTGTCTGCTGTGGAGCCGGGTGTTGTTGGCTTCCGACTGCCGCCACAGGACCCGACGCCTTCTGGGCAGTACCGTGTATGCGTGCTGAAGGCGTCGTATGCACAGGAGGCCCTCGGGGGCATGCCTGTGAAGGGCGCACTCTCGCAGCCGGGTGTGTCGTACACAATGTGGAACCGTGCACCGCCCTCCCTCGGCACAGGAGGCAGCACCTTCCTCCTCACCGCAGGCATGCCCGATGAGCTGGCAGTGCGCGTCACAGGTGAGTGGGACACTAGCAAGCGCTTCCACATCTGGGACCCTGCCGTAGGGTACGTCTACGAAGGCATCAACGCAGTGCGTGTGCAGCCGACGAAGTCTGTGCCTGTGGTGGCGGGCAGCCTGATCACCATCAAACTGACCGCCATGAGCAGGGGACTCGTTGCCGGTGTCGGTACCTTCCCTGTTTACATCGAGACATGCATGGCGAATGACTGGAACGAGCTCAACTGCGACGTCAGCACGCCAAATGTCGTTAAGGTCGTGAATGTCCCCTCCAGTAGCGGTTGCAACCGCAACGATGCTGCAGGGTACGAGTGGGACGAGGGTGGTGGCACGCAGTTCATGGTGTCCGGGGAGCTCACGTACACACTGCGTCTGCTGTCAATCTGCAACGACACTGCGTTCCAGTCAGGATGCGGGGTGAAGTTCGTGACAGGCAACCTGCGCTCAAAGGCGGTCTGGTTTAGTGTGGAACGCCGCAAGCCGGATGGAATTGTGTTCAACGGGGTGAGCATCAAGATGCAGACAGCTGTGCAACACATCTGCTGGCACAGGCAGATGTGCGTCCTGAACTTCGAAGCCACGACGGGTGGTCTGCGTGAGTTTGCCCCCAACACCACACTGCACATCTCCCTGCAGCAGGGCCTTGCTGCCGCACTCTCGCGGGTGACAGGCCTTTATGAGGTGACGTCGCTCTGGGACAGAGGGGGCACGTTTGTGTACAGCTTCCGTCCGTACCTGCTTGCGGGGAATGTGCAGGAGGTGACGGTGCGGGTTGCGATCGACACAAACAGCTTCATTGACATCAACATTATTATCCGGAGCATTGCGAGCACGAGGCTGCACCTGGAGGACCTTGTTCCGTTGGACGTGACGATGCGCACGAACGGCATCCACCCGCCTGCACCGATGTGGATGCCTGCGATGACTGAGAGCGGACCGTTTGTGCTGCAGAAGGAGACACAGAGCAGTGCGTGGGAGTCGCAGCCGGGTATGTACATCATGGCGTTGGCGCCGTACGAGCTGCGCTTTGAGATGTTCGACGTGGCGGACGTGCCCCTGCAGAACCTGAACGCATGGAAGGCAGACCTCTCCTTCGAAAGCCAGGAGGCACAGCGGCGGAACAAGATCCTCTCCGTCCCACCGAACCTCGACGACGTGACCTCAAGCTACACAACCCCGCAGATGGTGCCTCCATACCGCCCGCTCACACCGCTCTTGGTGCCGGGCACGAACAACACATGGTCGGTGCGCTTCCGTCTCTTCAGCAACATTGGGTGCCAGCGCCTCACCCCATGCAAGATCTTCCTGACACTCACAAACGGCACCACAACGGTGACAGCGTCGTTCAAGGTCTCCGTGCGTGTGCGTGCAACGACACTGAAGATCCTGGCCCCGCTCCTCTGGAGTGCCATCCATAGGGGCCTTGGCGTCTCGGTGATCCCCGGCACCTTCGACAACAGCGGTGCCTGGATGCCCGATGAGTACAACCACGGCGATGTGTACGCGCTCATGGCAGACTCCTCCGACGGGGTGGCCAACAAGGACGGCCGGAAGCTCGCAGACACCGTCGACAGCACCCCCGCAAAGCACTCCTTCGCATGGATCGACCCAGTCACAACATCAGTCTTCGACATCTGGGGTGCACGTTGGACCCTCAGCACCACCCGCCCCTGCACACGCTGTGCCTTGACATTCCACACCACAAGCGGGCTGGGGCCAACCTCCGACACAATGGAGGGCGGCACCCTTGTGTTCTCGTTGACAGACGAAACCTTCAAGGTGGTGTGCGAGGCAAAGACGATTGGGTATTCGATAGGGGCGTTGTCGAGTGAGGAGTTCAACGTCACGATCACGCCGACGACACGAAACGGGGTGCCGACGAACTGGGCAGACTGGCCTGTCGAGATTGACCCTGTGACGGACTTCCTTCAGGATGGCGAACCGGTGCTGACGGGGCTGCTGTCTCTGCACCACAAAGGGTCGACAGGGGTCATTCATGCGAGCATGGTGGACGGTGTGGCAACCATCTCTGGGCTCTTCGTCAAGATCCCAGAGAACTACCAGGGCGGGTCATACAGCATACGCGCCAAGGTGAACGGCAGCACAGACTCGTACCACTGCAGCACCTCGATCAAGCTACAACGCTCGACACGCAGCCAAGGCTTCAAGACCATTGCGGTGCACCTCGTCGATGGCGGGCAGGCACTCTGTGCAGACCCCGAGAGCCTGCTCGGGTGTGGCAGCTACACACTCGACACGGAGCAGACGCTGCGCCTCAAGATACGCTACTACGGCGGCACCACCCTGAATGACCTGCTCACAGACGTGACCGACCGCGACGTCACCATCCGCATCAAGGAGGACATCGTCAAGTGGGAGAACTGCGAGGGCGTCTGCCCAAGCCGAGCCGTCGAGCTCACCAGCGTGCATCCCCCGCTTCTTGCGAACGAGAACGGCAAAGTGACGATCCCCCTCAGCCAGGGCTCCTCCGTCGTCAAGTTCGAGCGTAGGGTGACTGGGGGGAGGTCGGCACCTGGCGGGCGTGGCTTCATATCGCTTGTGCAGCAGTCCTGGAAGGGCTTCACCACTCCTGTGCGCGAGACAGTGTTCGAGATCTGCGACCGTGAGTCTATCGAGGGTGAGCTCTCTGCCTCTGCGTCGTTCATCCCGTGCAGGGAGATCCGCATGTGGATCAGACCCTCCATACCGGTGCAGACACGCGATACAATGATCGTGGGCACGTCCCTCACGACGCCGAGCCTGCGCTATGGTGTCCCTGGGTGTGGGACCGGCATCACGAACATCAACATCAGCATTGCAGTGTACTACATCTGGGGCGACGTGCGCTACGTTGCGTACGACGTCCCCTTCGAGTTCGCCATGCGACACGGGTCGGGCCAGACCTTGGTGCAAGTGGTGGGGAGCAGCCTCGGTGCGTCGCGTCCAGAGATCACCGTGGACAACGGACTGCGCAGCGACATGGTGCTTTCTGACCTCCTCACGCAGGGACAGCAGACAGTTGAGTTTTCCTTCTACGGGCTCTACTCGAAGGCGTCGGACACCTTCCGGGTGTCGGTGCGGAATATGCTTGATGCGAAGAATGCGCCAAAACCGACCGAAACTGCGAATATGTACGGATGGCCACCACGCTCCTCGGACACGTACCCTGCCGTCTCGATTCTCGACACCCCCACACGGGACGATGAGTGCTTCCAGCGGCGGCGTTTCCCACGGATACGTGACCACTACCAACGCTGGGAGAAGGACCCTGGGAAGGGGTGGGCATACGGGTCGAACAAGGCGGCGATGGTGGGTCTGCCGTTCCCGCTGCAGGTGCAGGTGAAGGGGACGGATGGTGGACGTGCGTGGTCATTTCTCCCTTCGCCCGTGGTCCTGCGCAGCAAGGTCGCAAACAAGGGCTGCAACGACGGTGGGAATGCGTCGGTGTACTCTATGAAGACGTCTGCAGGTGACGTGGTTGACCTGAAGGGCGACATGACCGACTTCGTGCTCTCGCCCTCGCAGTACTCCGTCACGCAGGGTGGGCAGGTCACGCTCTGGGTAGCCCTCTCGACCCCATGCCAGGAGTGTGTCATTGAGCTCGCCCTCTGCTACCAGAGCGCGCTCACCCTAGGCCTCGACACCTGCCACACCCTTGGAGGCTCTGCTGCAGAGGAACGCAACGGGCCCATGGTCTCGCAGCGCACAATGGTCACGCAGCCGTTCACAGTGCTCCCACTCAAGACAAAGGCAGTGGCCATCACAAAGCAGACCATCCCGCTACAGCCAGACATCCAAGTTGGCACGCCGTTCAGCGTCAGTGTCGAGCCTGTGCTGGAGTTTGCGGGTGATTGGATGATGCATCCGCCTGCCTCTTACAAGGCGAAGACGACTGACATCGTTGTTGAGGCCTCTGTGCGGGTCAAGTGGATGGACAGTGCGGACGGGATGCTTAGTAGGCATGTGCGCTACTCGAACGGCGGGTTCATCCGTTTGGGGCAGACGACTGCATGCGAGACGTCGCGTGACGCGCTGATCACTGCCTCAGCACGCGCAGACTCGACCCTCACGAACCTTGTCCACTACCCGAGTGCGGCGGAGCAGGCTGACATGGCTGTGCGGGGTGACACAAATGTGTGGTGGGCACAGCCCTTCAACTTTGCCTTTATCCGGTCGTGTTCGCACTGCGAGGTGTGGATCCACGCACGTCTGCTCAAGGGCGGTACACTCGTCTCGGAGTGGCAGGCACCGCTACGCAACGCTGCAGGCAACGTCATGGTGTACCAGGTCAGCTCCTGCGGCACGAGGTGGATATGGGGAGGCGAGCCGCCACGCACAGTGCGCCGGCGGAAGCCGTTTGGCCTTTCTGTGTGGCGTGCAGACTCGAACCAGATTCCTTCCTGGGAGGGCGCTGTGCCTGTCTCTGTTGGGAAGGGGGATCCCAACGTGGGAGGCATGGTGCTGTTCACATCTACACTCGAGTCGCAGACACCACCCACACTGACGTCGGTTGCGGGAGTTGCGAACTTCAGAATGGAGGCGACACGGAGCTGCTACCAATGTGTGTTCCACATCGGGAACCTCTACAGAGACATCATGGTGGTGTCCAATGCGACGCAGGTCATCGCAATCCCGAAGGCAACAAGCAGTGGCATGCACTCTGGCGGCGACTTCCCTACCAGTGGGATATGGTCCTTTGAGATGTACGTTGCCGACGACCTGGGTGACCGTGCCTATGTGGGTGGCCCAACTTTTGTGCAGCGCCTGCTGCCTTACCAGCAGGCACCGGTCCCACACCTGGATGTGACCGCCTCAGGGAACGGACGTGACGAGCAGATGGGGCGGGTGCTCTTCGTCTCTACCGGGCGTCTCGATGTTCTTGTGGTGGTGCGCTCCCCTCAGCCGCGGGTGGCCTACGGGAGGTACATGCAGAACGGTGTCCCTGTAGACGTGAATAACGGCACCCTGTTCAACTGCAAAGCACAGTGCGACCGACCAGGTACCATGGCAGTTTACCTTGAGGGACAGCCAAACAAAGGGTTCGAGCTGTCGCATCTGACTGTGGGCAGCATGAAGCTACCGGTGTCGTTGCGTGGCAGCGGTGTCCCACCCGTGCTGACCTGGTCCGTCCCGCCGTCCGCCATCATCTTCGACGACATCACCCCAGTGAAGACCTACTCCGGTGTGAACCTGCACTTCAAGATGATCGTGATTGGAGGGATACCCGGCACCAAGCGCAACGACCACCCCCTCAACGTAACGTATCATATCAGCAACGTTCCCTTCGAAACCCCACCCGCATTCACGTTCACCTGCAACATCGGCGGGTTCTGGAAGTACGACGGAGTGGAGTATCAGTGGGACAGCCCTGTTGTGTTCCACCCTGTGGATGGGCGCTTTAGTGTGGATGTGACGCCGTTTATTGGTGCACAGAGCACTGCGACGTGTAAGATGAGGATCTTGTCGCAGCAGCCGCATCTGAAGTCGTTCAAATCTGAGCCCGAGAAGCTGTTGGTGCCGCCGCAGGACATTCAGGTCGCGGTGCAGCCTGATGAGATCACGGCCCCGACACAGTGGTCCTGGGACGACACCGGGAAGAGCACGACAACAACGAAGGACATCTTCATCCTCGTCGGCCTGCCTACCACCATCGTCCTCTACGGCCACGGGGTCGGGCGGAGAGTGCAGCTGGACCCCTCTGTAGCGGCAACCATGACGCTCTCGTTCCTGACGATTCCCGACAACTGTTTCACCTCCGGGCCATACAAAGTCGTCACCACACCTAGTGGCCCAACCATTCAATGGGAAGGTGTAGTGAACTCAATTGAAATCTGCAAGATCCAGTCCGTCCTTGGCCTCCCTGTTGGCATCAACCGCAACTCCTTAGTGATCACTGCGTCGCGGCGGCAGTACGTGGATATGGTGGCGCTCAAGGGCATCGACAGTGTCACGGGTGCAGGTGACCCCGCAGTGCTGGCAGGCACGGATCTGTTCCTGGAGCTGCAGGTGAAGGACAGCCTTGGCGTTGTCGTGATGGGTGACTCGAACACGACAGTGAACCTGAATTACGTGCGGTGTTTTGAGTGCTGCAGGCGGGTCAATCCGCAGTGCCGGCTGAACCACACAGAGGTATTCCCGCCGAGCATCCCGCTGCAGGCGCAGGCTCACAACGGCGTGATCAAGATCAACATCAGATTCCACACACCGACGCAGCCGTTCTTTTCGGCGCAGGCCTCGGCGTCGCTGCCCACGACAGTCCCTCACGTGCCGTGGCTGATCAACATCACGACACCGGGGCTGGTCAACCGTGTGCCCTTCCTGCCTGCTATCTACGTCGCCGTGGTAGCAGAGAGCCTTGCTGTGGAGGCTAGCTTCGGGACAGGCATGCTTGTGTTCCCCCAGGTGGTGTCCCTCCCGTGGGTGGTGGGCTTCCCCTTCGGCCTGCGCATGACCGCACGCGACATGGCGGTGCCACCCAACGTGCCTGAAGGTGTCGACCAAGGTGCCACAGCAAAGGTGCAGCTCTACCCTGTTGCAATCCCATGCAAGTCTGCAGACGACCTCGGGTGGGTCAGCTGCCCGACTTGCAGGGAAGGCGGGGAGTGGATAGGGACAAACTCGCGCATGTGGGCAACGTGCATCTCCAAGGGCGTCAACCCCTTCAACCCTAACTACGGCACCTGCGACCTCGTGCCCCTCCCCGGGTGCAACCTGATCGACTGGGAGCTGGGCCTCAAGCGGATCACAGACTCGATATTCACCTTGAAGGACGGAACAGCAACGATCCCAAAGATGAGCTACACAGGGGCAGCGGAAGTGGTGAGCCTGCTGCTGAGCTCGGACGAGCTGCTGCCGCACATGAAGTCGTACACACGCATCATCTCCATAAACATGCAGCGCATCACCTCCATTGTCTTCTCGAGTCCGTTCGTTTCGTCATGCAGCCCAGGGACACCCGACCCCATCAAGAGCCGTCTGTGTGCAATTGCGGGCGACCCATTCATCGCACCCCCACCAATCGAGCCGATCCGCAACCCAGACAACTCATGGTTTAAACCGGAGAAGGGGCTGATGCAGATCCAGCCCTCGGACGAGGTGCCCATTGCGGCGAGTATGATGGACATAGCGCTGGACGTGCTTGACGAGAGCGGGCAGCTCATCTCTGGCGACACGCTTACGGAGATGTCCTTAGACATGAAGTGCCTCGACCCTGATATCTCGCGCGTGGAACGCTTCTACATGGGTTACGTGAACACAGACCTGCTCGCGACCCCGTTGATATCCCGCGTCGCCACAGGGGGCTTCATCGGGCAAGTTGTGAACGGACGTGTCATCTTTCCGCGTATCGGCTTCCATGGCTACTGCAGCAGGACCATCGTGTTTGCACACTGCATCACAAGCAATGCGACAGATACACTCGGCACCTGCAAGGGGCTGTACGCTGAGCTGGAGCCGTTCGAGGTGGGGAGTGTCGACATGGTGCTTGACGCACCTGTGTTCCCGCCACTGGACGAGGTGCCGGCGTACCAGTTCCCCGCAGTGCAGCTGACGTTGGGACAGGGGATGACGTGTGCAGAGTTTGCTGCACGTTCGACGGTGTTCCTATTTTCGCTGAAGAACGCGATTCTGTCGACCACTGCAGTGAAGATCACAGACATGAAGGTGCATGCTGGGTGCGAGATCCCGCAGCACCGTCTCAAGAGTGGGATCCTCAGTATCGACTACGGCGACCCGCAGGTGTGCTGTCCGCAGCTGACTGACCAGGGCCCGCCACCTGACCCTGACCCAAACGCTGGTAACGTGACAGTGACGCTAACACTCGACCAGATGCAGACCACAGCAGCACCGCTCACCAGCTACTGGCTGGGTGCGCTCACTGCAGGCGACTGCGATGCTGTGAACGACCCGCAGTACCTCTACGACCCTGCACGCCTCAGCGACACTGCCGCAGTGCGGTGTTGCTCGCCCGACGGCTCCTCCTGCGTCTCAGAGGGCAGCAACATGTGCCTTCCCGAGAACGAAGGCTTCCAGAACGCACGCCTCCTCTGTGCAGACCTCAAGCTCCGTCTCTGCACGGCTGCAGAGATCACCACCTGCTGCGGGTCTAGCTGCAGCCCCGGCATGCACGCATGGGTAAGCGATGCAGCGCTGTCTGTGGACAACTACACAGAGTGCCGCGTACTGATGGAGGAGGCCTACCTGCCACGCTCGACAGCAGGCTATGACTCACTGCACTTCGTCGGCACGCTTGAGGCGTGCACGGCGGCGTGCTGCTCGCTGGGCAAGCCGGGCTGTGTCGGGTTCACACGCTCGCTCCACGTGGCTGCAAACGAGACATCAGACTGCTGGCTGAAGAAGCCGCACCCTGCGTCCGTGCGCGAGGCGTCGACGTCATACTTGCTGCACCTGCTCTACGACGAACGCACACCGCCGCCTCCGGTGCCGACACAGACCGTGCCGTGCAGCCAGCGTGACGAGGTCGACTGTGCTGTGGACGGGAACTGCGTGTGGGATGTGCAGTGCACGGACACAATATACTGTTCGAAGAACCACCACGTGGTGGGTGGCGAGTGCACGCCCTGTGGGAAGGACATGACGCGGCCTGCGGGCGACGAGGTGCATGGCAACGACACACTGTGCATTGGGTGCGATGGGAACCTCGACAGCAACGCAACGCTAGATCGGTGCGGTATCTGCAACGGCGACGACAGCTCATGCAAGGGCTGCGATGGTGTTGTGAACAGCCTGGCGACGTACAATCCTTGTGGCATCTGCAACGTTGCCTCTGAGGGGGACAACTCGACGACGTGCGACGCCTGCGCTGTGCTGGGCACTGACGCTGTCGGCACACGCGTGCGAAGAGGACCTGACTGGGTGTACGGCAAGCAAGACCACCATGGCGAAGGCACCATCACGGGTATGTCTCCGTGCGAGGGGGGCATGTGGGCCACTGTGCTATGGGACGGTGTGTACGACGCAGCGACGTCGCGCTACGTGCGCAACACGAACAGCTACCGTGCGGGGTGCGACGGGCTGTACGACATCTCGGATGCTAAGTGCGTTACGAAGAAGTGCCCGCATCCTTCGTGCGACTCTGCGACAGGCACTACACGCGACACCTGCGAAGGACTTGGCTGCCTGTGGTCTGTCACACACAGCCTCTGCACTGGCTCCCTTGCTGCAAAGTTCCTCTGCCCGTGCTCTGCGTCCACACGTCTCGAGTGCTCGGCCCTCTCGCAGTGCAGCTTCGTCAGCGGCACCTGTGTTGAGAAAGGTATGCTTGCTAACACCACTCCTCCCACCTCTCACCCACCACAGACGCCGCTTGCCCAGTAGACCACCGAGTCACCCCCGACAACACATGCACCGCGTGTGCACCTGGCCTGACCAACCCTGCTGGCGACGTGCCCACAGGGCCGCCCACACAGTGCTATGGTATGGATCATCACAACACCCGTCACTTATTTCCCTCTCTTCAGGTTGCGACGGTGTCCGTGGAAGTGGCCGGGTGCTGGACCAGTGTTCGGTGTGTGGTGGCGACCACACGTCGTGCACTGGGTGCGATGGTGTGCCGAACAGCGGGCTTGCGTTCGACGAGTGTGGTGTATGCGGCGGGAGCGCTTTGTGTTCATCATGCGCTGTGACGCCGTTGACGGCAGAGATTGGGAAGCGTGTTGTACGCGGCCCGGACTGGACTTACACAACGAACACGGGGAGCAAGGGCGGCTGGCTGCGCGAGAAGAAGGACGCCTGCGAGAGCGGCTTCTGGTACACCGTGCAGTGGGAGGACGGCCCTGTGTCGTGGTACCGGGTGGGCTGCTTTGGCCTCTTTGACCTCTCCTTTGAGTCATGCGCCACACGCCTGCAGGGCAACAGAGACGTCTGCGACCCGCTCACTGACGTTGAGTGCGTCACACAGAGCAGCTGCCGCTACAACGCGACATCCTTCCAATGCGCACCGACCCAGGCAGCCGTATGCCTTGCACACCAGCTCAAGAGCAGCTGCACTACTGCATGCCACTGGGACTCTGGGATGTGCGGGGAAAACCTCTGCCACCAGAAGCCTGCGTGCCCTGCGTCGCAGTGCACGACACCGGGTCTATGCGACCCTACCACAGGGCTGTGCGGCACTGCACTGCCACGACCTGATGGCACGGTGTGCGATGACGGCATTGTTGAGACCTTCGGCGACCAGTGCATCGGGGGGGCATGCGAATACCAGCTGCTGTGCAGGGACAACCTCACGCTGCTGCACGACCTGATGCTGGCCTCGGGCTATCCACACGTCGCGAACACATCATGCGTAGACACACAGACGATGTACTTCCTGAGCTGCAACGACACCATGCTGAAGGACCGCCCCCTCTCCGACGCCTGCTGTGCCCTGTGCGCACTGCCCAACAGAACCGCCGCAGTGCAGGGCAGCGCGCACGCCTCACGCCGCCTCCTGCAGGCAACCGCCCCCACCCCTACCAAAGAGCCCGCCTTCTTCGTGGCGGAGATCGAGGTGATGCTCGGCCCAGAGCACAACACAGCAGCACGCCAAGGGGCAGACACGGCGAACATCTTTGATGCTATCAAGAAATCCTTTTTTTCAGATCAGTTCAGTCTTTGCATAGAGTTTGCATCACTCTGCACGGAGATTCGCTCCATGTGTCAGGACCCAACTTTGGCAACGTGCCCAATAGGTATGCAACATTTTGGAAAGTGTGCAACAATGTAGACCCCACAACGTCAAAATACTAACGAAAGTTGACACTTCCACATCACCCTCCCCTTGCCCTGCCTGAAATTCTAGAATTTAACTTCGATTTTATCAAAAAAAATCAAATCCCCTTGCCCACAGTAATGGAGCTCTCCCCAGTCAAGATCATCGCACCTACGTTTGCCCCCACACAAGAGCCCCCACCGACGCCGCTCACCCGGCCACCCCCTCTCCGTCCAGAGGAGCTTGACAGCGCCTCTTCGACGATGTCCCCCTGCCTCTACTTTCCGTCTTTACAGATGGCCATACCCCATTTTGTGATAGCTTCAGCGTTGCTGTATGTGGGCCTGCTGCTTTGAGTGGGTCCGTCTCAAGTAAAAAAAATTAACCAAAAAATAACCTAACCGTGTATTAAGATTAAGATCTACGCTGACGTTGAGCAGGGGGTGTCCTGTGTTGCGGCATCTCCTTCCCCAGTCCCTTCTTACGAAGGGAGGGGACAAGGGGATGCCTCTTTGTTGTTTATGTCTAGAGACAATGTTTTTTTTTTTTTTTTGCAAAATCTTCACGTTTCTTTCCATTTTACTTTCCTAAAAGGTGTGTTGCGGTGAAAATACATTCTTCAATTTTAGAAAGATGGGAACATTTTTGATCCCATACACTATCAATTTATTGATTGCACATGATGAAAATAATTTTATATCGTGGTCCCACTTCTTATTAAGGGTGTGCCCGAGCATGTGGTTAGGATAAAAAAACTCAGCGTTTCAAAGATGTGTGAACACAAGATGCACCACACAGCTTTATTTTTAGTTTTGCTTCAGCTCTGCCACGGCGTACACAACTCAGCGATGATATAGTGTGCCATTCTTCACGAACTACCCTAGCCTCCCTATGTATTTTGACGGATGGTTCTGCCACCAGGACATGTTGTTCTCACGTTCACCCCTGCAAGCTGCTTGCATGGGGGTCGTTAAAGGAAATTTAGAACGAAAATTGACAGTGTAGCTTGCACAGATGGCAACTGCACTATTACAACAATTTTTCACGAAAGAAAGGGAAAAAAAAACAGCATGTAGGGCAAAAAAATACCCTTAGAAAGAATCGATATGGTTCGTTTGCGTTGTTCTGGTCTGGTTTTGTCTTACTTTGTGATGGGGGGTGCAAACCATCCCCGTATTGTCTTTTTTTTTTCTTTCTCCATCTTTTTTTCAAAAAAAAGTACAGCTCAGAGCAAAATTCGCTCTATTTCAAAGACATTTTTTTTTTTGATTTATTTCCACCCTGCCTCCCTCTCTCTCTCCCCCCCAACACAACCTCATCCAGAAACAAAAAAAACAACCCCCCCCCAAAAAAAACACACCACACTCAACCACTTTCCACTCTATTTGCTACATATTTTTTTTTTTTTGGAGTTTTTTTTTTTGATATATCTTCCAGGAGTGTGTTCCTGGGAGGGTCCCCTTCGCTCTCTCTCTCTTTTTTTTTCTCTTTTTTTTCTTTTCTTTTCTTTTCTTTTCTCTCTCCCAAATGGGGTGTGGAGCGTCTGCTGCAGGGAACCATGATCGGGCAACGTTGTACCAACCTGATAATGCAAGCCAGGGGCGTCTATGCAAAGAACCTGGCAAGGTGGGAAACAAAATGCGGATTACAGCGATAATGCTGAGAGCGAGGGTTTCGGAGGGGCTTTGTACTGGATGCGCCGACGATGTTCCACGGCAAGAAGGGAAATGCATCACCTCTCGAGAAGAGGCGAGGGTACAGAAATGGGTTGGCGGCCTTCCACGCATGCCCTCAGCGGTGTCCTTGGCATCAATGAAGTCTGGTATTTCAAACGCTGTTACAGCAAAAAGCGGGTTTTCTGAGATGTGCGCATCTTATGACGACGGTGATTTGCTTCCCCTCCTTCGTGACCCAATGACAAACCCTTTGGGGTCGCCACGACGCTTGCATGATGAAAGGCAAATCCAAAGATTACAGTATTTGTTGAAACAGAAGGAAAAGGGGAAAGGGGAGAAGGAGAAGGAAAAGGAAAAGGAGAAGGAGAAGAAAGAAAAGACGTTGCCGCGGATAGCAAAAAGGGTGCCAACGGATGTTTTTCCGATTTCTCCGTTGACGCAGGTTGAAGGGAAGCATGAAGATGCGATAGCGCTCGAATCGCTGACGCCGACGCACAGCGCAACGTCTTACAACTCGAAGAACTCCAAATCAAGCACTGCAGCGAGCAGTCTAGGAATTGTTGCGGCGGACAGAACCATCCCAAAGTTCAAGCTGCCAAAGCTCAACATCCCGCACACCTCGTACCCCGACCCCCCTCGCTTCTGCCATCCAAACCACGCCACCACCAAGTCCATCCCTTCCGTTACCAAATCCTCCGCCGGCTCAACCATCTCCTCCCTCAACCTCAGTAAAGGGAGAGGGGATAAAGATGTGATTGTCAGCGATTTTTAGAAATTTCTTTTTGAAAAAAAAACAAATCTGCAAAGAATAGAAGGGATTTGATGGGATAGAATTTTTTTACAAAATAAAAAAATGGGGTGGGAAATGAGGGGGTAATGGGAGGGAAATGCGAAAAAAAAAAAAAGTGGAGATTTGCACAAACTGTGGCAACACAACCGAGGCAACTGCACTAATACAATTTATCAAAAAGAACGAAAAAAAACCCCTGAGGAGGGGGTAGAACGAAAAAAAAAAAAAATGAATGGGCGGGGAGAATGACGCAAAAAAGAAAATAGTAACAAAAAGACCGACAAAACTTGAAAAAAAATGCATTTTTTATTTTTTTACTCAGAACGAAAAGGAAAAATGAGGAGGAGCGCCGTCGGGTGCACATCCTGAGCAATTTTTTCAACAAAAAAAGAAGAAATACACCAAAAAGGAAGACTTTCCTCCCCTAGGTGCCTGTATCACAATGACTCCAACAAAAGCAATATTCTAGGGTAATCTGTGATATCTGTGCAAAATGAAAAGGGTGCATGTGTGTATTTTTTATTTTTTTTTGTATTGCATTCACATCTTTCCTCTATATGTCAAGGTTTGACAAAAAAGCACTGTCATACCTTCACTCAAGCTACTCTCTTTTTCGGTACACTGCCATGTGCTTTGTATTCCAAGGCATATTTTTTTCTTAGGTACACCTATTTTGATACGAATTAAAAAAATGGGGTCATTTTCCCTTGAAACCCAAAGAAAAGACCAAGCATAACAGCCTTAGGGTCTATCTTACAAAAAAAAAAATATTGGGGTTTGATAACCCTCGCGCAGAGTACCGTGTCTGCGTCCGCCGATGAACGGTGAACGGGGGCGGTTTTGCACTTTCAACTTCTCTTTAAATATCGCTACAAAAAAAGACGCCGTCAATCACGCGGCAGCAACAGGGAAGGCGTTGTAGGCGTACATGCCAATAACATTCAACCCGCCTGCCCGCTAAAAAGAAAGTGGAGTGACAGTGGAGATTGGGCAACTACACTACTCCAACAATTTATCAGAAAAAGTGGTAAACCGCATTTTGGCTCTTTTCGAGTAACCCAAGTAGTGCAACAACGCAGTCTCCTCAATGTTCACACGAGGATGCATAAGACCATCTTACTCGAGCAAAGGCTGCAGTCCTACTGATGTTCCAGGCTTGTTCTCTTCTCATACCCTTCGTCTCGCCTGGCCCCTTTCTTAGAAAGCCCACTAAGCACACAGAGAGAGGCTTAGATTCATCTTTTGCCACCCTTTTTTTTTTTTAATTCGTGCGCTTTGAAGCTAAGGGCTCCCAAGCGATAACGATGGGATGAGGGGGAAATATGGTTTTTGGAATGTCATTAAGTCTTCATTAGCATTTGTTTTTGAGGCGTTTGCACTTTCAACTTCTTCCAAAATACAACACTCCGGGGGTTCGATAACCCCCGTGGAGTGTCAGATAGCCTGCGTCCCAGAGGCGTTTTGCACTATCAACTTCACTTTTCTTGAAGTGGCTCCTTAGGGTGAAATTGAAGCCTGAAACCACAGGGTGATCAATATAAAGTTAGTGAAGGACTGTCTAGTATGTCAAGCTACACTAAAACAGATAAAAAAAGACACCCGGGTAAAGTGATTGTGCACAAAAAGAAGAAGAAACCTGGATATCTACATTTTTTCGATGGATGTGACAGTAGAGTACTGTGGGTTTATGAGATTTATTCAATCTCTTGCGTTTTTTTTTTTTTCGTTTTTGAAGTTTGGGTACATTTAGTGTATCTATTATACATTCTATTCAGTAGAATAGTTAGTATATGAAACAATTGTTCGCATTTCATCTTTCAAGTTTTGTTTGCGGGGTTCGATAACCCGCGGAGTGTCAGTGCCTGCGTCCCAGAGGCGTTTTGCACTATCAACTTCACTTTGTTTTTCCTCTTTCGGAGTAGAACAAATCGTGTGTGTGCTGTTTGCTCCCCTTTCCCCCTCCCTCTCTCCCCCCCTCATGTTCCCTGCCTTGAGCAATATCTCCACGATGAAAAAATATTTTTTGAAAAAAAAAAAAAGCTCCAATATTGTTTTGATTTTGTCTCAGTTATTTCGTTTCTTTTTTGGTTTTTCTTTTCTTTTCTTTTTGTGCGGCGACGTTTGCACTCTTTTTTTTTCTCTTTTTTGGTAAAATATATTTGCCCTTTTCTTTCTCTCCAAGGAGGGAAGTTTTTATACTAAAAAAAACAACAACAAAACAAGAAAAAAGTAAACACATAAATTATTTAGTTTCAGCTCACTTGCTCTGTCTCTTTTTAAACCATTTTTTTTTCTTTTGTGAAATGTGTGTGCCTTTTTTTTTCTTAGATTGTCAATTTTTGTGTGAAACAACAACACAACGGAGTCCCTTTTCAGTTCTCCACGGCCTTTTCGTTCTGTTTTCTTTATATCTTCGATTCTTTGTGTTAGGTTAGGTGACGTGATGAGAGGTGTGTTGGGTATCATACCCCACACACCTGGTGTTCCTGGAAAATGATTGTGGAGTCGGCGCAGTGCAAACATATCTGTGTTTGACCTACGTCCCATGGAAAGCACATTGTACTCACGACCGAGGAGCAGGTGTCTGTGTCGCCGTGGTACAACAAAAAAAAAAGGGGGGTTTCTTAGAGTGTAAAAAGCAGGGGTATGCTGAAGGATACTTTGAGTCTCCTTTTTACCCCTGGTGACGTGACGCTATAGTACGCTATAGTACCCGATAGTTATATATCGGGTAAATTGTGTTTGATTAGTACAATAATTGTTGGGAAATGTCTTGGGCCAGATTCCGCTATTTTTTTTTTTTTTTTTTTTGCCAGATTCCCCAACCATTATTAGGTACGTTAACATCGTTACCCAAGCAGAACACTCTTCAGATGATATCGCTCAGGGAGGAGGGTTCATCTTACAAGCTTTTCTTTCTTTATTTTCTTCTTCTTTTTTTTGTGAAGGCCTTGGTTGTCTTGCGTCCATCGTGGCGATGGCTTCCAACCCCTCACCCTCTTTCATATTTGTGTACTCTTTTTTTTCTTTTTCCGCTTTTTCTCTTACGTTTCATATCTCATCAACAACAACAAAAAACAAAAAAAAACAAAAAAAAAACATACAATATGGTTCAACAACGCTCTCTTTCTTGTCTCCTCTCTCTACCCCTTCCCTCGCTTTTAGTTATTTCGAAGCGCTTTCAGCAGTTTCAAGTTTTTTTTCTTTTTTGCCAAAAAAAAAAGGCACCTGCCCATCGCCCTGCAATTCCCTTTCAATACCTTCCCTCAGTATTTTCCCCCCTTTTTTTTCGTCAGTGCCTGCGTCCCAGAAGCGTTGGCACTATCAACTTCACTTTTCCCCCCCTTTCTTTTGTCTCTTCCTGAAACGAACGAACCAGGAGAACAAAAAAAGAAGAAAAAAAAAATCCACCAGCGAGACGAGCTCTATAAAAATGATGGGAATCTTTTGTTCAAAACACAAAAAAAATTCCCCCTTTTTTTGGCATTCCCAAATCAGTATAGTATGCTCTCCCCCCAATATTACCTGCACAGGCTGGTATCATAATTTTCTGTGATTCGGAAGCAAAAAAAAACAATATTGGATCAGAAATACAATGGACCAATATTTTTTTTTTCTCTCAAAAATTCACGTATATCATACGCATAGGAAGGGATGTGGTTGTGGTTGGGGCTTTGCTTGATTGGTACTATTTTTTTTTTTCTCTTCAAGGTGAAGCAAATTTTAGCCCCGCGAGGCTATTGGTTCATCTTTCAGGGAAAAAAAAAAAACGCATTATAGTGGAGCACACTCTAGGGTGGCTACACTAATACAACCAAGTTTTCAAAAAACGCAAAAAAAAAAACAAAAAATGGCAGCCGCTTTGGCATGCGTCTGTAAGGTCAGTCTTGACTGATACTTTCTGTATTAGCACACAGCTCGCCTTTGAAAGGCAGGTACCTACTTGAGTACAATTTTTTTTTTCCAATTATTTCTTTGGATCCTTTGCACAAAGGGATCATGGGTATGGGGGAGTTTTTTTTATATTTTTTTTGATCATCCAGGTACTATGTTCGTTATGTGTTTTGTTTTTTTTTGGTGTCTTTCCTGGAAAAATAATTTATCGCACAAACAAAAAACTCTCTTCAGATGAAAGGTTGCCATGCCATTCATCTCAGTTAAAAATAAACTCCCTTCTGCCCAGAGCTGTGGGGGGGGGGGGGGGGGTGGGGAACCACTAAAAAAAAACATGGTAATACCTTACACGCATGTTGGCGATACTAAAGGGGGGAGATACGGTGGGTACAATACTTAAGGATACACCATGTGACCCGGATGTAATACAATTTTCCTTGTTACGTAACATGTCAAGGAGGAGCAAAAAATAAAACCTACATCTATACCTTCTGCAGTACAAAGGCTTCGGCCAACTTTGAGTACAGAAACTTTGTTCCGTTTTTTTGGAGCGAAGTGATTGTCGACACAACAACAAAAAAAAAAATGTGTTATTTTGGCATGTTATTTTGTTACCCGGGAGGTGCATGGTTGCTGTGTAGTGTACCCTTGAAGTCGTATCGTGTATTGCAGTATTCTCGTGTATTGACAAGGATACAGGATAGGCGATACGGTACCATTATGTACCACTTTCTCCCTTTTTGTTTAGGTGATTCAGCATCATCTGGCCAACTTTTTGATTTTTTTTTTTATACAGATGTGAGTGCACGAAGAGGCATCTTTTCATCTTTTTCAAAAGCGTTCTTTTTTTCTTTTTCATTTCTTTTTGATGAAATTCCACCTCCCTTCCCTCCCTTCACTTTCGAGACACACTTCATCTTTTTTGAAAGATGTGTGTGTCCAAGTTTTTCGGGTTATTTTTTCAGTTCTTCCCCCCCCCCCGCACCCTTAGCATCGTTTCTTTCACAGCATTTTTTCTTTCATCCTAGCTTTCCTGTGTTCTTCTTTTTTCTCCCCCATTTTTTTTTTTTTGTATTGTTCACCCCAGTGCCCCTCTCTATTTCTTCAAGATTTGTGTGCCCGTCAGTATTCAAGGTTGTTTTGTTCGCAATCTTGCAGCCTTACGCTCACCAAAAACACCACCCTCACGTCGATTCCATACCCTTTTAAAATTATTGATAATGTTCATCTTTATTCTTTTTTTGTAAAGTGAGGGTTTTATTTTAATTTGAATAGTTTTTTTTGAGTTTTTTATTGTTAAAAAAGCACGCAATTTGCGCCACATAACGAAAAATGAAAAATACATAGACCATCATACTTGGACCGCCCGAAATATATTTCGGGCATTTCGGGCGATTTCGGGCGAATTAGGGGCGGATTTCGGGCGATTTTGTGCGCCCGAAGTCGCCCGAAATCGCCCGAAATGCAGATTTCGGGCGAATTCGGGCGCTTTTTCCGTAGTGAAAACCGACTAGGTAGGGTTCTACTCATTTTCGCAAAAAACTTTTTATATTTGGAAATATTTGATGCCAAATCTGTCAAAATAAGCAAGAATCGAAAACTTTTGTACACCTGAGTGCACTTTGGAGGCCCGTGAGAATCAACCACCAAATCACGGGTTTTCTGACTATCATTTGCTTATTCCTACCCAAAACACACTATGAACCGGGTTTTCACTATTTTTTCGTATTTCAGGGTGAATTTTTGTGAATTTTCGGGTCACAGGGTGGTTCTGACCCATTCTCGGGGTGTTTCGGGCCTGTAGTTGCTCAGGAGATGCCCAAAAGCGTGAAAAATCGCCTTTTTACGTTTTTAGTAGTATTTTAGTGTAAATTGTTAGGGAAATCGGTTTTATACGTGGCTGCTAACAGAGCTGCACTCATATAAGTTGGGTTCTACTAGGAATTTTTGCTCAATTTTTTTTTCTTTGAACAAATTTTGTGCCAATCTTTCAAATAAAGCGTTAGATTTTTACACTGATAGCATGCTTCCCAGCACACATAAGATACTGGTTGGGCGCCCGAATTCGCCCGAATCTGCCCGAAATCGCCCGAATTCGCCCGAAATGTGCCCGAATTCGCCCGAAATGCGCCCGAATTCGCCCGAATTACGTATAAATTCCCTTTAAAACGCCCGAAATATATTTCGGGCACATTTCGGGCGCTCGGGATCCGCGCCCGAAAAATTCGCCCGAATTCGCCCGAAATATATTTCGGGCGGTCCAAGTATGGACCATAAACCAACTTAGTTGAATTTTTAAAAAAAAAAATCTGTGTTGAAAAGCCGGGTAGTTCCGAAGAGTGGAATATATGCCCATAGGTGGAGGGGCTTTAGTCGGAGCAGACTACCCTCCTCGAGGGGGGTTGGTCTTGTCTCAAGGGTTTGTGTTTGTGTTGTGTGCAAGCAATCATGGGTAGTTCCGAAGAGCGGAACATTACCCAAGGGTTGTGTGTGTGTGTTTGATAACTAGTAGGGGTAATTCTTGCTCAGAATATGGCCCCAATTGTGTGTGTGTGTGTGCGGTTCAGAGACAATATACCAGGGGGAAGCACTCCTACCCTATCAACTTCCAAAGCAATCTTCCCCCCCATCCCCTCTTCTCTCTCCTCTCTTCTCCGGGGAAAAAAAATAAACATTCGTTTCGCTTTCAATTTCTTTCCCCCTCCTCCTCCTCCTCCTCTGCTTTCTCCTGTATTGCTCTCTGACCAAATCTATTTTTGAAATCCCCCCCAGAGTCGGCTTTGCTTTTTGCAAGGAGGTTCTACCTTGTGTTAGGTGATTATTCCTGTTTCATTGATGAATAGCGGGAGGTAGGACATCTCAATGTAGACCGTGAAAATGGAAGGAGAGTGGTGTAGTGGGGATGTATAATGTTGCTGGAAAAACCACGCGATTTTTTTTATAATTTTTCAAAAAAAAAAAAGCCTTCGGGTGACATTGAGTGCAGATCCTGTACTAAGGTGATTGTTGACAAAAAAAAAGAAGTTAAAAGAATGCCCTTCCTCAGTCACGGAAGCATCACCTCAGCTGCTTACCTGCAAAAGCGTGTAGAGGTTACAATGAAAATCAACAAAAAAAATATAGTAGATATTGCACAACTATGGCAATATCTATAACTGAAGCAACTACACTACTCCAACAATTTATCAAAAAAAAAAAAAAAAGGCTACGTATAGTGGAGCACTCTAGGGTGGCTACACTAATACAACCAAGTTTTCAAAAAAAAATTGTTGATATTTATTTACAAAACTTAAAAGTAATTTCTTTGGGTTTGAGGATGATCTGCATCTATACCTTCGAAATTCATTAGCCTTCGGGCGACTTTGTGTACAGAACCCGTCCTCGGACAGGTGATTGTCGAAACTACAAAAAAAGGCCCCCCCTCTTCTAGGTATTCCTCTCTTTGTATTCCCCCTTCCCCTCCCCTCCCCTCCTTTTTGGAAATCCCGATAGCATGTCCTATCACATCCCTTTTTTAAGGAAACCAGGCTGAGTTATATACTTTGCCAAAAAAAAAAAAATATCTCTATATTGTACACGAGAGACAATATGTGTACTTTCAACTCTACCTTTTTCAACAAAAAAAGCTACGTACCCATCAATCTTTCGATTTTTTGTTTTTTGTTTTTAAAAGATGCTATGTGCCCCCTGCAAGGTACCATTCATCTTATTTTACCTCTCTTTTATGGATGGGTGTGCACGAGAGGCACGGCCCATCTGGCAAGCTTTCTCTTTTTGCGATAGTATATCTTTTTTTTTTTTTGTTTCCACTTTAAAATGTGTTTGAACAGCACATCCCTTCTGTGTGACCATAGTTTCTTCTTTTTGTTTGTTAGGTGCCTTGCTTGTCTTCGTGAGGTAGTATTCACCTATCGAACCCATCTTTATTTGAGACTATTTTTTTTGTTTTTTTTTTTTTGTTAAAGCAAAGATGTTCCGTGCCTGGTTCATTCCTTCAAATTTCTCGAAATTTTTGAAAGCTGTGTACACCTGTTTGCATCTTCTAAATTCTCTTTGTTTTTTTCCCTTATTGCACCCATTCTTTAACGTTGTGCGTGTGTCTCTGTCGCATCGCTAAAGACTTTTTTCTTCTTCTTCTTCTTCGCGCACCGATTCTGTTTGATTTGCATTTTTTTCTGATGTAGCAAAAATGCAAAAATACATACCTGATACGAAGATGGCAAGATGGGGTCATAAAATCACAAACAATCACAAAGCTACCCTGATGAAGGGGTACAAATTGTGTCGGTGTCTACACATGACTCTTGTGATGTATATTTTTTTTTGTTGTGGTTTACCGCCTCTCTCTCTCTCTCTCGCGACCCCATGAAACTCATTTTGTACACAGAGGTGAATTAAAAAATACATGAGGATTTTCATTTTTTTTTACGCACACTACTTTGTGAGCGGAAAGTGTCACGTCGTTCACTCACCCAACCGTGCTCCGCAACACCACCAACCAACAGGTAATTTTTAGTGTGTGTGGAAGCGTCAACGCATCAGACAACTACAAGAAGGGGGGTGAGGGAACGACAAGTGACACTTTTTATTTTTATTTTTTTACGTGACCAAAAGTAAGTCATCTCTCTTGCGAGCCTCGTTTGTAGGGTTTTTCGATGAAAAAAAAAAGGTACTGGGTTCGCGCATCCTCGCAGGATAAACTGTGTTCCTATTTTTTTTTTTTTTTTTCGTTTTGTTATCTATATAACAGAACGGAGATCGGGACGAACGAATGAGAAAAATAACCAAAAAAAAAATGTACAAAAAACATTCTGTACCTCATGCATTCCCTTTTATGGTGTAGACTGTCTGAATGGCGGCTACACTAACAGATTATCAAAAAAAAAACAACAACAACAAAAAAAAACAAGAAAAACGTACGACAAAAAAATAACTCCTCATCCACCTCCTTTCCTTTTGCGATCATAACATTCTGCAAAACAATGTTCAAAATATTTTTTTTTTAAATAAATTTTTCTGGTGTAGTTGCCTTTGTGGCCACGCGAGAGGCTGTCGAAAGAGAAAAAAAAATTGTGGCAGGCTATTCCCGAGATCATAGTATAAAATGTCTAAAATAAATCAAAGCTTTTTTTTTTGTGGCCACACGAGAGGCAACTGACACTACTCCGACAATTTTTCAACAAAAGAAAAAAAGAAAATAGGACAAACGCTATACTTTCTGTGTTGTGTATTGCTCTGGTTATCGGGGGTTATTTTTGACTAAACAGCGATGTGGTTTTGGTTTTATCTTTTACCGATAATTTTCCCATCTTTTTCAGATAGCTTATTGCAGGTTTTCTGCAACCGCTTTTTGAAGTGTGCAAAGGTGTCAGATGGAAAATTGCGGTACATGGAGGGGGTGTGGTCATCTGCTCTCTCATATTTTTTTTTTCACAACCCCCGATTTCCTAGCCAGCACACACAGCCTGGGGCAACTGTTCTGCTCTTTACAGAGAACTACCCCCGTATCTGATATTTCAAATACACACAACAACTACAATCCTTCAGAACTTCGTTGTGTTTTTTATTTATTTAAGGTGACTAAGGAGGCAGACTAAGCACGAGAGGCTTAGGGTCATCTTACAAACTTTTCTTTTTTTTTTTTTTACGCACACTACTTTGTGAGCGGAAAGTGTCACGTCGTTCACTCACCCCAACCGTGCTCCGCAACACCACCACCCAATAGGTGATTTTTAGTGTGTGTGGAAGCGTCAACGCATCAGACAACTACAAGAAGGGGGGTGAGGGAACGACAAGTGACACTTTTTTCCCCCTCCCGATTTTGGGGCGTTTTCGGGATTACCATATTTGCCTTCCTCCCGCCCCGCTCCTCTTATCTATGTGCTTTTAGATGTGTGTGCACGAGAGGCACAGTCGTCTTTAAAGTTTTCTGGTTTTTTTTTTTTTCTTTCGTGTGTGTTTTTCTCCCTCTCTCTTTCTCCTCTTCATTTCCCCTCTTTTTTTTTTTTCTCTATGTGTTTTGCAGTCTTCCCACCTACACAATAGTTTTTGTGTACAACAGAAGCGCTCCAGCTACTTTGGAAAATGCTACCCACAAGGCATTCATCTTTCAAGTTGTTTCTCTCCTCCCCTCTTTTTTTTGTTTTTCATATCGCAGTTAAGTCTGCAAGAACAGTTTATAGCAAAAAAAAAAAATTAAAAATATTTTTCCTAGCCCACTCCCCTCACACAGCTTGCTTCCATCGTATTTCACACTGTTATTGCCACTCCAAAATAGCCCTAATTTAAAGTTCCGAGTGTTCGTCCGTAGAGGCGTTCCCACTAAACATACACTTTGTTATTATTTTTGTTATCTATGATTTACCAAAGGTTTTTTTTTTATATTGGGATGGCAACTTATTGCGGAAGTCCCGCTGTCAGTTCAGGGAGGGCTTTCTTGTTCAGAGCTGTGTATATTTGTTTTCCCTGTGTACACCCTCCCCCCCAGCTTGGGCACATTCATTGTTTCATTTTTTTTTCTTATTTTTTCAAGAAAAAAAGGAAAATGACTGTGTCAACCATCTGCCGCCATTGGGTTATACAACGAAATCCATTTTTTTTTTTGTTGACATTCCTTTTCCCCCCGCTCCATTTTTGGGGCTGAGATGGTGCCTGCGTTCCGACTCTTTTGCACGACAATTCTTGATTGATTGAAAGCAAGAACTCGTCTTTTTTTTATATACCAAGGTACACTGTCACGAGAGGGCTTTGTATTTCAACTCTACTTTTTTTTTTTGAAGTGGGGGGGGGGGGGGTGATTGTCAACATGAAACAGAAAAAAAAAATCCCACACCATTTTTTTCTCCTGATATTCATCTATATCAAATCTGTCCACGAAAGTGCCGCAGCACAACCGGTTAGGTTCATTTTTTGTTGTTTTTTTTTTTTCTTCCCCTGTACCTTCTTTTCATTAGAAAAAGAATGTATATGAAACAATTTCTTCCCCTTTTGAAAACTTGGTTGTACTAAACACCCGAGGATGAGCTCCATTATTGATTTTTGGGTACATTTAGTGCACCCTTTTATACCTTCTATTCAGTAGAAAGTATATGAAATAATTTTTGGGTACACTGTTCGCGAGAGGGCTTTGTATTTCAAGTCAAATTATTTTCTCCCCCACCCCCCCGCTCTCAGCGCAGGATGTATGTAGGCAACGTATCTCTTCACAACAATGCGTTTTAATATCAAAACGGGGGGAGGACGGAACACAGCGCTTGTCTTGTGGGAGGGGGGGAAAGAACCCCCCCGAAAAAAGATGTGGTACATCAGATGACCATTTTTCTTGGGGTTCTTTTTAGGTAAACACGCGAGGCTTAGGTTCATCGCAACCCGTTTTATTTTGCTTCTTTTTTGAGAGGTGAACACTTCTAAAAAATATGGAAGAAACCCGGCTCAGGTTTAATGAATTATTTGGTAATTTTTTATTCTGGAAAGATAAGCACTGTTTTGAACGCAGCCCTGGTGATGAGGGGGGGTTTTTTTTTTTGTTATGCGTTGATTCAAAAGAAATAGTGATAGCAAATAATTGTGAAGGAGGTTCACCTTCTTTTTTTTTTCTTCATCTTGCCGCACACGTAGGGAAAGGTGCACAGACCGCACCCTACACTTCCTCCCCCCCACACAGAGGAGACAACGCTGGTGGACAATCCCATCTTTCTTTCAAAGATTTTTATCATAATATTGTTTTGCCTTTTCTTTCCCCCCCCCCCCCTCTAAACCACTTCAAAAAGAACACAAAAAATGAAATTTTCGTATTCCACACAACAACAACAACAAAACAACAAAATCACAGCATATATTTGCTTCCTCCAAAGTCTTTGAACACATGCAGAGACCCAAAAATTCGTTTTTTTTTTTTTTTTTCTTTCACCCACTTTTTTGATTGTTGAAATACACAAAACCCCTTCCACAGCCACAATTGGACCCACCCCTGGTGCTATGGGAAATCGGTCAACGACCTGTCAGCGACCTGTCAATATCGACCCCCCTCCGGAGCACCAACCCCCCCCGTTTTTTTTCTCCCCCCTTTTTCGTGCTCAGGAAAGGGCAACGGCAAATGCGACGTTTTTGTTATGTACAGATTCGCTATACACCCGAAATGGGGGGAAAAAAGCAAATAAAAAAAATTATCGTGTAAAATTAAACAATGTGCACGGTGACAGGGAATCGGGAATAGTCAAAACCAGAATGTTCCCCAGTGTCTTTTGCATCTCTGCCCCCTCAATCCGGGGTGGGGTCTAAGGACAATGCCTTAAACCAGGTGTTTTTTATTATATCAGAAACAAACAATACACTTTATAAAAAAAGGTTGGGTACATTTAGTGCACCCGATTAGGTTATACCTTCTTTTCAGTAGAAAAGAAAACATTTGAAATGATTATCGTGAGGCGTAAGGGCAAATATCAATTTTTTTTTTCTCTCTTTTTTTATTGTCTCCGTTTCTGTGCAAACCATAGTGGGTAGTGGCTGCCCCACGTAGACTTTGAGACTAGTATGTGCAGTTCAAAACCGGTATACCTTTGTTGTGGCAAACCCAAGAAAGCACACAAAAAAAAAATGGATTTCCTTCAGGGCGATTTTCTGAGACAACAAAACGAACGCATCTCCGGTACCCCTTCACGCACAAAAACAATACCTCTACCCCCCCTTTTTTTTTTGCCCACTTTTTGTTGCCGAAGTGGGCTGAGGTTTATCTTGACAAAAACCTTTTTTTGTTATCATACTTGGTGGTGGGAATTGCCCCCTTTTAATAAAGGGTGCGAACCGATGTACATCTCTGAAAGACCAACCACAAAAAACACACATTTTCGAAGAAAAAAAATATATGCCAAAACAACGGTATTCTAGCACTTTCCCCTCTTTTTGCGATAGCTCTCATTGTGTCCATTTCCCCCACTCAGAGCTCACCTCCCCCCAAAGGACCCCCCCCTGCCCAAAATACAACCAAGTTTTTTTCTCAAAAAAAAAATATTGTAAAGTTTGTATATTCCACCTATTATTTGGTCATTTTCATGTGTCTGCTCCACCACATTTCTTTACCCAACCACTTTACCTTCTGCTGCCACTGCCCATCTAAAATATGGTGTACGCAGGCTGAAATGCAGGCTCGACGCCAAGACTCCAAATCCGTAACAATAAATCAAGTACAGTGAAGACTGTCTGAAACGCGTCTGCGCTAAATAGCTTTTCAACACAAAAAAAAGCCTATACCTTCTGTGGTACAAAGGCTTCGGCCAATATTGAGTACAGACCGAGTTACCCACCAAGGGTGCTTAAACGAATGCCGACAACGGAAAAAAAAAGCAAAAGTTAGCACAATGTGCAAGGTCTATCTTTTAGATCAATCGATGCAGATGACTAATCAAACAGCGTTTTTTTTTTAGTTCATTCTACCAAAAAAAAAGACAGTGGAGATTGCACAACTGTGGCAACACAACCGAGGCAACTACACTACTCCAACAATTTATCAAAAAAAGAACTGAAAGAATTTGTACCAAACTCTCCCCACTCAACCTGCCAAAAATATAATTTACCAGACCCGATGTTTTTTTCTTTTTCTTTTTCTTTCTTTTGTTCAAAAGCAAATTTTTATAGTTCATCTGATTTTGCCTGAAATTTGGAGTTTTTGGTGGTGTTAAAAAAGTGGTTTTAATACCACCCAAACTCCACTAAACTCCACCAAATTTTAGGTGGGTCTGTTGACAGAAGGATGTCATGACACCTTCCTACACTCACTCTTGGGTGAAGTGTCCAACGGGATCGTGTCCTCCCTTTTTTTTTTTCCTGTGTGTGTGCGTTTTTTATAGTAATATTACCAAACCACTTGATTATCAAGAAAAAAAAAGAAAAAAGAAACGTTTCGACAGGGCTCTCAAGATCCTCCACGAAAAAAGCAGAATTTTCGAAATGAGGAGGATTCATTTTTGCAAAAAAACCCCCAAAAAAAAAATTTTTCCCCCGCAACAAGCGGTCGTCGCGCGCTTCGCGCGCGCCTCCCTGACAGCCACAGAGCGGAGAGGCGGGTCAATTTTGCGAGATAAAAAAAAACGGAAATCTAATCCTTTCTCTTGCACCGTACGCTCCACGAACCGTACAAAACCCATACGTCTTCCAGAAGCAGGGGCTGATGCAACGGCAGGTAATTTTTAAAAATGGCAAAAATTTTGCAGCTTTGGTCACGTTGCATGTTTTGGCTGCAAAATGCAAGGGTATCCAAAGACATTGCCAACTCTATTTTTTTGCGGAGCAAAAAAATAATAGAAATGGCGCCGCAGGCGAAAAAAAATTGGGGTACGGTGTAAAAATGCTTCCTTTTACACCACAGAATCACTCAACGAACCCTTTTTTTGAGTAGCAAAAAATGAAAATGGCGCCGCAGGCAAATTTTTTTTTAAGGTGCAGCCCTGGACGGTGCATACAGGCTCGGGAAAATATTGGCTCCCTCGGGGGAGACAAAGTGACCCCCACTATAAAACCCCTAGGAGGATAATCCTCCACCCGAGCCCGCCAAAAAAAAAAAAAAAAATGGAGGAAATCCTCCACCAAAAAAGCCTGGAAAAAAAAAAAAAAGCCCCTGGAGGAAATATCCTCCCCTACGTGGAGGATCTTGAGAGCACTGCGTTTCGAGCAAACGCCTGGTATTTATTTTATTCTGCAAAAAAAAAAATAATTCTGGTTACGATAAAAAGCCTCTGAACCGATTCTGTCTGAGGAAATCGGACGTCTCTTTTCTTCAAAAGGAAAGAGACATTTTTTTTTTCTTCTTTTATGTGAACGTTTGAAAGGCATACTAAGGCCCACTCATCCTTCCATTATTGCCCTCCTTTCCCTTTCTTATGCGACCCTTTTTTTTTCATAAATATTAACCATCCCCTAAAACCAAGCCCTCTTCACCTACACGGCAGACTCGTCAGGGAGGACTACTAGTGAAACTACCTACCGTATTCGTAAATATGTTCGACCGTAATAAAGTTCGTCATTTTCCGGATTTTTCTGGAAGTTCGTCATTTTTTACGGTCGAACATATTTACGAATACGGTATATCATAACGACGTGCTAAAGTAGTAGTGTTACTGGTAGCGAATATTATTACAGTTTGGACGAGAAACTTGGCGAAAATAATATTGGCGGATTTTGGGGGGTTTTCTTGTAATTTGGCGACTTTTTTTGGTCGCCAATATTTGTCCAACTTTAGTCTTAAAAAAAAGACTGGTCATTTGGACTAATAGCACTACTAGTAGTCCCCCCCTGACTAGCCCACTGTGTATTCACCCCCAAAGCCCCCCCTTCCGTGAGGCTGCATCAGAATTGATATGGGTGCCATCTCTCGCAGCACTCAAGAGACTACAGACACATTTATTTTGCACAAATTCTCCACGTGAAAAGGAAACATAATATCATGTATGTCTGTATGTGTGACCATTTCCCCCTTTCCCCCCCCAACTCCCCACTCCCCGCCCTTTGTAAGTTTTTGTAAGGTGGCCTGAACTGAAGGATGGTTCATCTTTGCAAAACTTCGTTTTTTTTTTTTTTTGTTCCGTTCTCTTTCTCTCTCTCTCAACCCACATTTTGCACAAAATTGCGCAAAAAAAAATATGGAAAAGTGGAGATTTGCACAACAGTGGCAACACAACCGAGGCAACCACACTACTCCAAACAATTTATCAAAAAACAGAAAAAAAACAGATTTTACGACAAAAACTGTGGGGTGTGTATCAGACAGCAAAACACAATGGAACCATCCGAATAGGACCTATTGCAATTCCGACCACCTCAGTTGTTAGAACGAAAAAAAAAAGATGAGCCAGAAATGAGAACAGCGATTTACGACACCAAAAAAAAAAAAAGACAAAGAAAAAAATCTGTACATCGTACACGATGGTGAGTGATTTGTGGTTTTTATTTTATTTTTTTACTTCACCGTTGTCCACCGTCGTGTAGTATCCTAGCCCCCTTTCCCCCCCCTTGGAGTAGTGTGGAGTACATTTTCAAAGACCACCAAAACAAAAAGAGCACAAAGCAAAAAACAACTTTCATACAAACCCCCTTCATTGAGAGACACAACCCACCTCTTGGTTGGGTGGTGTGTCCATACAAAAAAAAAGTGGAGATTGCACAAACTGTGGCAACACTACCGAGACAACTACACTACTCCAAACAATTTAGCAAAAAAAACAAAAAGACCCCAAACCCCCTGAGCTCAACCTTTTCTGAACCACGCTTTTATATTATCCCTAAAATTTTCGCCAAAAACCCCATATACCCAAGAGCGCAAAGCAAACATACCAAAAAACCTAAAAACCCATTCAAATATGCCCCATTTACCTCCCCAACAACCCAAAAAAAAAAAAATAGTCAGGCCGCCACAGCGATGCCTTGGCATACCCTGGGGAAAGATGTGCTTTCCTGTGCCCCAATTGTGTCAATGAATGGAAGTCTGCTTGTTAGGAAGTAGGCTTCGAAAGGCGACCCCACCCAAGATGGACCTAAAAGGTCCGAGGGGGGAAAACGGGAAGTGATCGAAAGAGACTAACCCTTAAGGGGAACAAGATGAACAGTCACCTTGCTGCGGCAGGGTAAAGGAACGAAAGGATGGATTTTCATTATTTTTTTTTTTTTTTGGGTCCACCCCAGGCTCTCCGCTAGGATTTCCGATTTTGAAAATATTCTGTTGATGGTCCACGTTGGTGGGGTACATGCTTGCGCCGCAGGCGCACGGTACGCAACTTTTTTTTTTACCAACGCCCGAATTTGACTTTTTTGGGACGTTTGAGCACTCACCTCCATATCTTCTTCTCCTGAGCTTTTTTGACAGGTAGAACGGGTCTGAACCACTTAGCAGAACTTTTTTTTTTTTTCTTTTTTTCCCCATTTTCAAAAAGTTCTGTTGACAATCAACAGAACTTTAGTACCTAGCGGAGTGCCTGGTCCACCCTCCAACGATGTTATCTCATAAAACCAACCAAACAAAACACGCTTTTTTCGACTTTTTTCGAGCCTCAAGTAGGTTCTTAGGCGATTGTTGATTCAACAAAAAAAAACAAAACACGCTGATTTCCAACAAATCATCCTCCCCCATACCCTTTTTTTTTTGCTTCTGGGATTTTCTTTCTCTTCTTTTTGCCCTCATCCTTCCCATTATCTCCCCTTCTCTTTCTCTCTACTCTCTCCCTCTCCCCCTCTATTCTGACATTTTTTTTTTTTTTTTTTTTTTTTTTTTTTTGTGATTTTGTGATTTGATTCTTCCTTCCTTCCTTCCTTTTTCCCCGTCTCTCTCTCCCTCTCCACCTCTCCCCTCCCATTTATGTGTGAAAACAAAAAGAGTCCCTTTTTTTTTGGGGGAAATGTTTGAGTTATTGAAAACCCCCCAACCTCTCTCGGTTGGGCCATTTTTTTTTCAGTCGATTCAAACTAAACAAAAAATATGTGTTTTTTTTTCTCTCTTTTTGTTAAAGCCTTATAAGGCAGATTTTCTTCACTGACTCAACAATCATTTTTTTTGGTGCCTGCGTCCTTAGAGGTTTGCATCAAGTATGTTTTTTTTTTTTTTACAACCCTCCCGTTTATTTTGCATCGAGTTATTTTTATAGGTAAAAGAAACGGCCATGTTTGCCAGACCGTGTTTTCTTCTCCCCTCCCTTCCCCCCTTCCCCCCTTCCCCCATAAAGCAAAAACAAAACAAAACAAACTTTCAAAACCCCCCCTTTCCCCCCTTTTATATGAGAATCTTTCCTTCTTTATTTTATTCCTTAGCTAAGGGTTTGCATCTTTTTCTCTCCCCTCCTCCTCCTCCTCCTCCCCATCTCGACCCCCTTTTTTTTCTTTTTTTTGAAAGGGAAAAAAAAACAAAAACAAAAAAACAAACACACACCCCTTTTTTTTGAAATCCCCTTTCCCCTCTCCTCTCTTCAAAATAATAAAAAAAAACACAAAAACTGAAAAATTCAAAAAAAAGATTCATTCACCTTTTTCAAAGATTTTCTCTCTCAAAAAAAAAAAAACCTTTTTTTTTTTTAATTCCACCAAAACAAAGCAGATGGGGGGGAAATAGAGGGAACACAACACCAACTCCCCCCTCCCATAAGACCACCAAAACAAAAAGAGCACAAAGCAAAAACAACAACTTTCTGACAAATCCCCCCTCCCATTCCTTGCACCTCCACCCCTTATTCTTACCCCCTCTCTCTCTCTCTCTCTCTCCCTTTAGGGGGGCCCCCTTTTTTTTTTTATAGGTGACTTAACCATAGCTGCTTGGCGCCCCCTTTCTCTTTCTCTTTTTCTCTCCTTCCCCATCCCTATCCCCCTAATCGGGGAGAAGCATAGCGCAGATAGATGCCTTACACTGCAAGATCGCATGACCCTCAGTTGACACTCTCTGTAGGGGAAGGGGTGGAAAACGCGGCAGGACAAGCAGAGCTTTCTTGGGAACGGTGGGTAGCCGGACGATCCTCTGAATGGCAAGGACGTGGTGTGTGTGTCGTTGGAAATGACCGTTTGGTGATTTGTGGCTGTGCGAATGGGGACGTAACAGCAGATCCTGACCAATTGTTTACCTATGATCTGCTCAATTTGCAGTGGCTCAGTCATCAGGCAGAAGGAATTGGGCCAGGAAATGCGCCACAGCACGTTGCAGTCAGTATTAACTCCACGGTTTTTATTTTTTGGTATCAGACGCGGGTGTGGTCAGGACAGCCGAGCCTCCCAGGGAAACACCTGAACTGTTCGATCCTCTCGACGTCCCCGCATATGCAGTGGAAGATTGGGAATTTTTCGGACCCACCGAACCTCACCCAAGGTTACACTGCGACAACGGATGGGGCGAACAAAGTGGTCCTCTTTGGCGGGGAAGACCAATACCACCAACTCTCAAACCGGGTGTTCCGACTGGACATTGCAACGGGAAAGTACACTGAAGTGGACTGCAGTGGAAGCCAACCGGTACCGCGGACAGGGCACTCAGCGACGTACATCCCAGAGGCGAGCATACGTGGGGGGAACAGTGGTGGTATGGAATCATATTATCTAAAATACAACATAAAAACTCAAACAGGTATCCTGATATGGGGTGGGCAAGCCCCGGATGGGTCGTTTTTGAACGATATGTTCTTCCTGGATATGACGGCCTGGGCGTGGCGGAAGATCAAGCAGCAGGGCACGACCCCGTGTCCTCGGATGGCGCACAACCTTGTCCGCACGGCGCGTGAGGGTGCGTGTGGGTATCTGGTGTTGTACGGAGGGACGGCGCATACGTCTGATGTGTCGTTGGATATTACGTCGGTGTTCAACCTTGCAACGTGTATGTGGCTTAATGATATTGATGAGCGAGGTGACCTCCCGCCACCGCGCTACGGTGCATACGCAGAGCGCTGTGTCGATGGCGAGCACATTGTTGTGTTCGGAGGCATGAAGGAAAGCTCCTCAGACAAATACTTCGACCTCTACGGCCTCAAGAACGCAGTCACCGGGGGGTGGGAGCAGTGCGCGGAGCTGGCGGTCGACGACGACGAGTTTGTGGACATGGCGCCGAGCCACGCCCAGCTTCTTACCTTGGAGAAGGAACGCGAGCGACTGCTGCAGGACAATCTTCGTCTGCGCACCGACGGCCACGCTGTTGGGGAGAAGAACCTCAAGCGGGCGCTTTCCGTTGAACGCAAACGCTGGGACCAGGAGCGCACAGAGAACGACCAAACGCTTCTTGACCGGCAGCGGTACCTTCAGGAGCAGACGAATGAGGTGGTGCGTGAGAAGGACCTTCTCGTGGAGGAGAACAGCCGCCTGGAGGCGCTGGTAGCAGAGCTGCGTGGGCGGGAGCATGCGGCGGAACGCGACCTGCGCCAAGAGGAGCACGACATGAAGCGGCGTCTTGAGGACGACTTTGAGCGCATGAAGCGCACCCACGAGGCAGAGCTTGCGTCCGAGCGCACAGCCCTAGAAGAGAAGGCAGCTATGCTCGCCGCAGAGCAGACACGCCTCAAGGAGCTGTGGGAACAGCAGCGTCGTGAGGCTGCAGACCACCGCCTCGAGCTTGAGGAGGAGCGGCAGAATATGGAGGCACGCTGCGATGAGCGTCTCGCCCGTGAACGCGAGGATTTGACCCGTGCACGCACCTCGCTTGAGGCGCAGCAGGAGGCAGCAGACATAGAGGAGCGTAGGCTGCGCAGCGAGAAGGCGACACTCGCAGAGCTGCAGGCACAGCTCGAAGCACAGCAACAGCGTGCAGAGGCCGAGCATGCAGACCTAGTGGGCGAGCGCAGGAAGACAGACGCAGAGGCGATCCGCCTGCACGATAACCTCGAGCGGAAGGGACACGAGACGGAAGTCATTCACAACGCGCTGGAGCGGCGTCTCAGCGAGCAGGAGGCGCTCCACTCAGAGCAGGTCCGGCACCTCAACGAGCGTGAGCTGGCGTGGGAGCGCGAGCGTGCAGAGGCCGTGCAGGCACGCGAGGAGGCGCGGGAGAAGGATATGGAGATCCTGGACATGAGTGCCGTGCAGTCGATGTCGCTTGTGCAGGACGGCATCCCACACAGCTGCTCAAAGCTGCTTGCACGCACCTACGCCGAGGCAACACGGCCCTACGCATCGGACAGCCTGCCACTGCAGGCGCTCTTCAAACTCCTCAAATGCGGGCAACTCATGCGAGGCCACATCACCGTCGACGTTGTCCTCGACATCGTGCATGCGGCACATTCCTCTATCCACCCGAGCAACCCGATTATGCCTACCCAGCTCGACTGCGATGTGTTCATCACAGTCGTGGTTGACGTTGTGCATCGGCTGTATGGGAGCACTGCTAATGACGTCATTGACATGACTGTTGTCGAGCATGTCATTGAGGGTGGTCTGAAGAAGACGTGGGCGTCTGCGGCGCTGCCGTCTGGGCTGAGAGAAGATCCGGGGCTGGAGGAGATGTGTGCGTTCCCTGTTGCGGAGGTGCTGCACACATACCGCGACGTGCTGATGCAGCTCTTTAAGACGTACACAAGCAGCACCAGCACGGTGGTCTCCCCGTACGAATTCATGACACTGATGCAGCTGCAGAGCTGCCTGCAGGCGATGCGCGTCATCCCACATCTCACCTCCGCAGAGGAGGTCCAGCACACACTCCTCCCACGCGTCACAGAGGCCATCCAGGAGCTCTCCCCACACGAGCTCACGGAGGTCATCTGCCGTGTTGCACGACACGGCTTCAACGACCCCGCACCCCTAGCAGAGAAGGTGCTGCGCCTGCTCGACTCGCCAGAGCTGCGTGACGCGGCCTTCCCACCGGAGGCCGAGAAGCCGTACACACGCGTTCCCCTTGGTGTGAAGGAGGAGGCCGTTGGGGTGCACACACCAGTCAAGGAGCGGGAGTTGCGCAGTGGTGGGTACAGAGACGAAGCCAAGCGTGGTGGTGGTGGAGGAGGTGCTGGACGAGGCACCCTTGTGATGTCCCCAGCAGAGGCGCGTGACCTGCTGCAGGACAAAGCAAGCCTGCGTGACGCAATGCAGCGCATCTACCTCTACTACGCCTGCCTCAACAGCAGTGCTGCCGGATGTGAAGGCATGGCCGCAAACAAGTGGGAGCGGCTAGTGAAGGATGTGGGCTGCCTGGCGACACACCGCCACCACGCACACTCGACGCCAACGAAGCAGTGGCAGCAGGGCGCCAGTGGTCTTGTGAGCAAGTCGGACGTGGACCAGGTCTTTGCCGACGCCTCAGCAGAGTCAGGTGCAAAGCAGCTGCTCGACTTCGACGGCCTCATGATTGCCTTCCGCAGGCTTGCGTGCAAGATGTTCCCTGCACTAGGTGACACCCCACACGACGCACTCCACCGCTTGCTCCTGGAGCACGCCCTGATACGTGCCCTGCGTGCACCAGAGGTGCTGCTCCACCCCTCCATGTACGAAGGCAACGTGGAGGACCTGCTTTCCAAGCATAAGAAGGGCATCACAATGCTGCACTCAGCGTACACACCGTCGGCACGCCCCGTGGAGATCTCGTCGCAACAGTTTGTGAAGCTGCTTATGGACTTCAAGGTTGTGCCGCAGCACATGAGCCACACAGAGAGCTGCCAGGTGTACCTCGCCAGCAGGCTCGACAAGGTGGACGCAGGTCTGAAGCCTATCACGCTCTTCCTGGACTGCATCGTGCGCACAGCTCACGTCGCCTTCTCGAAGCAGCCGCACGATACGAAGCTCGTCACCTCTGAGGCGAAGCTTGGGGAACTCCTCAACAGACTCTTCGTGACAGACATCCACACACTCAAGTACACGCTTGATCGTCTGGGGCTGAAGGTTCCACAGCAGCGTTCTGGGACGCCGCCAGCACGGCCACAGGTATGCATCCTTCTCGCTTCTTTCCCCCTCTCAATCCGCATAGGCATGCACGAATTTCACGCCTTATCAACTTCTCTTCTCTTCTCTTTGTTAATCATTGTCCCTCCACAGACTGTGTCGCACATCCCGCACCAACCTAAGTACCCCGACGTGGCGCTGGACGACGAGGACGGCATGGACCGCACCCTGCGCCAGATCTTTGCTGCCTACAGCACCAACGGCAAGATGGACGGTGCAAAGTTCCTGCGTCTCTGTATCGAGACTAAGGTCGCACACCGTACAGAGTTCAACCGGAACCAGGTATGCGGTTGGCGCTTTTGTACTGTAAAGTACCAAAGTAAAACATCAACACCTCCCAACAAAATAGGTGGAGCAAACGTTTGCACAGGCTGCCGGGCCGTCAGGGATCATTTGCTTTGACGAGTGGTGCGACGCTTTGCTGAATTTGGGGCACAGCAGGTATGGTGTTGCACAGCTGTTTTTTTCCCCCCCCTTTCCCCCCTGGCACACAGTGTTATTAGTAAACCGGAATAATATAGCCGTTTTGATCACCTGATACCAACTCTTTCCTCCCTCCCGTTAAATCAGTTGCGCCAATTCAGATCTCACATACGGTTATGACGAACCAACCTTTGGTTGTTCTTTCACGCAAAATACACTTGACCCGACCTCAAGAGGTCTTCGTCGGCGTTGGTGTCATCCCACTTCTGGACTGCGAGAGCACACTCGTGCGCCATTTCCGTGTCGGTCAACGTAGTGCCCACTCAACTGCTGTGCATGTTTTTCTGTAGTGTTGCCGTTGCGAGTCGTATCATTAGGCCCATCCGGACTTGTTGCGTTGGGTTCCAGGCACTGAGGCCTTGGGCGACTTTGTCGGATTTTGTTTCTCGTAGTGAGAGATAATCGCTTCAATCGTAAGCTGCGTTGAACAAAAATAATCTTTCCTTCCCTAGCCGTGTTTTCAAGATCAGGTGGCAACCGTAAACGCCCGGTTTTTTATATTCTTTTGCGTCATTCAGAACACCTCCAGTCTTCGCTATCTGTAGGTGGCCAGCAGAACCCCACTCCCACTCTCTCTGTTGCTTTTTTTGCAGTGTTGTTTTGTCACCCTATCACCCTACCACCCACCACCTATACAGGTACCCACATTTGCACAAAAGCGAAGCGTTGCGCACTCTATTGACATCATGCCTGCTCCCATTGGCGCAGAGGAAGTAGCACCTGCAGCGGACGGGGGCAGAGTAGGAAGGGGAGGGGGAGGTGAGGGCAGCGGAGCAAGGTTCAGTTTCAGCAGTTGAAGTTTACGAGTGGACACCACTCATTTTGTCCCCCCCACACAGCACCCTTTCACCCCCAACTACAAACCGACTTTCTGTTAGACTGTTTTATTTTAAGGTGACTTCACCCTTTGCACACTAGTTTAGGTGCGTTTTTTTGGTCCCGAAACATGATATTTCAGAATTTTTTTTTCCTCAAAAAGTTAGCACAAATCCTGTCAAGCTATGCGAGGCTTAGGCTTAGGTTATCTAGGAAGTTACCAACATTTTTTTGTTTG
The DNA here is from genome assembly GCA_964035575.1 of Rhynchopus sp. YZ270_cl-10. Classification (NCBI taxonomy): domain Eukaryota; phylum Euglenozoa; class Diplonemea; order Diplonemida; family Diplonemidae; genus Rhynchopus; species Rhynchopus sp. YZ270_cl-10. The sequence continues at coordinate 658,446 of OZ037913.1, forward strand.
GATGTATGCGTGCTGCTCATGCATCTTTCGTTTCCCCCCTTACAACGGCACACATACTTTGCGACGAAAACATTATCGCAATGATCTTTTCTAACTTTTTCAAAAAGTTAAAAGGGCACCCTTAAGTTTCTCTTCTTCTTTCATCTCAGTGGGGGGGGGTCATACTCTGTTATATAACGTGTTTTACAGGCAACACGAAAACACTGGCCCCTGATACGTATTTTTAGATGTCTTTGTCTAGTGAGACATTCATCGTTCAATTCATTTGTAGATGACATAAGCATGCGGCTTAGATTCATTTTACAAAACTCTTTTCTTTTTTTTTTAGTCAACAGTGCGGGATATGTTTTAGTGTTCATGAGTTCTGTGCATTTTTTCAAGTTGTTTTTTGCTCTTTTTTTTGCACAGACGGAAATATGCCCAAAATGACTCCTGAAGGATGTATATGAGTATTCGCAATATGTTCTGAATGGTACAACGCAAGTCATCACAACTTCCCGGTTTCCCCTCCTCCTCCATCTCCTCCCGTTCACTTAGAACCCTATTTCCCCGTAGATACGACGTGGCCTCGCCACTCATAGAAACAAAAGAAACACTCTACAACTTGGCATACCTACCCCTCCTCCCCACACGATCTGCAACAAACACAATAACAAATACACTCTCAAAAAAAAAATTCTCCCTCCCACTTCAACCCCTCTAGCTATACATAGCGCTCCAATTAGACTCTAACTAGATAATTAGAGTCGGCAGTTCGAGTATAATTAGAGTCTTTAAAACTCTAACTGAACTCTAATACTCTAACTGGACTCTAATTAGAGTCTAATTAGAGTCCTATAAGAGGGTCAATAAAGAGGGGCACATCAATCAATGCTATAGCCATCAACCCAGGGGGCATAGGTAGTGCAAGAAATTCGACTTTGTAATCCAGAAAGTCTGTTCTCTGCTTGCAGAGAACCAGACACAAGAAAATATTGTTTGTTCCCCCAGAAAACCAGTGCACAATTCACACTCCTTGTGGATGGTCTTGTCGCCTTTTTAGCACAGGAATTTTGGCCCAGGGGCATGCACTTGAAGCATGGCTATTTAGTGTGTATGGGGCAGTGTTGTTTTGTTATGAATTCTCTTTGGTATTGTCGCTGTCGGTTGTTCAACGCGAGGCTTGGATCTCTCCTGGGTTCATAAGTAGTATTTCTTCGGCTGAAATGAACGTATGCTCGCGATAGATTTCCCGTCAACACAGCCTTTGATACTGGGATTACCCCTTCGACCCCTTAGTGGTAGTTAAATTCGATTGACATTTACATTCCTACAGATGAAAGAACAAGACACCACTTCTGTACCCGCGCATCAACATTTGTAGAAAATTTTGCACCCCAAACACCTTCAATAATGCCCTTGTTGCTGGGAGTTTCTCATGTTTGATACCTGCACAGCAGGCATTCCTCTGAGTCCAACGCTGCTTGGCCTGTCTGCGGCGTTGCACCGAAGGTGCACATAGAGTTTTTGCATCGCATTCCCTAATGTATGGGGCACTCACACTTGAGGGCATGTGCCACTGCGCGGGTCTGAGTACCTGGGTACCCATAGCTGAGAATAAGCCGGGTCCCGAGTCCCGGTACTGGGTACTAGGTACAGTAGGACTAGGACTAGGCCCCCACCCTCCCGCGACCGGGTCCCCGACCCGCTTTCAGGCGGACCACAACGCCTTCACATATTGTGTCCCAGTCCGGCTGAGAACTCGGTTCCCCAAGTCTTATTTTCAGCTATGTGGGTAGCTGGGCACCTGGGTCCTACAGAGGAACCTTAGGGGAACCGGTTCCTTACGGCGTTTGCACCTACAAGAAGCCTGTTGTTTTACTCTAATTAGACTATAATTAGAGTGTAGTTAGAGTCTAATTATGATCTAACTGCACTCTAATTATAGTCTAATTGAAGAAAAGCGACTCTAATTATACTCTAACTGGACTCTAACTGACTTGGCCCAAAATCCCAGACTCTAATTATACCCCAATACTCTAATTAGAGCGCTATGTATATCTAGCTATACACATCAATACACACATCCAAAACAACAAAAGAAACACCATGAGTCGAATATAGCTGTACCTCCTTTGTTTTGCTCCAATTCTCATTTTTTACCCCTTTTTTTTTAGTAACTGAGAGGGGGTTCATTACCAACTCCCTTTTTTCTTTTTTTTCCTTTTTGGTATGTCTAATTCTCTCTGTGCAAAACGCCTGCAGGCAGCGGTAGGCAGGTTTCCTTGCAAGAAGAGCGCTGCAGAGGAGGTCGCAGTGCTGTCACAGAACTATGCTGCAGAGGATGAATACGCTGCCGACGCGAAGGCGGTGACCTACCTGGTCAAGACACACGCCTCGAAGTACCTCTCCGCCGCACAGCGCGGCGTCTGCCTCACCTTCCCCGACACCTCCCGCATGGTGGTCCTCACATTAAACTCCTTCTCCGGTGTTCCCTTCACTTTAACCCCTACGGGGCGTGACAACCCTGTTCAAGTCTCCAACGGTCAAGCCGCGAAATGGATTGTACAACTTACCCCAAGAGATGCATCTGATATGTCCGTTTCTGCGACGATTCAAGCATACCCCTCAGGGTTGATGTTATGCACTACAAAGGCAGGGGAAGTGGTGACCAGAGATGAGACGCAGTTTCATGGGAATAAGCGGGACTTTGAGTTTCTGTTTGTAAAGACAAAGAATGATATGTTCTTGATTCTCCCAAAGACACATAAAGGGAAGTGCCTGCGGGGGTCTGTTGACGGCCAGGTAGGGTTGTACTCCTTTAAGTCGGGGAGGGTGAACTGTAGTTATGCGGATGGCTTGGGAGGAGCGGTTGATGACTACTTAACACCGAACACTGCTGAATGGGACATTGCAGTGCAAAGCCAGGGTGTGCAAGGTGCTGTCATCGGTGAATCCGTCACCTCCCTCCCAGCAGACCTCTGTGGCCAAGACACATTGGTCTATTTCGAATCTGCCTCGCTCACATCCTGCTGTCTCAGCTGCATCAAGGAAACACACTTCTGCTGCACCCGCCGGCCACCCTCAGGCCTAGAAGTCTTTCGTTTACAGTTCTGCAGTTCCGTTCATTGGCGAATCTCCTCACAGCAGGTCCCCGGGTTCGAAGTCTACGTCAAGTTGATCTCTGTTCAGTGGGACAACGCTGGGGAAAACATATTTCTGCTGTACACCCCAAAGCTAGAGTACATCACCTGTGAAGATGGTGCAACAGATGTGCGCTTTGAGCGGAACTACACAGAACGCTCCTTCTGGAGGATCCGGCAGTACCGGATGGAGTCGCTGTCTGCGTTGTCGTGGGGGTTGAGGAAGGTGGCGGGGGCTTTTCCGAATAAGGGGAGAGGGTCGGTGCGCCGTGCGGCGCATGTTGAGCGGATGGTGGCGGTTACTAAGGCGGCACAACGTCGGAAGGCTGCGGGGATTGCTGCAGCACAGCTGCTGCGATCTGAAGAGCTGGCGTTAAGAGAGCATTTGACATCGCTCTCACAGCGGTCGAGAGAGCGTGAGGTGCATGTGGCGGCAGTGGATGCGGGGAGGTGCCTGCATGCGGAGGTGGTCCTGCAGGTGTTGTGCAGTGTTGTCGCGTTGTCGGCGTCCGTGGTCGGGGAGCGCTTCCTCAGCAACAGAGAGGCCGCCTGCGAAGCAGCTGCCGCGGCCGTCCTCTCCGTGGTCACAGCGCAGACAGCAGACATCGACCTCGCCTCCTCCTTGCAGTGCAGGCTCGACGCCTTGTTCAGCCGTCTCGACACCTTCTCTCTCGCAACAAAGAAGGATGACGGGATAGAACCACCCTCCTGGTGGAAATCCCGCTCCACCACAGTGTCATCGGGTTGGTAATTATTATTTTGTAGCGGCAGATGGGCCGCCGGCTGACGAGCGGTTGTGTTCCTTTTTTACATCTACTGTTGGAGGCCGCAGGGTACTGTGCTTTCCTCCGTGGCTGGCATCGTACAGTGGGTCAGTCGGAGGTGCCTGCCTTAACTACTACAGTTTTGTACTGTCCTGAAAAAGGAGATTGGGAGAGGGGTATTCAAAAAAAAGACAGTGGAGATTGCACATCTGGCAACTGCACTCCCAACAATTTTTCAAAAGTGAAATAATAAATTTGTGTGTTTTGGCGGTTCATTTTTCTCGCTTTTTGCCTCATTCCTGGGGCTGGGGCGTGGGTGGGATTGCTGCTCCAGATATATTTATGTAGATGTTGAAGATGACCAGGAGGCTTGGCTTCGTCTCTTCCAAATATTTTAAAAAGGAACTTTTCTTTTGTTTGCCAAATTGCATTGGAGAAGAGAAAAAAAGAGGGGCTTTTTAATACATTTGTTTCGATCAAAACCGCCCCCACCCACCAACTCTCACACACAGCGACATCCCCCATACAAAAGAGATCTCTTGAAGAGATGACAGCGTTTTCCAAACCCAAGCCTCCCCCACTCTCCGTGGAGCTCCCTCCTGCAGTCGTTGTCGAAAAGTCGAAGAAAAAACGAGCCAAGTATAAGTTTGCCTTGACGAAGGTATATTCCAACAATTTTCTTTCCCCTCTTTTTTTCACACGGTAACCTACACGACGGACCCAGTGAAAAAGGTGACAAATAAGTTAACTTATTTGTCATTTCACTTTTCATAAATATGTGTTTCACTTTGTCACTGGATCCCGTCGTGCAGTCAACACTCCCCCCACCTTTTCCAGGTAGAAAAGGAACGCCTTGTGGAAAGCGCAAAGCCCTCTGCACAGCACATTGAGGCCGACCTGGAGGCCATCTTCAGCCTCGCCGCCGAGGACCGTGCTGCAGCAGAAGCACAGGGCGCCACATCGCACTCTGGCATCCCACCACCCCCACCGTACTCTGTGCCTGCAGAGGAAACCACGGCACCTTCCGAACGCCCCAAGGCGGAGCAGCAGACGAAGCGAGGGTTTACTATGGGTCCGGATAGGACGGATGAGGCTCACGTACCCATGGCAGAAAATAGGGCACGTAAGTTCCGTTTGGGGCCTATGGATGATGGGGCGGGAAGAGGAGGACGTGGTGGTGCAGAAAAGTCCAGAAGAGAGACAAAGGAACCCCGGGCCCGCCCCCCACCTCCACCGGCACATCTCAAGCCTCGCCCACCTACCCTCCCCACCTCAGAGGTGAACGACGACATCACACCACCACCACCCCCACCTCTCCCCTCAGTCACTCTGTAAGGAGTGGCGAGGGGAAAGGGATGGGGGGAACTGGGGGAGGGGTCCAGTGTGTTCTGGTATGGGTTTCTCAACGCACCGGATTGCATTGGAGGGGAGGGAGGGAGGGAGGGCATTTTTTTTTTTTTTTTTGGGATTATTGAGGTGATCCAGTCTCACGCTTTTTCACACATTTTCACTTGGTTTCACACATTTTCACTTGGTTTCACACATTTTCACATGGTTTCACGGTGTGAAAAAGTGTGTACGAAAGTGAAAAAAAAACTGCTTCACGCACTCTGAGTGGATTCCTCCAGAAAAAAAACTTGGTGTTTTCACATGGTTTCACACATTTTCACTTGGTTTCACATGGTTTCACATATTTTCACATGGTTTCACACATTTTCACATGGTTTCACATGGTTTCACATGGTTTCACATATTTTCACTTGGTTTCACATGTTTTCACTTGGTTTCACACATTTTCACTTGATTTCACACATTTTCACCTTGGTTTCACACGTTTTCACTTATTTTCACATGTTTTCACGGTGTGAAAAAGTGTGGAAAAGTGTGCGCTGGATCACCTCAATTATTTTTGAACGAACGGATTTATACAACAGAGGGGGAGGGGTAATGGTTGCCCCGCGTTTACTTTAACAGTGGGTATGCTTTTTTTTGCCTTGTATTTTTAAAAAGATTTCGCGCAAAAGAAAAAAAATGAACAGAAAAAAAAATACATTATGGGGGTATTTCCCCACCCCACCCCCTCCTCACCCTCTTATCATCATATTTTCCCCCCACCTCAAAACCCCCAGCGTATTTTTTTACCACAGGTTGGGGAGCGATTTTTTTCTAATAGTGTGTTCCTCTTTTCTCTCTCTCCTCTATTCTAACATTACCTCCTTCTCTCTCACTCCTCTCCCTTTCCAAATTTTCGATCTTTTTTTCCCACCTAAATTATGAAGCCTGAAGAGGCGTTTCGGGTCCGTCTAGCAGAGCTTAAGGATAAATGCGCCAGATGGAATGTCATTTTTCTGTGGATTGTTTACTCAGTAGCGGTGTGTTCTGCTCTTGACTTTATGGATTTGGCGGTAAAGCAGGTTGGTAGCGCAGAGGCAGCAATACGTGCCCTCGCCTTCGCTTTACCAATGACAACCACGATTCATCCTGGAGCGTTTGTGACAATTTGCTCGCAACGAACGATGTTTTTGCTTCCAATGACGTTTCTTGTTTTCGTAGCACTTCTTCTCGCCAGCTTTGTCGAACCCTGCCTCTCTGCCGCACGCTACCACGCTGTTCTCGCCTCTGCAGGCAAAGGAGAGCACGTCTTCTTCTGCAACGGTCCACATCTCGACGTTGAACGCACACATGACGCAAACTTTGCGACATTCACCCCTGGTATAATCTGCAGCGTAAACGAAAGCGAATTTTCCGTCGAAGAACTCTTTTACTCAGAAATTGGATGGGAAATTGGAGACACCCATACCCAATATATGCGGGCAACACAACAGAGGGAGGCCGCCTTTTTGGTCGCAAAGAATGGCACAAAATTGAAGAAGGTGGTTGACGGCAGCCCAGAATACCATCACCTCCATCAGGGGCACAGCCCGCTGCAGTACATCATTACTGCACCGATTGGCTGCAGCTGTGACGGGGGTGCACTGCAGGGGACCAACCTGTCTGCGGTGTTTATCAGCACCGTTCGCATTGCACCCTTCGTCCCCCCTGAACGACCTGGTCTAGCAACAACTGGGTTCACCGCAAACGAGCTTGGCTGGGGGCAAGACGAGTCTCCTTTCAAGGAGAACTGGACAACTCCGTTCTCTGCACGTCGATTTGCCTCAACCCTGACGTTTCATGAGCGAGGTGAGTACGACGGTGTGGCAGTGCAGGACTCCTGGGTACTCTGGGGGCTCGGCAATAATTATTACCTCCCAAAACGACCGGAAAACGTACAAAGCCCCTTTGGGTTTGAAACGGCAGGGTTAGGATACAGCGAATCCATGCGAAAAGCGTCCTTACGAGAGATCAACGAAACCGAAGGCAACCTCCACCTTGCAGAAAACATCTTCAACTCATATGACCTGGTGACCCGGTACCTCACGGAGCAGGAGTTGCAACGGCTTAAATTTCGGGTAATCACGGCAGTGGTATGGCTTGTTGGGACTATACTACTTTGGTGTTGGGGCGGGAGATATCGGATTTGGGATTTAAATGATGGGAGCGACATGGAAGCGCAGCTGCGGTTTCATACACAAGCTGCGGAGGAGGAGGGGAGACAGCTGGAAATGATGAGGCGGGAGGAGGAGGATGAGTTTGGCGCCCATACAGTACCATCGCTTGGCTCTATGTCATCTGGGGTCTTTCTGCTGAGGGTGGATGAGATGCAAACGGAGCAACACACACAACACAGCACCACGGACACATGCCTCAGATTCACCCTCCTCTTCGCCATGCACATCGCTGCTGCAGCCCTGGGTGTCTACGGGATGACCCTTCTCCTCTCCTCCCAAGTCTACTCCGTAGCCTTCTGGGGTGGCATGCTCCTCACTGACCTCTGCATAAAGAGCACAGCTGCAGTCATCTGCATCGACATTGCGCTGTACTCTGCGAGAGGTGAAGGGAGGAGGAAGGGGAGGGGTGTGTCCTAGGGAATGGTTGTAAGCAGAATCGGGGGTGGCTGTATTCCCTCACCATTCGTGTGGGACGGGGTGTTCCATCCTATTTTTCCAAAAAAACGTACAAAAAGGAATGTTGTAGCAGAAGGGGGAAAGGGTGTCGGCAGTATCCAGAGGAGGTGCTCAAAATAGGTTGTGCATTCCAAAGGGGGTCTGAATTCACTGTAGAGTGTGCGGAATATGCAAAATAATGTGGTGTTCGGAAGGGGGTGATTACAGAGCAACAGATTTCTGTAAAATAGGCAAGAAAAAAGAAATTCTCTAGTCTTGCTGAAGAAGAAAGCGTATCAAAGACTGGGCTGTATGAATGCCGTTTGATGGGAGGGGGGTATGTGCTCTTGAGGTCTGTCTGAGGAATTCCGAAAATATTTTCTCAAGGGGGGTGGGGATGTGGGCAAAGCCACATTACATGACTTAGCTGTATGTGCGCAAAGGGGGGGTTTCCCCCCTTGGTTCTCCAGGGCAGGGAAGAAACAGGATGGTCTAAGGTTTTCGCGGAAAAGCTCTGTTGTTTGGATTGACTTTAATCCGAAGGTTTTGGCTGTGGATGACGGATTGCGGTATTTATTTTTGTACAGTTTTCATTTTTTTCCTTCTAACTATCTGAATAGGTGACGTAGGCCTTAGGTTCATCTTTTGGTGTGATTTACCCCCCCCTGCAGAGGGGCAGTCTTCTCTCCACCAAAATATTTCAACGCCTTTTCAAAAAGTGCCCTCCCCCCCTTTTTGTTTCGTTTACGTAATGATTTACACATTCCGTCAAACCCAACAACCAATCCCCCATTTTTTTCCCCCCCTCTTTTTGATTATTTCGTTCTCCAAATAATTATTGCAAAAGTTAAAAAAAAGCAGTCTTGCTTTTCTCCTTTTGCAGCTAACATCAAACAAAAAAAAAACCCCAAGCAATACGGAGAGACCCAACCTTTTTTTTTAACCAAAAGATCTTTTTTTTCATCAACCCCCCTTGGGTAACCACCTTATTTTTCCCCTCCCCCTAATGGTGGCAGTATTGTGATGGGAGCCCATTGGAATATGCAAAATACATCACAATACATCGTGTATTGTGATGTATTTTTGCGTATTCCAATGGGCTCCCATCACACTACTGCCACCATTACCTCCCCCCCTCATTCCCCTTAACCCTTTTTGCTAACCCTTCTTACTGAGGGGGGTCATATTACAACCTACCACCTCCCCTAAATACAATACATCCCAGGTATAGTATTTAATCCTCCCCCCCAGCACACTCTCAAAAAAAAAAGTATAGCAATCTGAGCTTTTTGTTCTTCGGACCACCAAAAAAAACAACCCTCTTCCACCACCACCACCCTTCCCTGCAGTGTATACACCTACAAAAAAAAGCACTCCCGCGGACGTCAAATAGTACTGTTGACTTCCTTGTTGAGGTCTGTTTCTGTTGTCTCGCTTTCTCTTTTTTCTCTACCACCAACTGTCATACTAATGAGCGCGTCTGCGAGCAAAGCATTGGCAGGCTCTCGAGGGGGCGGGTACAGGCTCAGCACCATTCTCGCTGCGGTATGTGAAAAAAAAAACCCCCCCCCCCCCCATCCCCCTATCAATAGAGCTGGTCCTAAAAAAAAAATTTTTAAAACAAGAGCAAAGCAAACATGTCAAAAAACTTCATAAAAAAACCCATTCAAACCCTAATACAAAACAAAATTTTCAAAATCCTGTCAAGGGTATCTTTGCTACACTCATCTTACAAACTTTTCTTTGATTTCATCTATTTACCCCTATACAGACGGGCATCCCTGCAAACCATGCAAGCTCTATGGAACGTGCCGTGCGGGGTATGATGGACGACGACGTGATGATGGGCCGTGTGGAGGCACATAGCCAGCGCATCCAAGTCTCCTCTGCTCCTGCAGTCAAGGCTGCCTCCTCTGCCTCCGCCGCTGTCACCTCCTCATCCACCTCCACAACCTCTCCCAAGAAGCTCGCAACGTCGGACACATTTGACGGCTTCGTGCACATTACGACACCCAACTTCTCGGCGTCCATCATCACCGAGAGTGATGAGGAGGAGATCGACCATATTGGGTCCTGGGCGGACGAGCGGGGTTCTCCGGTGAAGGATGATACTGCGTGCTTCTCGAACGCCTTCTCCGACGACAGTCGGGGCTATGAGGAGGTGTGCGAGGAGCGGCTTGCCCTGCCGGACAACATTATCGACATTGAGATGCTGCAGCAGCAGGTGGAGGTCGTCCCTGGGGACGCTTCAGTGGCGCGCGATGCTGCAATGGTGGTGAAGTCGCTCGGGGAGATGCTGCAGCGTGTGTGGGAGGTGCTCTCCCAGTCTTTATCCTGTGCACTCAAGGCGCTTTCTAGTCTGCTTGGCGGAGGAGCGGACGAAGAAGCAGAGAAGCAAGCGCAGACGGACGCGCGAGGCAGATACGTTCTCTCCTTCCTCTCCATGCTCCTGTTAGTGGGTGTCTGGTCTGCAACCGGGCTGAACCAGGAAGTGGCCCATGCGTACCTGAACTACGTGTTTTCGTACGTCGGGAAGCTCTTTCAAACGCTGTGGTGAAAAGAAAAGAAAAATTGGAGTTTTTTGTTTGACGTTTCCTTAGAGTCTAGCCATATGGGTCGGTCCAAACCCCCCAAAAAGGTAACCTAGGCACCATATCTTCATTTCATCTGGGTTCTACTGGGACTTACTTCTCGATTTTTGTTTTAATGAACTCGGAGTTAAGTTACCGAGTTTCAATAAAAAACGACGAGTAAAACGCCCAATTGGAAATATGATGGATACCCCCCGAGAGCAAACTAAACCAACGGTGCAAAAATTGGTATCCTATATTTTCCCATAAATTTTCCCACACAACTTTTTTTTGGGGTTGAACCGTGCCATATATTTTTACCTTCATCCTAATGAGAGGAAAACCATACCATGTTCTCATGGAAAAGGGGAGTGTATGAGGTGGGGGGTTGTTGCAACAAAGATGCAAAGAAAAAGCTGTTAAATATATTCTCACTGGTACTATACGGGGGGGTACAGTCTCACAGAGTATTTGAAGTGCCACATGCTGAATAAGAAGTGCTCTCCGAGGGAGGTCCTATATAACCCCGCGGAGAACAAGCAAACGCCTCTCTCTACGTCCTGCCGATTGTACGGTGAGGGTGTTTTTTGCACTTTCCACTTTGCATACACAAACCTACCCCTCTTCGTGGACGAGTTGTTCGATGTAACAATGTCATAATAGATGTGGGATAAATAGAGACAGGGCAAACGGCCATGTTGTATGAACCACCCCGTTCACACTACATGGGCTGGGCCTGCGTGGGCCGACCTTTCGCGAAAGGTGCTATTTTTTTTTTGGATTTTTTTTCTTGCTTTTAAAAACACCTTCCCTATAGCTGCAAGGGATTTTTATTAGACTTTACGTTGAGAGGTGACACTAAGCACAGAGAGGCTTAGTTTCATCTTAAGTTTCCCCTGCCCTTTAATACGGAAGATGTGTGTGCCCGAGAGGCATTCATCGTACAAAGTTTATTTTCTTTTCTTTTTTTTTTTTTCAAAAGTTTTGGGTACATTTAGTGCATCCCATGATTTCTATTCATAGAAAGTATTGGAAATTAATGTGTCTCGTAGCGCTCTCTTTTAAGGATTCTGTGAAAGAACAAAAATGACTGCTATCCCAGTTATGGTAGTCTAAAATCAAACAAAGTTGGGGGGTTTTTTTTTCTCAGTGCCTGCGTCCCCGAGGCGTTTGCACTGTCACCTTCACTTTTTTTTTTTGCATACAGCGTTAAGTCCCGTACCAAGAAGAGGAGGGAAGAGGACGTGGACGATGTCTATCCTATACTGATGAAGCAAAATAGCAAAAAAAAAAAAAAATCATATTAATGACGCAACACCCAATTCACCACAGTCGGGGGTCGGTAAACCGCGAATTTAAAAAAAAAATAATAATTTAAAAGGCAACGCCACCATCTTCTGCGTGTTTTTGGTGTTATATTTTTTAAACAAAATGTCAGTGCCTTTTTGTGCCTTTAGCGTACCGGCGTTTGACTATCGACTCCATTCCTCCCCTCTTCCCCCATTTTTTTGCGAAAAGGGGGGGTGCAAAGAGACGATATAGAAACAGTTTTTTTTCCCCCTCTCTCAGGACACACAAAAGCGCTTTCTTTTTGGTACACTGTTTCATGAGAGGGCTTTGTATTTCAAGACACCTTTCTTGGCATCAAAAAGAACAGATGATGTGCACTGCCTCAAACGAGGTTTCCTCTTCACGACCAAGGTAGTTAGTGGGAGCGTATTGCAAAAAAAATATATATCAACACAGAATATTTATTAGACACTTTACGCACAAAAAAAAAAAAAAACAACACGCTGCTTTTAAAGGAACACCATACCTCTTCATCACTCTCAAAAGAACACCACTAGGTGATGTATTTTTTTTTTTTCTAAAAAAAAGGTCCTTCTTGGGTCCTCTCGGGTATACCCCAAACCCCAAGCACCACTATGGGGGGTTTTTTTTATTCAGATGTGTGCACGAGATGCACACATCTGAAAATTTTTTCTTTGTGCAATATTATATACAGGTTCTCCTCTACGGCCTTTTTTTCCCCTTCTCTTTTTTGTGTCTGTATCCGAGGTGTCAGCAAAAAAAAAGGCTTCGTTTTTGTGGTGTGTGACAAAAAAAAAACCACATTTCTCTCCCACCCAGGCTAACATTTTTTTGATAGGGGCTCCTAAGCTTGCTGATGCTTAGCCCAATCTGGCCAAAATCCTCTTTTTTTGACAACGGCCCTGACAGCGGTTTTTTTGTTGGCCGTTTATTTTATTTTATTTTTTGTGCAATATTTTGTTTACCAGAGAATGGAGGGGGGGTGGCTGTAGTTGCTGCCCCTATGAGGAGAAGTAGTGCTTTGTTCCAGTGTCCTGCGTCTGCCGATGAACGGTGAGGCGTTTGCACCTTTGAACTTCTCTTTGTTTTTTTTTTTTTGGGTGAAAGTCAAATGTATACACATATACACAGGGTTATAGTCAGATCTATACACTCATTGTATATACAATTGTCAATTGTACATACAATTGTATAGAAATTGTATAGATCTGACTATTTGATGTACAATCCCAACTTTTTTTATAGTCAGATCTATACAATTTATGTACAATCCCAGTATACACTAGGTCGTACACAAATCCCTACCCATAGTGGAAAACAGTTTAGAGTACACCCACCCACCTACCCACCTACCCACACACACACCCACCCCTACAGGACTATACACAAAAAATGGAAATTGGGTTTCGCACACCCGATTTTTCTCAGAAGTCAGTCACTGCTATTGCCATTTAACCCAGGGAGCATAGCTAGTGCAAGAAATTCGACTTTGGAAACCTTCCGGAAAGTCTGTCCTCTGCTCGCGGAGGACTAGACACAAGAAAATATTGCGTTCCCCCAGAAAACCAGCGCACATTTCACACTCCTTGTGGGTGGTCTTGTTGCCTTTTCGTCATAGTAATTTTGGCCCAGGCATGCTCTTAAAGCATGACAATTTAGTGTGTATGGGGCAGGGTGTTGTTTTGTTCTGAATTCTCTTTGTTATAACATCTAAGTCAATTGCGGGTGGTGGTTTGTGTAGCGTGAGGCACTACTTACTTCCTGCGGCTGCTAAAGCGTTATTTCTTCGGATTTAACAACGTACAGCGTAACATAGTGGATTCGCCTGGTCGACACAACCTTTGATAGATATGGGATAACCAACCCCCTTCGACCCCTTGTGGGTTCACTGAACAAGCCCTCGTGGTAGTTAAACGCGATTGACATTTACATTCCTAGAGATGAAAGAACAAGATAACACTTCTGTACCCGCGCATCAAAATTGTGGAAAACTTTGCACCCCAAACACCCTCAACAACGCCCGCCAAAAGGCGCCCCTTGTTTCTGGGAGTTGGTTCTCATGTTTGATACCTGCACAGCGGGCATTCCTCTGAGTCCAACGCATGTTTGGCCTGTCTGCGGCGTTGTACTTCAGGTGCACGAAGACAGGGTCTGGTGGTAAATTTTGCGTAGTGTCGCATTCCCTCATGTGTGGGTCACTCACACTTGCGGTCATGTGCCACTGCGTGGGTTTGGGAATTTGGGTACCTGGGTACAGGATATTTGTTGTGAAAGACATCTTCCACCATGCATTGAGGAGGGTAAGACAGTGGTCGCATTTTACTTGAAATCATTACAACATTTAACTTCTCCACGGGGGTCTTGGGCCGTTCATTCGGTTATACCTTGACTAGCGGCAGAGGCCTTTTAGGACTCTATAACTCCGACATTCCCGAACGGAGGCACACTTTGTGTGTTACTACGACCTGGCAATTTCCAGCAGTAGGTTAAGTAATGTTTTCTTGTGAATTGTTGGATCATTATCTCCTCAGTGCATGAATGCCACGCGACGGACACTTTTGTGTTTGTCAAGTGGACTGTCTGGTCACTTTTCAGTGACTGGCGGGTTGGCTGTGGTTGCTCTTTCACGACTTTTATCCTTGTATCCAGTGTACCGTGTACCTGGGTACCTGGGTACCTGGGTACCTGGGTACCTGGGTACCTGGGTACCTGGGTACCTGGGTACCTGGGTACCTGGGTACCTGGGTACCTGGGCACCTGGGTATGGCGTGTACAATCTCCCTCGAGTGTACAATCCAAAAATTGTATAGATCTGACTTTTGTATAGTCAAATCTATACAATTTGTGTACGACCTAGTGTATACTGGGATTGTACATAAATTGTATAGATCTGACTATAAAAAAAGTTGGGATTGTACATCAAATAGTCAGATCTATACAATTTCTATACAATTGTATGTACAATTGACAATTGTATATACAATGAGTGTATAGATCTGACTATAACCCTGTGTATATGTGTATACATTTGACTTTCACCCTTTTTTTTTTAAAGAATTGCACGGTGAAACCACTCCTTAAAACTCTCCTTTCTTTGTAGGTACTCCCGCAGGGTTTTGTTGCAGTGTGCCTGCATTTCTGAACAGAAAAGATCCATAAAATAAAACTGTAAGGATAGCAAACCCCAAAACCGAAACGAATAAGGGGTTGTGCCAGGGTAAAGTGTACACACAAAACTGATCCTACAGGGGTTGGTGTGTGGAAAACAACAACAGCAAAAAACATTGCTAATAATTGTTTTTTTTTTGGAAAGTGGATATTGCACAACCGAGGCAACTACACTACTCTAACAATTTATCAAAAAACAACGGGGTGTGCTGTGGAAAACTCCGCTCCATTGATTTTTTTAAAGGAAGAGCCAACTTTTGTTCCCTCTTTTTTTTTTTTTTTGTGCCATAAAAAAGACAATATAGGTCTCAGGGGTGACCCGACCCTCCCCTTTTCCCCCCCTTCACACCAAAACAACAGAAAACCTACACTTTGGTTTTGACCTGACACAGACCAGGCGCAAGGCACCTTGTTGCCGTCCCTTACTCCACGATTCTGGAACACCGGGGGGGGCGGCTGCCCCTTCTTTGTTACAACGTAGCTTCTGTGGACTGACATCTTCAATTTTTTTTGTTGTTCTTCGAAGGTTGTTTCACGCAAAGGGGGGTGTGTCCGCTCTCGCAAATTGAAATGACTCCCAGTCTTAGAGCAAATGCCCATATACACGGATACTTGCCAGATGTGGCCAGATATGGGGGCCAATTTCCCAGATCTGGCTCGTTTTCCAGATGTGGAAATCTGGTTTCCATGATATAGTGTGGGGGGGGCTATTTTTTCAACTTCTCTTTTTTTTTTTGCTGTGTAACAACGTCGTGGGAATCTGGCGGCAGTTCTTCGTGGCCCCCCCCCTCCTGCATGTCCCCTTCCCCATGACTCACTTCGAGGTTCGCGTTTGTCCGAATAATTTCAGATGCAAAGAAGAGAGGATAAATGGAGGGAACGGAGAGATGGGAAAACAAGATATGAGCCCCCCTTTCCTTCACCTTCACCCGGTTGTGCATACTTTCTTTTTTTCTTCTTTGCTTTACCTTTTAAGGTGACTAAGTACAAAAGGCTTAGGCTTATCTTACCAAAAAAAGTTTGTCTTATTATTAGATGGATCTGCACATTTTGGTGCATTTTATCACAATTTTCTGTTCTATTTCTTTTTAAGGTGACGTCAGCGCGAGAGGCTTAGGGTCATCTTATACACTTTTTAGAGTGGGGGGTTTTTTTTCTATTATTTCTCAACTAATATTCCCCATTGCGACTGCAAAATCCGTCTCTCTTAGGAGGTTACGGTGGAAAAATTTTTTCAAAAAAAAAAAAAAAAAAAAAAAAAAGACATCCGGTGTTTTGCACCTTTGAATAAGATGTGCATACACATGAGCTATATTCATTCTTTCAACTTTTGAATTAGAGTTTGGTGTGATTCAGGGGGTACGGATAACCCACGGAAGAACCACGGAGAATCGGTAGGGTAATCACACCAGAGGTTCTTCTATTTTTTTTTTATTATCTTCAACGGTGTTGTAGTGCAGTGTTCAACACTCGAGGATGAGCTCCGCTATATTATACCCCCCCTTTTTCCCCCCCTCTTTGCAGCACCTTCGTCCGCCAAGTTGTCCGGTGAGGCGTTGTGCATTTTTTTTCAACTTTTATTTAGACCAAAGCAGACCCTATCTTTGGACCCATCTTATAAAGTTTTATTTTGCCCTTTTTTCATTTTTTTTTTCTTCTTCTGCTGACGCGGCAAAACCTCTGTACATTGTATTGATTTTTGTGCTACACTGTTTTTGAGGACAAACTAAATTCACTGTGTACGACTTCCGAGAGGTAGCCGTTATAAGTGTCTTTTTTTTGTATCTCATGGCAGGGACAGAAAGAAAAGGTCAATAAGACAGAACAGGTTTCCACCCGCTGCACAGTTCACTGAGGGGCATTCTGCCCAGCCCCACCCACCCACCCACCCACCCATGAATTATAATACAGTTTTTTTTTCTCTTGTGTTGTTGTTTTAGGTGACTTCGCGTTATGTGCGTCAAGCGCACCCAATTTTTTATTGTTCAATTTTTGTTGATCTTCTCTGTTTTTTTCTTGTGTTGTTGAAAAAAAAAAAATCGTTCTTGCTTGACGTTGTTCTTTTTCGTTTTCAAATTTTCCTGACCTTTCTTGGATACTCTGTTTATCCAGTTCGCAACTGTACGCACACATTATCCTTTTACACCACTTTTTTTTTTTAGGGAAAACAAACTTTCGGTCTGCGTGCGCGTCCTGCGTGCCTGGGTTTTTTTGAGATTTTCAAAAAAAAAGTTTTTTTCAAAAAAAAGTTTTTTCTGTGGAAAGGCGAATACCGACCCCCCTGCTACCCCCGTCTCCCCCAAAAAAATTTTACCATGGAGAGCAATCGGCTCGCGCAATCAAAAGAAGGCAGAGAAAAGGGAAAAGAAAAAAAGAAAAAAGTTGGGTACCGTGCGCCTGCGGCGCTACCTGTTCCCTACCCTCCTTTATTTTTAAGCATGATGTACTTATTTATATACAGTGTTCATTTTCTTTTGAGTACGACTCCACATCCCTTCTCCCTCACGGATAAAGATCAATTAGGATACCATGGGGCACACCTGCAAGCCTGCCGCAGAGAATAATGAGCTGCTGAACCGTCTCCACCCTCGCTGTGTGAGGGCACCCCCTCCGAGGACATAACCGTCCTGGGTTTTCGTTTTCGCTCTTCTCTGTGGTCACTGAACCCCCACCGCCATCACTACAATACCATAGCTTTCTTCAGTACATTAGTGTTTCCAGTAAAACACTACAATTTCATGCCAAGTTGGGTTTTCAGACTGAAAATGACCCTTGTTGAGTACGGGTTCATACTTTGTGACAATTTGAGTCACTGAAATTTTGTCCATTTTTCCGTATATCCCCCACCATAAGCCGGGATTGGTTCGGAAATGCGGTATCCTTACTAAAACCAGAGGAATCTCGTAGTTCCTAGTAAGGGTACTTCAGTGTATTTTTGTACACACATGTGACCCCACCGTGGAGAGCAATCGGCTCGCGCAATCAAAAGAAAGCAGAAAAAAGGGGAAAAGAAGAAAAGGAAAAAGTTGGGTACCGTGCGCCTGCGGCGCTACCTGTTCCCAGTCAAAAACACTATAATTTGATCTGAAGTTGGGTTTTCAGTCCTGAAAATGACCCTTGCTCACGAGTATGGGTTCATATTTTGTAAAAATTTAAGTCACTAAAATTGTGTCCATGTTTCCGTATATCCCCCACCACAGAACGGGATTGGCTCGGAAATGCCACAAAACACTGTTTTCACCCCCTTATACACAGCTGTTTGAGGTGCGTTTTTTTGGTCCCAAAATACGATTTTTCAGATTTTTTCCCCAAAAGTTAGCGCGAAGCCTGTGCTCACTCCACGAAAGAAGGACAATTTGAAAAAAACTTTTTTTTAAAACAAACTTTTTTTTGCCTGCCTGCCTGGGTTTTTCTGGGGGACGTCCCGACGCGCACGCAGACGAGAAGTTTGTTTTCCCTTATCCGATTTTTTTTTTTTTTTTTTGGGATGACTTTTTATTGAAGTAATGATCCAAAGAAGACCTAACCAATGACAGCATTGATTTTGTTTTGTATCTAAATAAAGCGGGTTTTGCAGTGGTTAACAAATAACCTTTTTTTTTTGTTTTCAAATTTTTGGTGAAATAATAATAAAAAAAAGCACATACAAATGCAAAGCAAGGGGTGTCAACACTGTTTTGTTTGATGCCTTCTCCCCCTTTCACAACTTTTCCCCTTAATTTATACCCGGTGTGTGTTTGAGGATATGTGTTTCGCGTACATTTTCCCCTTTTCCTCCCCCTCTCTCTCACCCCCCTTCGTCCCCTCCAATATATTGAAGCAATACATTGTTACAAAAAAAAAAAAAATTGAACCTATTCCTCTCCCCTTTTTCAGATGCAAACCATCTTATGAACGTAGGACTGCATGGTTGGGACTCACCCCCACGGTGCACCGTTCATTGTACCAAAGGTACACTGTTCACGAGAGGGCTGCTGTATTTTCATGTCAAACCCTCCCCCTTTCTTTAAAGGAGACATAGGGGGGGATGGAGGCCTTACTGCATCAAATGGTCGTCAAATATGCTGAAGGGGGTATAGATCTGGAGGGTGTCGAACGGTGTATTGGGAACCTGCATAAACAGGGCACCGCAGGGTACCACCTGAGACAGTACAAGATGCACGGTACATGGCGTGCCACACCGCTTGGTGCGGCGGTGGTACGTGACCTGCACGATGTCGCAGAGGCCCTTCTAGGGCACAGCAAAGCTGCTGCCATGTTACCCCTTTACCGCATCGATGACGACCACCCCGAAGAAATCGATCTCTTATCCGAAGCAGTCCGGCGAGGCTTCCCTGCAGGGGTTGTATCGCTTATGCAAGACGCAAAGAAAGAGCAGGACGCCCATTCTGCCATTCTAAACGCACTCCCTGAGGTAGATTTCCCGCATTGGGAGGAGGTCTTCACCCAGGCAGGGCTGGGGGTGGGGAGGGAGCTGTGCGCGGTGCCTGCAGAGGTGGTGCCTAGACTGTTTCTATGTGCGGCTGATATGGTAGCAAAGGTGGAAAATGTGACACACATTGTGAATCTCTGTCCAAAAAAGGTGTCCACACAACGTGACGGCGCAGGGTACACAGAAGTGGAATGTGAGGACGCCCCGACGTACCCCATTGTACTCCACTTTGAGGCTGGCAACACGCTCCTCACTAATCTCCTCAAAGAAGGGGGCGGGAATGTTGTTGTCCACTGTTATGGAGGAATCAACCGCAGTACTGCGCTTGTCGTTGCGTATCTGCTAAGCTCTGGGAGATCTTACACCCAAGCAATTAAGTCGGTACTCTCAAAACGGCCGAACGTTCTGACCAACAAATCTTTTCGGAAACAGTTGGTGCAATACGCTTCGCAGCTAGGACGCCTTGAATGAAAAAAAGGAGACCCTACATGACTCAAGATTTTACCATTTCCCCCTCATCCACACCCAACAGAAACAAAATCATCAAAAAATGGAAGGTACAGTATCTGCCTCTACAAGCATTGAGGAGATATGCCTTCTTCTGCGTGAGGTGTCCGAACGGGAGGCGAGAGTGACGGAGTTGGTGCCTGTTTTGATGAAGGCTGCGGCTGTCACGAGCAAGACAGATTTGTACCGTTTTTATGAGTTAGGTGGGGTGGCACAGTTCTGCCGTATCCTCGAGACGCATGCTGAGGACTGCAGTACGTCCGACCACATCGATTTCAAGACGGTCACCATGATGCTGTGTCAAACCCTGCTCGGGGTTGGTCAGATCCGTTCTTATATGTCCCTCAAGGGGCGTACCCTTACGTATATAACAAAGATCGCCACCTCATTGCTTCTATTGAAGGATTTGTCTAGCGGGTCTGAATCGGAGTTGGTCTCTGTGAAGGTGATGGCAGCGTTGTGTTTGAATTCCATGCCTTTGATGCACGATGAATGGGTGTTGCACGGTATTCCAGAGCTTGCAATGGAGCTGCTGTCGGATGAGAGCTACCCGAAGTACGGTGTAGAACAGGTTGCTATCAATGAAGAGACAAGAAGTGATGGGCTGCTCGATGAGAAGCTGGTGAATCAGCAGAACCTCGCCCCGTCTAGCCTGCTCGATGCGGGGCTTTTATTGTTAGCAAACTTCTGCGCCTCTCAGGAGTTCTACAACCGCGTAATGGAGCTGGGTATTGCAGAACAACTTACAATTATTGCACATCGTCTTTGCACGACCGAAACGGAGGTGAAAGATGGCCTCTCCTTTGCGGGTACCATCCTACGCTACATCACGCTGCTCTCTGTGTTGTATGCTGTTGATGAGAGCAGGGAAAAGCTGGATTTTTTGCAGCGTGGTCATGACGAAGATGTGTCTATTATTGAAAAGCTTCTTCCCGAGCTTGCCATGCATGAGAAGGTGGAGGTGCGGTCTATGGCTCACCAACTGCTTGCGGAGTACACAGGGGTCTCGCCTGCAGAGCACGAATGGGTCTTCGAGTCCATCCCAGCAAGCAACGTCAACGAAACCGAGCCTGCCTTCGACCTCACCCGGCAGTGCTCCCTCCCACTCTGTATCAAGGAGGAGGAGGCGCCTCTTGCGTTCAAATGGTGCTCTAAATGCAAGATCCCTGTCTATTGCTCCCAAGAATGCCAAAAAGCAGACTGGAAACAACACAAACACCTTTGCAAAACCTTAGGAATCTAACGTCTTTGTATTCCATCATTTTCGTGAGTTGCTAATAGAGGTGAGCGAGAATGATGTATTGGGGGGAGGGGGGGAGAGGGGGAAAATAGGCCTTTGTGGAGGTATCAAAACATGAAATAAATGGGGGGGAAAAAAGTTTGTCTCTCTTGAATGCAAAACCATTGTGCTACAGTGTGTAGGTGGAATTTAACGGAAAAAAAGTGAAGCGTGAAGGATCGTTCACAAAAAAAAGCACAAAAAGACAGATGGGTGCGTAGATCAATATATATTTTTTTTGTTCTTTTGAGGAAGAAGAAAAAAACGATTTATTTCCCCCCTCTTTTCCTTCTTTTCCTCTCTCTCTCTCTCTCTCTCTCTCTCTCTCTCTCTCTCTCTCTCTCTCTCTCTCTCTCTCTCTCTCTCTCTCTCTCTCTCTCTCTCTCTCTCTCTCTCTCTCTCTCTCTCTCTCTCTCTCTCTCTCTCTCTCTCTCTCTCTCTCTCTCTCTCTCTGAAACACGCTTTAGCGGAGCAGCTTCGCTGCGTGTTGGGAGATCTTTGATAGAGACTACCGTCCTTTTGATTTGACATGGCACGCACACTGCTATTTGGCAGAATATTTATTTGATTTTCCTCAGGCTTTGTCCTGGTTGGCCGGGGTCCGTTTATGTTTCAGTCTCTACCCTCACCAAATCACCACACCATCTTCATCAGATTTTTTGTTGGAATTTGTTTTGGGTTGTTTCGGCTTCCACATTCGCCCCCCTCATCTTTTTGTTCCCCCACACACGATTCTTCGCTTCGCATCCATCTTCTCGTCCCCTTCCAAGCCACCTAGACGTCTCGGTAGTGTGCAGCCTGCTGGGACATATACACCACCTTCGACTCCGCACTGACGGGGCGGGTGCGGGCATGTTGTCGCGCTGGATCGCGACGGACCGTATGCCGGCGGACGAGCTGTCGCGCTGGGGTACCGCTGGGCAGGACTGGGCCGACCCCCCGTCGGACGGCGTGGTGGTCGACGGTGGCGGTTTTATGTGGTCGGACGAGTGATGTCCTTAGATTATTCTTATTTTAGATTGCCTTCTGTTTTTTCTTCCAGCTTTTCATTAAAGCTGTTTCCCTGCCCTGTTTTTTGTCCGCTGTTTTTTTTGCAGTGGCTTTTGGTTTTATTTCTGGATGCCTGCGCCCGCTGAGGCTTGGTGTCGTATCATTGGTTTTTTGTTCACTCCGCCTTTTTTCTGGGCCCTCGGGGGTCCTGTGTTTTTGTTTGTAGTTGGGATGGATGCTCTCGTGGCCTACGGGTTTAAATATTCTACGTGACGGTGTCAGGAGGTTGTTTCGGCTTCCACATTCGCCCCCCTCATCGTAGCGCCTATTTCGAGATTAAAGTATCCCCCTTCCCTCCTCTCCGTTTTCATCATTGCTGTTCGCCCTTCGCGGGTCTTTTAGGTACTCTCTATCTATCTCAGATCTCCCTGAAACACGCTTTAGCGGAGCAGCTTCGCTGCGTGTTGGGAGATCTTTGATAGAGACTACCGTCCTTTTGATTTGACATGGCACGCACACTGCTATTTGGCAGAATATTTATTTGATTTTCCTCAGGCTTTGTCCTGGTTGGCCGGGGTCCGTTTATGTTTCAGTCTCTACCCTCACCAAATCACCACACCATCTTCATCAGATTTTTTGTTGGAATTTGTTTTGGGTTGTTTCGGCTTCCACATTCGCCCCCCTCATCGTAGCGCCTATTTCGAGATTAAAGTATCCCCCTTCCCTCCTCTCCGTTTTCATCATTGCTGTTCGCCCTTCGCGGGTCTTTTAGGTACTCTCTATCTATCTCAGATCTCCCTCTCTCTCTCTCTCTCTCTCTCTCTCTCTCTCTCTCTCTCTCTCTCTCTCTCTCTCTCTCTCTCTCTCTGAAACACGCTTTAGCGGAGCAGCTTCGCTGCGTGTTGGGAGATCTTTGATAGAGACTACCGTCCTTTTGATTTGACATGGCACGCACACTGCTATTTGGCAGAATATTTATTTGATTTTCCTCAGGCTTTGTCCTGGTTGGCCGGGGTCCGTTTATGTTTCAGTCTCTACCCTCACCAAATCACCACACCATCTTCATCAGATTTTTTGTTGGAATTTGTTTTGGGTTGTTTCGGCTTCCACATTCGCCCCCCTCATCTTTTTGTTCCCCCACACACGATTCTTCGCTTCGCATCCATCTTCTCGTCCCCTTCCAAGCCACCTAGACGTCTCGGTAGTGTGCAGCCTGCTGGGACATATACACCACCTTCGACTCCGCCTTCTCCACCCAGTGCACCCCTCGACGCTATGGCCACAGCACACATCACCGATTGTGCTACGCTGTTGGCGGCGTTCGAGGCGCAGACGACGAGCCAGCACGACTGGTCGCCTCCGGATGCGGCCCTGCGTGCGCTGGGCGTGGAAGAGGGCTCCCCTGCGCTGGTGGGACGCAAGATCCAGTTCGCGGATCTGGCGCGGACGATGCGGGCCCTGGATAAGGAAGTCGCCCGCCACACCGGCGTCCAGGGGCCAGGGCAGGTGACGCGGTTGGCGATTGTGTCCGCCATCCTCGTCCTCCTCAAGGCGGAGGTGACGGAGGCGAACAGCGCGATGTTCTCAGAGGGCCAGCGCATGTCCCTCACGCGCCTGGTCGGCACCCTCACGGTGCTGTCCACGGTGCTGGGGGACCCCGAGACCCGGTCCCGCCTCAGCGGTTCCCGCCCCCCCGCCACCACCGCCGAGACGCCGGTTTTGCCTCAACGTGAGGACAGCCCGGAGGCGTCCATCCCGCGCGAGCAGCAGCCGCAGCAGCCGCAGCAGACGCAGCCGGCGGCGGACAACGCGCGGATCGCGCAGCTGGAGGCTGCGATGATGGAGTTGGCGGCAGCGAAGCGGGAGGGGGACGCGCGGCACGAGCTCCTGTGCCAGCAGCTCAACGCGGTCAGGGACGGTGGTGCGCCTCCTCCGGCAGCTGCAGCATCGGACTTCCTGGCGCAGTTACGGGCGGCGATCGGCACCGGGGCAGCGGCGCCTATGCAGGTGGAACAGCCGGTTATGGGGACGGACGTGGACGTGGTGGCACGCAACCCGAGACACTGGGTGGATTTTTGCGCCGACGCCGACCACTGCGCCGACGCTCTGGTGCAGGCCCTGAAGAGGCGCCTGCCTACCGAGGCCGGCGACGCGCAGGACGGGGCCCGCTTCGCCGTTGATGTGGTGGGTCTGTTGCTGCAGCAAGCTCCCTTGGAGGCGGTGCTGAGAAAGCTCGATGACAGTATCTCCTTCTGGCAGTTGAGGGCGAGTTGTGGGAGGTCGGGTGCGGTCGCCTTCCGCGACAAGGTCTGGACGGCGGATGTCGTGCCGAAGGACCGGCAGGCGGCGGTGGCGGCGGCGCACGCAGCAGGGCGTGGTGCGAAGTCCGGGCACGGGGGTGGCCGGGCCGGGCAGGCGTACGGGGGTGGCAACGGGGGAGGCCAGGCCGCGCAGCCGTACGCGCCGGGAAACGGTGGTGGCAGAGGCCGAGGCGGGGGAGGGCATTGGCGCGGTGGTCAACGCAAGTGACGAGAGCAGGCGGTAGCGCGCGTTACGCTCTCCCTCCCACCACCCTCCCCCCCCTCTCCCCCCCCTCTTGTTTTTTCTTCCCCCCCCCCACGGCCCTCCCCGCCAAAACACACATCCGCCGAGTTTTCTTCCGAAATGCTGCTTCAGGCTTTGCGCAAGCCGAAGAAGGGTCTCGGGGTGGCGAGGAGGAAGGAGGTGGACGACTGCGTGTTCCGCCTCCGCGACGGCAAGCAGGCCGCGCGCGCTTTGGCCCATCTTGTCCCGTGGGACCAAGCGCACACTTTCGACGTGGGGCCCCGAGCAGCAGGCACCCGCGACTGGCTGCTCCGAGCGTTCCGGCAGTTCGCCGAAGGGGAGACCGAGACCACGCCTCCCGACCAGACGTTGATTCGGTTCGTCTGGGGTCGCCTGCGCGGAGCGTCGTCCCTCTCCGTGGCCGACTACTGCGGGCGGCTGCTGAAGGCACTGGCGGCCGAGGGGGAGACGGGATACCGCACGCGCCGGGTGCTGGCGGTGAAGCGCGCGCTGACGCGTTTCGGGACGTTGCTGAGGCCGAGTCAGGCGCCGCCGGTAGACGTGGACGCGGTGATGGACGTGGTCGAGGCTTTCGGTCGCGAGGGGGCCGAGCGCGAACGGGCGTTTGTGGCCTTGGTGTGGATGGCACGGGCGCGTATGGCGGACGCACGATACCTGCTGGTGCGCGACCTGGTGGAGGTGACCGACGAGGGCGCGACGGGGCTGGAAGTCGCCCTGAAGGAGAAGCAGCAGAAGAGCTGGACACCCGTGGTGTATTTGCCACCCGGGACGCTTACCCAATACGTGGTGGAATGGGCACGCGCGCGTCGCTTGGCGGAAGGACAGGACGCGCCGTTGTTTGCAGTGACCGAGACGCAGTACCAGCGCCTCATGCGTCGGGTGGTGGGGGCTCTGCCGGCAGGGTCCTGGGCGCACTCGCTTCGCAGGGGGTCAGCGCAGGCCCTGCAATCCTGGGGGATGAGCGTGGACGGACTGAGGGACGCGCTGCGCCACGCGTCATCCAGAACGACGGTGCGTTACCTCATGCGTACGGCGCCCGAGGCTCGCAGGAAGGCACGCTCGACGCTGGACGTCCTGCAGGAGCGGCCGCTGTAGGTTGGTTGTTCCGGGGGTTGGACGGGTACCCGTTGGGGGAGTATGTGCGTGACGAGGGGGATGACGTGGTGGAGGCGGATGTTGAGACGTCTGCGGCGCCTCCGCATGTGCTCTTGGATGATGTCGCTGGGGTCTGGGGTGGCCCATCTGGGGTGAAGCGGCAGGTGCTTGACTCATTCCCGGCGGGTCTGATTGATTTGGGGGCGCTCCGCCGACTGGTACCGGCGAAGGCCAGGTTGTTCGCAATGCTTGACGACATTGCGACTTTCCGTGCGCAGCTGACGGGGTCTGGGGTGTCGATGCCGGGCCCGCCCTCCAAGCTCCAGGACGGCATGTTGGCGGCGTGCGTGGGTAGTGGGATTTTGCGCACGGAGAAGCGAGCTTTCCCGTCGGTGTGTGGGCTGTCTGTGTTTCCGCTGGCGAAGACGAACGGCAAGATGCGTCTCATCGTTGACGCACGGCCGTTGAACACGGCGATGCACTCCCCGCCAAAGTTCAGCCTCCCTACACCATACGAGCTGTCGGAACTCATCCTACGCGGGGGCGCTACGCATGCAGTCGTGGCGGATTTTAAAGGGTTTTTCTGGCAATTCCCTTTGTCCGCGGAGGTGGGGCAGTTTTTTGGTGTGCGGCAGGGTGCGCGTCGCATGCAGCTTACCCGCATGGCGATGGGGTGGTCGTGGGCGGCGGTGATTGCGCAGGAGACGTCGCTGGGGCTTCTCGGGGATATGGCGGGTGTGTGTGCTGCTGCGTGGATAGACGACAACCTCATTTTGGGGAAGTCGGCGGGTGAGGCGTCTGCGCGGCTTCGGGGGTTCCTGCGCAGAGCGGACGAAGTTGGCGCTGAGGTGAACCGCGAGAAGTCGACGCTCACTCCGGTACAGGTGTGTACCTACGCAGGGATTGAGTGGGATTTGCGGGGGCGCAGAATGCGGCTGCCGGGGGAGTGGCGTCGGAAGGCCCGTGTCGTGATGGACGTATTGCTGTCGGCGTCGGGTCCCTCGCTGCGCGAAGTGTGGAAAGGTATCGGGGCCGTCATCTGGGCGACGTATGCGATGGGGGACCGGTTCTGCGGGGTGCCGGACATGTTGGCGTGGATTCGTGCGCGGGGCGCCGAGGTGTCTGCGGGCGCGATTGACTGGGACGACCAGGTGCAGATCTCTGCGGGCATGCGGACGGACTTGCGTGTGTTTGTGGAGCGGCGATTGGTGCCGGATGTGTGGCGCGTCCCCAGGTGGAAGCTGTCGCCGGAGGAGGGGTGTGACACGGTGGTGTGGTCGGACGCGTGCCCCGAGGGGTGGGGGTTTATTGTGCGGACGCTTGCTGGCGGGCGCGCTTTCAGGAAGTGGGGCACGTGGTCCACGGTCGAGGATATTTTCATTTTGGAGTTGCGGGCGATGGCCTGGGGCGTGCTGCATGCTGTACGTGGTGGCGCCCGCAGGATTTTGGTGGTGGGGGACAACGCCGCGGTGGTTGCTGTGCTGGAGAAGGGCCACTGTGCAGTCAGGTTAGGGAACACGGTCTTGGAGCGCCTGTTTCGGGTCACTGACGGGGCGGGTGCGGGCATGTTGTCGCGCTGGATCGCGACGGACCGTATGCCGGCGGACGAGCTGTCGCGCTGGGGTACCGCTGGGCAGGACTGGGCCGACCCCCCGTCGGACGGCGTGGTGGTCGACGGTGGCGGTTTTATGTGGTCGGACGAGTGATGTCCTTAGATTATTCTTATTTTAGATTGCCTTCTGTTTTTTCTTCCAGCTTTTCATTAAAGCTGTTTCCCTGCCCTGTTTTTTGTCCGCTGTTTTTTTTGCAGTGGCTTTTGGTTTTATTTCTGGATGCCTGCGCCCGCTGAGGCTTGGTGTCGTATCATTGGTTTTTTGTTCACTCCGCCTTTTTTCTGGGCCCTCGGGGGTCCTGTGTTTTTGTTTGTAGTTGGGATGGATGCTCTCGTGGCCTACGGGTTTAAATATTCTACGTGACGGTGTCAGGAGGTTGTTTCGGCTTCCACATTCGCCCCCCTCATCGTAGCGCCTATTTCGAGATTAAAGTATCCCCCTTCCCTCCTCTCCGTTTTCATCATTGCTGTTCGCCCTTCGCGGGTCTTTTAGGTACTCTCTATCTATCTCAGATCTCCCTGAAACACGCTTTAGCGGAGCAGCTTCGCTGCGTGTTGGGAGATCTTTGATAGAGACTACCGTCCTTTTGATTTGACATGGCACGCACACTGCTATTTGGCAGAATATTTATTTGATTTTCCTCAGGCTTTGTCCTGGTTGGCCGGGGTCCGTTTATGTTTCAGTCTCTACCCTCACCAAATCACCACACCATCTTCATCAGATTTTTTGTTGGAATTTGTTTTGGGTTGTTTCGGCTTCCACATTCGCCCCCCTCATCGTAGCGCCTATTTCGAGATTAAAGTATCCCCCTTCCCTCCTCTCCGTTTTCATCATTGCTGTTCGCCCTTCGCGGGTCTTTTAGGTACTCTCTATCTATCTCAGATCTCCCTCTCTCTCTCTCTCTCTCTCTCTCTCTCTCTCTCTCTCTCTCTCTCTCTCTCTCTCTCTCTCTCTCTGAAACACGCTTTAGCGGAGCAGCTTCGCTGCGTGTTGGGAGATCTTTGATAGAGACTACCGTCCTTTTGATTTGACATGGCACGCACACTGCTATTTGGCAGAATATTTATTTGATTTTCCTCAGGCTTTGTCCTGGTTGGCCGGGGTCCGTTTATGTTTCAGTCTCTACCCTCACCAAATCACCACACCATCTTCATCAGATTTTTTGTTGGAATTTGTTTTGGGTTGTTTCGGCTTCCACATTCGCCCCCCTCATCGTAGCGCCTATTTCGAGATAAAAGTATCCCCCTTCCCTCCTCTCCGTTTTCATCATTGCTGTTCGCCCTTCGCGGGTCTTTTAGGTACTCTCTATCTATCTCAGATCTCCCTCTCTCTCTCTCTCTCTCTCTCTCTCTCTCTCTCTCTCTCTCTCTCTCTCTCTCTCTCTCTCTCTCTCTCTCTGAAACACGCTTTAGCGGAGCAGCTTCGCTGCGTGTTGGGAGATCTTTGATAGAGACTACCGTCCTTTTGATTTGACATGGCACGCACACTGCTATTTGGCAGAATATTTATTTGATTTTCCTCAGGCTTTGTCCTGGTTGGCCGGGGTCCGTTTATGTTTCAGTCTCTACCCTCACCAAATCACCACACCATCTTCATCAGATTTTTTGTTGGAATTTGTTTTGGGTTGTTTCGGCTTCCACATTCGCCCCCCTCATCTTTTTGTTCCCCCACACACGATTCTTCGCTTCGCATCCATCTTCTCGTCCCCTTCCAAGCCACCTAGACGTCTCGGTAGTGTGCAGCCTGCTGGGACATATACACCACCTTCGACTCCGCCTTCTCCACCCAGTGCACCCCTCGACGCTATGGCCACAGCACACATCACCGATTGTGCTACGCTGTTGGCGGCGTTCGAGGCGCAGACGACGAGCCAGCACGACTGGTCGCCTCCGGATGCGGCCCTGCGTGCGCTGGGCGTGGAAGAGGGCTCCCCTGCGCTGGTGGGACGCAAGATCCAGTTCGCGGATCTGGCGCGGACGATGCGGGCCCTGGATAAGGAAGTCGCCCGCCACACCGGCGTCCAGGGGCCAGGGCAGGTGACGCGGTTGGCGATTGTGTCCGCCATCCTCGTCCTCCTCAAGGCGGAGGTGACGGAGGCGAACAGCGCGATGTTCTCAGAGGGCCAGCGCATGTCCCTCACGCGCCTGGTCGGCACCCTCACGGTGCTGTCCACGGTGCTGGGGGACCCCGAGACCCGGTCCCGCCTCAGCGGTTCCCGCCCCCCCGCCACCACCGCCGAGACGCCGGTTTTGCCTCAACGTGAGGACAGCCCGGAGGCGTCCATCCCGCGCGAGCAGCAGCCGCAGCAGCCGCAGCAGACGCAGCCGGCGGCGGACAACGCGCGGATCGCGCAGCTGGAGGCTGCGATGATGGAGTTGGCGGCAGCGAAGCGGGAGGGGGACGCGCGGCACGAGCTCCTGTGCCAGCAGCTCAACGCGGTCAGGGACGGTGGTGCGCCTCCTCCGGCAGCTGCAGCATCGGACTTCCTGGCGCAGTTACGGGCGGCGATCGGCACCGGGGCAGCGGCGCCTATGCAGGTGGAACAGCCGGTTATGGGGACGGACGTGGACGTGGTGGCACGCAACCCGAGACACTGGGTGGATTTTTGCGCCGACGCCGACCACTGCGCCGACGCTCTGGTGCAGGCCCTGAAGAGGCGCCTGCCTACCGAGGCCGGCGACGCGCAGGACGGGGCCCGCTTCGCCGTTGATGTGGTGGGTCTGTTGCTGCAGCAAGCTCCCTTGGAGGCGGTGCTGAGAAAGCTCGATGACAGTATCTCCTTCTGGCAGTTGAGGGCGAGTTGTGGGAGGTCGGGTGCGGTCGCCTTCCGCGACAAGGTCTGGACGGCGGATGTCGTGCCGAAGGACCGGCAGGCGGCGGTGGCGGCGGCGCACGCAGCAGGGCGTGGTGCGAAGTCCGGGCACGGGGGTGGCCGGGCCGGGCAGGCGTACGGGGGTGGCAACGGGGGAGGCCAGGCCGCGCAGCCGTACGCGCCGGGAAACGGTGGTGGCAGAGGCCGAGGCGGGGGAGGGCATTGGCGCGGTGGTCAACGCAAGTGACGAGAGCAGGCGGTAGCGCGCGTTACGCTCTCCCTCCCACCACCCTCCCCCCCCTCTCCCCCCCCTCTTGTTTTTTCTTCCCCCCCCCCACGGCCCTCCCCGCCAAAACACACATCCGCCGAGTTTTCTTCCGAAATGCTGCTTCAGGCTTTGCGCAAGCCGAAGAAGGGTCTCGGGGTGGCGAGGAGGAAGGAGGTGGACGACTGCGTGTTCCGCCTCCGCGACGGCAAGCAGGCCGCGCGCGCTTTGGCCCATCTTGTCCCGTGGGACCAAGCGCACACTTTCGACGTGGGGCCCCGAGCAGCAGGCACCCGCGACTGGCTGCTCCGAGCGTTCCGGCAGTTCGCCGAAGGGGAGACCGAGACCACGCCTCCCGACCAGACGTTGATTCGGTTCGTCTGGGGTCGCCTGCGCGGAGCGTCGTCCCTCTCCGTGGCCGACTACTGCGGGCGGCTGCTGAAGGCACTGGCGGCCGAGGGGGAGACGGGATACCGCACGCGCCGGGTGCTGGCGGTGAAGCGCGCGCTGACGCGTTTCGGGACGTTGCTGAGGCCGAGTCAGGCGCCGCCGGTAGACGTGGACGCGGTGATGGACGTGGTCGAGGCTTTCGGTCGCGAGGGGGCCGAGCGCGAACGGGCGTTTGTGGCCTTGGTGTGGATGGCACGGGCGCGTATGGCGGACGCACGATACCTGCTGGTGCGCGACCTGGTGGAGGTGACCGACGAGGGCGCGACGGGGCTGGAAGTCGCCCTGAAGGAGAAGCAGCAGAAGAGCTGGACACCCGTGGTGTATTTGCCACCCGGGACGCTTACCCAATACGTGGTGGAATGGGCACGCGCGCGTCGCTTGGCGGAAGGACAGGACGCGCCGTTGTTTGCAGTGACCGAGACGCAGTACCAGCGCCTCATGCGTCGGGTGGTGGGGGCTCTGCCGGCAGGGTCCTGGGCGCACTCGCTTCGCAGGGGGTCAGCGCAGGCCCTGCAATCCTGGGGGATGAGCGTGGACGGACTGAGGGACGCGCTGCGCCACGCGTCATCCAGAACGACGGTGCGTTACCTCATGCGTACGGCGCCCGAGGCTCGCAGGAAGGCACGCTCGACGCTGGACGTCCTGCAGGAGCGGCCGCTGTAGGTTGGTTGTTCCGGGGGTTGGACGGGTACCCGTTGGGGGAGTATGTGCGTGACGAGGGGGATGACGTGGTGGAGGCGGATGTTGAGACGTCTGCGGCGCCTCCGCATGTGCTCTTGGATGATGTCGCTGGGGTCTGGGGTGGCCCATCTGGGGTGAAGCGGCAGGTGCTTGACTCATTCCCGGCGGGTCTGATTGATTTGGGGGCGCTCCGCCGACTGGTACCGGCGAAGGCCAGGTTGTTCGCAATGCTTGACGACATTGCGACTTTCCGTGCGCAG
Organism: Rhynchopus sp. YZ270_cl-10; assembly: GCA_964035575.1. Lineage (NCBI taxonomy): Eukaryota > Euglenozoa > Diplonemea > Diplonemida > Diplonemidae > Rhynchopus > Rhynchopus sp. YZ270_cl-10. The sequence goes on from OZ037913.1 coordinate 690,313, forward strand.
CTGACGGGGTCTGGGGTGTCGATGCCGGGCCCGCCCTCCAAGCTCCAGGACGGCATGTTGGCGGCGTGCGTGGGTAGTGGGATTTTGCGCACGGAGAAGCGAGCTTTCCCGTCGGTGTGTGGGCTGTCTGTGTTTCCGCTGGCGAAGACGAACGGCAAGATGCGTCTCATCGTTGACGCACGGCCGTTGAACACGGCGATGCACTCCCCGCCAAAGTTCAGCCTCCCTACACCATACGAGCTGTCGGAACTCATCCTACGCGGGGGCGCTACGCATGCAGTCGTGGCGGATTTTAAAGGGTTTTTCTGGCAATTCCCTTTGTCCGCGGAGGTGGGGCAGTTTTTTGGTGTGCGGCAGGGTGCGCGTCGCATGCAGCTTACCCGCATGGCGATGGGGTGGTCGTGGGCGGCGGTGATTGCGCAGGAGACGTCGCTGGGGCTTCTCGGGGATATGGCGGGTGTGTGTGCTGCTGCGTGGATAGACGACAACCTCATTTTGGGGAAGTCGGCGGGTGAGGCGTCTGCGCGGCTTCGGGGGTTCCTGCGCAGAGCGGACGAAGTTGGCGCTGAGGTGAACCGCGAGAAGTCGACGCTCACTCCGGTACAGGTGTGTACCTACGCAGGGATTGAGTGGGATTTGCGGGGGCGCAGAATGCGGCTGCCGGGGGAGTGGCGTCGGAAGGCCCGTGTCGTGATGGACGTATTGCTGTCGGCGTCGGGTCCCTCGCTGCGCGAAGTGTGGAAAGGTATCGGGGCCGTCATCTGGGCGACGTATGCGATGGGGGACCGGTTCTGCGGGGTGCCGGACATGTTGGCGTGGATTCGTGCGCGGGGCGCCGAGGTGTCTGCGGGCGCGATTGACTGGGACGACCAGGTGCAGATCTCTGCGGGCATGCGGACGGACTTGCGTGTGTTTGTGGAGCGGCGATTGGTGCCGGATGTGTGGCGCGTCCCCAGGTGGAAGCTGTCGCCGGAGGAGGGGTGTGACACGGTGGTGTGGTCGGACGCGTGCCCCGAGGGGTGGGGGTTTATTGTGCGGACGCTTGCTGGCGGGCGCGCTTTCAGGAAGTGGGGCACGTGGTCCACGGTCGAGGATATTTTCATTTTGGAGTTGCGGGCGATGGCCTGGGGCGTGCTGCATGCTGTACGTGGTGGCGCCCGCAGGATTTTGGTGGTGGGGGACAACGCCGCGGTGGTTGCTGTGCTGGAGAAGGGCCACTGTGCAGTCAGGTTAGGGAACACGGTCTTGGAGCGCCTGTTTCGGGTCACTGACGGGGCGGGTGCGGGCATGTTGTCGCGCTGGATCGCGACGGACCGTATGCCGGCGGACGAGCTGTCGCGCTGGGGTACCGCTGGGCAGGACTGGGCCGACCCCCCGTCGGACGGCGTGGTGGTCGACGGTGGCGGTTTTATGTGGTCGGACGAGTGATGTCCTTAGATTATTCTTATTTTAGATTGCCTTCTGTTTTTTCTTCCAGCTTTTCATTAAAGCTGTTTCCCTGCCCTGTTTTTTGTCCGCTGTTTTTTTTTTGCAGTGGCTTTTGGTTTTATTTCTGGATGCCTGCGCCCGCTGAGGCTTGGTGTCGTATCATTGGTTTTTTGTTCACTCCGCCTTTTTTCTGGGCCCTCGGGGGTCCTGTGTTTTTGTTTGTAGTTGGGATGGATGCTCTCGTGGCCTACGGGTTTAAATATTCTACGTGACGGTGTCAGGAGGTTGTTTCGGCTTCCACATTCGCCCCCCTCATCGTAGCGCCTATTTCGAGATAAAAGTATCCCCCTTCCCTCCTCTCCGTTTTCATCATTGCTGTTCGCCCTTCGCGGGTCTTTTAGGTACTCTCTATCTATCTCAGATCTCCCTGAAACACGCTTTAGCGGAGCAGCTTCGCTGCGTGTTGGGAGATCTTTGATAGAGACTACCGTCCTTTTGATTTGACATGGCACGCACACTGCTATTTGGCAGAATATTTATTTGATTTTCCTCAGGCTTTGTCCTGGTTGGCCGGGGTCCGTTTATGTTTCAGTCTCTACCCTCACCAAATCACCACACCATCTTCATCAGATTTTTTGTTGGAATTTGTTTTGGGTTGTTTCGGCTTCCACATTCGCCCCCCTCATCGTAGCGCCTATTTCGAGATAAAAGTATCCCCCTTCCCTCCTCTCCGTTTTCATCATTGCTGTTCGCCCTTCGCGGGTCTTTTAGGTACTCTCTATCTATCTCAGATCTCCCTCTCTCTCTCTCTCTCTCTCTCTCTCTCTCTCTCTCTCTCTCTCTCTCTCTCTCTCTCTCTCTCTCTCTCTCTCTGAAACACGCTTTAGCGGAGCAGCTTCGCTGCGTGTTGGGAGATCTTTGATAGAGACTACCGTCCTTTTGATTTGACATGGCACGCACACTGCTATTTGGCAGAATATTTATTTGATTTTCCTCAGGCTTTGTCCTGGTTGGCCGGGGTCCGTTTATGTTTCAGTCTCTACCCTCACCAAATCACCACACCATCTTCATCAGATTTTTTGTTGGAATTTGTTTTGGGTTGTTTCGGCTTCCACATTCGCCCCCCTCATCGTAGCGCCTATTTCGAGATAAAAGTATCCCCCTTCCCTCCTCTCCGTTTTCATCATTGCTGTTCGCCCTTCGCGGGTCTTTTAGGTACTCTCTATCTATCTCAGATCTCCTCTCTCTCTCTCTCTCTCTCTCTCTCTCTCTCTCTCTCTCTCTCTCTCTCTCTCTCTCTCTCTCTCTCTCTCTCTCTCTCTCTCTCTCTCTCTCTCTCTCTCTCTCTCTCTCTCTCTCTCTCTCTCTCTCTCTCTCTCTCTCTCTCTCTCTCTCTCTCTCTCTCTCTCTCTCTCTCTTTGACAAAAGATGCTTCGTAAATTTTACGAATACTCATTGATAACTCAATGAGCAACTCCTCGATGCTACACTTTTCCCCTAACACATCCAATTACAACAAACCACAGGGGTTTTTACATGAAGGAAACCCATGCCCAAGCCTAACACCACGGAGGCAGATGCAGGCAAAAAGGCGCCGCCTGCTGAACAACCTACACAACCTACACAACCCACACAACCTACGCCCGATCCATCACAACCTGGACCTACAGAGGCAGAACCCGAGACCCCTCCGGAAAGCGAGGATGCAGTGTACGAACGGAAGAAGCTGGATTTAAAGTTGATGCTTGGTAATGACATTATTGGGCGTAGTGTGCATGATACGCGTCTGCCGAACGGAGAGTTCCCTGTTGCGTGCATGCGGAGCCTTGAGTATGACGGGCATGTCAGGAAGCGTACGGCCTTGCCGAGTTCTTCCCTCGACGGTGCATATGTAAACCACCGTATCGACCGTTTGCTGCGCCAGACAGACGTCCTGCGCCGTGATGTGCTCATGTCCTTCCCTCCTTCGCACGTTCCATACCCCATCCCCCCCGCCTACCCCCCAACAGAGCTCGGCATCTCCAGCAGCGAAGCCTCGCACTATGCAACAATGTGCGCCCGTCTCCCTGGGGCAGCCCCCGCCCCACCCTCCTTTGTACCACACTATTCTAGATAAAAAAAAGAGGCATTTTTTTTCCCTTTTCACCCCCCCTCTTTGGTTCTGCTATGTGCGCCCTTCACAATCTCCACCCGATATTGTGCAGATTTCTCAGCGCTTTCCCCCCTCCAATTTCTTCAATCCACAGGACGCAAACACACACAAAACCCCCTCCCCCTCCCTGCCCTTGGGTTTATTTTGATCTGCACCTTTTTCGCAGACTAACACCTCCAACCCCCTCCCTGTGTGTGGTTGCCTCCCCTACTACTTTGGCCTGATCCCTGCGCTTTTTTGACCTCTTTTTGGGTTTTTTCGCGATGCAGTATGTGGGGCGATGCGCCGCTGTGCTGTTTGCAGTGAGTGCAGCAGCTGATATGGTGGACCCATGCGAACAGTACAGCGAGACAGCCTGCCCGCAGACAACTGGCTGTCTTTGGGGACAGGTATGGGAGATGACTGGGTGCAGCACCGACCCTTGCTACGGGAAGAACACCTACGACGAGTGCCTGCAGCAAAGCAAGGTGGTGACCGAGGGCGGCTGCACGAACATGCTGCAGGACAACGAGGCCTGCATCGTCGATGTGTGCGCCTTCCACAGCACAACGTCCTTCTGTGAGCTCAAGAAGTGCATGCACCTCAACGAGCAGGCCTGCAACGCAGACACCGCGAACCACTGCGACTGGAAGTGGGAGGGCCTTCCTGCCAACACATCCGGTATGCGCCCAGGGGAGCTTCTCCCGCACTGCCAGGAGGATATGTGTGGGTCTGCGTCGGGAGAGGCCTCCTGCATTGGCTACCGTGGCTGCAAATGGGCGATGAACACATGTGTCGAGGACCAGTGCTCCATGCACATCGACGAGGCCACCTGCGGTGGTGCTGCACAGTGCGAATGGGCGTCAGAGATGAGCCCCCCCTGCTCCTCGGACTACTGCAGCCACATCTCAGGCAACGTGTCGCACCCCATGGATGCGGTCTGCACGGATGACTCGAAGTGCATGTACGTAGAAGGTCTTTGCCTCAAGAAGGTGTGCGAAAAGAAGCACACAAGCACCCACGATCTCTGCCCCTGCAAGTCCGACGACGACTGCGCCTGGGACACAGAAAAGGTTGTCTGCACAGAAAAGAAGTACAAAGACTGCCCCGACATGGACATCGCCGTCCTCCTTGACGGGTCGGGTTCCATGCACCGTTCCTTCGGAAACCACCCCCACGGGTTCTACGGCCTGATCGGCATTCTGCGGGAGTGGGTTGAGGGTGTGCCGCTCTCGGGCGACAACCATCTGAAGAAGAAGAACGCATCGCCCAAGGGTATCCGTGTCACCTTCGTTCAGTTCTCGCTTGCGAACGTGCTGCCCGAGATGGACCACTCGATCAACTGTGCCGTGGGTGAGTGCACGAACGGGTACCTCTCAGGTAACGAGAAGGAGCTGCAGGGTGAGCTGTCGTGGGCAGAGCAGCACTTCCAGGGCGGATGGACGTACCTGTGCACCGCGCTGAAGGACGCATCCGAGAACGCATTTGCGGAGAGCCCGAGCTGGAGGAAGAAGGTGCTTCTGATCATTGCTGACGGTGGGCTCACGGACTACGACGGTGACTCGTGCAAGCCCGACAGCTGTGGAAACATCGCCGCCATCGACAGGAAGTTCTTGCCTGCCTACACGGACCGCCTCATCACAGCACAGTCACTGCTGAAGGACGAGGGTGTGACCATCTTTGGTATTGTGATGCGCCGCTTCAATGAGCACACCTTCGAGGACCGCAACGCTGAGGAGAAGCTGAAGAAGCTCGTGACGTCCCCACAGGACGAGCACTTCCTCAACGTCCTGCTTGACGACATCCCGGATAAGGTGCTCCTCTCGCTGTGCGACCCCACCACGACCTTCGGGAAGAACCTTGCACACAAGGGTGCACTCTGTGGAGAGATGCCTGAGTCGGTGTGCCACCAGTCTCCGAAGTGCTTCTTCAGCGAGATCATGGTGAGCTGTGCGGAAGACACCGTGTGCTTCCCCATTTGCAACGACAACGAGTGCGTCGCCGCACCTGAGTGCAGGTGGAATGAGGCCGACGCGACGTGCCTGCGCAACCCCACCACACCCTCACCGCCGACACAGGAGCCGCTGCCCTACGACCCGACACCTGCACCACCGACATATGTTCCGACACCGGCCCCCGTCATCGATGAGTGTGTTGAGCACGGGTACACCTGCACAGAGGTCGGCCAGGTGTGCGTCGACAAGAAGCAGACCGTGAACGGCACGTGGGTGTGTGAGTGCCAGCTCCCCTGGCAGGGAGAGGCTGTGGCAGAGGTCGCAGAGTGCCTAATGAATGAGTGCATCGTGATGGATAGCAACTGCACGAACGTCGGGCAGATGTGCAAGGACCCTGACTGGAAGGTGGTCGACAACTGGGAGTGTACATGCAAGCTTCCCCAAATTGGTGAGTCTGCAGTGATGGGGCCTGCCACGTGCGCAGTGCCACCACCAACAGACTGCGACAAGGGCTGGAGAGTGTGCTCGGCAGGGAACCAGCACTGCGACTCTGGGCTGAACGAGACGGACGGAAACTACACCTGTGAATGTCTTCCCCCGGCTACGGGGGAACCTGTTGAAAACGGTCTTGCAACCTGCTTCCTGGATGAGTGTCTTATGGACTGTCCCCACTGCGCTGGTGATGCGTGCAAGGACCAGACGTGCCTTGAGGGTATCAAGGACCCCTTGAACACCGAGGACTGGTCGTGTCTCTGCATTGCACCGAAGGTCGGCTCCAAGGTGGCGAAGAGGGCAACGTGTGTCGCCGACGAATGTACCGTGACGTGTCCGACATGTGCCGACGATGGGTCAGGGAGAGGGAACCTCTGTGCGGGCGCAGGGCAGACATGCAAGGAGCACTCGACGTCCAAAGACTACGACTGGGAGTGCATCTGCCCACCGCCGCTCATTGCCGACGGGTACTTCCGTGCAGAGGTGTCTCTGTGCAGAGTTGATGAGTGCGTTGAGAACGAGGAGGTGTGCACAAGGGCGCACCAGGTGTGCCACGACCCCACAGGCGCCACCGGTGACTGGAGATGTGAATGCCAGTACCCGTACGAAGGTGACGCACCCATGCAGGCTGCCAGGTGCTCCCTCGATGAGTGCAACACCGCAGCTGCAAAGGACGTGTGCACCAAGGCAGGCCAGACGTGCCATGACCCCGACAAGGACACTCAAGGAAACTTCGAGTGTGTGTGCAAAGCGCCCAGCTCGGGCTACGCAGTTGCGCACCCTGCACCTGAGTGCCAGCTTGACGAATGTGTGGAGGAATGCAAGACGTGTGCGGATTCTGGTGAAGGAAACGTCTGCACGAAAAAGGACCAGACCTGCGACGACCCGAACCCCCTCACAGCCTCTCTGGGCGACTGGCAGTGTGCATGCAAAGAGGGTCCCCAGAAGCAGACCGGCGAGGCAGTTCCCAAGTGCCACCCAGGATACGACGAGTGTGAGCAGCCCTCCTCTGCAGTCATCGAGTGTGTCCACGAACCCCGTTTCACTGATGCAGGGTGCCAGTGCCAGTGTGGTTGGGAGCTGCTGGCGAACGACTGTGGTTACCCTGGCTGCCCTGGTGCTCAGGGACCTGGCTCTGCTGGCGACCCGTGCACTACCGGGTGCTGCAACCCTGACCAGGACATCGCCGACTGGTGCTTCATCGCCGACAACGCGTACAACAGAGAGACACCTGGGTGCAACATCGTCACGGATGCGAAGTTTGGGTACTGCACTGGAAAGGGAACTCTCCCTGCCAACGGAGGCCCGAAGCTGCGCCCCTCGATCCCCACCGTCCCAGACAGCCAGAACAACAAGTGTACAGATGTGGTCCAGATGTGCCTCGACCCTGACATGTGGTCCCTTGAGGACTGGCAGTGCCAGTGTGTGTTCCCCAAGAGCGGTCCGTTGACGACGAAAGGCAAAGCGGATTGCGTGACGGACGAGTGCAACGTGAAGGGTAGCACCTGCACGGCGAAGGAGCAGGACTGTGTCGACACGAACACGGCAGACAACTCACTTGACGACTGGGAGTGCCGCTGTGGAGCTGGAATCTCGCCCACAAATGCGACGAGGATGGCACCGACCTCGTGCCACCTTGACGAGTGCCTTGTCGCGTGCCCGACATGCGCCTTCAACGCCACCAAGGGAAGCGACGTGTGCACAGACATCGACCAGGCGTGCAGCGACCCTAGCCCTATTGACACATCCCTCGGTGACTGGACCTGCACATGTGCGCCCCCAGCACAGGGGCAGACACGAGGCTCGCCTGCAACATGTGTTCTGAATGAGTGTGTCGAGAAGTGCGACACCTGCGCCGACAAGGGCACCGGCAACGTGTGCACAGACGCAATGCAGCTCTGCGAGGACCCGAACACATCGCCCTTCGCAACTGCAGACTGGAGCTGCAAGTGCCACGCTCCCTCGAACACAAGCTCGCTGCTCTCTGCAGCACTCTGCATGGTCAACGAATGTGCCGAAGACCCCACAGCAATGCCAAAGTGCCCCGTCGACCAAAAATGTGTGGACAAGGACTTCCAGACCCAGGATGACTGGGTGTGTGAGTGCGTGCTGCCTGCACGTGGACAGGGTCTCCAGACCGCTGCAGTTTGTCTGATCAACGAGTGCGCCGCAACCGTGAACAGCGAAAAGTGTACTGATGCCGGGCAGGTGTGCGCTGACCCAAGCCAGACGACGGCCGATGACTGGGTGTGTGAGTGCATTGCGCCAGACACGGGTGACAACGTCACGATGGCAGCTGCCAACTGTACTGTGGGAGAGGAGTGCGTGAACAACACGATTTGCTCGGACGTTGGCCAGCAGTGTGTCGACCCTACGTCTGCCGTTGGTGACTGGGAGTGCCTGTGCATTGCACCGAAGCACGGATCTGCCGTGGTGGGTGCACCTGCAACATGCGAGCTGGATGAATGTGTGGACATCTGCCCCTCCTGCCAGAAGCAGGCCCAGGCGAGTGTTGGTGAGTGTGAAAAGCTCAGCCAGATCTGCGAAGAACCCGACAAGCTGATCTCTTGGGACTGGAAATGCAAGTGTCAAGCGCCACTGAAGGGAGAGGCAGTTGGCGAGTTTGCCCCTTGCACCCTGAACGAGTGCGAGGAGGTGTGCGACACGTGCGAGATGGACGCCTGCAGTGACGCCACGCCCACAGGCCAGACATGCACCGACCCCGACCAGAGCGAGCAGTCCGTCGGGGACTGGCTGTGCTACTGCCCACCGCCGTCTGGAACAGTCACCGCACACGCCCCCAACGCTGTGTGCCACCAGAACGAGTGCGCCACGAAAGGCACCATCTGTGCGAATGGCGGACAGATCTGTGCTGACAGGTCCCCCGCCGTGCATGACTGGGAGTGCCTGTGCACACCTCCTTCGGTGGGGTCCGCCCTTGCAGGAACAGTGTCGGACTGCGGAGTGAACGAGTGCACGGCGGTGTGCCCCACGTGTGCGGACACAGGCTCGGGCAACGTCTGCTCCCTCCAGGAGCAGGACTGCGAGGACCCAGACCTGTACACCGAGTCTACTTGGGTGTGCAAATGTTTCATCGGAGCGGGACAGATGGCCGGTGCAGCAGTTGCGGAGTGCCCTGTCGACGAGTGTGTGGACATCTGCGCCAGCTGTGCGACCACACCGCTTGGGAACATCTGTGAGATGAACATGCAGGCGTGCGAGGACCCTGTCAAGACTGAGTCGTCTCTCAACGACTGGAGATGTCTCTGCCAGGGCAATGGCGCAAATGGAACCTTTGCAGTGGCCACGGCTGCCGACTGCGATGTGGACGAATGCACGATGCCTGTCGACGGCAAGGTGGGAGGTGACATGTGCACCGACAAGGGCCACGTGTGCTTTGACCCGGACAAGGCAGAGCTGAACAACTTCGTGTGCTCGTGCCCGCCACCGCAGCAGGGAAGCCGCACAATGGCGATTGCGCCTTGCACACTTGACGAGTGCAAAGTGCACATCAACACCTGCAGAAACGTTGGACAGGCGTGCGTTGACCCTGACACAACCGTTGATGACAACTGGAGCTGCATGTGTGTGGCACCGAAGGTTGGCCAGAACCTGATGGCTGCTGTTGTCGCGTGCGAGGAGGATGAGTGCTTGGAGAACGCTGTTGTCTGCGAGGCGGTCACCCCATCCCAGCTGTGCGTCGACACGGACCGCTTCACAAACAACACTTGGGAGTGCCAGTGCAGAGAGCCCATGACAGGATCCAAGCCCATGGCCCAGGCAGTGTGCCACCTCAACGAGTGCACCGCTGACTGCGCCAGCTGCGAACAGGACGTCTGCTCGAAGCTTAGCCAGATCTGCAAGGACTTGGACACTTCCGCCACCAGCCTTTATGACTGGACATGCAACTGCGAGCTTCCTGCCCAAGGCGTCGCCACTGCCAACGCAGCCCAGTGCCGCAGAGATGAGTGCGAGGAGCCCGTACCAAAAGCCACATGTGCAAACGCTGGACAGTCATGCTCCGACAACGGCGACCCCGACAGTCTGGGTGACTGGCGGTGTGAGTGTGCGCACCCAACAAAGGGTGCCGCCATCGGCGGTAGTGCAACGTGCACACACGACGAGTGCCAGGAGCACGGCCACGTCTGCACGGACAAGGGACAGACCTGCCATGACCAGGACACCTCGGTTGGAAGCGTGGGTGACTGGGAGTGCACCTGCACCCCGCCGGCACAGGAGAAGAAGACAGGTGCCCCTGCCGAGTGCACGTACGTGGGTGAGTGCACACTCCCCACCATCAACGACATCTGCATGACAGCTGGGCAGGCGTGCCAGGACCAGGATGAGACCGAGTCCGACGACTGGGAGTGCGTGTGTGTTGCACCGAGCAGAGGCGTTCCCGCCCTTGGGGGTGTGGCCACCTGTGTGCTTGATGAGTGCCTTGAGGCTTGTGCAACCTGTGCTGGCAACACCTGCAAGGACAAGGACCAGACCTGTGTGGACGTGAACAAGGACCCCGTGACAGGACTGAACTCATGGGAGTGCAAGTGCAAGACCCCCTACTCTGGCACCGGTGTCGCAAAGGCTGCTACCTGCGTGGTTAACGAGTGTGACATCGACGACTCTGTGTGCAAGGCCAATGGGCAGACATGCATCGACCCCGACAACACCGTGCTTGGGGACTGGGAGTGCGCATGCAAGCCCCCTGCCACCGGTGTCGCGACAGGGCTTCCCGCGAAGTGCATTGTTGATGAGTGCGGAGACAACGAGCCCACCTGCGCCGCTGCCGGACAGCTCTGCCTGGACCCGAACAGGTCCCCCACGTCTCTGGGTGACTGGCAGTGCGAGTGCGTGCACCCGAAGGTTGGGGTGGCGAACTCTGGTGTTGCGTCGTGCGATCGTGACGAATGTGCGACATACGGCGGCATCTGCGTGAACAACAGGCAGAAGTGCCTCGACACCGACACTACGACGGACAACACTTGGTACTGCTACTGCCCGGCGCCCTTCCAGGATGTCTTCAGCTTCGGTGGGCTTGCGGACTGCGAGGTCGATGAGTGCACAGAGTTCACACCGTACTCCGCGGTCAAGAGCGTTGGCGACATGAACGTCTGTGAGAAGGAGGGCCAGGGCTGCACCGACCCGCAGCAGGCCATTGAATCGTACGCTGATTGGATGTGCCTCTGCCAGAGCCCGTCCTCCACGTTTGCTGTCGCTGCCCCTGCGGCGTACTGCTCGCATGACGAGTGTGCAGACCCGCAGAACAACGCGACGTGCACAGACGCGAACCAGGACTGCTTCGACCCCACACTCGACGCCGCGGGTGACTGGCTGTGTGTGTGCCGCCTGCCTGCTGTGGGCCAGGCGACTGCGTCGGTGGCCACCTGCGAGGAGGATGAGTGCGCAACGAAGGGCGGCATCTGCTCGCCGGTGTCGCAGTTCTGCGAGGACTCCCAGAGAACGACGTACCACGACTGGTACTGCGTGTGCATCAACGACGCTACCAAGCGCGAGCTCATGCAGGAGGTCAGCTGCGAGCCGCCCACAGGTAGCGAGTGCCTCCTCCCCGAGAACGAGAAGGTCTGCACCGATGCAGGCCACGTCTGCGTCGATCCTGACCAGACACGCGACAACGACTGGCAGTGCGTCTGCACTCCCCCGTCTACAGGCGTCGCCGGCATCAGAGCCCCAGCAACCTGCTCCCTGGACGAGTGTGCCGACACCTGCCCCACCTGTGCAGGAACAGTGTGCTCGGACAGAGGACAGGAATGCAAGGAGCTGAGCACCAGCGCGAATGACAAGTCTGACTGGTCCTGCGTGTGTCCACCCCCTTCCACCGGATCCCAGCAGGGTGCAGCAGCTACGTGTGAGCTCAACGAGTGCACGGCGCTCTGCCCAACGTGTGCGGACAAGGGGACAGGCAACCCGTGTGAAGCGCTTGACCAAGAGTGCGTGGACCCGGACACCGATGCACGTGTGACGAACGACTGGCTGTGTCTGTGCAAGGAGCCTGCCTCGGGCAACCGCACTGGGCGGGCTGCAATCTGCATCATCGACGAGTGCGAACTGCACGGTGCGACGTGCCCACCCGGGCAGGCCTGCTTCGACACACTCACATCGGCCTCCTCTCTGGGTGACTGGGGCTGTGTCTGCGACCCGCCAGCAGTGGGGACCGGACACACCTCCGCCGCACACTGTGCTCTCAACGAGTGCGACCTCACACCGAACGCAGAGACGTGCACCGACGCAGGGCAGAAGTGCCTTGACCCGATGCCGAAGCCGAGCAGCCTCAACGACTGGGAGTGCCACTGCACGCAGGGTAACTCCTTTGCGGTGGGTGCCTTTGCGCCTGTGTGCGACTTCAATGAGTGCGAGGGTGTGTGCCACAGTTGCGCGGACAAGGGTGCAGGCAACGTGTGCGAGGAGGCGAAGCAGACGTGTGAGGACCCTGTGAAGACGCTCTCTTCCATCAATGACTGGATGTGTGTGTGCCCGGAGGGACAGACTGCCAACCTTGGCCCGGCTGCATGCAAGGTTGACGAATGCGCAACGAAGAGCGGCATCTGCATCGCTGTGAAGCAGATCTGCAAGGACGTCGACCAGGTGCACTTCGACAACTGGGTCTGTGAGTGCATCCCCCCCCAGACAGGCGCCCCTGGCCTCACCGCGACTGCAGAGTGCTCCACAAACGAGTGCGAGCTCTACCAGCAGGTCTGCACGTTGGAGGGTCAGATCTGTGAGGATCCGAACCCCTTTGAGGACGGCGACTGGGTGTGCAAATGCCCGCAGGGGTCTCTCGGCGTTGGCAAGACCAGCCCGGCTACGTGCTCCACGGACGGCGAGTGCGTTGAGCAAGGACACATCTGCAAGCAGGTCGGACAGGCCTGCGTCGACCCTGACGTGCACACTGATGACGACTGGATGTGTGAGTGCGTGTCGCCTGCGACAGGTGCTGCCAAGGTCGCCCACCCAGCGACATGCACCGTGAACGAGTGTGCGACCCAGTGTGACACCTGTGCGGACAAGGGACTCGGCAACGTGTGCGACACCGCTGGACAGACCTGCGTGGAGGGCTCTGTTGACCCGATGTCCAGAGGCGACTGGGAGTGTGTGTGCCCTACCGGAAGCACGGGCTCCGCACTGGCGGCAGTGGCGACCTGTGAGATTGACGAGTGCCTCGTGGACAAGGAGAAGAACAAGAAGATCTGCGGCACCAAGTCCCAGGACTGTGTGGATACAGACCGGACCACGCCGGACAACTGGCAGTGCGTTTGCCTGGCGCCGGCACAGGGCAAGGCCACGAAAAAGAACGCTGTGTGCACTGTCGACGAGTGCCTGAAGGACGAAGTCAAAAACGTGTGCAAGTTTGCCGGACAGGAGTGCGAGGACATCAACCCAAATGCCCTGGATACATGGTACTGCGTGTGCCCGACCCAGAACAACAAGAGGAGGCTGGGACATGCAGCTGACTGCAGCCCCCCGCCTGGGTGGTGCGAGACGGACGGGCACATCTGTCAGGAGAACGGCCAGGGTTGTGTCAATGAGAGCTGCACGTGCCTCACCCCCGAAGTGGGTACAAGCGTCCTGAAGGGTGTGGCTGTGTGCACCCTGGACGAGTGCTCTGCTACATGCCCGACCTGCGCGAACACCGGCAACGGCAACGTGTGCACAGAGGCTGGCCAGTCGTGTGTCGAGGGGAGCAACGCTGTGCAGGACTGGTCCTGTGTGTGCGACGAAGGCTTCGGCATTGCTAACCTGGCTGTGGCGACGTGCACCCTGAACGAGTGTGACGAGCACGGCTCCGTCTGCGAGGACGGCGGGCAGTCCTGCGTGGACCCCACCCCCTCGCCGTCTACGACAGGCGACTGGTTCTGCGAGTGCACCTCTGCGGACGCAACGAAGAAGGTGGGTGGCCTGGCCTCTTGCCATGTCGACGAGTGCGCCACCTTCGGCATCGTCTGCGAGGACGGTACCCAGATGTGCCAGGACACCGACAAGACGACCCAGGGCAACTGGGAATGTCTGTGCCCGCCACCATCGAAGGGATCACACACCGCAGGGCTCGCCACATGCGAGCAGATAGGCGAATGCCAGTTTGAGCCCGCCCTGAGCACCTGCGCGCCACTGGGCCAGGTTTGCGTCGACCCGACGGACATGGCTGGTGACTGGCACTGTGCGTGTGTCTACCCCCAGACCCCTGGAGCGCCTACCATGCCTATGGGCATGGGCCGCGATGCATCTGCCCTGAGCTTCATTGGGGGCGGACCTGGTGGTTTTCCAGATGGAATGGGCGGTGGCGACCCGACGTTCCCCGGGCCACCTAAGATTGCACCGTGCGTCTTGGACGAGTGCACAGCAGTGTGTGCGACGTGCTCACAGAAGCCCGGCATGGCGTCGGGTGCGTGCGTTGGTGCCCAGCAGGAGTGCGAAGACCCGATCCAAGACCCTGTGTCGGTGAACGACTGGATCTGCAAGTGCAAGCTGCCCGCAACAGGAAGCGCGAAGGGTGCTGCTGCGCAATGCGAAGTTGACGAGTGCGAGGAGAACGCATCTGTGTGTGAGGGTGCTCAGGTGGACGACTACGGCTACCCTGCACAGAGATGCGTGGACCCTAGCCACTCGACCACAGGCGACTGGCAGTGTGTCTGTGACGAGCCCTACAGAGGAGCTGTTGGGCATGGCGAGCCTACCGTGTGTCTGTTTGACGAGTGCTCTGTGTCGTTCGGAGAGCAGCCAACCGGCAACACCATCTGTGCTGAGGAAGGCCAGGAGTGCCACGACGCCCAGCAGGGCATTACCCAGACAGAAAACTGGGTCTGCAAGTGCCCCAACAGCGACGTTGTGAGTGCGCTTGCGCCTGCCACATGCGAAACTGTGGGACTGTGCAGCCTCAACTCCTGCCCCGCTGGACAGTACTGCACCGACGACGGGACGCAGTGGTCTTGCGAGTGCGTCGAGCCTGCGTACGGGTTCATGACCGGTGGACCTGCCATCTGCGAGTACGACGAGTGCTGGGACTTCTTCGACGTCTGCCCCGAGGGACAGATGTGCTTCGACAACAATGCTTCCGTTGCGAGCAAAGGCGACTGGGGATGCAAATGCCAGGAGGGTGCAGGGCAGGCACTGGCGGGAGTCGCGGAGTGCACGATCGATGAGTGTGCCGAGGCAGCCAACAACGCAAGCTGTGCTGCACACCACCAGACCTGCGTTGACCCGGACACGTCTGCCAACTCCCTCGGGGATTGGGAGTGCAGGTGCGAAGCCCCGGCCTTCGGTAAGGGTGTTGCGGGACGTGCTTCCTGTACTTTGGACGAGTGCGTCGTGAACGGTGACACATGCACCTCTGTGGGGCAAACGTGCAAGGACACGAACATCTCCCTTTCAAGCGTGGGTGACTGGATGTGCGTCTGCCCTCTTGGGTCCACCAGCAACGGCATCACATACGCCGCACACGCCAACTGCACTCACGCGTCCCCTTGCGACACGGAGGTGAACAAGAGAATGTGCACCGATGCTGGGCAGTCATGCGTGCCGTCGGGCTCTGGCTTCAAGTGCGCCTGTGTGGCACCCTCGACCGGTATGCCTGGAGTTGGTGTGCCTGCCGAGTGCAGCATTGATGAGTGCAACGACGTCTGCGCGACCTGTGCTCGCACGAACGCTGGTGCTGTGGGTGTTTGCAAGGAAGCGGGCCAGACATGCGTTGACCCGAACAAGCTCGCGTCGAGCCTTCAGGACTGGACCTGTGCTTGCAAGGCTCCGTCGACGCAAACAGCAATTGCAGCGCGTGTGCCGGAGTGCACGTTCGATGAGTGCACGTCTACCGGAAACGGCACTGCCAGGCCAGCACCGCTGTTCAACAACATTTGCGAGGAGGCCGGTCAGGAATGCGTTGATGCCAACCCATCTCCGAACAGCAGAGGTGACTGGACCTGCAAGTGCAAGGACTCTGAGAACGTTGGCAACCTCCAGCTTGCGAACTGTGGTATGCATGGCCCACCCCCCGTTTCAAATCTCACTTAACTCTTCCCCACACACAACTCTTACCACAGCTTTCAACGAGTGCATGGACAACGACCACACCTGCACCGATGTGCTGCAGGAGTGCACGGACCCAGACTTCACTAAGACCGGCGACTGGATGTGCAAGTGTGTCACTGGAACTGGCGTCGCCACTGGAGCGCCTGCCACATGTGGTATGCAACACCGCTCTTTCAGGTGACTCAACACAAGCTTAGTCATCTTACTAACTCTCTTCTCCCCACCCCACCCCTAACACCCTTCAGATCTTGACCCCACGAACGAATGCTCCATGCCTGACAACGCAAAGCTCTGTGAGGATGCAGGACAGCTCTGTGTCGACGACGATCTGACCACGACTGGGTTCACATGCGTGTGCAAGGCACCGTCTGACGGAACACCTGGTGTGAACAAGGCTGCGACCTGCGTTGTACGTGAGTGCGGCACCGACTGTGCGACTTGCGCGGGCAAGGGTGCGGACAACATCTGCGTGAAGGCAGGACAGGTCTGCGTGGACCCTGACAACACTGTGTCTGGGGACTGGCAGTGTCTGTGTGCGAACGACAACAGTGTTGTGGGTGTTGCGGGTCCGGCCACATGCGGTATGCACGTACACAACGTAACAAACAACACCACCACCACCACAGCGCTTGACGAATGTGCCGAGCACGAAGCGACCTGTGCCGAGCACGGCCAGGCCTGTGTCGACCAGGTCAAGACCGAGACCTCCCTCGGAGACTGGGAGTGCGTCTGCAACGTCGGCACCGGGTCTGCGAACGGTCGTGCAGCGGACTGCGTGATCGATGAGTGCGACGACGAAAAGAACTACAAGAAGTGCCATGACGTTGGACAAAAGGTATACACGCCCCACAACTAGCAAGAGGAGCTTTGCCGTAAGGGGTTCATCGGTTATAAACCAAATGACACCCAGGCTCTGTGCCTTAGTTTCCACTTGCTTTTGCAAGGTTGGCACACCTTCTCTATGCTCTGATCCCCTCAACAACACAACACAACACAACCCATTACAGTGCGTTGACCCGCACACCTCGGCTGACGCCACCAACGACTGGGAGTGCCAGTGCCCACCCCCTGCCACCGGCACCAAGAAAGCCGGCGCAGCGAAGTGCGTGTACGACGGAGAGTGTGCGCACCCCCCGACAGCAAAGAAGTGCACGGACGCGGGGCAGACGTGCATCGACAGGAACCCGGAGGTGGATGGCAACTTCGTGTGTGCCTGCGTGACGCCCGAGACGGGTGATGAGGTTGTGGGCGGGCCTGCAGTGTGCGGCATCCAGGAGTGCAAGGACACGACGTGCCCGAGCAACCAGCAGTGCGTCGACCCGGACGCAAAGGTGCGCGGCGACTGGTACTGCGAGTGCACGGCCCCGAGCACAGGAACTGCCGGCAAGCCTGCGAACTGCACTGCAGTGCCGTGCACGGACATGGCGCTGGAGGACCGCTGCAACGCTGAGCCAGGTTGTGCCTTTGTCGAGCCAGGCTTGTGCATTGCGGCCATTGAGATCCCTGACGTGCCGCCCACCACCAACACAACTGACAACACCACAGAACCCATCGACGACGCGTCGGCAGACAACTCCACAAACACTACTGGTAACGGGACCGACCCGAACGCGGCCGGCGAAGGGGACGACGACGAGGACGAGGATGAGGACTGCCTGTGGTGCTGGCTGTGGGTCATCCTCCTGCTTCCGTGCCTCATCCTCCTTGGCATTGCGGCGCACAAATACCGCTCGAAGACTGAGGGCAACAGTGCAGAGGGCGATAAGTTCAACAAACAGTTCTCGACTGAAGTGCACGAAGGCGACGAAGACGCGTTTGCAGGGTCTATCGTATGTTTTTGAGGCTATAGCGACACTATTCTAACAAAAACAAAAACAAATACACAAAACCCACAGGTCCAACGAGAGATGCAAGGTATCGACGCAGGTCTGGTTGCCGGTGACTCCCTCGGCCCGCAGATGTCAGAAACCCCGCCACTCTCCCATTTCATGAAGAGTGACGACGAGTCGATGGCCGATCTGGACATTTAAAACAAAAGGGTTAGTCTGTGTGTGTCCCTGACCAACGCACACAGATTCGCAGTCTCTCTTTGTGTGTATCTTGTAGGGTATTAAAAAAGGCGTTCATTCATCCATTCATTATTCACTCAGTCGGAGCGGTTTTTCTGCTCTTTCCCCCTGCGTAGTAATCTTTTTTTCTTTTCTTTTTAAGAAAGATGGGACCATTTTTGTTGATCCCTCACCATATACTATCAATTTATTGATTGCATATGATGAAAATACTTTTCTTTTTTCTTATTTTTGCATTTTTTTTTCTTCTCTCAAGAGAAGTGCTCGAAAACTGTCTTCCACACACTTTTTTTTTGTTTTTTTTTTGTGCCTGTGGAGGCCCTACACACTTTTATTTGCCCCCCTATCCACAACAGACCTCCAATAGCGTCTCCTTACCATTTCCAGTCTAGGATTTGCTGCAATTCTTCCCCCCCCCCCCCCCTCATCCAGTTTACGGTTTACATTATTTCTTTGCGATTTTTTTTTTTTTTTTGAACAGACAGAAGTTGAGTTGAAAAAAAAACATACTGATTTTAGTGGGAGATGAGACGGTTGTATTTTTCTCCGTTTTTTTTTCCCCCCTCACCCACTGCGACTCCTTTTGTTCTCCAAAAAACGGAACTCTAGCGTCGATCATCCCTCCACCTCTCTTCAGAACAGAATGATGAGCGAGCAGTTTTGTCTTTGGCATTCGTTGCTCTCTCGTTGTGCTTTTCAAGGCAGAGTAGGGTTCATTTGTGTTTGAGACGGAAAATATTAACAACCTGCCTTTTCCTTTTTGACAGGGTGAGAATCAATCCAATAGCCAATAGTGAAAGACCACCCGAAATTCAATTTTTGGGATGGTTTCTTATAATTTGTATTTTTTTTTTTGTGTGTGTCTTTTTTTTTTTTACGTTATTTTTTTTAGTTTGTTTATTTATTTGATTAAACACAGCAGAATGCTTATCTTACAAACACAAAACAACTTTTTATTATTATTTTACATTGTGGCCAGGCTGTTAGCTAATTTTAGTTCCGAGGGGGGTGAAGTCAGATTATATTTCTTCAAGGGAAAAAAAAAAAATTGGTTCCGAGAAAATGCGAAATTTTTCTGAAAAAAAATTCGAAAAATTAATTAACACCCTGATTGTAGCTCTTAAAATGGTGGGGTTGACCCTTTCACCTATCGGAATAATATTGTGAAAAAATAATATTCCGTATCATAATAAAAGGGAAAGTGTCAGGTGGTAAGGTTTCAGAGGAAGAAGAGAGGGGGAAAAAAAACCCTCGCCAAGCATTCACAACCTACACTGTGAAAAATAATTTTTATTGAGGTAATTTCGACGATTGTTTCTCCAAGGTCTCTCGGTGCGTCACTGGGTATGTCTTGGGTTTACATGAGGGGGGGGAGGAGAGGAAAAACTGGGCAAGTGTGCGTGTGTTTCAAAAACAGATTTGCTTCCATCACGATTTTTTTCTCTTATTATGTCTTGCCCCTCGTTGTGTAAAGCTGTCTGAACGGGCCAAGGACACTTCTTCTTCTTTATTTTTTTTTTTGCATTTATTTTTTTCCGCCTTTTTCTTTACGCACACTGCGCAGAGAAAGAGCAGGGGGGGGAAAAAAAAAAATGAAAGGAAAAAAAAAAATCACACAAGAAAAAAAATATCGTGGAAGTGGAGAAAATATGAAACCCACCACAATCATGCCTGCATTTCTTTCGCACATTACCCTTCTCCCTGCCTTCAGTATATCTGCACATTACAAAACCTAGTCTGTGTTCTTTTTGTTTTTTTTTTCTCTTTTTTGTAAACTGTTTCTTTTTTTTCTTTTGTTTTCAGAGTTCTGACATCTTCTTTTTTTTGTCTCGCAGATGCCTTTTTAAGGTGACTAAGTGACAAGGTTCATCTTACAAACTGTTTTTTTCTCTTTATATTTGCTTCGAATCCGGAGTGTTCCAAAAGAGAAGTTGCAGTGTGACCTCAAGATAAAAAATGTGTTGGCAATTTCGGCCTATTTCACTTCCTTTTGTGAGATGTGTATTCACCTTTCATGTTTTAACAAAAAAAAAAAAAAAAATGCCTTTTTTTTCCCTCTTTTTTTGCAACAAAATAAAAAAAGAATTGGATGTCTCTATATAGAACGTCCTTTGTACTTTCTCTTCTTTGATTTGAAAGTTTTTTTCTGAACTTTTTATTTCTTTCAAAGGTTGGCTGAAGTGAAGGTTTGGACTCATCTTACAAACTTTTTTTTCTTCTTCCTTTTTTTTTTCTCAAATATCTCTCTCGCTCTTTTCAAAAGGGAGGGGGGTTGTTTACAATACCCGCAGCAGATACTCTCCTGAAATACAAAAAAAGGTGGTGATTATTCACACAAAAAAAAACCCTCCATTTATTGGGTTATAATACCAAATACCCTTTCGTTAATTCAACGAAAAAAAACGCTAAAAAAAAAAACAACAAAAATAATGCAGTCTGACCTTTTTTTTTGTGTCAGAAAACACCCACCGCTCGCCCCTTCTTCTCCCCCTTCCCTATCCACCCTCCCACGACATAGTCAGGGGGGGACTATTAGTAGCGGTCTACTCCAAATGACCAGTGTTTTACAGCTAATAGTTTTAACTACCAGTATCACTACTAGTTTAGCACGTCGTTACGGATATAGGGCACTTCCACTATAGTAGTTCCCCCTGAGTCTGCCGTGTCCCTATCCATCCCAGCTGCGATGCACTTCATAATTTTTTTTTTTGTGTGCAAAACCCCCCTTTAATCGCCCTTCGTTTTAGAAAGGTTCCATTCAGACTAAACAAAACAAAACAAACCTGAAAATATCTGTCTCTTTTATCACCTCCGAATATACAAAAGAAAATTCACACACCACCAAACCCCCACTATTTCAGTGGTAATTTTTTGGCGCGAAAATGGAGCGACGTTTTCATCGCCTTCAACTTCATTTCTTTTTTTTGGGGTGGCGACATAAAAAAGGGTGAAAAAAATGGTGGGGTAAAATCACCTATGCAAGCCTCACCCCCCTTTTTCTTTGAGTGCTTTCTTTATTTGAAAAGAAAGCAGATGAAAAGGGGGAGTAATAAATAACTCTTTTTTCAATTCATTCGCACGTTTTTGTACACCAAAAAAAAATGCGGCTTTTTTTTTTGTTTTTTTGGGGGTTTCAGAGGGAATAAAGAGCACCTCATAAATTGGGTTGGAGAACTGAGTGATGAAAATGATGGATTATTTGAATGCACGCACCCTTTTTTTTCCTTTTTTTTTGGGCCACCTATCGATTTTCAACTTTGTTTTTTTTTTTAAAAGGTGACTAAGCACAGTGAGCCTTAGGATCATCTTTACACCACGTTTTCTTCTTTTCTTTTTATTCGTCTCTGTTTTTGTTGCTTGAAAAATATTCATTTTTTGTTTGTGTGTGTTTCTTAACGTTTTGTCAACTTTGCCCCTGCTGGCGTAGCCCCCCAATCTATATCATTGATTCCAAAAAAATTGTGTTGCCACGAAAAAAGGGATCAGTCACGTTTCCCCCCTGATGAAGTGTTGAATTGGTGAACCTTGGTGGTTTATCATTTTCTTCATTTTGTTATCCGTTGTTGTCTGTAGTGTTATCGTGATTCAAATCTGTGTTTTTTTTTCTTTTTTTTTGGATATGCGTCGCTATTCACCTCAGCGGGTGTGTTTTTTTTTTTTTTCTTTTCATGGCTTCATAAATATATTCAATATTTTTTTTCACGTTTTTTTCAATATCAATATATTGATCAATATCATGTAGGAAATTTTCAATATATTGACACTTTTACCGTGTAAATTTCCCATTCAATATTTGCAAATATTGATCAATATATTGATCAATATATTGACACTTGCCTTCACATAATGGTCTTGCGCCCCTTGGAAACTGGTTTCTGCACCTTCCAACCTCACAAAACTCGTGCACCACACATAAAAACATGCCCGAGTTGAGGCACAAAAAAATTGCCCCAATTTCCAGGACTGGTAATTGAACTTCGGACCAAAAAATGCAAAAAATATGGCGACCTGTGTGATACCAATGACAAAATTCCTCATATACCAGGGGACAAACGTTATCCAGCGAGGTTAGCTGGACACGTACGCCAGTACTATTTGTCACATTCGGGGTTTTGGGTTTTGCAGGCTCGTGTGCTTGATGTGGGTTGATCTGGTTGATAAACAGGCTCGTGGTTGTTCCTGAGTTTGTGTTGTTCGCCACTGTGAATCCCCCAAAAGCCTATTTTTGTGAGGTGTGCTGCCTGGTAATGACTTCTCGAGTCTGCATTGCACTTCGCGGTTAGCTCTAAGGGAAGACACCCTTCTTCAGAAGCCAGGTAGAGAATGCTGCCCCCCCACCCCTACCCCCTCTACACTGTCCGCGTAGATCCCCCCCACTACGTAAGGAGCCATCTGATGCCACGCAGGCAAGTCGCTCCCCCGCGATGGCATTGGATGGCACGTGCGCGTTTACGAACTGAGCCATGATTGCCCTTAGAGTCCCACGGTAACACGTGCAAAATCATAGAGTTTTTTTGGCCGTTAAAAAGGCTGGGGTTATAAAGAGGTCGCGTGATTCGCCGAGCGGTTGTGTTGAACCCGCTTCCGTTCTCTTACGGTACGGAACACCCACCTCCTACCCTTTGCATGAGCTCGATTGAGATGCGTTTTAGATCCTCTCATAAATCCATCCATCCACGTGTCTTTTTTTTCAAACTGTATGTTTGCAACTCTCGTAAAAAATTAGCGCACCGTGCGCCTGCTGCGCGGCCAAAATTTAGTTTTGCGAATCCTAAACACTTTCTGCCAGCTCGTGTCGTTGATGAGCGAGAACGAACGGAACGGAACGAAATCGATCGTAACGCCTCGTAAACTTGCTAAAACACCTGAGTGGTCACAGAACACAACGCAGTGCATGGCTTTTGGGTTGTTTTTGCCCACAAAAGGGCCCCTGTGCGGCCTAGACCTGGTTCTAACACCCCAGAATCGCGTTTCCCAGTCCACATAGCCGGGTATGGGCCCAAAAAACCACCCAAAAAGGCGAAAATCTCTGTTTTTGGTGAAAAACGCCTGTTTTGCTAATAGGGTAGGAACGCACGTTTTTAAGGCATTTCCCACGTAAACTCGCGACACGAAAATAGGAATTAAAAACAAATATCTCAGATCTGATTTGGTGATCCGCATTTTTGAGGCCCAATCTTTCCAACGCCGAAAAAATCAGACACTTTGGCGCATTTTCGGGTGGGTGCACCAGGAGGGTACTGGGAGGGCAGCAACCTTAAAAACCTAAGCACAGGTGTTTAGGAATTACGAGCGGTAGGCCACAGCTCTACCCTATCCATGCTATAGTTTGGCTGTGATAATGTCCGATTTGTGGCACAATTTTTGAAATGTTGCGCACCATGGCTTCGACAGAAAAGTTTGACCCTTCGCCTCTCCACTCTGTGGCTGGCAGGGAGCTGAGAATAAGCCGGGTCCCGGGTACTGTCCCAGTCTCAGGACCAGGACCAGGACCAGGACTAGGACGGGTACTGGGCATTGGGTACAGTACCCAGTCCTAGTAGGGGACTGGGAATACCCCTCCATACATGCCCCCACCCTCCCGCGCCCGGGTCCCTGACCCGCTTTCAGGAGGTTTCACAGCGTTTTCGACATATTGTGTCCCAGTCCCACTGAGAATAACCGGGTCCCGGGTCCCCAAGTCTTATTCTCGCTATGGCCTCCCCTCAAGGAAAAAATCAGGCACTGCAACGTCAATATTCAATAATAACGTTTATGAAATGTCCAAAAATACGTAAAAAAATATAAGTAAAAAGGGGGGGAGCGGAAATAAACAAAAATAAATGATCACAATATGCCCTCTGGGGTGGTAGGTGTATGGTGGGTATCAAAAAATTGGGTTGTTTGGGTGTTTTGAGCAGAAAAACCTCAAAAAACCCCCAAAAGGATGAATCTTACCAGGAGGGTTTCCGGACGGACCCATATTCAATAAATAATATTCATCATCAAATCAATATATTGACGATATTCAATATATTTATGAAGCCATGTCTTTTTGGAAAGTGCCTAACTTTGGTCCTGCTTCGCCGTGGTGTTTGCACCGGACAACTTCGCATTTTTCTGTCTTTTTTTCCTCTTTTTTCTTCACCTATTTTTTTTTTATCCCACAATTATTTTGCGTGCTACCACCCCATGTACCTCATATGGGAGTGGTGGGGTTGCTTTGAAATCCGGAGGCAAAAAAAAAATTGATATTTTTTGTCAATAAAAAAATTGAACGGAAGAGATGATGGTATAGTGGGAAGGGTAACGTTTTCTTTCTTACGGCTCATTGCGCACTTTTCTGGGACAGTGGAGTTCGAATGCCTTTATTGCTTCTGGGTAGTCCAGCCACTGTGGGTCCAGTTTAGTGCCGTTTTTTTTTCTTCTTTTCGTTTGCTTCAATCCCGTCCCTTTCCTCGTCTTGAGACATCGCGAACAAACCAGAGTTGATTTTTTTTTTTCACGCTAGCACCTCCCCCCTCCCTTTTCTGAACGCAAAAACCAAAGACCCCACATTACGAAGCCCCTGCGCCTTTCCCGTTTCTTTCCAAAAATATGTTGAAGAAGCATCACTTTACGGTGCCGCAACTGCGACTAAAATACAATCAAAAATTTCAAAAAGGGAGTCTTTTTTTTTCACGTATGGGGGAGGAGACTCAGAAAAGCAAATAAAAGAACAAAACAAAATGCCTGGAATACTAATAGGCGAAGTGTTTATGGGGGGGGTTGAGTTGTGCGGTTGGGGTTTCACCTCAAGCCAGCTATACCGTATGATAGTCATTGCACTGACCTGAAGGTTGGTTGTGATGCATATCTAGGTTTTGTGCCAATGTTATACACAGCAAGACCCCTGACTATATGGGTTCGTCCCAGCCTGAGGACAATCAGGAGAGGAAGCATCACTTTCAGTGGTCGCGCTAATTATGGGAAAAAATGGGGAAAAAATGGATTTCGGGAACGGAAAAACGTTCCTTGAAAAGGTTAGCTGGGGAGGCCCGGAAACCCCGTTTTGTGGCATTTCCGGGCCAATCCCGGCTTGTGGTGGGGTATATACGGAAAAATGGACAAAATTTTAGTGACTTAAATTTTCGCAAAATATGAACCCATACTCGTAAACAAGGGTCATTTTCAGGAAAATTCGGAAAATTCCGAGATTTGGAAGCAATTTTTCTCCTGAAAATCAGTGGGTTTTCAGCCCCAAAACATACCGCGATTGGAATTTCCGGAATCCGTCCGCGCTGTGGTGGGGTCACTTTGCCGAAATGGCCAATTTTTTGGTTTTGGTCAAAATCCATGTGGGTAAAGAGGGCCAATGTAAATCCCACAACCAGATTTTCTCTCCCTGATCCTGACGTCTTGCAACATGAAAATGCGCGAAAACACCGGCATTTGCATTTCCGGAATTCGTCCGTTCTGTGGTGGGGTCAATTTGCCGAAATGGACAAGTTCTTGGTTTTGGTCAAAACCCGTCAGTGTAAGGTAAAGGGGGCAAGTGTTTGCCTGTAGAAACTGGAAGGGAACAGGCAGCGCCGCAGGCGCACGGTAACCAACTTTTTTCTTTTTTTCCTTTTCTTTTTTCTCCTCTTTCTTTTGACTTTCCGAGCCAATTGCGTTCCACGGCGGGGTCACATGTATATGCAAGTCCACTATGTGGTGGTCTTACTCAACAATATTAGAACTTCTGGTTTCTTAATGAAATCCCCGTACTGCAAAAAAAAAACGTTCCTACCAAAACCCCCAAAAATCCCGGGATGAGGGATGGACTTTAGCGCCAGCTCTGATCACTTTTTAACTTTTTTTTTTTTGATACGGAGGGGAGAGAGCTTTTGGCTTAGGTCTCTGTAATCTGTGGGACAAAAAAAAAATATGTGCGACTATCTGCAATGTCGAAGCAACTCTTATGTCAATGAAAAAAGTCAAGAGAAGTGTATTTCGACAGTTTAAACCCCCTCCCCTCAAAAACAAAAGGTACCACACAAAGCTTCGACCAATGACCACTGCATCTCCGTTTTTTTTTTCTCAAAAAAATAATATGAAAAACAAAAAATTAAACAACCTGTTCGAGGAGGAGGAAACGCCTTCTCATTTTTTTTTTTTTAACCCTATAAGAGCCAAGCCATATTTTCAAGCCACTTTTGAGTTTTGGTTTTTGGGGCTCTCCAACCGGTAAAGGGACCCCAGATGCAAATTTTTGATCGTACCTGGCCGCAATTGAAAGATTTTGAACACGGCTTTCAATTCCATTTTTTAACCCTATACGCCCCAAGAGCCACTTTAATGGCTTTCGAAATGACGCCATGCTATTAGACAGGTTCAACTCATTTTTGTAAAAACATTTTTTTTATGTGGAAAGAATTTGCACCGATCTTTCAAAAGAAGCAAGAGTCGAAAACTTTTATGCATCTGGTATTACTTTCGGTGCTGGGGGCTGGGGTGCTACTTTCACCAAAAGTGACGTTTTTTCATCCACACCCCAAATATGTACGTTTCGCGATACCCAATGCCGCCAAGCCCTCAGTCGGGTTCTACCCATTTTCGTGAACACAATTTTTTTATATATTTCGAAAGATTTTTCGCCGATCTTTCAAAAGAAGCAAGAATCGAAAACTTTTATGCATCGGATATTACTTTCGGTGCTGGGGGGAGGCGGGGTGGGGGTGTGGGCACCCCTGTGAGCCCCCCATATTCTAAAATCTGTAAGACAACGTGCTCTGACATAGGTTCTACTCATTTTCGTAAAAACACTTTTTTTATGTTGAAAGAATTTGCACCGATCTTTCAAAAGAAGCAAAAATCAAAAACTTTTATGCATCTGATATTACTTTCGATGCTGCGGGGAGTAGTACCACTTTTCACGGCCCTTTGGACGGGCACCCCCTATTCTGGTTCCTCAATGACACCCCATGCTCTGTATGAGGTTCTACTCGTTTTCGTTAAAATATTTTTATATATTTCAAAGATTTTGACACGAATCTTTCAAAAGAAACAAGAATCGAAAACTTTTACGCATCTGATTGCACTTTGGATCTGTGGACTGCTACCCACCCAAGAGGCACCCTTTCGACCCGAAGGACATGGTTATGGCTAAGGGTCATCATGATCTGATAATGGTTCTGCTTGTTTTCGTAAAAATCCTTTGGTTTATGGGGAAACGATTTGACTCAAATCTTTTAAAATAAGCAAAAATTGAAAACCTTTGTGCATCTGTTTGTCATTTGGATGCTGGGGCGAGTTGCCACCAAAACCACAAAAACACCACACACACACGACCTATGCAGAGCACACAGTAAGCCGAATTTTCACTGTTTTTTCGTATTTCGGGGTGCTTTTTTCATGGATTTTCGGGTCACAGGGCCGTTCCGACCCATTCTGGGGGCTTTCGACCTCAGGAGAGGCCCAAATTGTGAAAAATCGCCCATTTTTTACGTTTTTAGACATGTTTCAGTGTAAATCGTTAAGGAAATCAGTTTTAGACATGGCTGCTAACAGAGCTGCACTCAAATAAGTTGGGTTCTACTAGGACTTTTTGCTCGATTTTTTTTTCTTTGAAAAGATTTTGTGATCAATCTTTCAAATAACGCCATTTTCGGACAATAATAATTTACGGGGTTTTCCTCGGCCGGCCGAATTAGTCAAAAACCAAAATGTGGATTTTATGCTTCCCTCATTTTGGGGATAACATTTTTTTTCGAAAAAAAACTTAAAAAAATGGAATTGAAAGCCGTGTTCAAAATCTTTCAATTGCGGCCAGGTACGATCAAAAATTTGCATCTGGGGTCCCCTTACCGGTTGAAGACCCCCAAAAACCAAAACTCAAAAGTGGCTTGAAAAAACGTCTTGGGAGGTATAGGGTTAAAGTTTTTTTTCGAAAAAAAATGTTATCCCAAAATGAGGTGAGCATAAAATCCACTTTTTGGTTTTTTACTAATTCGGCCGGCCGAGGAAAAACACGTAAATTATTTCTGTCCGAAAATGGCGTTATTTGAAAGATTGATCACAAAATCTTTTCAAAGAAAAAAAAATCGAGCAAAAAGTCCTAGTAGAACCCAACTTATATGAGTGCAGCTCTGTTAGCAGCCATGTCTAAAACTGGTTTCCTTAACGATTTACACTGAAACATGTCTAAAAACGTAAAAAATGGGCGATTTTTCACAATTTGGGCATCTCCTGAGGTCGAAAGCCCCCAGAATGGGTCGGAACGACCCTGTGACCCGAAAATCCATGAAAAAAACACCCCGAAATACGAAAAAACAGTGAAAATTCGGCTTACTGTGTGCTCTGCATAGGTCGTGTGTGTGGGGTGTTTTTGTGGTTTTGGTGGCAACTCGCCCCAGCATCCAAATGGCAAACAGATGCACAAAGGTTTTCGATTTTTGCTTATTTTAAAAGATTTGAGTCAAATAGTTTCCCCATAAACCAAAGGATTTTTACGAAAACAAGCAGAACCATTATCAGATCATGATGACCCTTAGCCATAACCATGTCCTTCGGGTCGAAGGGGTGCCTCTTGGGTGGGTAGCAGTCCACAGATCCAAAGTGCAATCAGATGCGTAAAAGTTTTCGATTATTGTTTCTTTTGAAAGATTCGTGTCAAAATCTTTGAAATATATAAAAATATTTTAACGAAAACGAGTAGAACCTCATACAGAGCATGGGGTGTCATTGAGGAACCAGAATAGGGGGTGCTCGTCCAAAGGGCTTTGAAAAGTGGCACGACTCCCCCCAGCATCGAAAGTATTACCCGATGCATAAAAGTTTTCGATTTTTGCTTCTTTTGAAAGATCGGTGCAAATTCTTTCCACATAAAAAAAATGTTTTTACGAAAATGAGTAGACCCTATGTCAGAGCACGTTGTCCTACAGATTTTAGAATGTGGGGGGGTCACAGGGGTGCCCACACCCCCACCCCGCCTCCCCCCAGCATCGAAAGTAATACCCGATGCATAACAGTTTTCGATTCTTGCTTCTTTTGAAAGATCGGCGAAAAATCTTTCGAAATATATAAAAATATGTGTTCACAAAAATGGGTAGAACCCGACTAAGGGCTTGTAGGCATTGGGTATCGCGAAAGGTACATATTTGGGGTGTGGGTGAAAAAACGTCACTTTTGGTGAAAGTAGCACCCCAGCCCCCAGCACCGAAAGTAATATCAGATGCACAAAAGTTTTCGACTCTTGCTTCTTTTGAAAGATCGGTGCAAATTCTTTCCACATAAAAAAAATGTTTTTACGAAAATGAGTTGAACCTGTCTAAAATCATGGCGTCATTTCGAAAGCCATTAAAGTGGCTCTTGGCTCTTATAGGGTTAATGTTTGTTTTTTTTTTAGATCTAACACTTTTGTTGATCTCTATACCCATGCTTTCAATTTGTTGAATGCATATGTTGAAATACTTTAGATCTATGTGCACGAGAGAGGTACATTCATCTTACAAAAAAAAATTTTTTTTTCTCATACCCCCTTCTGTTTGGATCCTGTAAAGACAAAGCGTGGCTACTCTGGTGGTCTAAAAAAGCAAAACCAAAAAAAAAAACCAAAAATTATTCCCATACGAAATATACCGTTTTCCTCTCTTTATCTTTTCAGTACAAAAAAATGGGGGTGCCTGCAGTTCTCAAGGGGCATTTTCAGTTTTTCTTAGGAAAATTCCCATATTTATTTTTTTCCAACCGCGGAGTGTCAGTGCCTGCGTCCCAGAGGCGTTTTGCACTATCAACTTCACTATTTTTTGCGAGACTATCTTCTTTCATTTATTTGATTTGTGTGTTCATTTTGCACTTTCAACTTCTCTTTTTTTTTTTTTTGTGTGTGTACGAGCCTGTGAGGTTCAAAAAAAATCTTTCACCCCATTCTTCTGTGGGCTTGTTTGCCTCTTTCCAGTTTGCCTCCCCCCCTACCCCCATCCTCATCAAGTGGATGGTCTCCTTCCCAGTTGACAAAACAATCCCTTTCACCGGAGCTATCCAACGAAAAAAGAATTTTTTTTTAAAAGAGAGGTTTGGAGGCTTTGCGATTTATTTTTCTTTTTTTTTTATTGCAAAAAGGTGACTCATATGGGTTCATCGTTCTCTCTCTTTTTTTTTTCTTGGATACGCTCTTCTCTTTTTACTGAGCTTGGTTAAAAAAAAATCCCAAAAAAAAAAATCCCCCTTTTTTGTGTACCAATGATATTCTTCGAGCACCCCTTCCTCGTTTGCCCCTTTTCACAATTCCCTCCCTTTCCCCTCCCTCTTTCCCCCCCGTGATCATCAGTACTTTCTATTTGCCAAAAAAAAAACAAGGCATGTTTCGCTTTTGCTTGAGTTGTTAACCAGGGTACGTTCTCTGTAGTTAACCAACCGCCTTCCAACAAAACAAAACAAAAAAAAAAAAATTCTCTTTTTATCCCCGTGTTTACCTGCTATTCAATACCTACGATATAACAGCAATTAATATTGTCGCAAACCACATACCCACCCCCCATAGGGGGAAAAAAAACAAAAAAAACAAAACAAGAACCAACATGACACAAATAAAAACAGAGAGACCATCATTTTCCCCCTCTGCAGCCCCCTCTTCTGGTACTCCGTGACCATCACCACGATGTTTTCCCCAAGAACTTTTTTTTTTGCGGATGCCATTCACAAGCTCCTTCACCTTGAGGTAGAAGACTCGGTGTGCACGAGATTTGGTCAGTTAAGTACTGTTTCACTGGGAAGGTTCGACTGAATTTCGTCCCACATAGGGGTTGCACCCTGTAACCCCCTCCCAACAACTCGCCCCACTTCTGGACAGCGAAAGCACACTCTTGCGCCATTTCCTTAGTTTCGCCTACCCATTTGTTTACTTACCTTTACCTACCCTCAGTTTTTACCGTGCTTTTTACACTTTGCCAACCCACAGACAACATAACATAATATGTCAACCACATACACCAAATACGACTTTGTCTGGGAGGAGGAGGGGGAGCTCGTAGGCTATAAGTCTGTTATCGAGTCTGGTGTGGATGTGGACGTCATTTCGGACGGCGCCTTGCGGCAGCACCTCATGAAGAACAGTGGGGTGCATTATGTGCAGCCACGACCTGCGTTGAAGAAGCCGTTCGACCTTGTGTGGGAGGTGGACGGGGTGTGGCGGGGGTTTCTTGGGGCTGTGAACAGCAGGCTGGACCCAGCGCGTCTTCCTGCAGAGCTTGCGGTTTACTTCAAACCCACGCGTGAAACAGAAAGCCTGCCGCATGAGTACTGCAGTTACGCAGAAAGCGAGAACCCAATCTACCAGCGTACGTCGCAGATGCTTGGCGACAGCGTCACCACTGTGACCCCCTCCAAGCTCGACCAGTCCCAAGTCTGGACAGGGCTCTCAGGGAAATTCACCGCCACCTTCCCCTCCACCGGTGCCATCCATTCGGGCTCCCTCAACTGTTCCATGAACCGTCATTCAGTCACGAAAGGGCCCTCCTTTGGTACCACACCTTACTTTGAACCGAGGGCGACCTAATGAGAAGGGGAAAAGGGGATGGGGGGAGGGTTTTTACACATATAATTTGGTTGTGATTTTTTTGAAGTTGCTCATATCAACTTTTGCCGAAGCTGAGGTTGTGGTGGTGTGGGTTTCCTGCAGAAAAGGGGGGGTTTTTTCTCTTTTTCTTTGAAGATTTTCCATGAATCGCCGAATTTCACCCTTCCGGGTGATGCCGTGGCTTTTATTTGTTTTTTTTTCTAACTCCGCTTTTTTGGACAAAGATCGATACATTGTACCTTACCTAGTCTTTTTCGCATAGCCGCTATCTGCTGTTTTTTTGTAACTTTCATCCAATGCAGGGTAGACCTACACGACACATAACACCCACAATGGGAGTGGCACATCCACTTGACCAATGCATCAAGTTCTTTGACAAGGCAGATGGACGGGACAAGCTGTACAAGACACTTCAGAACTGGTTCAAGGTGCTTGCATGGCGGTACACAGTGCTGTCGCTGACCGCACCCAACAAGGAGCGTGGTCCGGCACGCAAGAACGCAGCGATGTACCGGGGGCTGGCAGCAAGCCTGTCGCAGTTCCGCAGTGTGCAGAAGTTCTTCAAGTGGCTGAAGACCCTGAAGGAGGTGCACCTTGCGGTGGGCGACCCGAGCAGTATGTCCCCGGGGGACATGGTCGAGACGGCGTCGAACCTCTTCGACATTGGCTACAAGATGTGCGACAACGTGGAGTACCTTGCCGACAGGAAGGTCATCACCAGCAGTGCAAAGGAGTGGGAGACGCGGAGCAAGTCGTGCCAGTTCTGGGCGTACTTCCTTGCGGTGGCGTACGACATCCTGGCACTGACGCGTGCAGGCGCGCTCACACAAGAGGAACAGTCGCTCTCGGCAGACGAGCGCACCCAGCTGCGTAAGGCACGCAAGACTAAACTCACCCTCGACTTTGTCAAGGACTTTGCCGACTTCATGCGTGTCGCCAGCGGACGTGGCTACGTTACATTCGTCCCTGCACCGGTCCTCCCAGCCTTCGCCGGAGTCATGGGCACTCTCTCTGGCGCAGTGGGAACTTACCAAGTATGATATTTTTTTGTTCTTTTGCCACACCTTCTGCATCTTACCAACCCTTCATTATTGCGCCATCCTCAAACTTTTCTTTCTTTTCTACAGGTCTGGAAGAAGTGCGAATGATGACGAAGACATGCTCTTTCATAGGCGGATTGGGGAAGAACGGAGACAGATGCGTTCTGTGCAAAGAAGAAGGGGAAGATAGAACAAAAAAACGTGTACTTTTTTTTATATTGCGCCTCGTATGCTATCAATTTATTGATGGCAAATGTTGAAATACTTTATATTGCGAAAAGAGGAGGGTTTTGGTGTTTAGCGCCAGCCTCAGTTTTTCATCCTCCCTTTTTGTGCGGACTTAACATTACCTAGCGCCTGCGAGAAGCATACAAAAAAATTGCATCAAAAGCGGCGATCAGGAGTGGTGTGTGAGGGGGGGGAAAGCGTTTTCTGACACCACTATCCCCCAGTTCCACAAAATACACACAGCATCCCCACCCCTTTTACTCCCCACCTCCCCCTTACTCCCTAACACAAAACGCGGAAAATTTGTCGAGGGAAATCGAAACAACACCAAAACCAGAGAGCGCTACGGCTTATCCAACAAAAAAAGACGACCGACTCATTTTCCTCCCCTCCCTCCCATTCCCCTACCAACTCCCCCCCCGGGCCCCCCCACTCGCCCCCACTTTTTCAAAAAAAAATAGTGGAGCACACTCTAGGGTGGCTACTAATACAACCAAGTTTTCAAAAAAAAAACCTCTCCTCCCCCCTCCCCCTCCCCCTCCAGAGGAAAGCACACACAAACAAACAACAATGTACACCCGATAAAGGATTTCTTCTCTATTTGCATTTTCCACAACAACAAAAAAAAAACCTCCATTTTCTCCTCCTCCTTTTCTCTCATCTCTTCTCCCTCTTAGGGGTGGGGGGGAGAGAAGGAGAGAGAACTGAGCGAACACTATGGATGAATCGGACATGCGTGCCTGCGGGAATACCGCCGTTTTGACCGAACGTGAATTTGACATTGCAATGGAAACCTTTAAGGCAGAGACTTTGAACCTCCAAGGTGCGAAGAATTTTGGAAATACGTGTTACATTAATTCTGTGTTGCAGTGTTTGTTAAAGGCGACGCCGTTGGGGAGTGCGTTAAAGACGCATAATCGACATATGTGTTTGGCACCGAAGGAGGTCTGTTTTTTGTGTCTAATCAGAAAGATTGCGGAGTACGGATGTGAACAGGCGGATGCGGTATTGCGAACGCTTGCAAACAATGTAGCGAAGCTAGGAAGCTTTCGACGTCTCTGCCAAGAAGATGCGCACGAATTCTTCCGCGAAATCGTAGACAACGTGAACCTAAGTTTCTACAATTCTTATGTAGTTGAGGCGGAGGCACAACGTAGCCCCTCCCTCGAACAAACAACTCTCCCTAACCGAATTCTCTCAGGCTGGTCGCAAAGCGAGGTACGCTGCAAAGAGTGTAGCACGACCTCAAAGGTTTATCAACCCTTCATCGATATTTCGGTTCCATTGGTACATGATACTTTGCAGGATAATCTGAGATCCGTCTTCAGTTCTGATACCCTAAAAGAATATAAATGCGATCACTGCAAGAAAGAGGTGACTGCGGAGAAGAGAACGTCATTGTATTCTGTACCGCCGGTTTTGGTGTTGCAATTTCAACTATTTGTGCATCATGGGAACAACGGTGCGACCATGAAACACCGGAAGCATGTTTCATACGGTCACAGCCTTGATGTTAAGGAGCATATAAAAAACCGTAATATCGTGACACCAACGGAGTATAGCCTGTCTGGTCTGGTCTGTCATACGGGGCGTTCAGCTTCTTCGGGGCACTATACATCTTTCATAGAACAGCGTGGCGTTTGGGTGTCATATGATGACTCTACAGCACGGCATGTTGCACCGCATTTGATCCCCACGTTGCAGCCGTATATGTTGTTTTATTTGCGGCGGGATTGTGTTCCTGCCAAATTAGCGAGTCCGCCTCGTCCTATTCTTGCGTTTACTCCGTATGTGCCTTCGGTGTCGGAGAGGTGGGGTGGTGTGACACCACCAAAGGTAGAGAGGGTGGAGCGGAGGAGGGAGGAGGCGGTGGATCTGGTGGCCCCGCGGGCGCAGCGTGGGAGGGAGAGGCAGCTGCATCCGACGAAGCCGTTGCAGCATGTGGGTGGCATAGAGCTGGCGATGCAGAAGGGCAGTGCACAGCGGCTGCGCAGCACAGCGGTGGTGGAGGAGGCCCGCATGGAGAGAGAGCAGAAGATGCGCTTGCAGGCGATGAAGAACGGAGGAGTCCTCCCGGGGCACCTCAGCACCCGCGTTGCCACCCCTACAGCACCAACCCCGACGTCCATGGCTGCGGGTAGGCCAAAGAGACAGCGTTCTGCCCATCCGCTTCCCGGTTTGGAAAATGGAGGAGAAAAGAGAAAAGAGAAAAAGAGGAGAGTCGACCCCCCAAAAGGCAATGAACAACTCCACTTTAAACCAGTGGAGGCACCGCCACCACCGAAGCGCTACAAAACGATGCCAAAAAGGAGTTGCGACCACATGATCCAAGCGACCCTCAGGAGCAGAACCTTAGCAGAGCGGGAACATATCGAAAAGGTAGTTTCGAGGCAGTTCCTCTACGGCGCAGGGAGAGAGAACAACGGGGGATATGTTCTGGAGGAAATCCTCCGGCGAGACCGGCGAGACGGTATGCGGCTAAGAGAGAGAAACCATTTGGGCACATTTTAGAGACATTTTAAAAGGTCAGCTTGGCTTCCAGTCAGGGTTTGAAAACCCCAACAACCCCACCTGAGCTTTTGACCCTCTGGTTTAACTGTAGGATTATCTGTAACCATGTATCATTTCTCTCTTTGTACCTTGAGGGGAAAAAAACTCTTTGAAGCACTCTGTGAAAGAAAAATTGTGGCTGCTATCTAGAGATTGTAGTGTGCAATTCTGGCGGCGAGGCTGAACAATTTTTCAAAAATAAATAAATAAATGCAGATCAGTATTCGATCGAACACGAGTGCATCTTGGTGCTGGACTCTCCCGCAACCGTTGAGTTTGTGATGTCGAGGAATGCGGAGGTGCGCTCGTCTGTGGTTGTGGTATGCTACCAATTGATGTTGCCATGTTGCCATGTTGCTTACACACACACACATTTCAAACAGGGGCTCAAGCACCCTGAAGATGAGGACCCCTACAACGCAGGGTTTGAACGGGAGAAAATTGAAATGAGCAGTGCCGAGATTCTCCATGAGGACACTGCCTTTGCGGCTGCAGCGGCTGTCCTGTGTGGCCTTGCAGTGCATGCTGTGGCGGTGCCGCCCCCACAGATCCCTGCCGTATCGCTAACAGAGTCGCTCAGTACGGTTACAGACGCTGACGCCACGTCTGCGAATGGTAATGGCGCTGTGCACACCATCGTCCCCCAAGCGCAAGAAGACATTCTCGTCGATGCTGCGTCCTCATGCCAGGACAACACACCTGCACCAAATGGGGCCTCGTTTTCACTGCAAACGCCGGTCAATGGTGTGCACGAAACGCCTGAAGCGTTTGACACAGTGATGGCGGAAGAAGAGGGAGCAGGGGACAGTGTGAGGATGCCTGCAGAGGAGTTCAAGGCGCAGTTGTACGAAAGGGTGCTCGCGAAGCTCGAAGGGGGTGAGCCGAAGTGCGCTGCGCTCTGGAAGCAGCTGAAGCATGTCGGCCTGCAGAGCTTCCAAAGTACAGTGCCCATACCCCTCGCGCGACATTTCACTTCATTGCGAACTGGGTTTGAAAAGTGCGAAGATTTGGACCGCATCGTATCTGAATCGATCAGCTTTTTGCGGAAAAGTATGATTTTTTTTGGGTAAATTGCGATAACACATACACAAAAAGTATACGTGTTATCGCGAAAAAGTGTATTATGTTTTTTGTCCTTTTTTTAATCTTTTTTGACCATTTTAGTCGAAATTCTAAATTCTAACTTCTAACTTCTAAATTCTAAATTATACACTCCAAAGGGAAGTGAAAAAAGTTGGCCCACCCTAAATATTTTGGGACTTCGTTTTGCCTTAAGTGCTTGGGGGAATACTTCCTGTTCTGTTACCTCACCCTGGACCTCGCCCGCACACTCCCCAGCCTCCGCACGTCTTCAGACAGACGGTGTGTCTTTGCGGCGAAAGACGAATTCTTCGTACATGGCCTGTGCCAGTTGTCTTTACCTCTTTTGGGTCTTTCGACAGGCCCAAACCTGAGCTCTCAAAGGCGGACACGTTACACCAAAAAGACTCGCTTCTCTTAGTAAATTCAGTTGGCACCAGTGAGGCTGATGCACCCCCGGTTCCACTCAGATTCCGCTCTCTATCCGTAGAAGAACTTCCAGACTTCGTGTTCTCCTCGGGGGCACTTACTACAGGAGGACTCCTGCCCCTAGACCTTGTTGGGACAGCATGTACCCGCACACTGCCCAGCCTCCCCACGACTTCCGACAGACTCTGCGTAGCGCTTGCGAGCATGACAAATTGTCGGCGCAGCCTGAGACAGCTCAGCGATCGTCGTTACGGTTTTTTTGGCCACTGCGGCCGTGTTTTCGCGAACAAAAACGTACGTGTTTTCCCAGGTACCCAGGTACACAGGTAAGTCGTCACAGACAACCACAGCCAACCCGCCAGTCACTGAAAAGTGACCAGACAGTCCACTTGACAAACACAGAAGTGTCCAGTCACGTGGACAACACAAAACGGGGCACCCTAAGAGTCTCGAACAACTCAAAAAGGTGTCAACTACACCCACCAATTTGTCAAAAAAATAAAGACCTTTAATATTTTCCGTGCAATGAGAATTTGTCAAATAATTTCCACCATCCACAGTGTCGGGAGATGAGCATGAAAACGAGCAGGCGATGTACTGTTGACAGCACGACATGCAGCCAAGACTTGGGTTAATAGAAACCATTTCCCCTCTCCCATCCCCCAAGCTGTGTTACTCGGCACAGCGGGAGAGGGAGAAGGGTGTGTGTTTGACAACGGATTTAGAGGTGGGCAACGCCTGAACGGAGTATATCCCATTAGAAGGGTGTGTATAGGGGTGCAGTCAATCAGGAGCATTGCATCAAAGGTACAGTTTGCTGAATTAGATGGATAGTGAGAAGAAAAAAAGCACAAAAAAAAAAAATACAAAAAAACCCGAGACCAAGGCCCGCGTGTCTTATTTGTGGCTTTCCCCACTCCCAAGAGCAGAACAACAACAAAAAAATGTGAGTGGGGCATGGTTTCCAACTGATCTCCATTTTTTTTTCCACCAAAAAAAACCCTGTTTTTTTTTCCCATCCTCTTCTCTAACTATTAGATCCGCAACGGAAGAAAAAAAGCTATATTTTACTTTGGGTGCGATTTATGTTATTCATATACCGTATTCGTACAAAAAATTATCGACCGTACTAATATTCCATGGATGTCCAAAGTACTTGAAGTATATCAAGTACTTGATCCCCCAAAAAATCCAATACTTGATACTTCAAGTACTTGACACCCTATTTTTTTTTCTAGTACTTTTTTACTTGTTCTCCCTCTGTCAAGTACTTTTTTCACAAAAAAAACGTCAAGTACTTGATCAAGTACAAAAAAAAGTGGGTACTTGATCAAGTACTTGACGTTTTTTTGCGAAAACAAGTACTTGACAGACTCTGCCAGAGGGTAAAAAAGTAAAAAAGTACGAGAAAAAAAAAATAGGGTATCAAGTACTTGATTTCTGTCAAGTACTTGATCAATCTTCAAGTACTTGACTGTCATTTTGAGAGGAAAAAAAAGGGGGGTCAAGTACTTCAAGTACCATAAAAAATCCGAAAAAAGTACTTCAAGTACTTTGGACATCCATGATATTCGACCTTCTCAGGATTTTTCTGATAGTTCGACCTTTTTTTTTTACGGTCGCTAATTTTTTTTTGTACGAATACGGTACTTCAAAAAAACACCCAGTAACTCCACTCCACTCCAACATCAGGGCCATATTCTGCGCAAGAATTACCCTCACTAGGCATTAACCACTCACACATCACTCACCTCCCCACACCTCCTCCTCCCCCACCTCCAATTCAGGGTTGTTGTATTTTTTATATTTTTACACAGAGAAATGGATCTCAGCAACCTTCTTGCACATGGCAGGAAACGCGAGGCGAAGAAGAAGGTGGTGCACCGCGTCAACACTGCGACGGCACAGCCCACCCCCGCCACTACCACCACTACCACCACCACCACCACCACCACCGCCCCCTCGTCTACCACCACACCCACCAAAACGCCACCCACCGCACCCACCACTACCACCACCCTTCCCCCACAAAACACATCACAAAACGCGCCACGCTGGGAAGTACTCTACAAAAGCACCCTCCACAAACTCCGTGGTGAATACAGCACCGTGGTAGACGACATACACCGTGTCTCAGTCATTGTCGACTACATCCGCGCAGCTCGCCTCCGCTCCTTCGGCATCACCCACCCATCCCCTACTGCCGCCGAGGTCAGCACCGACGAGACAGTCACAGAACGAGAACTTCGTACATTCTTTGCAACGAGCATCACCCCCGAGGTTCTAAACGGTATCAAAGAGCATGAATACATCCACTTCCAAGAGGCCTTTGAGAAAAAAGGGGCAAGAGATGTGAAATTTCGGTTTCGCTGGCCGCTGTTAGTTGAAGGATACGTACAGCTTCAGGCAAAACTTCCTTTTATTTTAAAAGGCGCCTCCGATTTGCTAACACAACGTGCCAAAGAAAGTGAACTGTACTTCCACGAAAACGGCAACCGAAGGCGTGGTACCATCGAAGGCGTTGCAGTGAATATGGAGACCCTCTTTGGGGTGTACCCTGATGTGCACATTGATGTGATTTCTGGTATTATGGCGGGCAACATCTTGGCATTTGACGCATCCAACGTCTTGGCTGGGGCACCTGACCTTGAAGAAGATAAAAACGCCAAAGAAAAGGATGAAAGCAAAGAGGACGAGGTGACACCGAGCACCATAAGCGCCCGAAGGAAGGAGTTGGTTGTCAAAAAAATCCGGCTGCGTGCAGGGGAGCCTGAAAAGCAGAGGGACAAACCCTGTAAAGTGGTGCTGTATGCAAGGTGGGGTGGGGAGCCGGAGTGGATGAGGGCGATTTTGACTGATGCGGATAAAGTGTCGTATAAGGTGTTGCGAGCGTGGGTGGACCAAGAAGAGCCAAACGAGGTTGACACAATGAAGGAGCTAGACGACGCAAAAGTGTTTCGCCGCCTCCGACGCACCGAAATGACCGTTGACGTCAGCGGTGCAAAACAAGACGCGAAAATCAAAAAAATCCGCGCCCGTCAAACCCCCATGAACGACCACATGACCCTCCCAGACAAACGTGGTGTGCGCTACAACTTCTCCAGACCCTTCAGCTTCAAAGATGCAGAAGAACGCAAGCTAAAGGTAGAGCAATACGAAACCACCCTAGCAAAGAAGATCCAAGCCAAACGCTAATCTTTTCTTTGGATTGAAAAATTGTGGAAGGTTATAAAACACGATCGAAATCATCTAAAAAAACAGTAGAGAAAAGAAGAGAAAACGCCTTCCGTATCGCTTTAGATATATTATGCACTATCCCTCATACTTTTTTTGGTCTCCATTCTTAACTCTCAGAAATCACCCTAATCAACCCCTCATTTTTTTTTAAACCCCTTCTCCTTCTCCTCCTCTCTCCCTCTCTCCTCTCCCTCCCCTCTCAAAACAAAACAGAACAAAAAGCTTCAGAAACACAAAAATCCTACCTCCTTCCTCAACCTTTTACTAAAAATATTTTTTTTTAAAGAGGCTTGGGGTATATCCTTTTCTTTTTCAAAATCCCTCCCCTCTTCTTCCCCCTTTTCTTTCCCCTTCTTCTTCCTTTCTCCCCATCATGGGGGAGGATAGAGTGGTGTCATGGATATGCTTAAGAACCTTAGTTCACCAGAGGTTGACCGTTTGCGGGGGAGGTTTGGTGCTCGGAAGGTTGGTGCGACAGAGTTCTGCGAGATTTTGAAGAGGAGCCGTGGGGGTGGGCGGTTGAAGGACCATGAGTTGTTGAGCTTATTTTGCGATATTGATGTACGGCAGGATGGAGAAGTGTCTTGGGAGCAGTTTACTACGTACACCATAGACCATGAGATGGCTGCTAAACACGAGGTCCGTGCAGATGACATCCGCAACTACGAGCTAGAAAGTGTTTTCTATGATGAAATTCAACATAGCATCCGTGGTCTTACCTATCTCCCGCGGATTGATAAGGTGGCAAAACTCATCCACAGAGGCCAGCAGTCGACCATAAAGCTTTGCAACCCTCTCTCTCTCGAAGCGTACTTAGTTACCCCCCCATTAGGCGCACCACCACTGTGTATGGAGCTCGTCCCTGGAGGGGGGAATGATACCGTGGTTGCAGCGTGCAGTGATATGTCGGTAGGGTTTTATGAGCTTCGTGCCCCCGCATATTCGAGAGGGGTAATGCCGCAGTTGCATAGTGTGAAGTTGGATGAGACGCAGATGTGTTTTCGATGGTTTCCGAGGTTTAGTCGGTTGTTTTCGGGGAGTCGGTGTGGGATGCTTAATGTGTGGCATACCCCAAGCGGTTGGAATCAATCTGGGAGTACCGAAGCGCCGGAGGTGGTGAAGTCAGAGCATCTCCACCATCAGGCGATTGCTGATATTTTGATGGTGGACAACAATGCGTTGACAGCGTCGCTGGACGCTACCATCAAAATAACCGATATGGTCAAAGGCGTCGTCAAAGCCGAGCTGAAGGGCCACACCCAAGGGGTACGCAGCCTCCGCTACAGCCAAGAGTACTCCCTTCTCGTCTCCGCAGGGTTTGAGTACGACCCCTACCTCTGGATGTTCCAGATGACAGAACTCAAGCCCTGGCGTCTCGAGGATAAGCAACGGCCCCACCAGGCCATGCTCATGGGCATCGCCGCCATCGAAAGCACACCGCAACTGGTTAGTGTTGACAAAAAGGGGATGATGAAAGTATGGGACGTCCGAACATTCCGCTGTGTGCAAACCACTATGGCAGAAATGCCTTCACAACAAATCGTCCATGCGGGCACCGAACGGTCGTATATCACCTCAATGTGCGCGCTGCCGACACACAAACGGGTTGCCGTGTGTGGACGCACCCTTTCGGTCTTCCGATACTCTGCAACGACACGACCCGACCATGCGGACGACAAGATGGTATGCGTTGTGCTGTACAACGCACACCACGCTGCCTTCCTCACAGCACATTCCCGCGATGTCAAAGTATGGGACTCCACCGGCAAGCTGACCCACCAACAGAAGGACATCACACCCGACGACGCAACCTGCGGCTGCCTTGACAAAGAAGGCAGACGGTTCTACCTCGGCCTCATGAACGGTCTCATCTGCGGCTTCTCCTGGAACACCATGCAACGCTTCATGACCTTCGCAGAGCACCTCGGACACGAAGTCACCTCGCTCCGCTACCTCTCCAACCCGCGGGAGCTTCCGCAGCTCGTCACGCTCTCTGCGTTGGGTGTATGGTCTGTCCCGGATGCAGAAGATTCGCGCCCATTTCATATCAAAGGATTGTCAAAAACTGTGCAGGACGAAGGCAGCCAGATGAGCTGCGTCGCAGCGAGGGATGGGGTGCGGGTCATTGCGGTGGGGACTACAGCGGGATCGGTCTTCTCCTGCGACACACTGGCGCACAACCTATTAGGCGGCTGTGCGCGCATTAGGAGCGCAGTGCGCTGCCTCACCTTCATAGGGGACACCTCCACCCTGGTATTCACCGAAGACCACGACCGCTCCGTGCACATCGCCTGCGCAAAGGTGCCCTGGCTGCACTTCTCCTGGAAAGCCGCCTCCTCTCGAGTCATCGCACGATGCATGGGAATCATCCCCCCCGAAGAAAACGCCCTCCACCTCGACGGCATGACCAAAGGCGATCCGCAAGGTGTCGGCAAAACCTCTCCCTGCTTGATAACGTGCCCTCCCATCAGTTCGTATAGCTTGGACCCTACGTATTCAAAGGAAAGGGGGCAGGCGTGCATTCAGGTGTCGTGTCTCGCGTTTGATGAAGGGGCGCAGGAGTTGTACACCGGGGATGAGAAGGGGTGGATTGTGGTGTATTCGTTGCGTGAGCTGCTGTTGGCGGTGCAGGGGGTGGATGTTGCCTCGATGGATGCGAGGAATGCGGTGGAGGGCATCCGGTCCTTCTGGAAGAAGGTTACCATCGCGCGGATGTGGCTGGCACACCACGACGAGCTGCGTTCCTTCACGCTGATCCAAGAGAAGCAACGCCTTGCCACGTCGTCCTTCGACGTGCAGGTCCTCGTCTGGACCTTCAGCGGCATCTGTCTCGCATCCCTCCAGCAAGGTCGCAGTGTCCAAGTCAAGGCGCAACGCCCCTCCGTCGTCCAACAAGACGCACCCCCACCCTCCGCCACCACAGCAAAGCCGAACAAAATCCTCGCCTCCTTCCTTGCCTCGCCTTTTAAAAGGAAGAAGGCCAAGGTATGGATTCTAAGCTTCTCTATCACAGCAAACTTTTTATAAACCCAGCCGAATGTGAATCATGTGGATCAAATTTATTTCAAAGACAAAACACCCTACAGGAGGACGCTGTCGCAAAGTTTCAGGAAGCTGTCGCCGAGGCAGTCGCGGAAGCGGATAGTGCACCCCCGGTGTCGGTCCTGAAGGTGGGGACGAAGTCGAAGAAGCTCAACCGACCTGGGCGCCTGCATAGGAAGATCGCGTCGCACGTTCTCTCGATGGAGGCACGTCCCCTCCGCAGTGCGCGTGCACGCGAGCTTGGCAGCCTTGTTACCTGTCTCTCTCCGATCGCACAGAGCCGGGTCTGCCCGAAGATCATTCTCCCCTCACCACCCGCACATCGTACTACCTCCCGCCCGACTCCGTTGCGAAGAAGGGCACATTAAGGCCTTCAAAGCCTTCCGAGACGAGAAAAAAGCTTCTGCTTTTCCTCAGTTCTCACAAGCTTCTTAAAAAACACTTCCCTTCTCTTTTTTTCAATCAATTTCAATGCACCCCCCTCCCTAATCTTCACAGAAAAAAAAATGCGATATGAAGTAGATCTGGTGGTCCTTGGTGATGCTGCTGTTGGGAAATCATGTTTAATTCAGAAGTTTCTTAATAACGGTGGAGAGGAGACGGGGCCTACTGTAGGGGTTGATGGTAGCGGGACGACAGTTACGACGGAGGATGGTGACGTCGTGGATGTTATGCTCTGGGACTATGCAG
Organism: Rhynchopus sp. YZ270_cl-10; assembly: GCA_964035575.1. Taxonomy (NCBI): domain Eukaryota; phylum Euglenozoa; class Diplonemea; order Diplonemida; family Diplonemidae; genus Rhynchopus; species Rhynchopus sp. YZ270_cl-10. Next base: position 734,241 of record OZ037913.1, read on the forward strand.
GGCAGGAGCGCTACACCCGACTGCGTGGCGACTTTTTGCGTGGTGCGGACGGATGCATCTTGGTGTTTGATGTGTTGGTGCGGGACAGCTTCGCACACATCGACCTCTGGCACGATGAATTCCTCCAGAACAGCAGTGGTTCCTCCGAACACCTCCCACCAAACTTCATCCTCATCGGCAACAAAGCTGACCAACTCAAAGGTGGCCCGAGACCAGAATCTGACGAAATCGCACTCCAAGCCTTCGGGGAAGGCACACCACACAAAGAAGACGTCCGTGAAACCTGCGCCGTCCCGGAAGACGAAGTTCTTGGGTGGTGCAGCAATGAGCACGTTGACGTGACACTCTGGGGCACCGACTCCCCTGTAGTCCAACAACCGATTCCTTACTTCGAAACCTCTGCTGTAACGGGAACGCTTATTAGAGATGCTTTCATGAAAGCTGTGGAGCGTGGTGTTCTCCGCCAAAAGCGTCTCGCAGACATTAAAGGGCATGAAGAAGACTTCGGCATTCTGCCTAACCCTTTCGCAACCTCAGACCTAGACACCCCAACACCTACCCCGGAGGAAGCCAACGCAGTATCCGCTGCTGTGGACATCAAGCTTGCGATCATGGGCGACGCATGCACTGGAAAGTCTTCCTTCCTGCACCAATGCAAAACCGAGGAATTTGACGAAAGGTACACCCCAACGCAGACCCCCAGCGGCTTTGCTACATTAGAGACCTTAGATGACCACGTTGTGAAGCTCGATATCGTGGACATCCCAGGGAAGGAGCGTATGGGGCCTCTCCCTTTGCTCAGAGGCTGCCATGCCTGCGCCATAGCGGTGGCCGCGAACAACTCAAAATCGTTGGAGCGAGCGCGACTCTGGAAGGAGGTGTTTATAAGAGAGTCGGGCATCCGAGACACATCGTCGGTTTGTTTTATCCTGCTGCATACGAAGTCGGATCTGGATGATGTGCTCGCGGATGTGCCCTCCCGCAAGGCGATGATATGGGCTGAGTCAAATAACTGCCAATTCGTTTCGTGCAACTCCACAGAGCATGCCAAAGCTGTGCTTGCACTGAAGGGTATTACACAGTCTGCACTGACACGCCGTCTAGAATGCATCTATGAGCGTGTCAAAGGGCAGATGGAAAGCGCAGAGAAAGGACGGCTCTCACAAGAGATCCTTAATAAAAAGAACCTCGAGCGGGAGAGGCAGGCGCTCTTCAGAAAGCACCCCGCTGCGCCTGCGCAGGCGTACGTAGACGGGAAGGTCTGGACAGGGAAGAAGGACGGCAAGGTATGTTGAAACAGTACTCAAAATAAAATCAAAATTTAAAATCAACAACACAGGACCAATACATCCAAAGCCCCGTCTACTCCTTCCCCCTCAAGAACCTCCGAGGCGAGTCCGTCGACCCGCAGGAGCCGCTCAACATGAACGACCACCTCCCTTTGCTGCTGGACAAGATTGCAGACCTGCGCAATGATATGTCCAAAGTATGTTTCTCTCCCCCCTTCGCCCCTTTTTGCGTCGTGTCGCTTTCTCTCACAGAAAAAAATTTTTTTTCGCCCTCAAAAATTGCAACATATTTTCTAAGCGGCATATTCAATATTTCAAACATTTTCTTTGTTCTTAGTTAAAAGGGTGTCTCACTCTTGCTTAAACACCCCACCACCACCACCACACCCCCACCCCAGATCGAGCAACGACACCAGGACGAACTCGAAAGCCTCCGCAGCGCAAACCTCCTCGAGGTCTCCTCCCTCAGACGCGACCTGCAAGACACACGCGCCCTTGTCGACGAGGAGAAGCAGCGCAACGACGAGCTCCGTTGGGAGGTCCGCCTTGTATGGCAGACGCTAGAGTCGCGCTGACCCACACAAAACACCGCCTTTTCCTTAACGCGTTTTCTTCTTCTTCTTTCTTTCTGCCGGTATTTTGCCATTTACACTAAAATTGAACCATCTTTTTCCTCCCCGATTCTGGTCAAACCCCTCAACAGACCCAAACTACGCTTTTTTTCGGCAACAACACAAAGCAATACAGAGAGAACCAACCAATTTTTTTTTGGTTTTTCAACACTTTTTTCCACCCCCTCAACAGAAACAAACAAAAAAAATGGCAATGAGCGCGATGCTCGCTGTCAGCGCTGTGCAGAACGTTGCGAAGGTGGTGGGCACGTTGAACACCTTGCGGAACTTTGAGAAGAGTGTGAATGATCCTTGTGTTGAGGAGTTTTTGTTGATATGGCACGAGATGGAGGCGATGGAGGTGCCTATGCGGTTACTCCTTAAGCTGCATGCGAGAGAGGCCACACGGACAAGCGTCGATGCGGCGGTGCGTTTTGCGAACACAACGATACACAAGCTAGAGGACTTCCTCGCCAGCGACGATGCTGACGACGCACGCCCAGACAGCAGCGCCTCCTGGACGGCGTGGCTTGCCGCAAAGAAGCAAGGTCGCGACAAGAAGGAGCAGCTCCCCGTCATCGCACAGCGCGTCCAACGCACCATGCAGACCATGCAGCTTGCCCTCCAGACCGTCCAGATGACACACCCAGAGTACTGCACCGGGCACGTCCCCATCTCCTACTCCCCAACAACCGTGACGCTGGCGTCCGCTATCATGACTGAGGTATGTATTATTTGAAAAAAAATCACAAAAAAAATATACACAGATCCGCGCAGGCCGGATGAACGTCGGCAACGGCGGCAAAGCGATTGCAGCAGGGGTAGTGCTTATCAAGAACACTGCACAGGGAGGGGGCAGTCTCATGGAAGATGTTGGACGGTGTGTCGTCTCTCTCGGGGCCACCCCTGAGACGGAGGAGGGGGAGTGGAGCATCAAGGTTGGACCCGCTCCGCAAACGGGGCTGCGTGCACCCGACGACGACGACGACAGCGACCCTGTGGACATGACATTCGCGATCTCTTCCTCCTTCAACGCCATACGCCGTGAGCCCACCGACAAGACGCCCATCTCCTACCTCTTCTCTGCAGGGCCCGGCAGCGATGCTATTCTCCTCAAATTCGAAGCAGTCGGTCGCACCGGTACAGAGCGTGCAGAGACGTCCCTCAGTGCAGAGCTCTTTGAAACGCTTCTCTACATGATGAAGTACCGCGACTATGCGATTGACACAACAGAGGCATTGGATGCGTTGGCCGCGGAATTTAGCTGAGGAGGGGAGGGGAGAATCTGATTGGCCAACCAAGGTCAAAAAGCCTGAGGAAAACTAAAAAAAAAAATATTCTGACTAGACAGCATGCGTACGTCAAAATAATGATTAGGAAATCTCAATCGGAGATCTCCAACTCACAGCGGAGCTGCTCCGCTAAAGCTAGTTGAGAAGGGAGGGAGGAGGAGGTGGGAGGTGTGCCGTTCGAGAGTCCTAGCCTGTTGGAGGGTGTTGAGCTGAAAAATGGAGTGATTTGTTTTTATTTGCATGACTGAAATGCGTTTTAGCACGTTTCACAAAAAAAAAAAAAGTTTGGGTACATTTAGTGTACCTTTTTATACCATTCTATTCAGAATATAACGTATATGAAATAACGTTTCAATTACCCACCTTTTTTTTTGAGAATGGACAGATTGTCTCAAGTTTGATACTATTTTATTTGATCGCATTTTGTGGGAAACAAAAATGGAGGGAACTGGCGGCTGTGGAAATATTTCTATCCCCCCACAGATCTGCTTCCAACTACTGTCCTGCCAGTGGTCGCGCTAATTATGGGAAAAAATGGGGAAAAAATGGATTTCGGGAACGGAAAAACGTTCCTTGAAAAGGTTAGCTGGGGAGGCCCGGAAACCCCGTTTTGTGGCATTTCCGGGCCAATCCCGGCTTGTGGTGGGGTATATACGGAAAAATGGACAAAATTTTAGTGACTTAAATTTTCGCAAAATATGAACCCATACTCGTAAACAAGGGTCATTTTCAGGAAAATTCGGAAAATTCCGAGATTTGGAAGCAATTTTTCTCCTGAAAATCAGTGGGTTTTCAGCCCCAAAACATACCGCGATTGGAATTTCCGGAATCCGTCCGCGCTGTGGTGGGGTCACTTTGCCGAAATGGCCAATTTTTTGGTTTTGGTCAAAATCCATGTGGGTAAAGAGGGCCAATGTAAATCCCACAACCAGATTTTCTCTCCCTGATCCTGACGTCTTGCAACATGAAAATGCGCGAAAACACCGGCATTTGCATTTCCGGAATTCGTCCGTTCTGTGGTGGGGTCAATTTGCCGAAATGGACAAGTTCTTGGTTTTGGTCAAAACCCGTCAGTGTAAGGTAAAGGGGGCAAGTGTTTGCCTGTAGAAACTGGAAGGGAACAGGCAGCGCCGCAGGCGCACGGTAACCAACTTTTTTCTTTTTTTCCTTTTCTTTTTTCTCCTCTTTCTTTTGACTTTCCGAGCCAATTGCGTTCCACGGCGGGGTCACATGTATATGCAAGTCCACTATGTGGTGGTCTTACTCAACAATATTAGAACTTCTGGTTTCTTAATGAAATCCCCGTACTGCAAAAAAAAAACGTTCCTACCAAAACCCCCAAAAATCCCGGGATGAGGGATGGACTTTAGCGCCAGCTCTGTGTCCTGGGGAGTTGTTTTTTTTTTCCATTTTGAGTTTCACAACCCCCCCTCCACCCTCCCGCTCTTGGACGACCGGATTTTTATCCAACAAAAAGACATCATTTTTACCTATTTTTTTCTTCTTCTTTTTACTCACCTTATGTCTTCATCTCTACTCCAGCACCATTTTTTTTTGATTAAATTGATGTGCTGGGTGTCTTGACCCTCTTTCTTCCCTTATTCTCTAATGTGGGAGCCAAGTGAGAAAGATTTATTTCCGAGGGCAGTTTTGAAGCGTAAAAAGTGTTATGCACCGGTAGGGCTGACCGATGTATTGATTGACGCTGTGTGTGGCATGCCCGATACAAACCAGTTTGTGACAGCCAAGATGGTGCCCGACTGCTCCAAGCTCCAACCCTCCAGCACCGTCACCCTTGCAGAGTGTTACCCTGTGGGATCCGACCCCGATGCTGCGCTCTCGGCTCTCCCTGAGGACGACTGTCGATACTTCTTTTGCGAAAGCGGGCGCTCCCTCTTTATCTGGCAGCCAGAGTCAGCACACATCAAGACGACTGTATGCATTTTGATCTGAGAAAGAAAGAGGGAGGGAGGGGAGGTAAGAGAGGTGAGGAGTATATCGTATCTCACCTTTCTGTGGAATAAGGCAGTGAGTTCGGCCAGTTGGTGAGGGTCATCCCCTCATTTTTTTTATTGAAGTGCCTGCGTCCCAGAGGCGTTTAAGCATATCAACGTTTTATGAAATAATTTGTTGTACCTCTCAAACTTCCCTTCTTTTGTTTATTCTGTAAAGACCTTTTAATCCCCACAATAAAACAGTCGGTTTACAATCGGTCCGTCCCAATGCTTCTCAGCATGTTCACTACGGTGGTAACGACACGCACTGCATCAGTCTTGGATGACTTCAACGAGGTCCCGCTATGAAAAAACCTTGCCCTTTTTTTGCTTAGATGTCTTTCTTTGGATTGTTTGTACCGAAAAAAAAGCTCATTTTTTTTTTTCCCCCCAACCAACCCCTCTACCCCTCAAACTTCCACTCATCAGGGAGCCCCCCCAGGCGGTCTCAGCCCCACTCTTTCCCTTTTCCCCATTCCTCTTGAAGGGGCATACACAGCACCATGCCACAGCCTCTGCGCAACCCGCCGACAGCCGACGTCGAACGGATTGTGAAGCTAGTCGCAGAGCGCAACAACCTCAAGCAGCACTGCAGAGGGCTGCAGGCATCCGTGCTGGAGCTTCAGGTATGGTCCATCTCAGACGATCTTGAGTATAGGAGATGTTAATGAGGAAATCGCGAGTCTTGCCTGTATGGGGGCTGTGAATCTGTATGTTTTCATTTCCCATTCCAATACCTCACAGGAACAGCTGCAGGAATGCCCTACCCAGCACGACGTGTCGCAGAGGCTGGTGCATATGGAGGAGAACAACGCCTCCATGGCAGCGCAGATCAACGAGCTGCTTGGCCAGCTCGTTGCCTCTGAAGAGCAGGTCCTCGCGGGGAACGCGCGTGCAGAGGAGTACGAACGGCGCCTGGTCAGTGCAACAACGGCGCGCGACCGGCAGATCGAGGAGCTGAAGCACACAATCGCAGAGCTGCACGCACAAAACGAGGAGGTGCTGTCTTTCAACAGCAGTACCCGCGCCGCGCGGGACGTGGCCCTCAGGGATGTGACCGACGCGAAAGCTGCCCTGGAAGACCTGAAGGACACCCACAAAGAAGAATGCCTCGAGACCTCCCGCAAGCACAGCGCAGCCACACGCGAGATTGAGGCACAGCTCGCAGTCGAGGTCTCCGTGCGGCAGCAGAAGGAGGCTGAGTGCTTTGAGCTGGCAACACTCTTGGAGGAGGCACGCTCTGCCGCTGACGAGGTATGCCCCACACACCTCCGATTCACATCCTACACCACATACCAGACGACTTTTTCCCACCCCCCGTTTTACTTTCAACCCCACAATACCACAACAGGTCTCTTCCAAACTCTCTGCGACCTCAGCGCATTTAGAAGAAGTCATCACCACCCGCACTGCTGTGCAAACAGAGAAGGAGCGTGTCGAAAACGAGCTGCACGGTCTCCGCAGAGACGTAAAGGAACGTGATGTTGCGCTGTCCATCCTGAAGGAGGAGGTTGGCGTGTACAAGGTGGAGTGCGAGCTGCTCAGGCGTTTCAAACGCGACTGCGAAGGGCGTGAGGCGTCCGAGGCGCGCCAGCAACACCACCGTGCACCCTCTGTCGTCCCGCAGGCCTCACCCTCATTTGCCTCACCCTCCATCGCCACGCCCGCACCACGCGCACCCTCCCTCACCAGAGCACCCTCCGTCCCACTCCAAGCACCACAGCTCAGCCCACAGATACCCACCCCAGCATCGCCACCGAGAACTGTCCTGCCTGCTTCATTCCCGTCTCCACCAAACATGCATTCACCTGCTCAAGACGCGCTGTCCGAGATGGAGGAGCTAGAGAGGGAAATGAAGAAGATTGCAGATAGGTGGAAGGGGGAGGTGCCGGGGTTGATGCAGCCTGCAGAAAGAGCGGTGCCGCCTCCTGCTGTGCGTGGTGCGTCACCTACCTTGACACAGATGCCACGCTTTGGGGATGCAGCGGCAGGGGTGGCAGGAGGAGGAGGAGGTGGTGGAGCAAATTTCGTAGATGCAGCCACCCCAGTGTACGACCCTGCTCTGCAAGGGGTGGCTGCAGGTAGTGTGCCGCGTGCGCAGTATGGTGGTGGTGGATCTCAGGTGGTAGAGGCCGCGAGGATTAGCCCGCCCCAGAGCACGCCTCCACCGGCAGGTGGGGGTGGTGCTGTGCAGCCCAGTACCCTCTCGTATCTGAAGCAGCGCTACCAGCAGCTTTCGTGAGGGGGTGGGGGTGTGTGATTGTATTGTTGGGGGAGGTGTGGGGGAGGGGGTTTTTGTTAAAATTGTCATACTCAAAATGCGTATTTTGTTGTTGTTTTTCGCTCCACGTTAGATGCTAGATTGTTAGATTGGTGTTATAATCCAGAATAAATTGATTTCATTTTCAGTCTTTTTCTTACAATGCTTCTTCTCTTACCCCCTTTAAATCCTCACACAGAACACTTTTATACTACCTTCAAACTCTCTAATAAAATGCCGACCGGAATCCTTAACGCGCACGCCCTCTCGCAGCCTGCACGCTCTGTTGCGTGGTTCGCTGCCTACGCCAAGTCTGATGTTGAGGTGCGCACTGTCGAGATTGTGAAGGGCGAGCAGAAGCACCCTGACTACGTTGCGAAGTTCCCCTCTGGCCAGGTCCCTACGTACGAGGAGGGCGACTTCTACTTGGAGGAGAGCAGTGCAATCCTGCAGTACCTTGCTGATGGGCACGCCATTGTGCCGAAGGACAAGAAGCAGCAGGCAAAGGTGCAGCAATACATTGCAGCGAACATGGCGAAGGTGCGCAAGCTCACTATGGAGCTCGTTGCACCCTGCTTCTTTGCCAAGCCAGAGGACGTTGCCGCACTGGCCAAGAAGGGTATCGAGACGGTGACCCCGGTCCTGAAGGCATACGATGCGCTTCTCGCAAAGCAGAGCTTCGTGGCAGGTGACACCCTCTCGCTTGCGGACTTCCTTTTCACCCCGGAGGTGGACCAGCTCCTTCTCGTGAAGGAGCTCATTGGTGAGGACGTGCTTGCAGCGTACCCCTCCATCCTGGCTTACCTTGAGCGTCTGAACGAAGTGGAAGGGTACACTGCGAACTTTGCGGCCGCAGTCGCATGGGTGAAGGCTGCGCCAGCGCTGAAGGCTGAGGTTGCGAAGAAGGCGTAATTTCAACACGTTGAGAACCCTAAATGAGAGTGCTTGCAGAGTCCGATGATGTGTTTTGTCTTTCATAAATCTCTTTGTTTTATTGGACCCTGAACAACTAGCACGCTTGAGGATCACACGAACCGTTCTATTTTCTATGGAGTGGAGTACTTTGTACAGAAACTCTATCTATTTTTGTCGATTGAGGTGGCTACCATCTTGATCAAGAAGTGCTTGTTAGTGCACGTACACAGGAGACACATTCATCTTACAAGCATTCTTTGCAGTCTTGGCTAGGTGTAGCGCACCTGAAGGATGTTCGCCACTTGTGTTTCTTAGTTGTCTGCATTATTACCTGTTTTCTATCTCCGCTCTAACCTATACTTAACGTTTCCATCTTTGGAAAGATGATTTTTTTTTTCCATGTGCCGTGTCCTGTTATAGCTACAAGAGGGAAGAGAAGGAAAATGTGCGCTCTATTCACCCCTCTGCAAAAAGATTCGCATACTTTGTTGTGTTTTTCTTTTAAAAAAATGCAAAATGCAAAAAAAAAAAAAAAAATGAAGTGATGCTTTGATCCCGAGAACAGAGAGTGAGATTTGTTTTATTCTCCTTGGGGAAGAAGAAATAGCGCATTTGACACTCCTCCCCCCCTTTTTCCCTCTGTAATTTTATTTTTGGTGTTCCCTTGAGATGTACTTCAACTTCTTAAATTGACGCTAAAAAATAAGGCTTTAAAAAAACACGGGTTGCCTACGATTGCAGTACGATATTTTACGATTGTTACGATCGTTTTTTTGGTACGATCGTAAAATATCGTACTACGATCGTGAAAAAAGTTTTTTTTCTATAAGGGTAGCCTAACACAAGTGAATACCACTTATGTGAGGACTACCACCTCGTAGGCCACTACCCACCCCCTCTTTTTTGGTGTGTGTGTGTGTGTGCACGAGTCTGTTCATCTATTTGCCTTCTTTGAAAGATTTACTCTATTTATGATGTGTGCACACGAGAGGCACATTGATTTTTCAAGTTTTTCTTTTTTTTTTGAGAAAAGTTCGATTTCGGCCTCGAAAATACCCGTGACACCGATTTGTCACGGTACTTTGTCACGGAATTTTTTTGAAAGATTCGATTTCGTGACAAAAAAAAATCGATTTCGTGACAAGCCGATTTTTTCATTGACACACAAAATTCGATTTCGTGACAAATCCATTTTTTCATTGACAAAAAAATGTCATTGAAAAAAATGGAATTTGTCAAGGAAAAAGTCGTGACAGCCAACCCGCCAGTCACTGAAAAGTGACCAGACAGCCACTTGACAAACACAAAAGAGGCCATTCTTGAGCTGTCTAGAAACCGAAGGGCAGAGACTGAAGACACAAGGTATGATAACTTTATGATTATGCAAGACTTAGTATATCGCGAACACGGTCAGGCTTGCACGCCTCTGGCCAGAGGCCAGCCCCACTAAATGATATGCAGCAGACACTCATTGCAGATTTCATTTTCATTCGGTAAAAAATTAATGGGTGCGCACGTTTCTATACCTAATACCCCAACCCTCACCCATACATTCCATTACACACACCAAAACAGATCGAATCCACCAGCGCATGCGACGGAAGCAGATTCAGATTGTGGTTTGATAAGCAGAGTTCGGTTATTATGGTGGTGGAAAGGGGGGTGGGAACACTTTGTCAGTCACTGCTATAGCCATTAACCAGGGAGCATAGCTAGTGCAAGAAATTCGACTTTGGAAACCTTCCGGAAAGTCTGTCCTCTGCTTCCGGAGGACTAGACACAAGAAAATATTGTTTGTTCCCCCAGAAAACCAGTGCACAATTCACACTCCTTGTGGGTGGTCTTGTTGCCTTTTCGTCATAGTAATTTTGGCCCAGGCATGCTCTTGAAGCATGACAATTTAGTGTGTATGGGGCAGGGTGTTGTTTTGTTCTGAATTCTCTTTGTTATAACATCTAAGTCAATCGCGGGTGGTGGTTTGTGTAGCGTGAGGCACTCTTTTTAACAAACTTCCTGCAGTTGCTATGCACTGTTATTTCTTCGGATTTATCATCATACAGCGTAACATAGTGGATTCGCCTGGTCGACACAACCTTTGATAGATATGGGATAACCAACCCCCTTCGACCCCTCGTGGGTTCACTGAACAAGCCCTAGTGGTAGTTAAACGCGATTGACATTTACATTCCTAGAGATGAAAGAACAAGATAACACTTCTGTACCCGCGCATCAAAATTGTGGAAAACTTTGCACCCCAAACACCCTCAACAACGCCCGCCAAAAGGCGCCCCTTGTTGCTGGGAGTTGGTTCTCATGTTTGATACACTGCACAGCAGGCATTCCTCTGAGTCCAACGCATGTTTGGCCTGTCTGCGGCGTTGTACTTAAGGTGCACGAAGACAGGGTCTGGTGGTAAATTTTGCGTAGTACTGCGACGTGGTACTACGTGGGTCTGGGAACCTGGTACCTGGGTACAGGATATTTGTTGTCAAAGACATCTTCCACCATGCATTGAGGAGGGTAAGACAGTGTTCGCAGTTTCTACCTGATAGCATTACACATTTAACTTCTCCACGGGGGTCTTGGGCCGTTCATTCGGTTATACCTTGACTACCGGAAGATATTCTTGAGGCCTTTTTGGTCTCTAGAATATCCGGTCTTCCCGAACGGAGGCACACTTTGTGTGTTACTACGACCTGGCAATTTCCAGCAGTAGGTTAAGTAATCTTTCTTGTAAATTGTTGGATCATTATCTCCTCAGTGCATGAATGCCCCACGTGACTGGACACTTTTGTGTTTGTCATGTGGAGCTGTGGTTGCTCTTTCACGACTTTTATCCTTGTATCCAGTGTACCCAGTACCCAGTGCCCTGTCACGACTTTTTCCGTGACAAAAAGTTTGGTTTCCTTGACAAAATCCATTTCTGTCACGACTTTTTCCGTGACAAAAAGTTCGGTTTCCTTGACAAAATCCATTTTTTCATTGACATTTTTTTGTCACTGAATTTTTGGATTTGTCACGAAATCGAATTTTTTTTTGTCAATGAAAAAATCGGTTTGTCACGAAATCGAATTTTGTGTGTCAATGAAAAAATTGGTTTGTCACGAAATCGATTTTTTTTTGTCACGAAATCGAATCTTTCAAAAAAATTCCGTGACAAAATTCCGTGACAAATCGGTGTCACGGTAATTTTCGAGGCCGAAATCGAACTTTTCTCTTTTTTTTTTCTCTCTCAATGCTGCTCTTAAGGGAGGACGAAGCCTGTACTCCCTTCCGTAGCGCAAAAAAAAAGTGAAATAAAATACGGGGGGGCGACCAAAACATTGTAGTATACCTCTCTTATGGGTTTGGGCACTTCAGTGATTGTCGTTATAATGGAAAATAAACCTGCCCCCACTTTATTGCATCCTGGTGTGTCTGCATCTCCCCTCTCTGTTGTTGAGGAAAAAAAAAAGTTTTGTTATTTCCTTTTCTCCCCTTATTTGTTATTTTCCCCTCACCTCGTATCCCTTTTCCAGAAGAAAAGCGGTGAAAACATAAAAAAATGGGGTTTTTCAACGGCGTTCAGCTGCAAAGGAAGAACGGTGACCTTGTGGACGCACTGACTGTGCTGAAGGGGAAGAAGGTTGCGCTGTACTTCAGCGCGGAGTGGTGTGGTGACTGCACCCCGATTACTGCCAAGTTGGCGACGCTGTACGAGGTGGCAAACGAGGACGAGGATGTGCTCGAGATTGTGTGGGTGTCTGCGGACGAGGACAAGGAGCAGATGGACAGATACATGAAGAAGCACGGTGACTACCTCATCATTCCGTACGACTCGAAGCTCCGTCAGGAGGTATGTTGTTTAAGAAAACCTGTTTCACTTTTACTTTGTATCAAAATCACTTAGCGTAGGGCCCTTTTTGCGTTGACAACACTTTTTTGATAAAACAACTTGTTGTCAATTCTAAAAAGATTGGAGGCAGCGCTGCAGGGCAAACAAAACGGATTGAAAAAAACAGAAGCTTGCTTGTTTTCTTTGAGTACTCAATTAACCACAACAACCGTACTTCAGTTTAACACATTTTTTCACCTTTTTGTTTTCCCGGCTTTGAGCGCACAAACAAAAGACCCGATCTTTTTTTTGAAATTGTTTCCCAATCTGTGTGATTTCGTAAGTCTCACCCCATGGGTATATCACCTACCCCCCACATCACCTATCTACCCCACACACAGCTCCCCGCAAAGTACGGAGTGTTTGGAGGCCGCCACATCGACCGCTACCCCGACGTCGAGAGGAAGAACGGCATCCCCGGGCTTGTTGTGATCAACGAGGCTGGCGACGTGCTGCAGTTCGACGGTGTGAAGGATGTGGAGACAAAGGTATGTGGACCTACAAAAAGATAACATAAACAAACAACCCCCCCTACAGCACGGTGATGCGCACGCAGACTGGGGCAAGTTCAACTGAGTTTTCTTTTGACGCAGGGCCCTTCATATTAACCTAAAACGTTCCTTTGCTTTCGGTTCGGACGAAGCAAACAAGCAGATCTGTGCAGGGGTTCACAGCTCGTGTGTTGTGTGTGTTTTTTTTTGTTCGCTCGAATCAGGGGATTGCTCCCCTGAGATTCGTTGTGTTGTGGGTTTCTTTTATTCTGTACTTATACAGACTTCACTCTGCCTTCCCCGGCCTGCAGTGTTTTATACCAAAAAAAAAGAAGAAAAAGAATGGGTATTTGGATGTGTTTCCTGTATCGACGATTCGTCCACAAAACAATGCCGTCATTTTCTTTATTTTTTTCCATCTCTTTGTCAAGCCACTTCTTGCTGTCCGCCGGGTTGAGGCGTTTTTTGCTTTTGGCAACTTCACTCTCTCTTTTCTCTCGCTGTCGCCCCATCCTACCAAACCCCTTTACAGAACTATACACAAAAAAAAAAGCAGTAGACAAGAGAACACCTCTCCTTGACCTTTTTTTTCGCAAAAGCGTTTTTCAAGCACTTTCAACTTTTTTTTTCTCGTTTCTTTTCCTTTGTTGCAAAGACGAAGTTTTCCATGGGATGCTGCGAATCTACACCTGCACCACCTCCAAAGAATAGGAGCGCGCCCATTAGGTATGAACCGGTACAGCATTTCTACCCAATCATGCTAAGAGAATGGGTCTCACACAGTTTTGTTTTTGGATGGATGCGATCAACAAACAACAACAAACAACAAGCAACAAACGACGAATACATAGAGGGGGTATTTCATTTTCCCCTAAAGGGGGGTCTTTTAGACAATTTGTAGATACAGCAAAAACGAGCCTATTTTTTTTGTGGGTTGCGTACCAACTAAACAAAAAGATGAACGTTGTCTTATTCTTTTCCACAAAATTACAGAAGGGGAAATGACTCCTCCGGAGCGGTGACGACTGTCGAGCAGAAGGAAGAGATTCCTCTTCCGAAAGGTATGTTACAATCGGTGACACAAAAAACCCCTCCCCCCTCTACCCCGCCACAGTGGGAGTCTGCTCTGTCCTGATGAAGCCCAGCCCCCCAGGGTTGTTCTCCTCTTTGCATGCGGCTGTGTTGCGCGAGCTGGTCCCCCCGGAGAGCTCTCAGTACGGATCAGTGCTTATCCTTGATGAGCGGTCGCTGAGCCTCATAGAGTCGGCTGTGAAGATCACAGACCTGACGGCGGTGGGCATTCCGTTGGTCGAAAATATTAACATCTCGAGACAGCCGCTTCCGAAGATGCCCGCAGTGTACCTGGTCCAACCCACTGTCGCAAACGCGACTCTCATCGCAAACGACTTTGAAACCAACAACGACAAATACCGCGAAGCGCACATCTACCTAACTGATGAGGAAACCCCTTCCTTCATGCGCGCAATCGGCCATTCCACTGTTCTGAAGAGGAAGCTGCGGTCAATGAAGATGGTTCGCCTTGATTTCATTTGTACATCACACCAATCATACATCCTCCAGAAGCCTGTCACCGAACGCCCTGATGAGGTGCTGCCTACAGGGCTGCAGCGGTTCTTTGGTGCGAACACCACTTCCATGGAGGTTGCGATCAATGCAAGGAAGGTGGCCGAGGGGATTCTCAATGTGCTGGGGTGTCTGGGGGACAGGCCCACCGTGCGGTACCAGGGTGGGTCGCATGCTGCCGAGCTTGTTGCAGGGGAGGCGGTGCGGGGGATGGAGCGGATTCTTGGGAAGGGGGACGCATCGAGGGGGGCCAGCGGGACGTTGCTCATTGTGGACCGCTCCCTGGACGCGATCACACCCCTCCTGCATCAGTTCACCTACGAAAGCATGCTGCAAGACCTCCGCCCCACCCGGGATGGTTTGGTCGTCCAAGAGAAGTGGCGTGGGGTGCTCCAGGCGGAACAAAGCCGTGGCCGCGCAACAGTCTTTGACGCCACCTACGACTGGGAGGCGGTACGTCATGAGCACGTTGACGTGCTTCGTGAGAGGCTTGGGAAAGAGCTGCAGAATACTATGGAGAAGAGCGAGGCGGTGAAGCTGCACCCTGAGACGCGTGCAGTGGAGGCGAAGAAGATGAATGTCGAGGAGGTATTGTCGCGCTTTTCCAAAAAATTTCAAATTTTCCAAATTTATCAAAAAAAAAACCCCCCCACAGTTTGGCAGTGCAGTCCGCAACCTCCCACAATTCCAGAAGAAGATGCGCTTTTTGAACCTTCATATGGAGCTTCTCATTGCACTGCTGAAGGAGATGGAGGACCAACGTATTGTTAGCTTCGCTGAGGCGGAGCAGAACTTCACTACAGGAGAGAGCGTCAGCACGAAGACAGGGGAGGTCAAGAAGCTCTCCCGCAAGAACGCATACAAACAGCTCTGCGACATTCTTGCGGACAAGCAGGCTAAGGGCAACGGAAAGGCCAACGGCTTTGCCACCTCTGCGACCCCACACCTCCGTGAGACTGCCTTCCGCAACAAGCTCCGTGCTGTCCTCGTCTTTGCCATCTCCATGGGAGGTCTCTCTTATCAAGAGCGTGAAGCGGTGCGCAAATCCCTCAAAGAAGCTTACCCTACAGAGAAGGACTTCGAAGTCTGGCTGGACGGGCTAGAACAGCTGCGCATCAACACCACCTCCGAGGAAACCCCGTGGTACAAAAGGGGCCGTAAACAGAAAGTAAAGATGGATAAGGTGGACGGCGACGAAGCATATCTCCTGAGCAGAACCGTGCCCCGTTTGCAAAGCGTCGCCGCCGCCATAGCGACCGACGCGCTTCCGAAAGAGGAATTCCCTGTTATGCAGTTGGGTGGGGCGCCTGGGATTCAGGCTGCCGTGCCGGAGCCGGCGAAGCAACAAAACCGGCGTCGTGCCCCGTCATGGGCCTCCGCAGCAGGTGGTATCACAGATGGACCTGATTTGAGTAACGTAAAAGGACCAAGAATCCATATTTTTGTTATCGGTGGGGTAACCCCAGCAGAAATCCAGGCATGTGCCACCCTTCAAATGGAAACGAAACGCGAAGTGGTCATCGGAGGCACCGAACTCCTCACTCCAGAAGCATACCTCAAAGCCCTCCCAGGGCTGTCTACCTCACCGTACCAATAAGAAAAAAAGGGGGGGTGGATGGGGGGAGGGTGGTATAACAAAAGCCTCTTTTTTTAGCTGTCCGACCAAAAAAGGGGTGTGTGTGTGTTGTTGGGGTGATGGGAGGGGGTCTGATTCCATCATGAGAAATCTCCCCTACCATTTGTATTTTGAGAGTTTTCCCATGAAGGATATAAAAAGAGGTAAAAAAAAAAGTTGTGGGGGGGGGTTTTTTTTTGGTGTCAGCGTTGTTCTCATTGAGAATCGCAGTTATTGACTTCCAACATTCCGACTTCCATTCTGATGTGACTAAGCACGAGAGGGTAAGGGGTAAGACTCATTTTTACCAACTTTTTTCTCTTTATTGTATCAACCAAAATTCTAGCGTTAGAAAGCTATTGTAAAGGTCTATTTTTTCTAGAGGTGACTAAGCACAGAGGCTTAGGTTCATTTCACCCAACTTTTCTCATATTTTTTTTTCTCCCCCCTTTTTTTTTCCAATCCTACTCAAAGAACCCCCCATGTTCACCTTGACTGCTCCCTCCCGTCGGCACAGTAGTGTGCAGACAATGGGATTTCACTCTTGGAACCCAACCCCATCGAAAACCATCGTATTTCAGTGATTATCCATATCTCGAGATGGTTTTTTTTGTTATTTTTTTTTTTCCTCTTTTTTGTGCCTTCATCTGGATGACGTTAGTCGGGTGGTGTCTGCATGAATAACTATCTCTTTTTTTTTTCCATTCTTCCCTTCTTCCAGTTCCAGTTGTCTTATTGGTCGTCGTTGTGTTTTAATGCAGGAGAACATACCGCATAAGAAAAGATGGGAACATTTTTTATTGATCCCTCCTCCTATGCTATCAATTCATTGATTGCATCTGTTGGAAATATTTAAATGCGTCCTGTTCTCCTGAACGTCTGTCTCTTTTTTTTTCTGCCTGCCATCCGGAGAGATGATTTTGCGCTTACAACGACACCTTCCATTTATTCGAGATGTGTGCACATGAGGGAGGTACATTTCATCTTTCAAGATTTACGTCTTTATTTTTTTTCTTTTCAATATCCCCTTCTGTCTGGCTTCCGAATTGGTCTTTTTTTCTTTTTTCTTTTTGGTTTCCATCTAGAAACCATCCCCATACTAGAAATCAACAAAAAAAAAAAATTCACTTTTTTTAAAAAAATATTTTCTCTCTCTCTCCTCTCCCTTCTCTCCTCCCTTTTCTCTACGATTCTATACTAAGGAAGAAAAAGGGGGGGAAAAAAATAGAAACGAAAAGATGAATGAAGAGAGTAGTTTCATTACACCGTGTGCGTGATCTGGGTTGTGGGGTGGGCAGTTCAGATCACCACCACCACCACCCCACACACCGCCAAACACGCACTGCCGCTGTTTGGACCGAAGCATGGGACACCAGCAATGACAACGCTATCCGAATCTTTACCAACACAAAAACACATGAAACCATCTGTGAACATGCTCCGGCAGAGGACGGAACGTACACCCCGCTTCCACTCAACCTCCGCTACCATTCGCACTGGGACACCCCCGATGGGGTGACATACGTACACAAACAAACCGGGCATTCTTGGCGCCGCTCTGACACCTCCTCCTCCTCCTCCTTCACCGATGGCCGCACCACTTCACCGCACCCTACAAAAGAGAAGAGCATTGAGAGGTTGAGAGTTATGTTGAGAGATATCTCTGTGTTTGGTGTAGTCGCGGAGCTTTCGGTACGACAGGAAAAGGCAGAGCAGGCAGCAAAGCTTGGAAAAATTGAAGACGATTTTGATGTCATCGACGCAGAGAGAGCGACCATTCGTATAGAAAAAGGAGGCCTAGTAGAGCTGGGTGAAGTATTTCGCGATGCATTGTGTTCATATGAAGGAGTAGATATTACTAAGTTGAGGCAGGCTGCAGAGAGATTGATCGGACCGCACAGAAAAACGTTAAAAATAAATCTTCGTAAACGGCTGGACATTGCAGAAGAACACCTCCGTGCTGCGGATGAGGAGAACCAAGAAAGCTATGTTCTTGCTGAAGAGCAAATCGAGTTTGCGTTGCGTGAGATTTCATATCAAAAGGGGGACGGACAGCGTCATGCGAACGTTCTTTTTCAGACCCATTTTTTGACGCTTAACTATAATCCGTTGGATGGGGTGTTTCCATTGCTTTCCAAGGAGGATGCAGCAGAGCGTCTTCGGAAGACAGCAGGGCTGCTCTCTGCGTTTGAATGTCTAAGGAATATGTCGTCCACTTCTTCCGCTGATTCTTTGTCGGAAGCGGTGTTGGATACGCTTCTTATGGTCCGCAGAGCAAGGGAACACTCTCGGTTTAGACATCACAAAAGCCAGGTACGTTTTGAAGCGCAACACCTCCATATCTATGGATCCGCGCTCCACAATTCGTTTGTTTTTTGGACAACGTTAAGGCCTGGAGGATATGCCCTGGCGGATACAGTATTCATCCGGCAGGTGGTAAATGGAGTGTTTGGATCGCAAAAAACGTTGAGGGATGATTTTGTATTGAAAGCTGAGTCTTTGGTTTCAAGCGGAGGGGGGTGGTTGTGGCTTGCGGTGGATGTGGCGACGGTGAGGCGGAGGTTTGCAGATGTAGCGCGGTTTACTAAAGCCAAACCGGCTTCTTTTTCTGAGAGTAATGAGCTTGCACTTCTCAATGAAACGCATGTTGTGCTTCGGGAGACAGTAGAATCGGTGCGTGGTCAGATTCTGGGATATGAGTTGCAGGTTATCACAACGCCTCTGACAGAGAGCCCGCTGTCCACCGGATGGCATCCTTTGACCGGTATTGAATTTCCCGCTTCGTTTCGCCAAGATCATTCGGTTTCCATATCAGAACACATCGATGCTTGGCTCGGTGCGATCGATTGGCGGGCAGTCGAATTTCAGCTGCGGAGCTGCTATCGTGAGAAGTTGGAGGAAAATAATTTGCAGACCGAATTCGCATACTCCTGTATACAGCCTCTGGGGACTGATGAAAGCCATGCGGTGTGGGTTGACATTGAATCCCGCAAGATCGTGCCAACAGAGGAGATGCACAGTCTGTACAGCATCAAAGGGAATCTCTCTGCGCTGATGGGGGGGTCCTTTGATGAAGCAAAGCGTGATAAGGAGGTACGGTCGTGGTTTGGGGTGGCCCCGCCCCCGCCAGTACAGTACGCGGTGCAGCAGATGAGCAAGCAGAAGCTCATCACAACAGGGCGGAAACAGCGTGCGGTGCAGGCGGAAACCCTGCGGGAGGCAGGCGAGAGGCAGACCGACGATGACGACGATGATGATAGCTACCTAGAGATCGATGCAAGCGAAATGCCCTCTCTCGACGACGACGAAGATATGACCGTCGATACAATCGGCGTCTTCGACGAAGTCACGCTTACCGATGAGAACGGAACCTCGCCTTCAGACAACACAGATGGTGACGACCTTGCCACACAGCTTGGTGAGAAGGTGCAGCACGCAGAGGCTGGCGGCATGACAGATCCCAAGGTGGGACTCCTCAACCAACCCGTAAACCCGCAAAGGCAGGCAGCGCAAGGCAGGCAAGGCAGCGCTGCTCAGGTTGGTGCTCAGGCGGTACCGCCCCCGCCCCCGCCAAAGGTAGGGGTTACTCAGCTTGGTCCTGGGAAAGGGGTGCCGCCGCCGCCGCCGCCGCCACGAAAGGCAGGGTATGGTGCGGAGGTGGGGACGCAACAGCAACAGCAACAGCAACAGCAACTCCCGCCACCCGGTAGGTCATCTGGAGGCTATGGTGAGGCGCAGCCACCGCCACCGCCACCACCTTCGGAACGGCGGGGCAGTGCAGGGTCTCAGGTTGACACACAGGCAGTGTATTACCCTGAGAGCTGGTACCGTTCTGGGTCGAAGCCGCCACCGCCGCCGCCGTCTGGCAAGGTGGACTACGCGGCTGGGGGGCCGTATGGAGGTGGTCGGGATGCAGACGCGAAGCAGCAACCACCTCCGTCGCCAGCGGTGTTGCACTTCCAGGCAGAACAGGAAGACATCGCTTTCAACCGCCAGCGCCGCGTTCCTCCAGGCGGCAACAAAAACTTCCCCTACGAAACGAGGCGTACTGCATTCCTGTCCTCTCCCACGAGTGAGCAGATCAAGAACAATCCTGGGGAATATAGTTACGCTGTATGCACCCCCCCTCCCTCCCTCCCTCCCATGGCTTCTGTGCTAAATCACACGGCGGGGTCCACACACCCGAGGGTCCGTAAATTTTACGGACCCTCTTTACGGACCCTCAAGTGCGGACCCGGGTCCGTAATTACGGACCCTAGGGTACGTAATTACGTGGTCTAAGGTGGGAAATCACTGTTTGGATGTGTGACTGCTGGTCGAAAAGCCCTGGGAGCAAACCGAGTGGTACACAGGTACCACATGATAGACCATGATCATGTGGGCCTATCCCAAGTTACATACCGAAAAAAGTCGTGAGCTCGGTTAGTTGTCAAAGACGTCTTCCACCATGCACTGAGGAGATAATGATCCAACAATTTACAAGAAAGATTACTTAACCTACTGCTGGAAATTGCCAGGTCGTAGTAACACACAAAGTGTGCCTCCGTTCGGGAAGACCGGATATTCTAGAGACCAAAAAGGCCTCAAGAATATCTTCCGGTAGTCAAGGTATAACCGAATGAACGGCCCAAGACCCCCGTGGAGAAGTTAAATGTTGTAATGCTATCAAGTAGAAACTGCGAACACTGTCTTACCCTCCTCAATACATGGTGGAATATGTCTTTGACAACAAACCGAGCTCAAGAGTTTTTAAACTTCCCTGAGGGAATGCGAGACGCAAAATTTACCACCAGACCCTGTCTTCGTGCACCTTCGGTGCAACGCTGCAGACAGGCCAAACTGCGTTGGACTCAGAGGAATGCCTGCTGTGCAGTGTATCAATGAGAACCAAGTCCCAGCAACAAGGGGCGCCTTTTGGCGGGCGTTGTTGCGGGTGTTTGGGGTGCAAAGCTTTCCACAATTTTGATGCTGTTGTCTTGTTCTTTCATCTCTAGGAATGTAAATGTCAATCGCGTTTAACTACCACTAGGGCTTGTTCAGTGAACCCACAAGGGGTCGAAGGGGGTTGGTTATCCCATAGCTATCAAAGGTTGTGTCGACCAGGCTAATCCACTATGTTACGCTGTACGTTGTTAAATCCGAAGAAATAACGCTTTAGCAGCCGCAGGAAGTTTGTTAAAAAGAGTGCCTCACGCTACACAAACCACCACCCGCGATTGACTTAGATGTTATAACAAAGAGAATTCAGAACAAAACAACACCCTGCCCCATACACACTAAATTGTCATGCTTCAAGAGCATGCCTGGGCCAAAATTACTGTTGACCAAAAAGGCAACAATACCACCCACAAGGAGTGTGAATTGTGCACTGGTTTTCTGGGGGAACGCAATATTTTCTTGTGTCTGGTCCTCCGCAAGCAGAGGACAGACTTTCCGGAAGGTTTCCAAAGTCGAATTTCTTGCACTAGCTATGCTCCCTTGGTTAATGGCTATAGCAGTGACTGACTAAGTGTACCCACCCCCCTCCACCCAGATCTTCGTCCGCAAACTCAGAATAGATTGATGCGGGTAGATTTTGAGTTGTTGAATGTCGGACCGCGGTGAAGCTTCTCATCGCAATCGCGGGTGCAGTTCAGACTTCACGATCCTGTGATAAGTGTAAATGTGGGGTGTGATTAAGTTATGGTATACAAACGTAGTAGTCGGGAAAGGTGAGGTTAATAAAAAAGGCTATTTATTGCCGTGAAATAAGATAGATTTTTTCCACGCTACAGGTCGAGAGAGTGACCTGCTGCACAAATGGTTCGAGTGAAGCGAGGTGAATTATGTGAAGCAGGTAACGAGCGCCTGTGGAACCAAATAGAAACGTAACACTCATCACAATGGGAGAGGTTGTGGTGAAACGCACACACCTCGACCTGAGGAGTGGCTCTGCAGCGCGGTTCGTCCCCAGAACCGCAAGTGTGTTCAAAATGCTTTGTTTCTATTTCCTCCTTCATGTCATGAGGTGACACAAAATGATTGGTGCGTAAAAAAATAGCTATTTAATAGTGTGAACATTACGCGTTTATTTCGAGTTGAAAACACGAACAAGTTGAAATATGCGGCATTTTTTTGTTCAATCTTCACTAGTAACTGAAAGTTAAACATAATTACATACCTTGTCTTCCCCGTAACCTGCGCCTTCGCTGCTTTTAAGGTGCTTTCTCTGGGTGCCCAGTACCCAGTACCCAGTACCCAGTACCCAGTACCCAGTACCCAGTACCCAGTACCCAGTACCCAGTGTCTTCGAGAACCTAAAAATGCATTTTGTTGAAATTTTCTGGCTTTTTCTGAACTTTTCCCAGCTACTTTTCTGGTCGAGTAGCCCACTTTTCTGATCGAGTAGCTATTTTCACTTTTCTGGTGTATGAGTAGGTTTTCTGGGTGGGAGACTGGATTCTGGGTACAGTGGTGTGTCTGGGCACCCAGGCACCTGGGTACTGGTGTATTTTCGGCCCAGGTACCCCGGTACACGGTACACTGGTGTACAAGGAAAAAAGTCGTGAAAGAGCAACCACAGCTCCACATGACAAACACAAAAGTGTCCAGTCACGTGGGGCATTCATGCACTGAGGAGATAATGATCCAACAATTTACAAGAAAGATTACTTAACCTACTGCTGGAAGTTGCCAGGTCGTAGTAACACACAAAGTGCGCCTCCGTTCGGGAAGACCGGATATTCTAGAGACCAAAAAGGCCTCTTCCGCTGGTCAAGGTATAACCGAGTGAACGGCCCAAGACCCCCGTGGAGAAGTTAAATGTTGTAATGCTATCAAGTACA
The DNA here is from genome assembly GCA_964035575.1 of Rhynchopus sp. YZ270_cl-10. Taxonomy (NCBI): domain Eukaryota; phylum Euglenozoa; class Diplonemea; order Diplonemida; family Diplonemidae; genus Rhynchopus; species Rhynchopus sp. YZ270_cl-10. The sequence goes on from OZ037913.1 coordinate 756,990, forward strand.
AACTGCGACCACTGTCTTACCCTCCTCAATGCATGGTGGAAGATGTCTTTCACAACAAATATCCTGTACACAGGTACACAGATACACAGGTACACAGGTAAAACCCGTTAAAATTGTGTGTGAAAGTTAAAATAGCTATATTTGCATTTTTCGCCCAGCATGGAGGACACATAGGCCCACCAAGGGCAATTTTGTGATGTCAAAAAAAATTTTTTTTCGGCCCAAAAATTGACTTGTTTTCGGTAAAACCCACTAAAAATTGTGGTACTCTAAACTGCGTTTTAGACCCCCACAGATGCTCAAAAGTGCCAAATTTTGCTTTTAATGGCCTCAAATCGTCGAAATTAGCCCTAAACGGGGGCAAAAAAATTTTTTCGAGAGTCCCTTTCCCTGGGAGGCTCCGTAATTACGTACCCTAGGGTCCGTAATTACGGACCCTAGGGTACGTAATTACGTACCCTAGGGTACGTAATGATACTCCGTAAAGAGGGAGTGTCCTAACATGCCGTTTTACGGACCCTCGGGGTGTGCGGACCCCGCCGTGCATGCTTCACTTATTCCCCTCACATAGATTGTGAAATAGGATAGTGTTCGAAAAATAGTGAAATCTGTGAAATAAAAGTTACTCTTAAATGATTGACAATTGACGTCTCCTTCAGTACAAAAAAGGCTTCGGTCGATATTGAGTACAGCTAGAGTGACTGTCGGGGCAACAAAAACAAAATGAGCTGAGGACGATGTCCGTCTATCTTTTAAGTACATTAGCCTTCGGGCGATATTGAGTACAGATCCTGCAGCAGGGGATTGTTGACACAACAAAACATCCACCAATTACAGAAGAGTCATCGTTTGCCGCCGCCGCCGCCACAGAGGGGCGAATCGCAGAAGCAGCAGGGGGCTTACCATATAAATAAGGCGCCAGCGCCACCATCAGCACCACCATCAGCACCACCACTACCACCACCACGACCACCACCCGGACCACCCCGGACAGCCAGCGCTCCAGATCTCCACAAGCATCTCACCAACCCTCCGCCTAAGGTATTTCTTTGCGAGCCATTTAAAATTGCTGGAATGCATTCTTTTTGCGCGTAGTGTCAAACAACAATAATCTTGACGTACGTTTTTTTGTCAATTTGACGCCTTTTTTTGGAAAGCACAACGACCGAGTCAAAATGCACTGCATTATAGACAGAATATCCTCGGAATTAGGCAAAAAAATATAAGTTAAAACAACTCATTTTTGTACAGCGCCTTAAATTTTAGGAGGAAAAACAGACGGCCAGGCGCAAGAAAAGGCAACCGAACGATTTTTTTTTGTGTAGTGTAGACTGTGCAGGCGCCGATTGTTGGCTCTTTTCTTTTCCTTTTCTTTTGTTGATGTTCAAGGCGAAGAAGACCCCGCAAAAGCCGTTTTTTTGAAACAGTTTCCCACTTCTTCAGGGCCCCCTTTCTCCCTCATTTGTAAAAAAATTCTGACATGACGGCTGATGCCGGAGTTGGGTTTACAACCAAAATTGCAAAAAGAGCCCAATATGAGAGGTAAAAAAGAAAACATAGCGAGAAGCAGCTCTCTCTACACACGAAATTCCAAAATAAAAGTTTTTTTTCGACACAAAAGGTCCCTCTCCACCCACCCCCTTCAATCATATCAGATGCAAGCCCACGAAATGGATTGTACTGCAATGGTTGGGTGGTCCACCCCCCCGGTACACCCGGTCATACCAAAGGTACACTGTTCATGAGAGGGGTTTTTGTATTTCAACTCTACTTTTTTTTTACACACAACCACTCAAACCCCTCCCTCCTCCCTCCAGGCCATTTTTTTTATTTTCAATTTAAATGGGTGAAGATAATTTGACTCCAGCAGATCACCGACAAATACAAGAGGTGGAGCAGTGGGCGAGTTTATTGCAGAGGGGGAGGACACCACATCAGGAGGCTGAGACGGGACGTGCGATTCCAGAGCTGACCCCGTTAAGTCCGACGTACCGTCCCCAGCAGCGTGGAGGGTTGCGGGGTTGGGTGGTGTGCGCTGCTGGGGGGATTGTGGTGTTGTTGATACTGTTGGTTTCTGCGGAGACGGTAGGGGCGGGTGGGGGTGGGGAGGTGTTTCTGGACGCACAGAGGCGTGTGGCTGATGTGATGCCTGACAATGCGTTGGCGTGCTGTCTTCTCGCAGTTTCCTTCGGCAGCGACACCACCGCCGCCCACGCAGCAACCTCCTCCCAAACCACCACCACCGCCGAGGAAGACGCCCGCCGTGAGTTCAAACACCTCCAAGCCATCCCGGGCATCTCCCTCCGGCGGCTTGCGGTGGATAAAGGCATTCTTGCAGGGATGATCAGCAACACCCCTTTATCGCAGGTCGCATCACGGTGCGGACCGAAAACAGCAGGATGCCCTGTACGGCAACAAACCGCGCAGGCAGCATTGGCGAATCCAGAAAGCATTGCACGGTATGTCCCTTTGGGGAGGAAAGGGGGGAAGGTTTTAAAAAAATGAGGGGTGTAATTATTTTATTTTGCAGGAATTCTGACTACAGTCCGTGTCTGAAAGTGTCGTGAGAACGGAGAAAAGGGGTTGAAAAAGGGGGTGGGGGTGGTGGGGGGGTGACAAATCGTATTTTTCTTTTTTTTCCGATAACCCGCGGAATAACATAGAGTGTCCCTGCGTCCGCCCGATGTACAGGTGAGGCGTTGTTGCACTTTACAACTTCTGTCTTTAGTCTAAAAAAAAATAATCCCTTTTTTTCAGTGCCTATGTCATTTTGAGACATTTGCACCTTCAAGTGTTCATTCTTCTTTTTTTGTCACGAGAGGGCTTCGTATTTCAACTTAATCTAATCAAAAATCACGTTTTTTTTTTCCCTCCAAATGCCTCGTCTTCTAATTAAAGATGCGCATGAATGGACCAATGAGATTCCTTCTCTCTATCTACTATCTGGCGAAACAGCAGTCAAGAGACGAGCTATGAGAGGCTTATATTCACTTTACCAAACTTTCTCCAAAAAAAAAAAATTCAAACCCAGCGTGTTCCTTGCACGATACCGACAACAGTGGTAAACACATGTGTCTGTACGAGAGACAGAGACACAAAATTCAGCTTCAGGAAAAAAATGTTTTTTGTTCTCTCTTTTTTTCCTCCCCTGGGTATTTCCTTGCTTCATCTTTCTTCTCTTTTCCTTTGCCTCTGAAAGGCACCACTTTCTTTTAACTTAACACTAACAAATAACGAAAAAAAATTGCATAACAACGTCCCATTTTTTTTGCTTTTTTTAGCACCATTTTGTTTTCTTTTTTTTCCCTTACACTTTTCTGGTTGTTAAACCATGAGGGGTCATCTGAAGAGGGGTCACCCCAATATTTAAAAAATGCGAAAAAAAAAAAAATGCCCCAACCTCTCTCTCTCTCTCTTTTATTTGTGGAAGCCAGCATAGCTGATGCTGTGCGATAACGAATATGATAAGGTGACCAAGCACGAGAGGCTTAGGGTCATCTTATACACTTTTCTTTATTTCCTACAGGAAAAACCCCCTCTTTTAAATATGGAATCGCCTACAGTAGCATATGGTGAGACACCACCTAGAGGAGGTAGGAGGGGTGCACAGCGACTACAAGAGTGGGGAGGTGCCACGTCCCCGAGCCCTGCGCGACGTGCCACCACAGGGCATGAGGATTATGCGCAACTGGAGTGGCTTGTGGAGAAGATGGCCCGTGAGCTGCAGGAGAGCCGACAGCGTGAGGCGCGTGTCCTCCGAGAGGTGGCGGTGGTGTCAGAAAACACCGGGGTCTTTCAAGACACGGTTACCTCACTTCTTCGCCAAAATGCGTATCTCAGGTCACAAATTGCTGCAAGGGTTGAAGAGCATGGGGAAGAGGGGGCAAGTGGTGGTGGTGGTGGTGTGAGTGGTGCTAACGCTGGAGAGGTACCCCAAATGTGTCGCACTGCGTTGAAAGATATGACACACTGGTTTGACGATCGGAGCGAGCTGCAGGAGACAATAGAAGTGCAACAAAAGGAGATCGCGAGGTTGACCAGTACTGTGTCGACGTTGACACAGCTCCTGCAGCATACACAGCGGTGAGATTTCTTTTTTTTTTTTTTTTTTTTTTTTACTGGTTTTCTTCCTTGCTTTCGTATTTTTTGTTTTCTGTATCTATGTGGATCCCCCCCAGTGAACCGTTTGGGACCCCGCTCTGCTTCTTTTTTTCTCTTTTTTTTTTTCACCCTCATCTTTGAGCGCAAATCCACTTTTTTTTTAAGGTGTTTGCATTTTCAACTTTATTGTGTGTGTTTCTGATACACGCAACGATATTGGCATGGTGATTGTCAATACAAAATAATAAGAATAAGTTAAGCAAAAAGTAAGCACAGCGCGAAATATTATTTTCTAGAGAGATGCCCCCATTTGTTGCATCAATGTTATTTTATTATTTTTTATAATTTTACTCAAATTCTACCCATAGATTAGACCAAAAAAAAATGCCCCTCCTTCTTTTCCTAAATCCATTATTATGCGAAATGTTTCAACATCCAAAAATCTGCACACAGACCCCACACACACAAATGTCATCATTTCTTCGAAGCACGCGGTCTTCTTCTATTGCGCGGGACCAACGCCCTGCGTCGACAAGCAGTGTGGGGAGGGGGCAGAACGAGTTTGTTGTGCACACGGGTACTGTGCATGACACGCTGCCTTCGGGGCGGGAGAATGAGTTGAACAGTCAGAGGGTTTTTAGTGCGATGAAGTCGAAGGGGATGTACGGGCGCGCTGATTTGCCTGACGTAGTGGATATGAAGCGTGCTGCAGCAAGAGCAGCTTCAGTAGGGGTCTACGAAGCCTCGCTCGCACGCAAGCTCAAGGCTGATGAATCGCATGCCGCCATCCAGCGTGAGCAGGACCACGCCCTCCGCCTCCGTGAGTCCGAGATGACACAGATCCTTCGAGGTGACTTCGCAGCAGAACGCCCCCGCCCGCGTCCGAAAAACGCGAAAAACAGAAAGCGCGCCATAAAACGGTTCACAGCATTCGACGCTGCGGTGCCCAGCTCCAGAGATTATGGGAAGGAAAGTCAGTACCGACAGGTATGGGAAAGGGTTTTGGGAGAAAAGGGGGGAAGGGAAAATGTATGTGGAGTGATTGCTGCATTGGTTTGCGCGGACATCAGCCTGGTTCTCCTCTTCGCGGTCACGCGTCCGCCTCGCAACTTCTTTTGTTCCTTCAGTGGTAGCACTGCGGAGCTGTGTGGCGGTAACCGGGGGAAAAAAAAATGTTTGACCAGTTCTTTCCGAGTACTTCCGAGTCGGCGTGGTGTTCCAAAGTTGTGTGTAAGAGAGGCTCAGGGTCATCTGGTGAAACCTTTCTGGGTTTGTCGGAACTTCTCTTTGTGGGGGAAACATAATAATAGTAATAATAGTGCATCCAATTAGATCTAAACTACACATCCATACAGCACGCCGAGACGATCGCGTACAGGCTTGAGTACTGAAGAGGGGTATTCGGATACACAAGACACACTTCCTTTTTTTAAAATTTTTAGAGACCCAAAAAAAATGGAATTCGTGTCCTTTTTAACTATTTTCATTTTTAACTTCATCTACTTTGCCTTTTTTTTTCTCAATGTATTTTGTACTGTATTTCAAAAAAAAAGCTTCTCCTTTTCCCCCTTTTTTCCGCATATCTCCTACCCCCTTTCTCTTCCCCCCCCCCTCTGCTTCTTTCACGTTTTCACGTTGTTTCTGAACTGACTTTACTTAAGGTTTGCTCATCTTATCACACACATATCCACCCCTTTTCTTAACAGAAGATGACCACGAGACGAAACCATGCAATATGAGTGGATGTCTTGCTGGAGGCTGTGTGTCGGTTCTGGTTGAAGGGGGGCATGCATGGTTGAGTGCGCGCATTGAGGTGACACATGACACTCTTTTCGTTGTCCGACGAGGTGAGACACGCAAAGGCAGCATTCCCCTTGCCTCTATCACGAACCCCAATGCACTTCCCCTTAAGCACCTCAAACCCCCTGAGACACGCTCCTGCGGGATGTCCTTCACCGTCGCACAGCGTACGGTGTACTTCAGCATGATGTCCTCTTCGTTACGCGACGCTTTGGTGGCTCAGCTGCAACCACTTCCCGACACGGAGACTGTTCAGATCGCATTCCCTTCGTGTCTTCTTGCAAAGAAAGGGGTCTGTCCTCCACGGCATACTACCCTGGATAAATGGTACAATCCAGGATCGCTTCCGGCGCATCACCCTTCTGGTGCGCAGTTGGATGGGTTGTTCGCTTCGGTGTCGGCACCAAGGAGGCGGGTTCAGAATGGTAATGGCATGAAACGGCATAGTAAGGTGCTTCCCGAGACGCCGCTGTCGACAGCAACACCGTGCAGTGTGGTGGGTTCGCCACTTTGGTCGCCAGGGTCGCCAGGGTCGCCAGGATCGGTGAGAGGGCAAAGTGCGTCCCCATCGGTGTTTTCTTCTCCAGGGTTAGGGTTGCTGCCAGACCTTCCTGTGTATTATGATGTTGTGCGGAGGTATCACATCGAGGCCAGCGCAGTGGTCAGTGCAGCGGCCCTGCTGTGTGTAGCGTTTATGTGTGACGGATGGGGGTCTGCCTGGAGTGCTTCCCCAGCACCGTGTCTCTTCGGGTTTGATGTGGAGCGCAGACGGACCTTACGGAATGAAGCGGTAGGGGATGGGCTGCCGACACTGCAGGACATTAGTGCGGATCTGAGCATTTCGTTGGCGGGGCTGAGGCAGGGGTTGCAGGCGAGGCGGGGGTCTGTGGAGAAGGAGACGGAGACGGAGAAGGAGAAGAGAGACGAAGATGTGCCCAATACTGTCCAAGCAGAGGCAGAGCCGCCCCTCGCAGTGGAATGTGACGGAGAGGGAGAGGGAGAAGGAGAAGGAGAAGGAGAAGGAGTGGCCGAGGAGGATCCAGGTACGCCGTCGTCTGTGGACACGACAAGATCTGGAGGTTCGAAAGGCAAAGTGGAAGGGGAAGAGGAAGGGGAAGGGGAAGAAGACCTCCCTGCAGCGAACGACACTGCGACGTACATTGCGGATGTGGTGGAGGAGCTGGCAGAGGAGATACGGGGTGAGGTGCAGGGAACAGAGGCCACGTTCTGCAGTACGGAGGACAGCGACGATGCGCAGGAGAGCGAGAACAGCGAGAACGATATCATGCAGAACACTGTGAATAGGGTGGAGGGTGGTAGTGCAGGTGGTGGTGGTGGTGACGAAGCAAGCAGTACTGTGAGCACTGCGAGCACTTCGGTGTCACCGGGTCTTGCCGATACCAGTAAGCGCCTTACCCCCCCGACACCGCCGAGGGAGCCACCTGTGCAGGAGGAAGAAGAAGCAGAAGCAGAAGCAGAAGCAGAAGCAGAAGCAGAAGCAGAAGCAGAAGCAGAAGCAGAAGCAGAAGCAGAAGCAGAAGCAGAAGCAGAAGCAGAAGCAGAGGACCCCACCTCGTCTGCACTTGTGGTCCCCTTCGCCGTGAACCCCTTCCCAGACATGTTTGAGGGAGGCCTAGGGCTGCCACCACCCAACGTATCCGTGCACACCGAGGCCCGGCACACGAACCCATTGAAGGACGGCGTGGACGGGACGACGCAGACTGTACACCTGAGGGACAGCCTGTCTGTGTGCACTGAGACGGAGGGCGACCTCTCTGCTATGTCTCTTGGCTCTGAGGGATCGAGACGGAGCTCTGTGTTGGACGAGCCGCTGCCGTTTTGGTGGACGTTGGGGACTGGGTTGGAGCATGCCGAGGCTAAGGGCAGACGTGACCTGTCGCGTGATGATGAACACAAGCTGCGTGACCTGCGCAAACGCAAGAGTGCAGGCGACGCACTCTCGCACGTAGAGGCGCGCGAGCTTGAGGAGCTGGAGGTTGTCTACACCCGCTTCATGGAAGCAGGCCTCAGGGAAATGCGCATGCGCTTCCAACCACCTTCGCCAAAAAAGCGCCCAGAAGGGAAAGAAAAAAAACCCGAAAAGGACAAAATAAAAGAAAAGGAAAAAGAGGAAGGAAAACGGAGGGAAAAAGGTGCAGCCACGACGCTCCTCGGGCCCGGTGCGAAGGAGTCTGAACGCTCTCCGGTATGGCCCGGGTGTTATTTTTGTTCGATTTTTTCATCAAAAACCAACCGCAAAAAAATGTGTACGTGGCCGTCCTTTATCGTTTAACCCCTCTGTTCACACCATATCACTCAAAATGCATCGCAGGTGCGAAAAGCAGCCACCGCGAGCTTCAGGCGTATTCTCGGGAAAAAACCCAAAACGCCTACACCCTCGGTGGAGGAGCAGAAACAGCTGGTGCTTACTCTGAGCAAGAGAACGAAGTATGTCCTTCTTTTGCTCTTCTCCCCCCTTCTCCTCTTCCTCTCCTTCCCCCTTCCCTCTCCCCTCTGCGTCTGCCATATGACCTGCTCTAGGTCACGGATAGTATTCCGCAGAATGTTGTTGCCCCATGCTTGATGTTCACTCTCACCACCTAACAGAATCGACCTGCCTAGATGCCAAGAGCATCTTGCTTCCTGCAAATGGGATGTGGACAAGGCTGAGCAGCAGTTGGCTGGGGTGAACTAACGCCTCTGCAACAAAGGACTGCATCTCCTCTTGGCCTCCTCCCTGTCTATCTTTCAAAGAATCAAACACGGTGCAAAACAATACAATCCCCGCCCTCCGTTGCGCCTCGTTGTTCGGCACTACCCCCCCGCCCCCTACCCCCAGAGGGATTATTGTACCGCCATGCACTTCCCCAAACATGGAGAGGTTGCTTTCCAACCCTCATCCTCACGCATCCTTTGCAACCCTTTTTATTTTCAAAAAATATCTTTGACATCCCCTTTGTTTCCATATGACAATCCCCCCTGTAGTAGAACAACCGCCAAGAACCAACCCTCCCCCTTCACTTATTTCTCTCTCTCTCTCTCCTCCCCTCTCTTCCCAAATTCTTTTCAGTTACACAATCTCCTTTGCTTCCTTTTGGGTATCATAGCTTTGGTGAGGACACGATGTCGGCCAGCGTGAGCGAGGCTGGCATCACGAAGATGTCTGAGAGCATGACTGGAGGAGGTGGGGGTGAGGCGGCGCAGGTTGACGATGGGACTATGGAGGACATTCTTGAGAAGCTGAAGGTGTTGAGCTATCAGGTCAACTTCTGCCAGGCGTGGCCGACGGCGAAGGGGCACAACTTCCGCTCCCTGACACGCACCTACTTCTGCGTGCCCGCAAGCAACCTCAACGAACAGTACTTCTACTTCGCCTCCGTCGTCGCCTGGCTTGTCAGCCTCTGCGGCGGCAAGATCGACACCCCAGACCAGTTCGACGACCCGAACGTCGTCTCCACGAACATCATCCAAGCACTCAAGGAGTTAGACATGCCGGTCAGGGTATGGGTTTTAGAGTTTTTAGGGTAACCCAAAACAAAACAAACAGGATATCATGCCGAGCAAGATCCGTCAGGGCTTTGGCGACTCAGTTCTGTTGACATTGTCGATGCTGTGTGACCAGGCGTTGAAGGAGAAGGGGTTTACTTTCCTTCACCCAACGTATCCGGAGGTATGCACTTTGTTTTGGGGAAAATGTTTTGCGCTACCTGATTTGCACAACGTACCCCCCCATGGGTCATTCCGCTCGGGAAAATACCCAAGAAGATTGCATCAACGACACCCGGGAAATATTGTGTGCTTGGGGCACCCACACCGCAAACCCTTCAGGATAAGTACGACGACGACCAGAACATCGACGACCCCATGGGCGGTGGTGGCGGGGATGAGATTGCCGACGAGGTGGCGGTGCGAGAAGACTCCGATGATGACGATGTATGATTCACTCTCAACCCTGGGCACATTGTATTTTGTTTTTTACCCTTTCAACCCTTTCAACCCTTCCAACCAACAGGAGTGGTACGACGGAGGTCCAGGCCAGCCAGGCAAGGCAAAACCTCGCGAGGCAGCACACATGATCGAAGCACAGGTCAACCCCGAGGCCTGGCGACTCGAACTCGAAACCGTCGCACCCCAGCTCAAGCTCTCCGCACAGGAGCACATGAAGGACTGGCGCTCCCACGTCGACTGGATCTCAACGCTTCTGAAGAAGCTGAACTCCGTATTCCCCGAGGTGAAGCAGTCGCTTCAGAACGTTAATGACGACATCCAGAAGGCGATTGAGAAGATCCAAAAACGTGAGGCAACTTTGGCGACACAATTTCAGGACCAGACAGAGAAGTACAGAACGTATGCAACACCACACCACACATCAATCAACACAACACATTTCAACCACACACACCCACCACAGCATCCACCAAGAGCTAAGCAGCTACCAAGAGAACTACAACACCTGCACGCAGAGTGTCAACAACCTCTCCGCAAAGCTCAACCAGATCACCGAAGACCTGGAGCGGGTCAAACACGACATCCAAGAGCGTGAAGGGCAGATGAGCGATTCAAAGCCCCTCGTGAACATCAAGAAGGCACTGAGCGACCTTAAGCTTGAAACAAAAACAATGGAGCTTCGCATAGGTGTCCTGCAACACACGGTATGTTACGACTACCTTATAGCATTTTCACCTTGGAATATCTTGCAGAGTCCCAAGAGGCGTTTTTGCCAAAAAAAATTGATAGCAAAATAATCTGACAAATTATTAAAGGGAACAAGGCACACACCTCTAACTTTCTTCTTTAAACATTTTTATTTTCTTGTAGTGAGGCTTCAACAGGAATTAGTCGCTATCTTAACAAAGAAGCGCACCTACCTCTCAACTTACAAAGTACTACAATGAAATGCAATACAAAACAAACAGAGTAGCAAAAACAAAAACAAAAACGACAAAGTTGAAACAAACTTCTTCAAACACCCTCTAACTTTCCACCTACACAGGTATTGCACCAGGCGATACGCCAGTCGCACAACAGCACCATCAAGGAGACAAACGTCATTGATGACGACGGCACTTTGTAGGATTTCCACCTCAACACTGCATGTCACCATGCAATAGAGTTTGATTTTTTTTTTGAACCGAAAACTGAAAATAAAAATGCAGATAACGAAAGATAAATAGTCCCCCTAACTTTAAAAAAACCCACAAAAAATAAAGAAATAACAGATCCCACAAACCCCCCGTACACTAGCAACAAATAAATTAAAAAATGGGAATTTAGGGGTGCAGTCCTCCCCTTCCCCGAATGTGAAAGAAGGGGTAAGGGGGCTGACATCAGTTCAATATTTTTTTTTTTTTGTTTTCAAAAAAAAAAGAAATTGTAGGAAATATCTTTCCCACCATATGCTGTTCCGTCTTCCCTAATAATGTTGTCCCCTCTCCCGCCCTTCTAAAGCAACAGCAAAATAAAGTCTCTTTCCCCCTCTCTCTCTCTCTCTACCATTTTCAACCTCCTCTGTCATTTTCTTTCTCGAACTGAACCATGATTGCCCTTTGGGTCTCCAAAATCATATTACTTTTTCTTTGACTGTTAAAAAAGGCTGGGGGATAAAGAGGTTGCATAATTCCCCGAGCGGTTGTGAACCGCCTCCGTTCTCTTCCGGTACGGAACACTCACGTCTCACCCTTTGCAATGAGCTCGACTAAGATGCGTTTTTTTTTTAGCACGTTTTCTTCAACTACTCTTTCCCCCCCCATTATCTATTACATTCTTCGCAGACACACCCCTTCCCCTTCCCTCCCTCTCCCCGAATCATTTAAGGTGACCAAGCTCATCATTCTATAGGTATTTGATTTTGTTAGTATCTGCGTTTCTGGAGGTATTCGTACCTTTGTCAGCATAACCTAAGGGGATGTACCCCGAGAAAACTCATACCAAAGTACGAAAGGAGAAAACCGTTATACAGTATGGAATCCCCGCACGGGTGTTCTCCGTGTTGTATGTGTTGGTGTTGATGCTGACCCCGGTGTGTGCGTTTGTGGGGACGTGGAGGGAGGACTTTTGGGATAATTGCGATGCGACGTTGGTTCGATCTGAGTGCTTTGGTGTGCGCAAGCACCTTCACGAATGGGGCGACGACGACACAGCGAACGGCGAGGTCGCTTTCCCCACTAGCAAGCAAACCACCGTTGCGATCATCGCCCTCATCGTCCTCATCTTCGACTCTATTGTCCGCCTCACGGCAGCTGTGGTCTGCATAGTGTGGGGCCACCCTGACATCGGCATCTCACCTTGGGCCGCCTTTGCGAGCTCTCTCCTCGGTTTCATCGCAGTCATCACAGTCGGGGTAGGCTGGAAGCTGGAGTATGGGGGTGAGGCCGGGTGGGGGTTTTATTGTTGTCTTGTACAGGCGATTTTGGATTTGTTAATAGGGATTGTGTTGTTGTGTTTGAGGTTGTGTCGGAAGAAGAAAAAGAAGCCGGTGCCAAGACCAAGGCCAAGACCTCAACCGGAAGTTGTCCCGGTTGTCATTCAGGATACAGCACCTCCAGAACCCATCCCAGAACCTATGAAGCTAACCGAAGACGCCGGCCTCAAGCCTGCTATAGAAGCAGAACCCGAACCGCCTTTAGAATGGCGGCACGCCTCTTCATTCAATCAGCGCCACCAAGATAAGGACTATGCGAACTTCGGTGGAGGTGTCTTCGGGACAAAGGGCGAGCTCCTGCACCACCAGACCATCCAAAACGTGAGCCCACACCGTCAGCAGAAGGCCTCGGTCAACACCTACAGCAGTGGACGGAGGATGACCGGTGGGGCGGCTGCCTCTCAGTATGAGTACAGCAACCCTTATGACGGAGGCAGCGGGTATGGAGGAGGGGGGTATGACCAGCACCACCGTGGGAATCCGCTGAATGAGGTATGTTCAATAAAGGGGGATTTAAAAGAAAAAAAGGAAACTGCGTTGCAATGGAGTGACTCATAGTGTGTATAGTTAGACAGTTATGCTAAACGAAATGGAGTATCAAAAAAAAGGGGAGGGAAATGACACAACATAAAATACAGACCTTTGGGGTGCCGTCCAGCCATGCGCGTGTCCGAGATCGCAACGAAGACCTCGAAGATCGCTTTGACACAATTCGTTAAAATTGTGCCGAAAAATGGGGACGAGGGAGAAGGGAGAAGGGGAAGGGCGAAAACCCCAGTTATTTTCTACACTATATTTATTTCCAGTGCCTGAGTCCAGCCGATGCACGGTGAGGCGTTTTGCACTTTCAACTTCTCTGTTATTTCGATTCGAGCTGCCTTTTTCAGTTGAAGCATAGTATTTTTTTTTGTAAGATGTGTACACAGGATGCTATTCATCGTACAACGTTTCTCTATTTTAATTCACCCCAAAGATATGTTGCACATGCGCCAAGTGGAGCCTTGCATCTTTCAAGGGCTATTACTATTTTACAGTAATTTCAATGTGTGTGCCCGCTAAGGCACATTTATCGGACTGCATGGTTGGGGTCCACCCCGGTACACCGGTTACCAAGGTACACTGTCATGAGAGGGCTTTGTATTTCTTTAACCTTTTTTTGGTCATTGTAACTGACCCTCCCGACTCGGAGAAACCGGACCTTGCGTTTTACCGGTGTGTGCTGACGTGATGCCCACTAAAGGTAATTCTTGCAGCACATGGCCCTTCAGTGTGGTGGTGGGGTGTTTGCACTTTCAACGTCTCTTTTGTTGCGTGCTCCAGCACGATAGCGATAGTGGTAAAAAATATGTGTATAAGAGAGACACATTCCACCGTTTCGTTTTGTTGTGTTATCTTCTCCTCTCTGCACGTTTGTTTTTTGGCACCCTCCAACTTTCACCCCTTTTTTCAGTAACGTTATGAGGGGTATTTGTGTTTTATTCATCTTTCCCATTTGTGTTAACAACATTTGTATATTTTGTTTCTGTTCTTCATTTATTTTTTGAAACTAGAAAAAGAAGAAAAACACCAATTTTCCCCAATCAATTCTAAAGGGTTTTATTGCTTTCTTCGATTATATTATTTGGAAATGTCAAAAAAAAGAGGATTTTATGAGGTGTAGACCACGTCCACCTTTTTCTTTGACATTCGAATGCAAAAGAAAAATAAAGAAAAAAAAAAACTGTTTTGTACGTCAAGAAGTTATGTCACCTCTCCCCCCCCATTCCCTTTTCTTTGGGGTCCTTTTTTCATCAAAACGGTGTTATTTCCTTCTGTGGTCCGCTTAAAACGGACAAAAGAGTTCTGTATCCTTTCAATGAAGTGCTCTCTCTGGGGAGGTTACGCAAAAAGCTGTATTTTGCGTATGGATGTGCCACAGTACTTCCTCAAAACCCCTCTCCCCCCCTCCCCAATCCACCACAAAAAAAAAACTACCTAAATTTCTAACAGGAATGCCGCAACGTCTCACAATGGCATAACGTTTGTACTTTCCCTAGTATTTTCATTTTCAGGCACCTCTTTAGCCCCCCATAACTATTTTGTATCTTTGTTATCTTTGAGTACATTGCGTTTCCATTACGATGCAGGTTCCTAAGCATTGGAGCTCACCACGTGGCCGTGGGCGTAGAGGATGGGCGATACGGTACATCTCGGTTCTCATTGCTGCGGTGTTGTTGCTGAACTTCGCAGGGTTGCGTCTTTTCGATACCCACCCAAGCGTGCTGACAGGCTCGCACCCATACCACTTCCCACTGTATTGGGAGCACATATCCACTATAGACCGTAGTATCACACCCTTCGAACGTTCTATCATGCTCGTCTGGCGCGAAAAGCACGAAGCCGACAACGTCTTCAACTACAAGCTTGGCAGTGAAAAAGAGCCTTTAGAGTGCAGGGAGGTGGGTGACAGATTAGGTATAAATCCACATTATTCCCAACCCCAACTCGCATTATTTTCACAACACAACAGGCATGATTGCGCAGGCTGCCTTAGGGCGTTCTGGGAAGCGTAATATGAACCGCACTCAGATTACTAGCGTAAAGGCGGAGATCACGCCTGGCAGCTTTACCTTTAGAAAGGCGTATGGACGGGAGGTGCTAGGCACCTTTCAGGGTGGGCAGGAGGATGTGCTGCATATGCAGTC
Source organism: Rhynchopus sp. YZ270_cl-10 (assembly GCA_964035575.1). Classification (NCBI taxonomy): domain Eukaryota; phylum Euglenozoa; class Diplonemea; order Diplonemida; family Diplonemidae; genus Rhynchopus; species Rhynchopus sp. YZ270_cl-10. The sequence goes on from OZ037913.1 coordinate 771,996, forward strand.
GTACCCCGAAGGTGAGAAGCTCGGTGCCATAAAATCGATCCAGCCCAGCCTCAACCTCCTCATCGTCAACACAAACCCCTTCGGCGCGTTCCACACGCTGCTCGTGCCGCGATGGGGAGAGGACCTCCCACAAGAGCTGACCCTCTACGCACTGCACCTCGGGATACAGTACTCCGCGCAATGCTCGGGGTATCAGAAGCTGGTCTTCAACAGCATCGGTGCGGGGGCGTCGATTAACAATCTTCATTGGCAGGTTTGTTGTTTTACTTGGAAGAATACTTCACCCAATCGTACCAGCTATTCTTGCGGCATCGATCCTTTGTTTCTGCTCACCCATTTTTCGATCGCAAGGGCCATTTCGTGCGTTATTTCTGTCGGTCAACGTGGTACCCACTCAACTTGGGCTCGCTTTTCCGATTTTGTTTCTCGAATGAGAGATCATCGCTCCAATCGTAAGCTGCGTTCAACAATATCCTTCCTTCCCCTGTTATCAAGATCAGGTGGCGACCGTGAAAGTCCTGTTTTAAACATTATGGGCAGACCCTACCGAGCTTCGGCGGATTTTTGACACCACAAAAAACCCTGTCTTTTCTGTATCAGTGCCTGCGTCCCAGAGGCGTTTGCACTATCAACCTCACTTTCTTTTCTTTTTTTTTTTTTACAGGCATTCCACATGGCAAAACCGCTTCCCATTGAAAACGCTCGCACCATCGCCCTTCCACACCAACACCGCAAGCAGTTTGGGATAGCTGAGGTGGAGGGGTGGCCGATCAAGGCTTATGCCGTGACGGCTTCGGACAAGGAGGTCTTGGGGATTGTTGCGTTTGGGATTGTGAAGGAGCTGTCTGAGAGGAATATTGCGCATAACTTGCTTGTTGTGGATGGGGCGCGGACGGTCTACATTGTGCCGCGTACGATCGGATGGTTTCCAGATACGTCCAAGAAGCAGATCGCTGCCATGGAAGTAATGGGGTTCTTTGTGATCCCGAACCGTGAGGAGTACACCTCCCTCGATGCCCACGAGGCGCACACCTTCCTCCAGCGTGCGAAGCTTGCGGAGGACATACCCGTCACAGACATTGCGGAAAGTGCCTACAATGACGTTTATCGATCTGCCTCATCCTTCTCTGCCCCAAAACGGAACAGATAGAATTTTTTGTTAAAAATCTAGATTAGGTAGCGTGTAGAATGTATACATCAATCTCAAGAAATGGGGGGAAAAAATGTGCAACACAATACGATTGCATTTAACCTTGGCATTTTGGGAGAGCGAAAGGGTGAGTGATGGAGAGGGGAACATCGAACTCTCTCCCCCAAAACCTACCGTTTTAAAAAATAGTTTTCCCACTGTAACCGCGAGGTAGGCAGAGGGAGTAGTGTGCGTATGGGGGATGATGTGTGGTCCCTGGTGAGAGGTGCCAGGATAAATTTACAAAGAAAAAAATGAACCTAAGTGTGTATCTTTTCTTCTCGAATGTGATCAAAGGTGACTAAGCACGAGAGAAGCTTAGGATCATCTTATAAACTTTTCTTTCTTTTTTTCCACCCCCTTCCCCCTTCCCCCATCAACCCTCCCACTCTACCTCCATACCTCCAGAACAAAACTCAACAAAAACACACAATGTGAAAAAGGTGGAGGGTTTTTTTTTCCCTTTTCAATTTTATTCCCCTCCCTCCCCCCTTGTCAAACCGCTCTCTCTTTTTTCTTCTTTTTCCTCCTTTCCCTAAATGGTTCGGGTCTCCCTCTTCGACCAGATTACCAATGCAGGCAAGCCTGCGCAGGATAGCTCTGATGGTGTCGACTTTTCGGACCTTATCCCCGACTATGAAGACTTCTCCACAGAGGCGCAACTCATCCTGGAGTCCTTTGAGGAGGAAGGGGTGAAGCCTTTGGGTGGCGAAACGTCGTTGGTTGCGAAGAAGATCCCAACATTGCAGAGTAGATTGGATCAAGAGGCACCACAGTGTCATGTTTCACCTTCGAAGCTTCCGAAGCCCTCAGGAAGGCGGCATACTGTGCGTGAAGACCTGACAGTGGATATATCAGAGAATGATGATTTTGAAGGGTCGCATCCGGTACTTCAGAGGATTCTGCATCCGGAACGTCCGTCGGCAGCGTTGCCAGAATTGCAGAGGCGGCAAAGTTCCATGATATGTGTCAGGAAGCCAGTTGTCCCAACGTGCTCGACGTTGCGTGTCGCAATAGATGAATTAGAGGAAGGTTTGCTAGCATTAAAGGCTCGTCCGCTAAGAACAGTGAAGCGGGTAGTGCAAATGGCAGACCCTGTGCAAGTAAAGGATTTTTGTTTGATAAATAAGGTGAACATTGCGGAGGCGGTGCGGGCGAGGAGGGTGCGGGCTCCGAAGGTATTTTTGGCGTGTTGTGTGTTTTTTTCACTACTTTCAATCTTATTTCTTCTTTTTGCAGATCCCCTGCGCAGTACAAAAGGCTGTCACCCGCGAAAAGCACCGCCGTGAAGTAGAAGGCCGTCGTGACGCAGTGCTCAACAGCAAGCTCTCGGACGGATGGACCGCACAACAAAAGGTCCGTCAAGCCGAGTACGAAACCAAACTCCACGCACAACGCGCCCAGGCCGCCTGGCGGCAGGTACGATGGACGGGCCTGCTTCTTGTTCTCCGCTTTCCTCGCATTCTTGACTCAAAACACCAGGGCACTCTCGAGCTTCTCTATTTGGGCGCTTTGACCAAGGCGAGAGACACCCTTTTAAATAAATTCATTCCTCTTTGGAGGGCCTGCCGCAAACGCAAACTGAAGAAGAACTTCTTTGTAATAACAAGGGTGGTGTGCGCTGTGGTGGTGTGGAAGCGGTTTATGCGGGACGCTGTTGCGAATCGGGTCGTTGATTTCCTTAAACGGTACACAACGGACACGACACTTGCCATGAAAAGATTTCATAGGGTCACACGGCGCGCACAGATGATCGCGATACAGTGCTTACGAAGGAAGCGTGCCTACCATCGGATGATTCTACGCTGGTTCATGCTTTGTGAGGCCTGGCTCATTCTCCAGAACGTCAATTCCTATGCGCAACACCTCCCCAACCGCGACGAAGTTCTCGCCTCTGCCAAAACCATGCGCTGCTTCATGCTAAAACCCGGTCACCGCATCCGCTTCGAACACCGCCTCGTCATCTCCGCCCTCCCACCCCTCGCCACCTATCGACAATTCTACCGCAGTGACATCCCCGCCCCCAGGCCAGGTCTCACTATCCATGAAGAATATGTCTCGCAACATCGAATAAAGACATTAATAAGGAAACTCCGAAACCACGTGTACATCCGGTTCTCTCGCCCCAGGATCCGCGCGCGAACAGCGAAGATTCATGAAAGAAAGGAGCTTCTCCGGAGTGTGATGCATGATACGCAGAAGAGACAGGCTGCGCAACGGCAGCTCCTTCCGAATCCGCCGAACCGGTTTGCGAAGGCTGAAAGCAAACGCACCCTGATGATGGTTGTGTCCGCAGTGGTCAACCCGTTGCGTGACTTTGAAATGCTCCCCCCAGCGCTTTCCGCCCTACGTCTCGCCCCAGAGGCCCGCGAGAAGCTGGTCCACTCCCTGTACAATCAGTTCATCTCCGGGACCAGTGGTGATGAAATCCAAGACCGCATTGCCTACACCCTGCAAATGCGTCTGCGCCGCTTCTTCCGAACCGGTGAAGACGTCAAAGCCCCTGAATTCAAAAAAAAGGAGCTCAGAACACTAGAAAATGAGGACGAGATGGTACACCGCATCCGCCGTGCCCTAACAGAGTCCCTAATGGAACGGAAAGTGTCGAATATGATGACATAATTCGGATGTCTGGCTTTCGTGGGAGCTACCACAGCAGTACGAAAGAAGCGAGGAAAGTCCCCAAATAAATCTAAATTTAAAAAATGGTGTCGAATATCGCAAAATAAAACAAATAATAGAGGTTTTCCGACCCTTTTTAAAGTTAGTTTTTGCAGCATTTCTAGCTCCTGTTTTTGCACTTTTTTTGATTTTTTGCCTCAAATAATAATTTTCCCCTCATATCTCCTTTATCCACCATAAACCCAAAATCAATTTCCCATAAATTCCACCCCCCCCCAGGACACAACACAACACAACACCACATATGTGATAAAAAAAATACAAATGGCTTGCTAGCCCTTTTCTGTTACTCCTACTATAGGCTTCTACCTGGAGCTTTTCCTGCTCCCCTTTGTTTTTCTTTCTTCCTAGCACTAGCCCCTCTGTGACAAGATGAGTCTTTCTTTCGGTGGGAGTCGGCGTGTGGGTTTGGGCCAGCGGGGGGTACATAGGGAGGGTGCGTTCATCACAGACACACCCGTTGCGCAGTACCCGTCTCCGGAGTGGGATGGTGTGCGTGGCTTTGAGAATCTGATGCTTGAGCTGGAGGGCGACATACGGCGTGTGCTTGCCTGGACTGCAGTGCGGCCACGCACGGCCACAGCATCGCCTCCGCGACATTCGGATCCCTTCACAAACCTTGAGGTATTCCTTTTTGTGTATTTTTTGGAGTTGGAAAGGAGCGATTTTTTTTTGGAGAGATTTTATTAAAAAAACACCTCACGCAGATCACACCCCTGCACTTTGAGGAGCCAGAACCCCTCTCCGACTGCACGGAGCTGACGTGGTTGACAACACCACCTTCCTCTGTGGTGCACCCACCACGGCATTCACACCCGAACCCGCATAGCAGCAGCGGCGCACGGATGAGCGTCCCTGGGGGACGTGTACCTTCCGCTTCGGCACCTATTGCACGGGGCCTACCGGTACGTCCGCCAACGCAGGGGCATGGGGTGCGGGGCAAGCCTCTGTCCGCACCGCACGCAGTGAAGCCTAGCCTACCGCAACCACATGAGATCCCTCACACACAGCCCTCCGCACAGCGCTCTGCAACAGTATCGGTACCCCCGCCACGACGGACGGACATCGCAGGGCGTGGTGGTGGTGGTGGTGGTGGTGTGCACCGCCCCTCCCCTCGCAGCGACTCCGGCGAAAATGTGATGAAACGCTCGCTGACGTGGAACGGCGACACCCAGAAGTACTATTCCATGTACAAAGCACGGCGGGACAACATCAAGAAAATGAAGCACGACTCTTTAGAAGGCATTCCCGCACCACGCCCGATCCGCGCAGGGGTTGGAACCCCACCTCTCCCGCCGGCACCACAGCAACCACCACCACAACCTACACACGAATCGCCCATTAAACGCGACACAACAACAAAACCTCATATCCAGAGTGCAAAGCGCGTTCCAGAGGCAAAAAGGGTGGAGAAGAAGGAACACAAAAAGGTGGTTCCATTTTCCGATGCGCGGAGGAGTGGTGGTGGCGCTGTGCGGCACGTTGTTCCTGGGAGGACGTCTGGTGGGTCTGCGTCGGGAGGAGGAGGAGGAGGCGGAGGCGGAGGTGGTGGAACTACTGCTGCAGCGCAAGTACACCTTGCGCACAGAGTCCCCCCTCCACCACCCCTGAAGGAGGTGCGTCAAGACAGCGCCCGCGGGAAGCGCCCAACGTTCGCACTCTCGGAAGAGGATTCAAAGCTGACGTCGTTGGATGAAGCGAGGAAGTTGCGGAGAATGCAGCGTGACGCCTTGTCGACGCCATCAGGTATGGAGGGGAGGGGGTGCGTTTTGTGTCAAAAAATAATGTCTGCAGGAAAGAAAAAGTTCGCGCGTCTTGAAACGCAAAAGCAGTGGAACGCTGGCGACACAAAGACCATGCGGCGCCATATGTTTCAAACCCCGACAGTATGTGCAAAATCATCAAAAAAAAAAAAAAGACAAAAACAAAAAAAACGAAAATTACCCACAACAGTCCGGTCCGAAAGCTTACCTATCGTTCCCTGCAGCTGCGGGCATGGCGAAGAGACGTAAAAACTCAAGGGCAAATGCTGTCTAGGTACCAACCGCGGACTGTGTCATGTGCCCAGAAGGTCGTTCGTTTCATCAAGTTCTCCGCCCTTTTACCGGTGTACCGGTCATGTACTATGGTACACTGTAACAAGAGGGCTGTTGTATTTTAAGTCTTTTTTTTTGAATCTATTTTTCTGTCCCTGAGTACCCTCCCACCCAAATAAACCACCTTGTTTCTTTTTCTTCTTCTTTTTTGTTCGAAAAAACAGTCAGATTTAGTGTTGTATCTGGTAACAGTATTTTTGGGTGCATCCAAAAAAAATGCATGACGCATTGGTGCGATTATTGTTTTGTACAAAAGAAGTGAAAAAGCTGTTTCTTATTTCACACAATGGCCTTATTGCTCAGTTAACCGAGCTTCTTTTCAGGGGGTTTTGTGTTCAGCCAATTTGTAATTTTCCATTACACTAGGTAAAATACACTTATTCCCGAAGTATTCTCGTTTTTTTTTAAATATTTTATCAGTGTCTGCGTCCGCCGATGAACGGTGAGGCGTTTTCACTTTCAACTGCTCTTTTTCCCCCTCTTTTGATGTCGACGCACAGAGAGGCTTTCCGTTCATTGTACCAAGTTTTTTTTTTCCTCTTTGCCGCCACTATCATTGCCTCGTCTTTTATAAAAGATCGTGCAAAAAACAATAAGGTTGTCTTTGTATTCTGTAGTCTAGTGTGTGCTCTCGCGCACCTCCCTTACCCTCTTCCCGCGCCCCATTTAACTGTTTAAACACAAACCCCTGTTCAAGGACAATAGGAAAACCAATTCTTTTTTTATAAAACAGTGTAGTTGTGAAGGGATGGGGATGGGTGGGTGGTGGTATTCTTGAGATATGGAGTGGGTGGGATGGGAAATCTGAACGAAGAGAGAACCAATAAGGAGTATAACACATGAAACCCCCGACGTTCCCCCCTTCCGTTTGGTCATTTCCGCCCCACCTCCCTTACCCCAATTTAATCCTCACACAGAACACTTTTATACTACCTTCAAGCTTCCCCCTAATAAAATGCCTACCGGAATCCTGAACGGACACGCCTTCTCGCAGCCCGGACGCTCTGTTGCGTGGTTCGCTGTCTACGCAAAGTCTGACATTGAGGTTCGCCCTGTCGAATTTGTGAAGGGCGAGCAGAAGCACCCTGACTACGTTGCGAAGTTCCCCTCTGGCCAGGTCCCTACGTACGAGGAGGGCGACTTCTACTTGGAGGAGAGCAGTGCAATCATTCAGTACCTTGCCGATGGGCACGCCATTGTGCCGAAGGACAAGAAGCAGCAGGCAAAGGTGCAGCAATACATTGCAGCGAACCTGGCCAAGGTGCGCAAGCTCACTGTGGACCTCGTTCGCCCCGTCCTTTTTGCCAAGCCAGAGGAGGTTGCCGCAGTGGCCAAGAAGGGTATCGAGGAAGTGACCCCGGTCCTGAAGGCATACGACGCACTTCTCGCAAAGCAGAGCTTCGTGGCAGGTGACACCCTCTCGCTTGCGGACTTCCTTTTCACCCCGGAGGTGGACCAGCTCATCATCGTGAAGGATGCCATTGGAGAGAACGTGCTTGCAGCGTACCCCTCCATCCTGGCTTACCTTGAGCGTCTGAACGAAGTGGAAGGGTACACTGCGAACTTTGCGGCTGCAGGCGCATGGCTAACAGCGCTGAAGGCTTCTGCGTGAAGAATCAAGTGTTCCCTTGCTCTGCCTTGAGAGTCTTATGATTATGTCTCGTAACCCCCCCTTTTCCCCCCGCAGAGAAGGAGCGATGTGTACCGTATCCATACAAATTATTGACCGGAAAAAAGGTCGAACTCCCAGAAAAATCCTGAACATATTTACGGTCAAACATACGGTCGATAACTTGTACGAATACAGTAGTTTTCTTTCTCTTTGATCCTGCGCAACGGCTAGCAAAGCTTAGGATCACACCAACTCTTGTATATTTTTTATTGCGTTTTATTTTAGTTTTCAAGGTGGCTGAGCACAAGAGGCTTAGGACCATCTTACCAACCTTGTCCTTTGAGATGTAAGAGGCACAGTCTTCTTACACCTTTTCTTTATTAAGCTCTTATTTTGGAGGAATGTTCCGTGTACTCCGACTCCATTTTTGTTATTAGATGTGTGTGTGTGCACAAGAAGGCACACTTCATCTTTTTCACAGTTTCTTTTATTTTAATTTCGGCCCCCCCTTTTTTGTTTTCGTGATGAATGTGCATGAAAAACACATTCATCTTACATTTTTTTTCTATTTTGCATAGCTGTCAATTTATTGAACGCACATGTTGCAATAATTTTATAGCTTTCCTCTTTAATATTTCTTAGCTCTGAAGGGAGGACGAACTACGAACCCCCTTCCGTGGCGCAAAAAATATAGAGGAGCTTCAACCAATTGGGCAGGGCACTCCGTTCCCTAAAAAAGGAATGGAAAAATTTTTTTCGATAAAAAAAAAGCTTCCCCACTTTATTGCATCTTGCTGTGTCTGGCTCTACGCACCCGCTTTTATTGACCGAAGAAACATAGTGAAACCTGAAAAATATAGGTTAATTCTTGCCGTAAAAAAGCAAGCCAAAGAGCAAGCGTTTGCGGGTAATTGTCTTACTGTCACAGTAGGATTCCCAGAGAACGGTCACCTGACAAGTGCAAACCCTTCTTGAGGCTGACTAAGCAGAGACTTCGGTTTATTTCATCAGATGTTTTCTTCTCGTTTCTCCTCCTCGCAAACTCTCCCTTTAAATACTCACACAGAACACTTTTATACTACCTTCAACCTCTCTCCTAATAATGCCGACCGGAATCCTCAACGGACACGCCTTCTCGCAGCCCGGACGCTCTGTTGCGTGGTTCGCTGTCTACGCAAAGTCTGACATTGAGGTTCGCCCTGTCGAATTTGTGAAGGGCGAGCAGAAGCACCCTGACTACGTTGCGAAGTTCCCCTCTGGCCAGGTCCCTACGTACGAGGAGGGCGACTTCTACTTGGAGGAGAGCAGTGCAATCATTCAGTACCTTGCCGATGGGCACGCCATTGTGCCGAAGGACAAGAAGCAGCAGGCAAAGGTGCAGCAATACATTGCAGCGAACCTGGCCAAGGTGCGCAAGCTCACTGTGGACCTCGTTCGCCCCGTCCTTTTTGCCAAGCCAGAGGAGGTTGCCGCAGTGGCCAAGAAGGGTATCGAGGAAGTGACCCCGGTCCTGAAGCATTACGACGCACTTCTCGCAAAGCAGAGCTTCGTGGCAGGTGACACCCTCTCGCTTGCGGACTTCCTTTTCACCCCGGAGGTGGACCAGCTCCTTCTCGTGAAGGATGCCATTGGAGAGAACGTGCTTGCAGCGTACCCCTCCATCCTGGCTTACCTTGAGCGTCTGAACGAAGTGGAAGGGTACACTGCGAACTTTGCGGCTGCAGGCGCATGGCTAACAGCGCTGAAGGCTTCTGCGTGAAGAATCAAGTGCTCCCTTGCTCTGCCTTGAGAGTCTTATGATTATGTCTCCATAACCCCCTCCCCTTTTCCCCCGCAGAGAAGGAGAGATGCGCAGTTCTCTTTCTCTTTGTTTTATTGGATCCTGAGCAATGGCTAGCAAAGCTCAGGATCACACCACTCTTCGATATTTTTTTTCCCCCGCGGAGTGTCAGTGCCTGCGTCCCAGAGGCGTTTGCACTATCAACTTCACTTTTTTTATACTGTGTTTTATTTTTTATTCCTACGAAGCTCAGGCCTTTTGCTAACCATCATGCCATCGTGCCACGTTTTTGGGCGTTTTTTATTTTTTTTTCCATCATGCCACCATCATGCCACGGGGGGTGGTGGGGCAGGGCTTTCGCTATCCATCACCTGGGGATTTCCCCCCCAGATGGCATGATGGCATGATGGCATGATGGCATGATGGCATGATGGCATGATGGCATGATGGCATGATGGCATGATGGCATGATGGCATGATGGCATGATGGCATGATGGCATGATGGCATGATGGCATGATGGCATGATGGCATGATGGCATGATGGCATGATGGCATGATGGCATGATGGCATGATGGCATGATGGCATGATGGCATGATGGCATGATGGCATGATGGCATGATGGCACGATGGCACCTTACAATTTTTCTGCTCGCTGCGCTCGCGGAGGTGTACCTAAAAATTTTTTTCTGCTCGCTTCGCTCGCTGTACGCTATTTTCTTCCTGCCTACGGTGCCATTTTACAATGTCTAAGGGGATTCCCTTGCATTTTGCAGCCAGAAATGAAACTTGACCCAAGCTGCAAAAAATTGACCATTCTTATTTCAAAGCAACCCAACCGTTGCAACAGCCCCTGCTTCTGGAAGACGTATTGATTTTGTACGGTTAGTGTACGTAAGGCGCAAGACCAAGGACCGTTAATAAAGGATTATATTCCGTTTTTTGTTTATATCTCGCAAAGCTGACCCTTCGCCTCTCCACCCTGTGGCTGGCAGGGAGGCGCGCGCGAAGCGCGCGACGACCGCTTTCACCAGGCGGGAAAGCTCGGAATGTACTTTTTTTTCCAGGAAATTATTTTTTTTTTTGACCATCATGCCATTCAGGGGGAAAATCCCAAAGTTAGCAAAAGGCCTGTACGAAGCTTGCTCGCAGGAGAAATAGTATTATCGGGTACGGTCGCCAGATCATCCCTCAAACAGGAGGGTTTGTGCAATCAACGAAACAACTTTGCTTACCTACCGATCCTATTTTAGTTTTCAAGGTGGCTGAGCACAAGAGGCTTAGGACCATCTTACCAACCTTGTCCTTTGAGATGTAAGAGGCACAGTCTTCTTACACCTTTTTCTTTGTTTTAGCTCTTTGGAGGAATGTTCCGTGTGGACGTACTCCGACTCCATTTTTGTTATTAGATGTGTGTGTGCACAAGAAGGCACACTTCATCTTTTTCACGATTTCTTTTATTTTAATTTCGGCCCCCTTTTTTTTTTGTTTTCGATGTGATGTGCGCGAAAAGCACATTCATCTTACAAGTTTTTTCTTTTATAGCTTTCCTCTTAAATATTTCTTAGCTCTGAAGAGAGGACGAACTACGAACCCCCTTCCGTAGCGCAAAAAAAATATTCGGGGGGAGCTTCAACCAATTGGGCAGGGCACTTCCCTTTCCCTATGAGGTGTGGGCACTTCAGTATTTGTCGTTAGTAGGACTTATAATGATTAAAAAAGCTGCCCCACTTTATTGCATCCTGCTGTGTCTGCCCCTACCCTCCCGCTTTTATTGAGACAAACAAAATAGGTTAATTCTTGCCGTAAAAAAAACAAGCGAAGAGCGTTGGGGGGTAATCGTAATTCTATCGCAGTAGGATTCCCAGAGAACGGTCAACTGACTGAGGTGCAAGCCCTTCTTTTAGGATGACTAAGCAGAAACCTTTTTCTTCAGACTCATCACTTTTATCAGATTTTTCTTTTTCTCCTCTCCCCTCTTCACCCTCATAACAGGAACACCCCCATCCCCCTAACCCCTTTTTTCTGCAAAACAAAAAAGCGTTTTTTTTTTCTTGAGTTTCCCTTTCCAATGGGTTGTTGTGCGTCGCAACAAAAGCCGAAGGGGGCTGAGGAGAACGCGAAGGGAGATAGTTCTAAGAAATGCCCCCCTATTCCACCGGGGAGGCAGGCATCTGCGAGGGGGTCTGGGGAGGTGGTGCGGCTGAGTGAGGGTGGGTCGCATCCACAGCGTCAGGGGAGCAGCAGTGATAACGACAACAACAGCAACAACAACAACAACAACAACAACAACAATACCCCCGCCAACGGAAGCTCCCCACACACCAGACCAGAACGACACACGAAGAGCACCACGTCCCCCACTGCCGCCCCCCAACCCCGCCGTGTCGGACGACGCGGGTCCTCTTCCAAAGCTCCCCCCCAACGAGAGCCGCAGTCCAACAAAACCACTGCCACAACAGACGAACTCCTGAGAATGGCAGAGCAAGCGGTACGGGGGTCAGAAGAGATGCGTGACCTTGAAGAGGATGAGGTGGAGGTGCCGCAACAACACTGAATCATCTTTTATAAATCTCAAATCGTTTTTTTATTATTCAGGTTTGTAGAGCCTGAAGGGGATTTTTTTTTTGATTTTTTTGGGGAAATTCATGGGGTTGGGGAGAGGGGTGGAAAACTTTTCGCGTGTGGTGTGTTTTTTTTTTGAGGCATTTTGCACATTTTTTTTTTTTTATTCGTAGGGGGAATGGGATGGATGGGATGGGGTGGAGGGTGGGGTAATGGTGGCAGTATTGTGATGGGAGCCCATTGGAATGCGCAAAATCAATACACGATGTATTTTGATGTATTTTGCGTATTCCAATGGGCTCCCATCACAATACTGCCACCATTAGGGTTGGGGGGTGGGACACTTTCTGTATGTCTGCTTTCTTCTTAGTACTCAAAAAAAACAACAATCAAAACTTTCCATTATCTGAGAGTGAAAAAAAAAGAATAAAAGAAAATAACAACTCGGAGATTTGACACCTTCACGAGAGCGGGATCCGTCTTATGTACTTACAGTTCTTTCAGTAGCATTTTTTTTTTTTTTTTTTGTTTGTCCGTCTCAAAAACACAACAAAAAATGCTCTCACACCATCGGTTATTTAATTACAACCAGGAAACGAATCATTCGCCAATTGATCTCTTTTTTCGCCATTTCTCGGAATTTAACAATAAGGGAGGTTTCCCGTTGAAAGCTACCAAAGATAGTGTCTGGAGGGGGGAAAAAAACTGTTGTTTTTTGACACATAAAAAAAGGTAGTAATTTTCAAGGGAGGAAACCGCGAATTTTGTTCTCTGGGATTTTATCGTTGGTTTTTTTTTTCTCTTCCGTTTGTCTGATTTTCTTCACATTTTATATTATTATGTATAAAAAAATGCGTTTCTTTGGGCCAAAAAATATGCACATTTTTTTTTTTCTTTTCACGGTGGTTCGATAACCCACAGTGTCGGTGCCTTGCGTCTTAGAGGCGTTTTGCACTATCAACTTCACTTTTTTAAAAATTTTCTTTTTCCCCCTCCCATCGTCGTTCAACAGTCTTACTCTGGGCAATGTGTTCCGTCACAGCCGTCGTCTCTCCGCAAGCTGTTTACAAGCTTTCATCACCCCTCTATTATCTCGCTGCTTTCTTCCCCTTATGTTTTTTTTGTGTACTTTCATCCGGATGGCTGGCGTATGTGGGTCAGTCGGAGGTGCCTGAATCAACTACAGTTTTTTTTTTTTTTTTACCCCACGGAGTGTCAGTGCCTGCGTCCCAGAGATGTTTTGCACTATCAACTCCACCCCCCCCCTTTTTGTTTATTTGCAAGTAGTCAAGGGATTTCCCTCTGATTTTTAGTGCCCTGCGTCCGCCGATGAACGGTGAGGCGTTTTGCACAACTTTTTTTTGCTTTTTTTTAAAAAGCTGATGGACAAAAAAATATTCCATATTTCAAAAGAATTTGTTTTCTTCATCATTTTCTCCCCCATTGGATTATTTGACATGAATGGGTGTGATTTTTATCAAATAATCTGCCTTCCTTCCCCACCACTAGAAATCTTGAACGATGTAGGTTCACACACAGCTGTTTTGTGACCATTCATCTCAAGTATCTCTCTATTTTTTTATTATTATTTTGCGAAAAAATTGTATAGTGAAAACGACTGTCTACGACAGCCTTCCACTACCAACAGATTATCAAAAAAAGAAAAATCAAATAAAAAGATGCGTACCGTGCGTGTGTGTATGGGTCAATATGTCTCGAACTGAAAACTAAAAGGTCCTGCCTTCCTTTAAAAAAAAAAACACAGTGGATATTGCACAAACTGTGGCAACACAACCGAGGCAACTACACTACTCCAACAATTTATCAAAAAAAAGGCAACGACAAAACCCCATCTTATTCCCATATTAAAATGGTAAAATCGGAGATGTCCGGTGTCTGCGTCCACAGAGGCGTTTGCACTTTCAACAATCGTTTTTTTTTGTCTCTGTATTGCTGGGGCTGCGCTGGACGGGTTTCGTTTTCCCCCCCTCCAAAAATAAAAACTTGGAACATTATTCCAGTTGTCTGCAAGCGCCAGACCCAAACTTTTCTCGCCCGGGCCTAATTACCCTGGGTATCCAATGATCCCCGTTTTCGCTACCTGAGTGGAGGGCGGGAGGGAGTAGAGCGTAGTAACGGTCTCCACGAGAGATAGACGAGGAACGGGCTGCGTGGAGATCACACGAAAAAAAAAAAAAAGAGAGCGAGGTGTCTATACACAGTCGTCAATTTATCAATTTATCAAACTGAACTGCAACAACACTGTTTTTAATGACAGTTTTCGTAGAACGACGATATGGCCTGGGGAGAAAAGGGGGTGGGGGTGGGAAGAGGGGTTTCACTGTGCGGTAGTCAGCCCAACGACAACTCGAATGTCATGTGACAATGCTCGTTGAGTTGACAACCCCTGGGGTTGTCATTTACAGCCTTATTGCACGGAATGCCTTGCGGCAGTCATTTTTTGGGTTGTTAATGAGTCTAGGGTTGTCATAATTATGACAAGCCATTTGCGTTGTCACTACGTTGTCATTGGCTGACTACCACACCGTGATGGGAGGAGGGGTGTAGGCCAGCTGTCAACAGCCATACCTTTCATCAATTAAAACTCCCACTCATATTCGTTATTTTTGTTGTTCTCTTCATTTCTTACTGTATTTCTTCACATGCTCGAGTCTGGTCTTTTCTTGGTATAGGTGTAAAGCGGAAACGGGGCCTTCAAAAGGGGCTGGGGTATTTTTGATATGGGGTGTATTTCATCTGTCAAGTTTTTTTTTTTTATATTTCAAGTTAAATTTTGATCACCTTACTTTTCAACCTTTTTATTCCCTTGCGTTATAGGTTCCCAATCAACTTTCTTGAGGGTTGTGAATCTGATATGCTCATCCATCAAGGGAAACGGGGGGTTTTTTTTTGGGGGGAATAGTCAGTTATACCCTACCCTTTAAATAGAGTAAGACATACCTGATTATTCCCCTTTTTTTAAAAAACTTTTGGAGCTATTGAGGGCATGTTTTTACCATTATATCTTCTATTCAGTAGAATAGTTAGTATATGAAACAATGTTTTTACCATACCAAAAAGATATTTCAGACACACACACTATGCTTTAAAAATAAACAGAACCAAGAAAAAAAAATTTCGATGTGACTAACTGGGGGGGAGCTATTAAAGTATACGTATACTTTATTCGGCGGGAATTACTGCTTAAATGGCCAAAAAACGAAAAGGGGGGGGGGGGGGGTAGGTGGGGGCAAAACCCCTATTTTTTTGAGGCATTTCGATTTTTTTGGATTTACGTGCAAAGTACCCGCAAACCACCGAAAATTTCGGGTCAGAGATGGTTTTGGGGTGTGGTTTGGGGGTGTTCTATAGGTGAGACACCCCAGAGATACAAAAAAATGGAAAAAAATAGCAAAAATAGACCATTTTGGCCGTTTGGGCCATTTTGGTCAAATGGCCATTTTTGACCAATATTTCAAAAAAAAAAGCAAAAATTTGTCATCATTAGGCCTGTCTGGGCACAAATATGCCCCAAAAATGTCCCGCGAGTCCATTCCGACCTGTTTTGAACACATTTATCGCCTTTTTTGGTGTTTTTTTGGTGTTTTGAGGTCAAAAAAGATCCCCTGACTATCCCCTGGCAGCCCTGGGCCGCGACTTGCGCCCTGCTTTTGGACCCCCTCTGGGCCAAAAAATGGGTGAAAACCCTCGAAAAAGCACTCCGGGGACCCAGATAGTTCCATATATCCACCAGAAACCCACCCAAACACCTCAAAAACATGCCAGAAAAATATTTTCAAAAACACACTTTTTTCAAAAAGTTCATCTGGGCAGGTTCCATAATGACTTATTTGAAAAAGTGTGTTTTTGAAAATGTTTTTCTGACATGTTTTTGAGGTGTTTTTGAGGGTGTGCGGTGGAAATTTGGAACTATCTGGGCTCCCAGAGTGCTTTTTCGGAGGTTTTCGCCCATTTTTTGGCCCAGAGTGGGTCTAAAAGCAGGGCGCAAGTCGCGGCCCAGGGCTGCCAGGGGATAGTCAGGGGATCTTTTTTGACCTCAAAACACCAAAAAAAACACCAAAACAAGTGCCTAAAGTGTCCAAAACAGGTCGGAATGGACTCACAGGACATTTTTGGGGTAGTTTCGTGCCCAAGCAGCTGTCATGATGTCGAAATTTTGCTGTTTTTTTGATTTTTTTCTCAAAAAATGGCCATTTTACCCAACATGGCCAAAACCGTCAAAAGCCACTTTTTCACTATTTTTTTTGCATTTTTTCATATTCTGAGGTGCCCTAATCATGGATTTTCGGGTCTCAGGGTGTTTCTGACCCATTTCTGGGGGGTATGAGGGGTGTTGACAGGTTTTTTGCTCACAAAACCACTTTTTCCAAAAATGCCTCACCCGTCCTGAAGGTTTTGCCCCCCCCTAGGCATACTGTGCAGGCGAGCCGTTTTTAGGCGAGTTTTTCGTTTTCCTGATTTTCAGGAAAAACTCGCCAAAAACTCGCCCTACTCGCCCATTACTCGCCTATTACTCGCCAAAACTCGCCAAAAACTCGCCAAAACTCGCCTAAACTCGCCAAAAACTCGCCTAAACTCGCCTAAACTCGCCCACATTTGGGTGCAAATCCTGGTGCACATACGCACCTTGGGGGTGAAAATGTGCACCAGGATGTGAAAATGGAGGGCGGGGGTGACTGATGACAACATGCCACTCGAAAACACACAAAAAAATTGAAATTGTGTCACTTGTACGTCTAAAGGCAACCATGTCACGGCAGTGGCTGACAGGCATGTATGTAAACATTTGCTCCAGGGGAAGATCCAAGCGTGCCATAGATCCCGGGGGACAAGACGTGCTACAATCCGGAGGATGACGAAGACATGAGCCGGGGCTACACTCGCTATACAACAATGTCCTCGCCATGCCGGTAAATGGCAACCCTGCAGGCCACCCCTTGGCGGTATTCCTCCACGACTACATCGCACCCATCTGTGCAAGCTTCATGGATCCGCAGAAGGTACAGCTGGACTGGTGGTACTGGTTGTGGAAGCCTACAAAGCAAACTGTAGAGGTCTTGTTCAAGTGGAACGAAAAAATTTTTCTCTTCAAAACTCAAATTTCCCTCATATTTTCGTGTGTACACTTTTCCCAAGGTAAAATCCCTACCAAAAAAAAAAACTCGCCAAAACTCGCCCCCCAAAAATGGGCGAGTTTTAGGCGAGTTTTTGGCGAGTAGGCGAGTTTTTTTTACTCGCCCGCACAGTATGCCTAGGGGGGGGGGGGGGGGGGGGGGAAATCGCTGTTATTTTGAGGTTTCTAGTGGCCGAAACCTCGCGAAAACATCACCATTGACATTTTTGGGCCAATCCCAGCCAGTGGTGGGGTCAATGTGGAAAAATGAACAATTTTTTGGTGACTTAAATTTTCACAAATCTGAACCCCATCAGGCACCAATCGTGTAAAAACTGATACACGCGTTTTAGGTCAAAAATACTCATTTCTCAGCTCAAAGTGACCCCATCACAGCACGCACAGAATCCGGACCACCGAAATCAAAAAAAAAAAATTCGATTTTTTGTGCAAAAAATGCTGTAAAAAATTTTTAGTAAGAAAAATGTACACAAAAACCGTATACTTTATTTCACAGATTTACACGCTCAAAATGGGTTTCCGCGCCGTATACTTTATTACCCCCGTATACTTTATTAGCACCGTATACTTTATTAGCCCCCCCCCCAGTAAGAGGCTTAGATTCATCTTACAAACCCTTTTTTTTTGTGTCTCCCGTTCACCTCATCAGGGCTGAGGTGTGCTTGTCTGTTTAGCATGTCACAGCATTGTTAAAGGGTGGTATGCGTTATTATGCGCGATAGCCGTTCACTTCGAAAACGGCTTTTTTTTTTAAATTTTATTTACTGCTGCTAACAACAGAGAGTTGAAGTATCAATGTTTTTTTTTAAGGGGAGAGAGAGGAGAGGGAGTAGTGCTTTGGTTCCCTCAAGGAGCTAGTATTGCAACGTTTTATTGCGCCTGAAGTTTTACCACAAAAGCCTTAGTTGTCGATTTTTTTTTTTGTCGACGCAACAAAAATAAAGTATTGTGGAGTTCATCCTGCACAAAAAACACTACTGCAGTGGAGATTGCACAAACTGTGGCAACACAACCGAGGCAACTACACCACTCCAACAATTTATCAAAAAAAAAAAGCCAACTTTTCAAAAGACGCCCCCCTTATGGTATGATTTTACGAGCCGCACTTTTTTTGAATATCACATCGAGAGATGTGAGATCAACGGCTTACTGTACTAAGGGGGAAGTCTTTGTTTTTTTTTTTTTTTATAGGGAATTATCAAACAGCACCATCACGAATTGAACACAACAAAAAAACAAACATTTTTTTGTACTTCACTCTATTCGCGAACACTGTCGCTTTTTTTTTTCCCCTCCACGAAGAACCAGAGTGTCCCTGCGTTCGCCAATGAACGGCGAGGCGTTTTTTGCACTTTCAACTTCTCATTTGTTTATATGACCACCTGATTTTTGACGCTGAGTTTGGCGGTGTTTACCTTGGCGCAAAACACCGTCAAATTCAGAAGCAAAATCAGATGGCATGATGTGTGTGTGTTCATATTCATCTTCTTTTTTTTTACTTTTTTCCCCCTTTCAAAATATTTCCCCTGCCCCTTCAAAGAAAGACGTCTGCCTATGCGGCATAATGTCATTTTTTTCAAGTTTTCCTCCCCCTCTTTTTAGAATGAAAACCAGTGGAGATTGCACAAACTGTGGCAACACAACCGAGGCAACTACACTACCCCAACAATTTATCGAAAAATAAAAAATAAAAAAAACACGATCAAAAAAAAATGCAAACCTTTTGGAGATGACTACACCCAAAAATATGCCCATCTCATCAATCTCCTTTTAAAAGAAGAAAAAAATCGTGGCTGCGATCTAAGTGATAGTCTATAATCAAACAAAGCTTTAAAAGAAGTGCAGGGGTACGATTTATTCAGGATTTTTGTTGATTTTTTTTTAGGGGGGGGTATTGGGGAGGGGGAAGGTCGCCAAGTCGTCAGTATCTCTCTGTTTTTTTTTTTTTTTTTCTTCTTTTTTTTTTCTACCCGATCTTTTTAGTGAATGGTTCCAGGTTTTATTGTGCTTTGTTCGTAGTGTGTTGGGGGTGGCGGGGGGGGGGGGGGGGGGAATGGGGGATGGGGGAGGGGAGATGGTGGCAGTATTGTGATGGGATCCCATTGGAAAAATGCATTAAAATACATCACGTATATTGTGATGTATTTTGATGTATTTTGCGTATTCCAATGGGCTCCCATCACACTACTACCACCATCAGGGATAGGGGACGGAGTGGTCGATCCTCATATGGGCATCGCCTTTTATCTTTTTTTTTTTTCCATTTTTTTTTCCTTCTTCCCTTAGCATTTATGCCTCATTTTTTTTCTCTCCCCCTCCCCCTTTTACCAGCATTGATGCAATGAAAAAAAATATCCAAGAATTGCTCGCCAGACCACTTTGCAGGAGGATGATGTGCATCCATACCTTTCGAAGTTCACTTAGTCTTCGGGCGACGTTGTTTGTACAAAGAACCCGTCCGGGCCATTGGACAGGTTTGAATTGTCGATGCTACAAAAAAGAACACTGTCCCCCCCTTCAACCTATAACGAGAGTTCCCATCAAAAACCAAGATGCAATTCTATAAAAAAAAATGTCACCCTAACTTTTTTTGTCAGATTTTTGTAAAAAAAAAAAAATACCCCGAGTCACTTACTTCGCACAAGGAGTTGCTCCCTTGTGTTCCAATTATACCCGTTTCGTTGACTGACGAGCGGTAGCGGGAGTAGGACATCTCAAAGTAGACCGCGAAATGGAAGTAAGCTGGGCGGAGGGTGGGCGTGGCGTGGATATATTCTGTTGCGACACGTGATTTTTCCAAGTTTTCAAAAATACAAAATAGTTCACACCACATGGCAGCACAGTAGCGTAATTGGTGGTAGAACGGCCCTCCCCCGGTACGGGGTCGGCCTGGGTTCGATTCTTCTCCCGGATTACGATTACGAAAAAAAAGTGCACAAAGCAAAACCAACAACTTTCATTCAAATTCCCGGATTACGATTACGCACTCTCTTAACCATATTCTGCGCAAGAATTACCCTCAAGGCATCAACCACATGACAGCACACAACACACACAAGATACGACAATGATACGAACATGCCGTGTGCTGTGCCCACTGCGCAGGGCTGTTCCCACTGCCGCATGCAGCACAGCAGAGACACGCACAGCACCCTTCATGCCCACGCGCAACCTTCTCTCCGCACGCTTCTACAGCACCCCGTCCCCCTCCCCGTCTACCCCTTCCCCGTCCCCCTCCGACCCGTGGTCCCGCTTCTGGCAGTGGACCACACAGAAACGCCCTGCGCACGACCGGTGGTCTGCAGAATGGATCCGTGAGGGCCTGATTGTCTTGGCGATATTTTCTGTGGCGGGGTCGAGCACGTTGTACTTTGTATGTGAAAATTAATAGCATTTTTGACCTTGGTAGATTTTTTTTTAAAGCAAATTTTACACCTATAACTCTCAACCCTCACTTTAGGCGATTGTAGTATAAAACACACACACACCCCAAACGCAACAGGTACGCCCATGCCTGGGATACATCGGCATCGAGGGGTCGATGATGGAGGGGCCGTGGAGCTACCGCGTCGCAAGCTTTTTTATGATCAGTCCTATTTACACGCTGATCGTTCTGACAGGTATGCAGCTGTTTGACACACCCTCAGCTGTACCCTCTCTCAGCTTCCTTAGAGCCTCCTACTATAATATTATACAATGTCGCAACAACCACCCCACCCTTACCTACAGTCGGAACGCTTGCAGGGAGACATCCAACATTCGCAAAGGTGGCGGCAAGGATGTGGAAGCGATTTTTACCGAACTCGGTATGTAGCAGACCAATTCGAATAAAGTAAACTAGGCTGATTGGCGTAGTCCATTTGTCACTTTTTACCACCGATTTAAACCGATCACCATGGATTACCACCGACCAAGCCCGGCGTCAATCAGCCTATAAACACAATAACTTCACCTTGGGTAGGGTAGGTCGTTGTACCGAACCATTCTTTTATAAAATTTCAACTGCAGCTTTAGATGTGTCTGTGTGCAAGGCATATTCATATTGCAACCTTTAAATCCGAGCTGTGGTGTGATAAGAAGGTGACCAAAACACAGCATACAAAACCTTCTTAAATTCTTTAATGTTTTCCTTTGCAGATGCGATTGAAGCTGATGTGCGAGCCCGCCAGACGGTTGCAATGACCATAACTTTCACCTCACGCAACACTACAGGCTGCCCCTCTAGCGAGGAAGGCCATGCCTTGTCAGCAATAGAGGATGTGGGTAGGTTCTGATACCCAGATAGCTTTGAAGAGGGAGGGGGACACCGAACGAAAACCCGTAGGGGTACTATAAAATATTTATTCTCAAAAAAGGGCGGGGCGGGGGGCGGGGAGGGTGGTCTGTGTGAAAAGCAGTTTGTGGGCAGTTTCTATTGAGTAGGGAACGTTGTCCAGAATGTGTGTGCTGTCAAATGCAAAGCCTTTTTTTCTCTCTTGCGTGTGTCTCAACTTCAAGAAAAAGAACCGGGTGGGGGGTATCAGGGTTTTCAATCACGACGTGGTCCAGGACCAATTTCACTTGTCATGGTGAACACAAGTGAAATTTATGACAAGTGGTAACTTGTCATGACAAGTGATTTACATGTCATTTCACTTGACAGGTAACTCTGGACCGCGTCGTGAAGGTACCTTATGCAGAGAGAGAGAGAGAGAGAGACCGGGTATTTCTATAGATTTTTTCCTCTCCCCCCTGGTGTACTGATCATGTACCAAGGTACAGCCACGAGAGGGTTTTGTACTTCAAGTCTTTCTCTGAAATGCTTGATCGAATATGGGTACTGGGTATGCTCTGATAGGGGGGGTGACTAAGCACTAGAACTTATGTTCATCTTATAAACTTTGTTTTTTTTTTTATCTCTCTCTCCCTCCGCTCCACTTCCGTTTCAATCCTGTTTTAGGGGATCACCATTTTTTCCCCCCAGAACTGCACTGAACAGAACCAACAGAACGTTATTGCAATTTGACGTATTCTTTTTTTGAGGTGAACCAAATACGAGAGAAAGATGCCCAGGTATTTTTCACCCATTTTTTTTTCTTCTCTTTTTGTGAACCCTTTTTTATCATTTTCCTTAATTCTATGAAAAAGGAATTCCGCCTTTTTTTAAATAAACAATGAGGTTTTAGTCTTTAGGTTCATCTTACAAACTTTTCTTTCTTTTGTGATACACCCCGTTTGATTAAAACGGTTTCAGCGCTCGCACACACACACATTCCTTCCATTTTTCAACTTTTGTTTATTTTTGTTTTTGAAGCAATTTTACCAAGTATTGGGTGATCTATGAACGGGGAGAGATTTGATTTCAGTAGCTCTCAGTAGCGTCTCAAAGGCTTCTCACAAAAGCTTTCACAGCCTGTTGTGTGTCTCACGGAGACGATCATAGACTCATTTGAAAAGCTTGGACCCAAATATTTTGCGTTATTTGAAGACTTGAGGCCAGCGCAACGATTCTGTTCCCCACCTCACCTTCCCCCGTCTCGGCGCGAGGGTCATTTTTCTTTTTTTTTTCCTCTTTCATTTTAGTACACTATGTACCCCCCCTCACTTCCTTCCCAGCCATGGCAAAGAAAGCCTTAGGTAACATAGGATCCCCCCCAGAGAAGGAGTACGAGAGAAAACAAAAGAACCCTCTCTTCATCTGATGATGACAAAAGAAAAAAAAGTCCAAAAAAAATGGCCATTTTTGCATCGTTATGCTGCGTTCAACGGGAAAAAACAGTTTTTTTTAAAAGCTTTCCAGAGTAATATTATTTTAGAGAGTGGTTTATGCACTGCTTCTATTATATAAATACCATTCTATGCTTGCTAGGCCTTTGACCGATCGATTGACCGACCCCAAAACCGCTAAACCCGTAGTGACATTATCCCAACAAAGGGATATCCTTTTTCGGACAGATGCGTAGCGACACCTTTCCTTGAGATCACACAGAAGCTAAGTCGATTTTTTTTTTAAAATACTTTACGACACAACAACACACTAACCACGCAAACAGACCTCCTTTTTCTTTCCTCATTTTCTTTCATCTTGCATTTCTCTTTCTATTGCCCAAAACAATGAACGCCCTCCTCACTGAGGTGCTCAAAGGCGCTTTCTTTGCCTCTGCTATTAGCTTATATGCTTTAAAACGCAAATCCCTGAACAAACGTGGTACGGCTGCCGCATGGGTAGTCTTTGGTGTGACGTATGCGGCAGGGAAATGGCATGTTGCGATTCTGTTGACTTTCTTTTTTACGAGCAGTCTTCTGACGAAGGTAGGGAAGGCGACGAAAAAGGTGCGTGAGGAAGGGTTCGGCGAGAGTGAGGGGAGGGATGAGTGGCAGGTTCTTGCAAACGGTGGGTTGGGGACTGCGCTCGCTGCGTTATGGGTGTGGGCACCGCACCCTGCTTTGCTTGCAGCATATTTAGCACAGTACGCTGTTGTAACAGGAGACACATGGTCCTCCGAGGTGGGCATTCTGAGCACAGCTACACCACGTCTGATCCTAGGCTTCAAAAAGGTTCCTCATGGAACGAACGGAGGGATCACCCCCTTGGGTACGTCTGCCAGCATTGTGGGTGGTGCTGTGATAGGTGCAGCTGCGTTTGCTGCAGGAGAGCCGCAGTCTCTCTTCAACGGTGTGGCAACATCTCCAGGACAGTATATTATGTTGGGAGCGTTGGGAGGCCTGGTAGGATCGTCGGTAGACAGCATTCTCGGGCAGGTTTTTGAATACTCTGGGTGGGATGAGGACAACTCCCGTGTGACGAACAGTGAAGCCCTCAAAGGGGGGAAGAAAATCAGCGGGAGCGGGCTTCTCTCAAACGGGCAGGTGAACTTCGCGTCTGCAGTGCTGACCAGTGGGTTGGCGGGGGTGTGCACCTATTTCTTGCAGTGAATCACTCAAGGAAGCGGATAATACAACGTGAAATGTGAAATAAAAGGAAACCCAGAGAGCTACTAACGAGAAAAAAAAATGCCTCTTTTTCAATTTTACTCCAAGAAATTTAAGTTCTAAACATGACCTCATAACAATGTCCGAAACCAGGCTGAATTGAATTGTAGAGCGCCTTGGGTACCATATTTTTTGATTTTTCATGTCCATT
Organism: Rhynchopus sp. YZ270_cl-10; assembly: GCA_964035575.1. Classification (NCBI taxonomy): domain Eukaryota; phylum Euglenozoa; class Diplonemea; order Diplonemida; family Diplonemidae; genus Rhynchopus; species Rhynchopus sp. YZ270_cl-10. The sequence continues at coordinate 796,199 of OZ037913.1, forward strand.
TTTTGTTCTAGGACAAATACTTTGTGGTGGGAAATGATTAAAACATCTGAGACTTGTAGTTTATTTCCTTTCCCCTATTATTGTGCACTCACCTCATTTCTGTACTTCAGGCGTATGACGTGGGTAGCGTACCAACTAAACAAAAGATGAAAGGGGTTTTTATTATTTAGGGTGTTCAGGCTCACTTTTTCTATGGGTTTGAGCCCCTATTCCACCCCACTCCACCCCCCCCACCCAGAGTACGGACACAACACCCTCCCCCCCACCCCCTCTCCCACACACCTACACCTTTTGTAACCCCAAAGTTTTTCTCCTCCCCAAACCCCTTCTCTTCCTCCTCCTCTTCCTTCTCTCCCTCCCTTCCCCCTCCGCCATGTACAACCGGTCGCTGCTGCAGAAGGACGCAGCGTTTTATGAAGCAAATTCATTGGGCGAGGAAAGCGCGATTGACCGGGGTGTGTTCCGGGTGAACCACGACCGATGTAGCATCTCGCAGGGGGAGGAGGAGGGGTGTGCCGCGGCGAAGACGCCGACGATGCTGAGCAAGCTGCGCGAGAAGATTGGCGTTGACAGCAAGGTGCTGTCTGAGCACTACGAGCCTGCGAATATCAATACACAGGAGAGCGCTACGGAGGCTGCACCACCACAACCATACGTCCTCCCAGAGGAAAGCGAATGCACGACACCACGTGGCCAGGTCATGCCTTCTGGACCAGATTTCAACACACAATCAACACCGCCGCCCTTCCTCACTCCGCCCAACAGCGGCAGTCTGACCCCCATGATGGGACTAACGGACTCCCCTAAGCCATTCAACAGCATCATCACCTCTCCCAACCCCAACCGCATAGCAGGCACCCCACCTCCGCCACAGAGGCAGAATTTCTCAAAGTCGCCCGCAAAAAAATTCATCACCACCTCCGCAGTAAGAATCCTCGACGCGCCAGGGTTTCTTCTCAGCTACAACCAGCTGCTGGACAGCTGGGGGACCTATCTTGCGGTGCCCCTCGGGGATACGGTGTACATCAGATCCTCCGCAACCTTGGGGGTGTCGGAGCTGCTTCAGGTACCAGAGCCGATTTCTTCTGTGAAATTCTCGCCTTCATTGGGAACAGCCAGCCTTGCTGTGGGGTATGGAAAAACTGTGGAGGTGTTTTCTCTGTCAGGGGGCGCGACCGCTACCCCAACCGCTCAGTCTGAAACAATGTACTCCACCTGCAGCCCTGTTACCAGTATGTCCCATACCGGCTCGTTGATAGCTTGCGGAACGAAAACCGGGCATTTGAATATCTTTGACACCAGAGTGTCGAGAAGGGTTGAAGCGCATCGTGCACACACTATGGATGCTTCGAGCGTTCAGTTTAGCCCTGATAAGCAGTACATTGCGTCCAGTGGGATAGATGGGACCGTTGCGGTGTGGTGTGTCCGGCAGCGGAAGGTGCTGTGGAACTTCAAGCAGGAGGGGGCGGTCTTTGATGTGGAGTGGGCGCAGCATTCCCTAGGACACCTTGCGACTGTGGGGGGTGCGTATGGGGCTACCTTGGCTGTCTACAATACAGTAGCTGGACGGCATGTACACAGTACGTTTACGGGGTGTCAGGCGCTTGGTGCTAAGTGGGAGACCGAAACGTTGATTACATGTCATGGTGATTTGGTGGAAGGGCCTGAAGGGGATCGCGGTGTAGTGACGCCACCTTCCAGTCTGCGCAACCATGTGCCACGTGCCTCGATTAACCTATGGAAGGCCACCTCCTCAGGTCTCTCTCATGAAGCCGCCCTTCATGGTCACCACGAAGCCATCTGGAACGTCGCGTTGTCGCCGGACAAACACCACCTCGTTTCCGCGTCTCTTGATGAAACCGTGCGTTTCTGGGAGCTTGGATCGACAAAAGTAAAGCACCGGAGAAGCTCTCTTCTCAGCATGGACACTATGGTTCAGATTCGATGAAAGTGAGAGGGAGTGGGGGGTATTCATCTTTCCAACTTTTTGAAGTATTCCTGTTAAGATTCAAAATGTAGAACGAAAAAAAAAGACCGATCTTTAGATCGCAAACAAAAAGGGGGGAAAATATGAAAATAAAGGCGCCGTTTTTATGGTGCAGAAATTCATATCATCCACGGTTCTTGCTATCTCCTTATGTGTTTTGTTTTTTTAAATTTTGAGACGTTTGCACTTCTCTCAACTGTCAACATGGAAAGCAATTTTATGTATATCTATTACAGCTTGCCACCTTTCTTCAAAGGTCACTCTGATCACAAGCAAGGTTTAGTATCCTCAACAAAACTCCCCCCTTTTCTTATTTCAGATGCAAACCTCGAAATGGATGTAGGACATGCATGGTTGGGGTCCACCCACGGTGCACCTCCTCCACCAATGTCATGTCACGAGAGGGCTTTGTATTTCAAATCAATTATTTTTTTTCGACTGTGATGCGTTTTAGCACGTTTCAACTCTTTTTTAAAAATCCTTGAGCCCCAATGAAGGGTGACCTACTCTCCCCCCCCAAAAAAAAACCACAATACACGGTGGAGCTTGCACAGGTGGCAACTACACTATTCCAACCAGGGAAATAGCTTGGGTACTTTTGCTGGTTTCAAAACCAGAACGAGCTGGTTTACTGGTTTGGGGAAAAATAAAAAAAAAAAGTGGGATTCGGGATTCAGTTTTTCGCATCCCCCCTGCACCACTTTCCTCACAGAAGAAAGCCTCCCACGTAAGCGAACCCCTAAAAAGGGTGCATTGAGTGACTCTGTGGTGTAAAAAGCTACATTTTTTGCACCATACCCTAATTTTTTTTCGCCTGCGGCGCCACTTGATATTATTTTTTTGCTCCGCAAAAAAATAGAGTTTCAATGTCTCAAAATGCAACTTGGCCAAAGCTGCAAAAAGTTGACCGTTTTTTCAAAATGACCCACCGTTGCAACAGCCCCTGCTTCTGGAAGACGTATTGATTTTATACGGTTAGTGGAACGTAAGGTGCAAGACCAAGCTCCGTTAACAAAGGATTATATCCCGTTTTCTTTGTCTCGCAAACCTTACCCTGTACCTCTCCACTCTGGCTGTCAGGGAGGCGCGCGCGAAGCGCGCGACGACCGCTTTCAACTGGGGAAATTTTTTTTTCTAAACCAGCAAACCAGCAACATTTGAAAAGTGCACCTTTCAAGCTACTACCCTGATTCCAACAGTTCTTCAAAAAAAAAAAAAAAAACACAAGAGAAACAAAGCAAAAAAGATAGTGGTGCACACTCTAGGGTGGCTACACTAATACAACCAAGTTTTCAAAAAAGAAATCTTCATAAAAACCCCTTCCAACACCCTAAAAGGAGGTGGTGGTATCAACCCATCTGAATATCCCGTCTCTGCAAAAATAAAAGTAAAAGAGACAATAAGTGGAGCACACTGGGTGGCTACACTAGGTCCCAAGGAGGACGTTTTTTTTATATGCCGTCAAAAAAAATCCACATTTTTACTGTACATACAGTTCCCCCCACCTCACTCTCCCATCCTTTCCCTTGCCTGGAGAAGGTTCCTTTATATCCAGAAACTTATTCTCTCTCCCCCCCATAACCCCCCTTGTAGATCCGTCTTTTCGTTTTGGTTGCTCTGTATTCGTATTTTTTTATTGTCTTTTTTTTTTGTATGTTTTACCCCAACCCCCTCTCTATTCCTCATTTCCCCCCCACTCCCCTACATAAAAAAACTGTGCTAAGAATCCGGGGGAAATCAAATATTTTTTTTGACTGGGTGCATTGCATTGCCATTAAGAAGCAACGAAAACTTCCTTTTTTTTAAAAGACCAAAATTATTGGCAATAGCTTGAATAGGAGATACAAAAAGGACTGGCAAATGGTGCCCCCTCCCCCCGCGCTAGGTTGCAAAATTCGAATAATTCGTATAATTAATTGTACGAATTATACGGTATTCGGTCCCCAGCAAAAGGGAAAAGGGAATAACACTGTATATTTCTGTATAACACCGTAATACGGTAATCGTATAATACGAATAATACGGTATTCGGTCGGGGCCGAGCACGTATAATACCACCCAGCTTCCCCGCTGGCTTTCGTTTTACCCTTTCCTTCTCTTTTTTCCACACACGACTACCATACTTCGGTGGGGAAAAAAGAAGGGAGGGACACACAATAGCTTTGTGGAGCGACAAATGAGGGGGGAAAAAACACACTTTTCTCCTCTTTGTATTTCTCTCTCTAATTCCTGGAAATCATGTGTTCATTTTCTCGAATTCAAAAAAAAAAAGCTGTCATTTTTTTTACGTATTTTTTAATATCAGAAAGGGTATTCCTTCTGTGGTCCGCTTAAAACGGACAAAAAGAGTTCTGCATCCTTTCAATGAAGTGCTCTCTGGGGGGAGGGTTCGATAACCCAGAGGAGAAACCAGTGTCACTACGTCTGCGCGATAAACTGTGAGGCGTTTTGTGCACTTTTTCCACCTTCTCTTTCTTGTTTAGCTGTACTATATGAAATAATGAAAAAATTAAAATAAATGTTGGGTCCTACAAAAAAAAAAAAAATAACAAAGCCCACCTGATTTTCCCTGAAATTTGGTGATGTTTGGTATCACACAGCAAGACCCCTGCCTATATGGGTTCGTCCCAGCCTGGAAGTCATCACGCTTGCGTGAGCTCCTTAAAACACCACTAAACGCCACACAAATTTCAGGAAAGTTTAGGTGGAAAAAGCTTTCATAAAAAACCCCATTCAATCCCTACCCGACAGGGGGCGTTTTCTGCACTCTCAACGCCACCTCTCTTTGAATACCTAAGCAAGAGGCTTACACGACGGGACCCAGTGAAAAATGACAAGTGAATGACAAGTGATTTACCTACAGCTATTTGTCATATTTATGACAAGTGAAATGTCATGTGTTTCACTTGTCACTTCTCACTGGGTCCCGTCGTGTAGCTTCAAACCTCTTCCCCCCATCCCCCTTTTAAAAACCCCCACACAAACGAAGAACAATTTGCGATACTAACAATACAGTGTATCTATCGATACACAGGGTTTCTCTTTGTGAGAGGGGGGTTTTTTTTCTTCTTCAAAGTTTTTAAAACTAAGCAGGGTCTTAGGTTGATCTGACCAATATTCTCATTCTTTTTTTCAGATGTAAACCACGAAATGGATTGCAGTACTGCATGGTTGGGTGTCCACCTCCACCCCCCCGGTACAGCCGGTCATACCAAGGTACACTGTCACGAGAGGGCTTTGTATTTCAAGTCTACCTTTTTTTTTTTGTTTGCAGGGCTATGGCCTCTGCCAGCTTCTTTAATTTGTGTGAGCGTTTATTGTTATGATTTACGGTCCATGCCAGGTTGGCAGTGACGATCAATCAGTCATCGACCGGCGATCGCCATCAATATCGTGAAACATGACAAAATCGGCGCAAGGTGACTAAGCAAGGAGCAATAACCAATGTTCAAAACATTAAGTAACCTAGTCAGACTAAGCAAGCAACGAGAGGCTTAGACTCATTAAACTTTCTATATTTTTTTAATCCTCTCTGGTGCCTACATCCGCAGAGGCGTTTGCGCTCTTTTTCTTAGTACACTGGCTTGTTTCAAGCCAACTTTTTTTCAACGTCGTCCACCGGTTTCACTTTTTTTTTGGATCTCCTGTTTTCGTGAAAGCTTGAGTGAAGAGAATTTTTTTTTAAAGTGGATAAGGGTGCTAGAGGAGGGGTTTTGGTTCTGTAAAGGACTGTTGTTCCCTTATTCGAAAAAGCGCGCAAATATTTCATGCCCATTTTTTAACTGGTGTTTTCGACGCAAAAAAAAAAAATCTGCTTCTTTTCCCCTCTCTTCCCCTCCTCCGTTTTGCCAAAGTTTTCTTTAGTATCTTTTATGTACCTTTTGTTCCCAATTCTCCCCCTCTTTCGTGTTTGTAAACACTTCGCCTTCCCTTTGGACTCCCCATGCATTTTGTTACTCAGCAAAAAAAAAAACACACACGACAGTGAAGCTTGCATAGGTGGCAACTACACTATTCCAACAATTTTTCAAAAAAAAAAAACACAACCACAACACAAATTAGTATGATGACTAAGCACAGAGAGGCTTAGGTTCACCTTATATAAACTTTTTATTAATATACAGTGGCCCAAAGAGCTTGGTGTCCGATTACGTTTGGCCAATTTGAGGATTTTTTTTTTGGAGTAATTTGGCGACTTTTTTGGATGCCAAATATATTTGGACCACTGTACCACAGAACCTGCAGTGAGCACATGCCCATTGAATTTATAAAACAAAAAGGAGAACGAAACAACAACATTACCCATTTTTTTTTTGCAACGCACAGTGTTTCCCAGCATCTCACCTAACTCTGAAAATAGGTGAGATTTTGCGGTTTTGCGGGTTTTTGTATAGGTGTGGCGAGCCCGGGCGCGCTTCGCGCGCCCGGGTCCCCACCTTAGCTCAAGTTGGGGGCCTCCGGCGGAATGTGAGAATTTCTCGGAGTTCGGCACTTCATTGATATTTGCACCAGGCACACGTGGTATACGAATTATCAGTAAACTCAGTACATTTACAAAATAAACGGCAGTCATGACAGGCATGGCACCCAAGCGAAGCCACGGTACGCAACATTTCTAAAAATTGTTGACATAAATGTCACTGTCGTTGGAAGATTGGGGGGTCAGCTTGTTTTTGTGCCCAAAATTTTTTCAGCACTGCTGACCAGGGACATTGGGAACATAGGGATTTTTGCGGAGCAAAAAAAAAAATCAAACAAATGGCGCCGCAGGCGAAAAAAAATTAGGGTACAGTGTAAAAATCTATCTTTTTACAGCACAAAGTCACACACCTAACCCTTTTTTGCGGAGCAAAAAAGGGAAAATGGCGCCGCAGGCAAAAAAAAATTGAGGTACAGCCTGAATGGTGCGGTCAGCAACCCAGTTCCCCATGGTACTCCCGTGGTTCAACCATGATTTTTTTTTTTTTTTTTTTTTTTTTTTTCCTGCAGGTGAGATTTCTCACCTCACTTTTTTTTTTTTTTTTTTTTTTGTGAGATTTCTCACCCCAAAATCTCACCGTGGGAAACACTGGCAACGCAACGCCAAAATAGGACGACATGGCATAACAGTAAGAAGTTCTTGTGCTAAGTGGCGCGAGGAAGTGCTGCTCATCTTCTCATTACACCCCCCTCTTTTTTTAGGTTTTGAGGTACACTGTCACGAGAGGGCTTTGTATTTCAAGTCAACCTTTTTTTTTTTTTGAAGTGAAAGGTGTCACTTTGTCGTTCCCTCATCTCCCCCTTCTTGTGTGATTCATTGACGTTTCCAAACACTACTCTCTCACCTTGTGGGTGGTGGTGTTACGGAGCACGGTTGGGGTGAGTGAACGACGTGATACTTTTCCGCTCACAAAGTAGTGTAAAAAAAAAATTATTAAAAATGTCGGGAAATGCAATAAAACAATTTGTCTTTTAGTAGGGATACTCTTCGTTTCGCCCGACAGGCATTGTTTTTTTTCTCTCTTTCTAACGATAGTGGTAAATGTGTGTGTGCACGAGAGGACATATTCATCTTACAAGCTTCCTCTCTCTTTTTATTAATTTATCTGGACAGTTTCGTTTGAATGGCAGGTACACTAAACCAACTGATTACCGCGATTGGAAATATTATGGACCGAATTAAGTACCAAATGTCCCGAAAAAACCTCAAACGTACCATAATTAATTCGGTCCAACAATAACCCGAACCAAATATTAATTCGATTCATATCGTTCTGGGCAAAAAAGTACTTGTCAAAAAAATAAGATTCGCCCTTTCCTCGGGGGACAAGTACAAAAAAAATTGCCCCCCAAAACAGTATGGACCGAATTAAGTACCAAATGAAACTCAAAAACCTCGAACGTACCATAATTAATTCGGTCCATAATATTTTGTTTCTTTATTTATTCGGTCCATAATATTTCCAAACGCGGTATCAAAAAAAAAACAACACACAACAAAATCCATTTCCCCCCATCACCTCTCTCTGGTTTCTCTCATGTGTTGAGATCCCAAACGGGTATTGTATTCCCCCTTTCCTTTTTTCCTTTTTTCCTTTTTTCCGTTTTTTCGAAAAGCAAACCCAAAAAAGAGAAGAAGAAAACAAGAACAAACACCCCTTCCCCCCCCAAAAAAATACAACAGCATAACGCAACACTAACAAAAATAAATCGATATTTGATAATTTGTTGGATTTAGTGTAGCTGCCATGCGGACAGTCTTACACTGTTTACAGGTCAGGTACATTATTTTTTATTGGCTGCAGGGTATTTGTGCTTTCATCCGGATGGCTGGCATCGTACGTGGGTCAGTCGGGAGGTGGCTGCATTAATAGCTTCACATTTTATTGGTTTGTGTGTAGGCAAGAGAGCCACATACGTCTTGCAAGGGTTCTTTCATTTCTTCTTCTGTGCGTCGCCTCTGTGGGGGTGTCTGCACTAAAACAGTATCCTATTTTCTTTCTCGATGCAGTAACGTACTGGAAACCTATTTTTGTGATCAAGGTGACCAAGCGAGGCTCAGGTTCATCTTATAAACGTTAATACTTTAACTTCCCTCTATTCAAAGCAAATGTACGCAGTGCTCTATGGTCCGAGCCGATACACCCGTCCTTTCCCCCCCAGTCCCCAATCAAACTGCTGTTTCTATTTTGTTTTATTTGCTTTCCCGTTCACGGTTTTGTTCAAAACTTAAAAAAAGGGGGAGGGTTGTATTTTTTTTTTTCTGTTTTCCTGTCCAAACACCAAACTACCAAACCATCCACCCCCAACAGAGAGGATAGACAAACAGCACGATGGTGAATGTAGAGGCAAAGACAGTGTATGTCTTGCCTGCTGGTGTGCCCACGCAGCAGGTTGTGTTTGGGGGCATTCCGGGTCAGCATATGCAGTTAGTGCACCCGACGTCTGCGCACCCACAGCCGGTGCAGAACGTGCAGCAGGTGGGTTTTGTGCAGCAGGCATCGTTCAGACCTGTACTTGCGCAAACGAACTTTGTTCAGCAACAGCAGCAGCAGCAGCAACAACAACAACAGCAACAGCAGCAGCAACAACAGCAGCATCAGCCACAGCACCCACACCAGCCACACCAGCAACAGCAGAGGCCACAGCAGCGACAGCCACCACAGCAGCCCGCTCAGCAGCAGCAGCAGCAGCAGCAGCAACAGCAACAACCGGCACAGCAGCAGCAATCCACACAGCAGCATCCCCAGCAGCAGCAGCAGCAGCAGTACGCGCTGGTGCAGGTTCCACAGCAGACCCTCATCCAGACTGTGGCACCCTCTAACCCACAGACATACCAAGGCAATGATCAACCAGCCCAGGCACAGCCCCGGCCGCAGCAGCAGCCCCAGCAGCAGCAGCAGCAGCCCCAACAGCAGCCGCAGCAGCAATCCCAGCAGCAGGCACAGCAGCAGCAGCAGGCACAGCAGCAGCCGCAGCCGCAGCAGCAGCCACAACAACACCAGCATCAGCACCAGCACCAACTCCAGCACCAGCAACAGCACCCACAGCAGCATGTTGTTGGACGCCAGCCACTGCAGGTGCAGCAGGGGCCACTCCAGACCGCACCCGTGCGTGTCATGCAGGTCGTGCAGCAGCAGCCGCAGCCGCAGCAGATCCACGTTGTGCAGACGGCACAGCCTGCACAGCAGGCGCACCCCGCTTCCGCTGCACCCACACCTGCAGCACTGCCACAGAACAAGACACAGCCGTTTGCACCGAAGAACATCCAGAAGGACCCCAAACCCGCACAGCCGCAGCAGTTCCACCTTCACACCATGCCGCAGCACGACAAACCAAAGCCGCTGGGCATGCATAAGGTCGACAACCAAAACGCGGACCCCAAGCAGGCTGCGAGCAACGACCTGCTGAAGCACTTTCTGCAGATGAACAAGCTGGATGCGACGAGTCGGGACCAGCTGGAGCCGCAGCAGGAGAGCTCCTTTCACAAGGGGCGCGGTGACTTTGCTGCGGTCAACGGCGCACATAAGGTGTTGGCAACCCAGCCGGCGATTGGTGGGAAGGGGGTGGGTAAGGGCGGCGGGAAGAAGGGCGCCAAGCCTCCACAGCAGGTGCAGCCCCCCCAACAGCCGCTGCACGCACATGCCGTGGAGTTCAACGGCAGTCAGGTGGACATGCTCATGGAACACAACGCTGCTGATGACGACACCTCGTTGTACGAAGTGACTGAAACCGTCCCACCCATCCAGGACGAAGACCACGATGCTGTCCTCTCCCAAATGCTTACAAACTTCAGAGCTAACCCGGGGATCGCCGCCTGGAGCACCGATGAAAACAAGCTGGAAATGTAGAAGAAAAAGGAAAAAAGGAAAAGAGGGACAATGAGAGCAGCAAAAGAAAGAAATTTTTTGGGTAAAAGAAAAGGTAAAAAAGAATGAAGAAAAAAACGTACTGTAGTGGTGGTGGGGAGTTGATAAAAGTGGGTGGGGGGAAAGAGTGGGTTAGGCATTTGGTGAGGTTTTGTTTTTAGAAGATTTACCCCTTTTTTTACTACTGTTTTTTTTCTCATAGATTGGGAAACGGTTTTGTTGTGTTGTGTTTCTTCACAAGCGCCCCTGTTCTGGATGTTTTCAGTAAAGAAAATGCGTGGAGGACACAGCTGGTGTCTACACGTTGTCAAATTTTTCAAACAAAACAAAACAAAACAAAAAATCACTATTTATTGGGTGACGTAAAGTGCACTTTACATCACGAGGGGGGGGTCCTGATTCCGAGTTGCACGTTTTGGTGCACGAGCGCACGTAAGATGCACCCAAGAGGTTATTTCATCTTACAACCCTTCTGGTTCGTTTGTTCTTCACAGCTATAAGGGCCGTCTTTTTCCCTTACTGGTGGATTGTACGACACTGATTCTACAGTCAATTTCGTGGTCTTTATATTTATTTTTCATATCTTTTTTTTTTTACTCTGCACGCACCCCAAGGTACATTGCCACGAGAGGGCTTTGTACTTCAAGCAGGGCACATCCACACACAGAAGTCAGTTCAACGTGCTGTGACCTTATACCCAAAACAAAACGCGCTTAACCGTAAGCTTATACTGGGTAGTGATTTAGGGATTTGCCCTGACTTCATGTCAACCCCCTTTTTTTCTCGCGGATCTCTCAATTCTTGAGTGAGTGTTTTTTTTTTTTTATTTGATACCCGTACTCGGAACTATTCTGGGGTGGAACAAAACTGAGACACTCGGGGTTTTTCGGGCTGTCTCACTTTTATTCCGTCCATAGTTCCTAGCGCGATATTTATTTCTTTATTTTTTTTGTGTGTTCTTGAGGTGACTAAACACAAAGGATTAGGACCCTCTTATCAGACTTTTTTTTTTTCTTTTTCTTTTTTGCTCCCCTTACAGGCTCTCCGCTAGGATTTCCGATTTTGAAAATATTCTGTTGATGGTCCACGTTGGTGGGGTACATGCTTGCGCCGCAGGCGCACGGTACGCAACTTTTTTTTTTACCAACGCCCGATTTTGACTTTTTTGGGACGTTTGAGCACTCACCTCTCCATATCTTCTTCTCCTGAGCTTTTTTGACAGGTAGAACGGGTCTGAACCACTTAGCAGAACTTTTTTTTTTTTCTTTTTTTCCCCATTTTCAAAAAGTTCTGTTGACAATCAACAGAACTTTAGTACCTAGCGGAGTGCCTGTCCCCTTATAGCCTGGCCTTAGCACCGCTCTCTCTCTATGGTCTCACAGAGGCTTAGGTTCATCTTATATACCTTTCTTCTTGTCCCCTCGATACAGAGGTAGTGTGCATTTTCGAGTGGCCACATCTCCTGTTTCACAAATATTTTAAAAAAGAACAAAAAAAAAAAAAAAAAAACAAAAGAAAACCTAACAAAAGCACCGACACCTACAACCCAAAGTAGTGATCGTTAGCTAAAATGAGAAGGAAAAAAAATAGGGCAGATAGAACGAAAAATGAAAAATGAAAAAAAGAAGAAGAGAAAAAAAAAACACCGACAAAAAAAAACATTCTACAGAAGCCAAGAGAGGACTAACCACTCCGGGGTGCAATTATTGCCTCTCTAAAAAACCTTGTAGGACAAAAAAAAAATGCAACAAAAAGTAATCCCTTTTTTCTTAAGTACGAGAAAACCGAATGGAGTGGGTTGAGAGCCGCAGCGGAAACGATAGTGGGAATGCAACGAGCTTTTTTTTTCTTCATAATGTTTTATTCTCCCCCACAAAAATATCACGCGCAGAGAAAACACTCGTTTTGTTTTTCCACATAGCGTATCCGTTTGTTGTTCTCAACGACACCTTTTTTTTCTTTTTTCAAAAAAAATTTTTTTTTGGGTGCCATTTTGAGTAGAGAGCCTATCTCTTTGTGGTGTTTAGGAAGTATTGCTACAGCAAAAAGCAACATCACACTCCTCCGTATCGTCCTCCCATCTTCTCCCCATTTCGTTGAACGAACAAGGCCCCTTTTTGTACGGGAAAGTGAAAAACAAAAGAAAAGAAAAAAAAATAACATCCAATTTTGTCTCCAAAAAAAATAATAAAAAATGTACGGAGATCCTTGAGCACAACGAATAGAGCACATCCCCTGTATGGAATTTCACTCACGTTTTTTTTCCTTCTTTTTTCTGTACTACCTTTCGTTTTTAAACCCTCTTGTAGGGATCCAAAGCTGAGGAACTTTGTATTTTTTCAGGGTTTCGTCAATATACGTACAGCGCAGTGTCCGACTCCACAAGACACTACCCAAAAAAAAAAAAACCCCCCCTAGAAAACGTCCTGGAGGCCCGAAAATACCAGAAATAAAGACCAGAAAAAAAAAATCAAAAAAGGTGTTTTTTCAAAAAAACAAAAAAGCAAACAAAAAAAACTTTCTAAAAACGATATATGATTATGCATTTGGCCGAGCTCTCTCCCTCCCCCCCTGGGAAGTAGGATTCCTTAGGGGGGCGGATGATGGCCTAATATGAGAACGTGCCGTAGTTGGGAAATGATTTATTTATTTTTCATGCGTCCGCGCGATAAACGGTGAGGCGTTTGCACTTTTCAACTTCTCTTTTTTTTGGAGGTGGCAGCAAAAATTCATCAAAAAGTGACGAACTAGAGCACTGGGAGAGAGACTCAGTCCAGCTTTTTTTTCTCTTATATTTTGGTACCGCTTGGGGGCGAGATTTTGAGGATATTTTTTTTCTTCTTTCATTCGCCATCCAGCTTCTTACTCTGGCCAGCTGATTGAAGTTGTTTTACCATCATGCTCACTCTGACAACCAACACGAAACTTTTTTTCTTGCCTCCCCCCCTTCACCAATAAAACCACACGAACCCCCACCTCCCATACAAAACGAACCCTCACATTGTATTTACTCCCCTCTTTTTTATCTGGTTTTTTTTGTCTGGAGTTGGTTTGTTCCGATTGGGTGTTTATATTTTTTCCTGCCTTCTTATGCTGTTCGTTACTTATCCTTTTCCCCCGTCATTTTATACCTTTTAGATGATTTGCGCAAGAGATGCACGTTCTATGCTCTCTTTTAAGGATCCTGTGAAGAAAAACAAAAAAAAAAAAATCGTGGCTGCTATCTTGTGGTACTATAATCAAACAAAAGAATATTTTGCAAACAGAGAGAAGGCCCCCTTCTTGTCATCTCACAAAGACTTTTTTTTTTTCTCTCTTTTAAAACGCTTCGGTTGAGTTGCTGTCACAAAGAAGCGTTTTGCACATAAACACTTCACTTTTTTTTATGGCGACATAAACCATTCATCTCATAAACTTTTCTTTTTCTATACAGGAGGACAAGAAACTTGGTGAAATAATATTTGGCAGATTTTTGGGGTTTTTCTTGCAATTGGCGGCTTTTTTAGTCGCCAATATTGTCATACTGTAGATGTGTAAGGCCTTATGTAGAGAATGGTATACGCAGTACGAAGGAATCCCTTGAAGGAAGATAACCGTTTCCTGCTAGGTGCGTTGTCAAGAGAGATGGGAAGCAAGACCAAAGTGTGTCGTTTTTTGTAGTGTTTTATTGCATGTCGGATGGTGGTGATGGGTACATCCATTCTTGTGTTTTTGTTGTTGAAGAAAAGTGAGGAATACAAGTGCCTGTCCGTGGGGGTGAACGCTCCTGCCACTCTGCCTAACATCAATTCAGCGCAAAATGCATGCAGACTTTTATATAGGGGGTCAGAACTGAGGGCAATCCTCAGTTATTGAAAAAAAAAAAAAAATTCCCCTTTTCGGACCTAGAAAAAAAAAATTTTTTTTTTTGGCGTTTTACTGGCTTAGAACACGACTCGTGACCAGCGGTGAAAATCTTGGGCAGTAAGCCCGGGAAAACCCGGGCTTAATTAATTTTGCGCAGAGCAAGCCCGGGCTTACTCCCCGGGCTTAAGCCTGGGTTTTCCCCGGGTTTTAACTTTTCTGGGCTGGGCTGCCCCACCCCACTCCGGGGGGTGTAGCCTCAGGGTGCAGCCCGGGGTAGTCAGTCGCCGAAACGAAGCTCTGTTGACAGAAAACAACGAAGTCAGTAAAGAAAACACACACGTCTATACTCAAGGGTTACCCACACCCCCGTCACAGCCAGAACGCGACTCAATTGGTCAAACGCAGAAGGAAAAGGAAGCATGCATCATGGCGAAATTATAAAAGTAGCGTACCGTGCGCCTGCGGCGCAAGATTGCAACCCACCCTTCCCTGACATAGGTTGGCTGTAAAAATGTGCGATTATGAGCGCAATTTTTTGAAATGTTGCGTACCGTGGCTTCGCCAGGAACCTTTGGGTGCCATGACCGCCCTTTCTTTGTTATAAATGTACTGGCTACTTACAATTCGTGTACCACGTGCGCCTGGTGCACGAATTGCTATCAATTGGGTTTACAGCCAAGGGGGTTCAAGGCACACCACAACTGGCCCCAGCCGAAAAAACAACTTTGATTTTGGGTGGGTGGGTGAGAAAAAATGAATCCTCAGTTTTTGCCCCTGTTTGTTCAGGAAAAAATTCCTATATAAAACCCTGAATGCATGGGAACGAAAAAAAAAAAAATGGACAGAAAGTTGGATGTCAGAGGAAAAAAAAATCGTTGCTGTTGCGATAACGAATGTGATCAAGGTGACTAAGCAGAGCAAGCGCGAGAGGCTTAGGTTCATCTTGTGAAGAAAAATTTTTTTTTGTATGCGCTGAAAAGGCGCCTGAACAAATGCAAAGCTCAAAATCACACATTTTATGTCCCTCACTTTTTTCTTTTCTTTATCCTGAATCGTAGCGTTTCAAAAGGTGTATGTGTGTGCGTCTTTTTTATCATGTTTTGTTACGTTCTTCTTCAATCACACCCCTTATGAGGTTTCTAGTGCAAAAAAACAGTTACAGTGGAGATTGCGCAACTGTGGCAACACAACCGAGGCAACTACACTGCTCCAACAATTTAGCAAAAAAAAAAAAAAAGAAAAAAGAAGGAAAACTACCAAACTGGGTTCTCAGGCGGTTTGTCGAACAGGGTCCTCAACCTGTCTAAGTTAGGCCTTAACTTAGACAATTTTTTTTTTTTTTGAAAAACGCTTTGTCTAAGTTAGACAAAACCTGGGTTTTGGGTTTTTGGGTGGTTTGAAAGAGAAGAAGCTTTACTGAAAACAAAAAAAAAAATGAGTTCCCTCAAGACTCCCTCAGTCCTCACCTGCGCGGACCCCATTGTACCCACCCACACAAGCCACCTCCTCAGACTAACTACAATTGAACAAACTCATCCGCAAAAATGCCTGCCACTGCCAAGACCTCCAAAGCACAGCCCACCATCGTGTCCATGTTCAAGAAGGGAGCTGTTGCGGCACCTGTGGTACGTGTGGTGGAACCCAACAAAGGGGATACGCACTACGACCTGTGGTCTTCAGGCAAGTACAAGTCCATCCCCGATGGTCCGACACCCCGGCTCGCTTCCCTTCACCTTTTTCTTGTGGCGGAGGGGACGGTGAGGGGGTTTAAAAACCACCAGAACGACACCAACAAGGTGCTCAAACTCTGGTTGAAGGAGTTTGATCGCGCCAAACTGGCGGACGACGACAGGGAGGGGAGCAAGCGGAAGACGATCCTGACGATCGTTGCGGAGGCGCATGAGTTCGCCATGAACGAAGCAGAGAAGGGGGGAGACAGCGATGCCTCTGCCGTGTCTGTGCAGAGCCAGGTGTCGCAAGGCAAGAAGGTGAAGAAACGTGTGGTGATGATGGCTCCACAGGTGAGTGCTGTTAAGTACGTGGATTCAACGTCCGAAGAAGAGGAGGAGGAGCAATGTGTGCCAGTGAGACGCAACGCAGCATCCGAGCAACCCGAGGCAGCAATGGAAATCGATGATGTCGACGAGTACTCTTCTGACGGCGATGTTGTCTTCTTAGGTCCCACGCACTCCAACACGAACAATCCCAACCTCACGAACACCAAAAAAAAAAGCCCCCAATTTTTAGCTTTGTACAGGACCTTTTCGCGCGGAGCGCGAAAATTTTTTTTTAGCCTTTTTTTTTAACTTAGACAAATCTGTGGCCAGACTTTGTCTACGGTTGAGGACCCTGTTGTCGAAGCATTACAAAAAAAACCCCCTCGAAGCGTCAGCGTTCTGCTGTCCCAAAAGGTGCTTTGCACTGCAAAAAAAGGTGTAATCTTTCTTAGGTGACTTTTTTTGGTCCAGCTTTGAGCGCATAAACAAAGATCCGATATTTATATTTTTTTTGGCGTGATTGCTTAGGTTCATCTCATCATTCGTTTTTTTCTCTCTTTTTTCTTTCTTTTGTTGATAGATGCATGCACCGTGAGGCTCGTTCGTCTTTCAGGGTTTCTATTTATTTTTAGTGTTTTGCGCGCCTCGAGGGGTTTGCAACGGGGTAAATCAAACGACACCGTGACCAAAAAATAAGAAGAACGTTAAACACACCATTCTGTGTTTTTTTTTTTTTTTTTTTTTTGAGGAGCGTACTACGTTCACTCACTCCCCCCCCCCAGCACCTTCCCTCGCCTTTTCGTTTCGCCTCGATTTTTTGATTGTTTTTTTTATTGTTTTGAAATGTGTGTTCAGGGTATATTCATCAGATTCTTTCAAGGGTTTCTTCTTGCGTGTGTGTGTCATTGACATTGGCAGATACGTGCAGATTCCTTTCTATAACCAAACAAATCAAATATTTTCATTTTTTTTTTTTTTTTTTGTCGGTATCGTCTGAAGTAGCGAACTGCAGTCCTTTTTTTACCCCTCCTCTCTCATCCCCTCCACGGAAGAGAAAAAAGCGCTGAGAAAATCAAAAAAAGGGGGGGAAAAAAACTTGACTATCAGTCTATGTGCATCCATCGTGAAGCGATGATGAAGAAAACCACTACAAGCTTGCTAAAAAAAAGGGAAAAAAACAGAAATAATTTTTTGCGGTACAGTCGGCAACCATACCTTATACAGGAGGATTTGTGCAATCAATGAAAATAGTTGCTATTGTGTTTTTATACTATTTTTTTGGAAGCGTGCAATGCAACAACTGTCGAAATCTGATCAAGGGGAACGGATATATTTTTGTTCAGTTTTTCGACAAAAAACTGAAAATGAAAACGAATGAAATCGTTTTAGAAACTGTATGAGAAAAACAAGCGGGGTTGGTGGTGAGTGATTTTCACGATAGACTGTAGTGGGGTTCGAGGAAAGGGGGGCTTTGGTTTTTTTTTCAATGTTTATTCTGGTCTGTTCGATCTGATTCCTGATTCGTTTCTTTTTAAGTTTGGAGATAAAGAAGTATATCCTGGCCGGAAATTGTCAGGTTCCCCCCACACCCCTTCCCCCTCTCCCATCCACGGAAAAAAAAAAATAACACCCGGAAAAACAGAAAAAAATAAAAAAAAACTACACACAAATCACACACAAAACACTCATTTTAAAAGTAACGCAGCCAGTCTTTAAGACTTCGTGTACAGTTTCCCACCCTATCCCCCTTCCCCCTTCTCCAGCAAAAAAATAACAAACAAGCAACAAAATATAAACACTGTTTGTCCCCCAAAAAAAAAAAATACGTGCCAAATGGTATGCTCAGAACCAGACGAGGGAAAAATACGGAGAATTTGGGTTTCATTTTTGTTGAAATAAATATCTGGTGGTTATCATGCCTGTGTTGACAGTATGTGCAAAGAGGACAATTTCCCTCTACTGCTTTCTACATCTTTTTTTCTGCTTCTTTTTTTCTTTTTAAAATTGTCTGTTAGCACTCTAGCCTTTCAGATAATTATTCGTATTTTTTTTTGTCGATACTACAAAAAAAAAAGGGGGTGGGGAAAACTGTTAGGTTCTGTCATCGTTTCTGTCTGTGATGTTTTTTTTTTTCTTTTTGGGAGATTATTCTTCGTCTTTGTAGCAACTGTTGTCATCTTCTGATCCCCCCACCCTTTTTATTTTTTTATTAGATGTAAACCTCGAAATGGATGTAGGACATGCATGGTTGGGGTCCACCCACGGTGCACCGCCAAGGTCACGTCACGAGAGGGCTTTTGTATTTCAAGCCAACTGTATTTTTTTTTGCAGTATCTGCACCCGCCAAGGGTACGGTGAGGCGTTTTGCACTTACAACTTCCCTTTCCCTTTTTTTTCTTTCTCTCTCTTTTTTCACTCGACTGCATGGTTGGGTGTCCACCCCCCCGGTACAGCCGATCATTGTACCAAGGTACACTGTTCACGAGAGGGCTTTGTATTTCAACTCTACTTTTCCCCCTTTCTGTTGATAAGGATCCTGCAAAGAAAAAAAAAAAACAATCGTGGCTGCCTATCTCGTGATGAGTAGTCTAAAAAATCAAACAAAAAAAAAAAATTCTTATTATTTTCTACTGTTGATGAGGATGTGTCTTGTACCTCCCCCTATTTTTCGTGTCATTTCAAAACCGTCTTCCTTCGTTGTTGTTTTTTTTTGTGACTACTATCAATTCTTCGCGTAGTATGAAAGTTCCTGTTTCTTTTCCCTGCTTCCCCCCCCCGCACCAGCAATTTTAAAAATAAACAATAATAAAAAAAATCGCCATGCACGAGAAAGTGTCTGCCGCAAAAATGAAAGAAAGAAAAAAAATAAAGAAATAAATTATCAAAGGGCCGTATAACACAGAATGCATCCCAATAGGGCCCTAAAATATTTTAGGCTCATTTTTCGGATTATTTCAGGATGGGATTTTTTTTTTTTAGGATCCTAAAATAGGCTGATTGACGTGGGCCATTTTTTTTTTCACTTAGCACCACTAATCACCACGGATCACCACCGACCAAGGTCAGCGTCAATCAGCCTAATAAAACATCCAAAAAACGTCCAGTCCTTCAGGAAGGACTTCCAAAAAATTGCCTAAAAAAAATGGCAAAAAAAATAACCTTCAAAATTCGGGTGTTTTGAACATCTAGAATTTTATTCCCTGGTAATTTTGTGTAACAGTAAAAAACCAAATAGCCGGGGAATAAACAATTAGCCCAACTCCGATTAGGATTCCAAGTTTTTTCAAAAAAAAACAAAAAAGAGAAAAAACAAACAAAACCAAACATGTTACAAAACAAAAAAACAGGAGCACAAAGCAAACATAACAAAAACTTCATAAAAACCCATTCAAAATTCCGAATAGGATGCATTCTGTCATATATCATTGTAGTCTCATGTTCAGCCACCCTTCACAGGACGAGGTGTGACTGTCTTTTAGGCCATATAACGTTCGTTTTATTGCAGAAAACCTTACCTCTTGAGAGTGGTTATTTTGTTTATATCACTAGCAAAGCCAGCAACAACTCAACATTTGTTTTTATTGGTGGTTTGTTTTGTTTCACTCCCTTTGAGTCTCCCCCTAAAAAAATGCAAAACAAAAAATAGTTCAAAACAAAACTCATGTTTTTATTTTGATTTTTGATTTTTTTTAGGGAGGTTGGTACGGTCTGGTCTCATCCGTTAGGCTATCAATGTTGTCTTGGAAAATGGACATATATCCGCTTACTCTCTCCTCTTTGTTCAGAATACGATTCTTATTTCAGGAACAAAATAACTGATTTTTTTTTCTTCAACAAATCGTTATCCCATTCTTGCTGAGGGATGAGTTGTGAAAATTGTTTCTTTCCCCCCCTTTTAGTTTTATTATGTGTGCATGAGAGGCCATTCATCTTAAACGGGGGGAAAAAGCGGATAATTTTATCTGTATCAATTGAGGACGAAGGAACGAATCCCCTTGAGGGAGGTACACAGTACCTCCCTTAAGGTGATTTGTTGATGCAATCAAGAAAAAGAGTGCAGAGGTGAAAAAGGAAAAACTGTACTGTGTAGACTGTGTCAGTTGCATTTCAATACAAAAAAAAAAAACAACCCAACATTTTTTTTTTTTTTTTGGCTTTTTTCTAACAATTTGCCCCCTTGGTATTCGTCTTTCTGGTATGATCATTTACTCTCTTCTTGTACTGTATTTTATTTATTTATTTTTTAAGAAATCGGAGATCAAGGAAAAATAAGGTTACGTAACAAAGCGTGTATATTGAAGCCTATTTGGTGTGTCAACACTAAGACAGCCAAGGTTTTCAAAAGGTGCCACCAAGAATTTCTTACAGGGGAAGTATGTGAGCCTTGAGCCTTGGGCTCATCTTCTGAGTCTTTCCTTCAAATGGGGGGTGTGTATTGTTGCATTTTTTTTTGTGTTTTTTTTTATACTCCGACAGCATCCGCTAATTACAGGGAAGATCAATCAGGGCAACCCCTACAGACGTATGCCGAAGTGCGCGTGTGAGTGAGAGTCAACACTTGGTGTAGGGTTTTTTTGGTTAATATTCTCATTGCAAAGAGCCTCAGGGAGGGGGGGGTGTCCTTGGCTGCGGGCTGGTGTCTGTACTTCCCCTTTTGCCTAGACTAGAGTGATAGGCCGGCACCTAGGTGTAGTATTGAATCATTAGGAGATCGGGTGTGTACCGACACAGTGACCACCTGGGGTTAGCCATCCCAGTACTTTTTTTACCCTCAGGCCAAGACCTTTACAGGGTTTCTGGAGGAGGTGCCACGAAAGGACCCCCGGATATGCAGTTTTAAGTCCAGTCTACGATCTTGGTGTTTTTTTTTGGCCTCAAAGAGGTTTCCTCTTTCACAGCCCAGGTAGGTGAGAGCGTATTGCAGTAATAAAAAATATCACCACAGAATATTTATTACACACTTTACGCACAAAAAAACAAATTGTTTAATTTCCGCATCAATGCAAAGGGGATTAGTTTGCTTTCAGGATTTGTGAATGGCTAAGCTAAAATCAAATCACCTGAATACAACACCGTTTTTCTTCCCACTCAGAAAACCTAGAACGAAAACTATTCGAAAAAAAGAAAGAAATAAAATACTCACAAAAAAAAAAAAAAAAATGAAATAAAAAATGGTTTCTTCTTTGGAAGCAAAAAAAAGCTTAACTGATATGACGAAAACCAAATACCGCATCAAAAATACGTGGTTTGGTCATCTCGCCTCTTTTCTTTTTTTTTTTCTTTTTTCTTTGCAGGCACAAAAACGCCATCTAATCAGGGGTCCTAAGAGTGGTAACTTTTACCACTTTCGAAGTGACCTTTTTTATTTTTTTGAAATTCGAAGGTCACTTCGAAGTGACCTTCGAAAAGTGCCCTAAAAAGCAGGGTAGATCCTTATTTTCGCTAAAAACGCTAAAAATCCCAGATTTATTTTCGTTTTTTTCCTTTTTTTTCTCTCCCGTTTTTGAGATTTTTCGGCGCAGGCCTGACGCTAACTTTCAGGTTTTTGGGAAATCGTGGGGGGTTGATGGTTTGTCCGCGAGCGAAGCGAGCGGGAAAAAAAATTTAAGGTGTACCTCCGCGAGCGCAGCGAGCGGGAAAATTGAGTGACGATCTAAAAAAAAACCAACAAGCAGGTTGGTACTGTACTGAGGCAGAATAGTGGTGCTTTTTTACACATCTCAGCTGTCGTAGAACTAAACCCCAGGGGATAATATAGGTTTTGGGGGTTTTCGCTGAAACTCGGTCGAACCAGGGTCCCCAACCCAGCTCGTTAGGGCCTCCGGCGGAATGTGAGAATTCCTCGGTTATTCTACTGCGGAGTTCGGCACTGCATTGATATTTGCACCAGGCACACACAGTGACCTCAGTATATTTACAAAAAGAAACGGCGGTCGTGGCACCCATGGCGAAGCCACGGTACGCAACATTTCTAAAAATTGCGCTCAAAATAGCACACTTTTACTGCCAAACTAGTCATGGGAAGGGTGGGTTGCAAGCTTGCGCCGCAGGCACGGTACGCTACTTTTTTTCTTTCGCATGCTTCCTTTTCCTTCGGCGTTTGACCAATTAAATCACATTCCGGCAGTGACCCTTGTCGGACACTGCGCCCTCTGACAAGGGTAATACTTTCTAGAAACATTCTGAAAAAAGTGGTAGTACCCGGCATTAGCAAGAAAATTTTCAAAATTAAATAGGTGGTGCCGATGCACCAGCAGTTTGGGTGGGCGAGACCGCATTGGGTGAACCTCCGCGAGCGCAGCGAGCGGAAATTTTTTTTCCGCAGTTTTTGGGCAAAGTTCAAAATCCCACCAAAAATTAAGTGGGGATTTTCGACAACAATACTGGGGCCCTATGGGTTTTTGGATTTTGGCCGAACAGTGTTGTGTTTCTGCCTTGGTCCGGTTGAAGTCTTTATTACTGGATCTCATACTCCGTACAGGTGACCCATACCCTACCCGACCTTTAACACACCCGCATTTCTTCGAAACCTCCACCCTCAGCACCACCCCTTTTACAATGGTCTGCTTTGCGGGTTTGCGGACATAGTAATTGTGTTCTTCAAGGTTATGCTTCAAAATTGTCTTATGCAAGGTGACACTCATTGGTCCTTGTCTTATGAAGTGAAGACAAATATTAAAGGGGTATTGGCGGGCCGAAGGCCATCCAAAAAAACGGTAGCGAACTTTTACTTTTTTTCCTTTTGGTTTTCCCCTTATTTTGACTTTCCGGATCGATTGCGGACCGTGGTGGTGCCACTCTGTGGCTGGAAATTAGTAGGTAACCAAAAAAATGGGCCAGAGAAAAAAGGAAAAAAAAAAAGGAAAAAAAAATAAAAAATCTCGAATCCTTATTTTCACTTTCGCTAAGGATCTACCCTGCTAAAAAGTGACCTTTTTTTTTATTTTTTGAAATCCGGTGTCACGAAGTGACCTCGGATACTTAACATACACCGGGAGCACGTTGGAGGGTCTGGGATTTTTTGGCCTTAAAGAGGTTTCCTCTTCTTTTCTTTTTTGTCAAGATCAGTGGTCTGCAGGGCTGCAGGTTGCTACCATGTACAATTTTAAGCGATTTTTTTTTTTGAAATGTTGCGCACCGTGGCTTCGCCAGAAACTTTCGTTTCAGCAAAATACGTAAGTAATTTACGGAAACTTACGATAATTACCAACGATAGTGCCATTTTATGGCAACATTTTTTAGAAATGTTGCGTACCGTGGCTTCGCCAGGAACCAAAACGGTGACACAGACCGCTGCGAAAATTGCCTCACAAGAAAAAAATGTATCTAGTACCCTGTCCCTATGATACGGCGATAACCAACGTCCAGTGTATGTCCGAGGATTTGCACCTTTTCAACTTCACTTGTGTTGTTGCCATACCGCCTCTGAGGGGGGAAAGTTTTTTTTTTTCCTCCCCAAAAAACGAGAAGTGACCTTGAAGTTACCATTTTAATTTTTTTTGAGAACAGCGTTAGGACCCAAGGTTGGTTTAGAACAGGGGGTCAATAATTTAGTACATAAAATACAATAAAATACAATTAAATACAATTAAATACACATAAAATACACATAAAATACACATAAAATACACATAAAATACAACCCTAGGGTTAGGCTGCACTGTCTGGCTGTGCAGCTCCAGTGTCGTTCTCATCCACGTTTATGGCCTCTTTTTTTCTCTCCTCAGTTTTCTTTTTCTTTTCGGCAGCTTTTTGGGCCTCTTCTATGTCTTTGACGAGTTCGTCAAGGCCGGACCACCAGTCGCCCCCACCCCCGCCTCCCCCCTCCTGTTCCTTGTAAAACCTATACACGGCGGTGAGCTTGTGTACACGCTCACCGAGAAGGCGGTTCCGCCGTTTTTCGCTTTGCCAGCCCATCTGGCTAAACACGCGTTCGGACTCTGCTGTGCTCGCGGGTACACCTGTCAGTCTCTTCGCAAACGCTGCTAACTTCGATTCAGGGTAGAGCAGACCCCACATTTCCCACCATTTCTCAACAGGCATCACTCGCGACTGCTCCCACACATCCTCGTCTTCATCCTTCTCGTACAAGCCTGTTGTTGTGTGTTGTGTGATCTGCGGTAGCGCAGCTGCCATACCTATGCGTGTGACGTAGGAAAGCAGCTCCCCTGAAACTGCAGCACCCCCGATCTTTTTCAAGTACGCAGCGCAAGTTTTGCGTAATGGAGTAGTAATCTTAAAACCATCCAGCATCCCGAAAGCACGTGGCAAAGCCGTCTTCTCAGCTTCTGACATTTCTGAAAGGAAAAAAGGATGCAACACCGTTGAAGCCACGATCCAGGGTTTCTCTGCGTACCCGTCCAAGCGCCGCTGCAAACGCTCGACCACGGCCTTCATTTTTTTCTTCTCCTCCCCCTTCATCTTTGCATGCACCTGGCCGGCCACCTCCACGACCTTTGTGAACACTGGGATCACAAAGGAGATGCGGGAGGCGTTCGACTGCAGCAACTCCACCCCAAGTGCCAGGGAGTCCAGCACTTCCTTCACCATCAAGAAGGTATCCCAGTTACTGAGAAGCTCCTTGATGTGGGGGAGTTGTGCGACGAAGCTTGCGTCTTCTCTCAGCAGGACAAGCGCCTCTTTGTTCATCTGCAGTTCAGACCAAGTCGCCACAATCGTAGTCCATCTTGTTGTCGCCGGGATCACCACCAGGCGGGCCTGCTTGCCTGTAGTCGCCTTCACCTTTTCCTCCCACTTCAGCCGCAAACCCTCAACGTTGCGCAGGGATGCCGCAATCGTTGCCACCGCTTTGTGCAGGTAATTGAACTCATACGGGGAGTCCTTTCCTGCAACGCGGTGCATGCCGACCACGTCGTTTGTTCCTCGTGAGAGGGAGTGCGCCCCACAAACACCGTACTCGCAGTGCCTCCTCCCCGCCTTCTCTGCCTCCTCCGCGAAGAGTCGGGCTGAACACTGTGCTGTTGAGTCACCGTCTGCGAGGATACAAACGATTTTGTCCAATATATCAGCGGGCAAGTCGAGTAGGTGGTTCTTCAGCTCCTCTGCGTTGTGCACCTTTTCCTTTAGCACCCCACTCTTGAACAGAGTGGCCTTACTGTTGTGAAACAGCAAGATGGTGAACAGCTTCTCCTTCCTGTCGTCTTCCCAGGCGTCACACAAGATGACGAGCTCGTCTGCTTTGCTGAGGGCTTTCAGCTGCGGGTCGGTGATGGCGGTGTACTCGTTGTCGAGAAGAGGACCTGCCACAGTTTTGCGGTTAAAGGAAAGCTGCTTCCACTCCAAGCCAGGGCGGGTTATTTCAAGGGCCTCCTGGAACAGGGGGTGCTCACTGTGTGTGAATGGTGTAGCCGAGCAATAAAAAAACCTCGCCCAAGCTGCCCTTATTTTTTTGCACTCGTCCACACTCGGTTTGGGCACTGCACCCAGTTGTGACTTGATGGAAGTCCTGGGCCTCTTTGCGGGGGGCTGTTCTGATGCGGGTTTGTCATCCGCTTTGCGTTTCTTCTCTGGCTCCTTCTTCAAACCCGCCCGTTCCTTCACGTCCTCTGGTGCCTTCTCGCACTTCTCGAGGTGTCCCCTCAGCCTGGTGCCTGTCACCTTCCCCACCGCCATTTGGCAATGTTTGCACGTATAGTGCGAAACACCGCCCTCCTTCTTCTCCACGAAGTGCTTCTTTGACCAGCACTCAGGACGTCCTGCCATTGTGGAAGAAAAAGGAGAGGAAAATATTTTTTCTGATTGAAAGTGGTGTTTACGTTTGGGTACGGGGCGAAGCATAAAATCTGTTCGTAAAAAGAAACGCAAGCTTTTTGTTTTATCTTGTTCATTTATGAACCCTAACAGGGGGTGGTGTATTTAATTGTATTTAATTCAATTTCCCCCCGAATAAAATACAATAAAATACAATAAAATACAAGTATTAAATACACCGTGTATTATATACCTGCCAACCTTGTTAGGACCCCTGCATCTATAGGCTAGTTGACGCCACGGGTCGGTTTAGGAAATTTGTCCATTTTTCTGGAAAATCGTGTCCCATACCCCCCCATACCGCCCTCAAATGCCCCCAAACCCTCCAAAACCCTCGCGAACCCTCGCATACCCTACCATACCCAACCATACCCTGCCGTACCCTCCCATACCGCACGTTTCCCTTTTTTTTGGGATAATCATGTCCCATACCGTGCCATACCGTGCCACACCCTGCCATACCCGTGCCAAACCGTGCCATACCATGCCAAACCCTGCCATACCCTGCCATACCCTCCCGGTACTGGGTACTGGGTACTGGCTAATGGCTAATGGCTAATGGCTAATGGCTAATGGCTAATGGCTAATGGCTAATGGCTAATGGCTACCCGTGCCATACCGTGCCAAACCCTGCCATACCATTTCTTTTCAATGGCCAGCTGTACTGTACTGTACTGTACTGTACTGTACTGTACTGTACTGTACTGTACTGTACTGTACTGTACTGTACTGTACTGTACTGTACTGTACTGTACTGTACTGTACTGTACTGTACTGTACTGTACTGTACTGTACTGTACTGTACTGTACTGTACTGTACTGTACTGTACTGTACTGTACTGTACTGTACTGTACTGTACTGTACTGTACTGTACTCCCAATCCCCTGTGTATACTGTGTATACTGTGTATACTGTGTATACTGTGTATACTGTGTATACTGTGTATACTGTGTATACTGTGTATACTGTGTATACTGTGTATACTGTGTATACTGTGTATACTGTGTATACTGTGTACTGCGAAAATTGACCAAAAACGAGAACTTGTCCATTTCGGCAAATTGACCCCACCACTGTCCGGACGGATTCCGGAAATGCAAATGCCGGCGTTTAAAAGCTCACCAGCGAAAAAAAAGAAATTTTTCCAACATCTGGAACCCCCCTTTACGGAGCGACAACCGGTAGAAACACGGGGAATCGGTTAAGGCGCCACACCATTGAAACAAACTTTTTCAATACCCTGCCATACCATGCCATACCCTCCCGGTACTGGGTACTGGGTACTGGGTACTGGGTACTGGGTACTGGGTACTGGGTACTGGGTACTGGGTACTGGGTACTGGGTACTGGGTACTGGGTACTGGCTAATGGCTAATGGCTAATGGCTAATGGCTACCCGTGCCACACTGTGCCACACCCTGCCATACCGTGCCATACCCGTGCCACACTGCGCCATACCCGTGCCAAACCGTGCCACACCCTGCCACACCCGTGCCAAACCGTGCCATACCCTGCCATACCCTGCCATACCGTGCCACACCCGTGCCATACCGTGCCAAACCCTGCCATACCCTGCCACACCGTGCCAAACCGTGCCATACCCTGCCATACCCTACCATACCCTGCCCTACCCTTACTAACCCTCTCAAACCCCCCCAAATCTGCCCAAGTCCTCTCAAACCCTCCCAAACCCAAATGTCCGTGACGTCAACTAGCCTAAATCTAATTCATTTCCTTCATTTTAAAGGTGACTGAACACTGAGATTTAGGATCATCTTGAAAACCTATTCGTTCCTTTTCACGCCCGACTCTGCTTTTTTTTTTTTTCTTCTTTTTTTCTTTTTTTCTTTTTTTGTTTATTGTAACCTGCAGAAATACTGACTCCCACCCCTTGCCATGCTCTCTACAAGCCCTCTCTCTCTCTCTCTCTCACACACTCTTCTTTTTATTTTCCCTTCTCTCTCTCTCTGATGTGTTCAGGTACTTCATTTAGTCAACTCCGTTCTTATTTCCTGGCACACAGCTCCCAGCCATCCTTATTGGCTGCATTTTTTTTCTTTTATTTTTTCAAAAAGAAATAAATTTGGAAAGCGGGTGGTTATACACCTGCAAAAAAAGCCAAATTTATCAAGAAAAATACAAAAAAAAAATCCCAAAAATAAAAACACAACAATCTCAGGAGAACCTCTACGCAAAACTATGTAGCAAAAGAACACAGGGCACAAAAAAATAAAATCAACAGTGGATATTGCACAAACTGTGGCAACACAACCGAGGCAACTACACTACTCCAACAATTTATCAAAAGAAAACAAAAGGTACAAGAACGCATCTCAGGTGGGTTATTGTAGATAGACAATTAAAATGGAAGGATCGGGGAAAACAGATTTTTTGGTACATTACGCGCCTTAGAGATTTTGTGTGTGTGTGAAAATGCCAAAATGCAAGATCCAATTCTCTGTTTTTTTGTTTTTGTTTTTCGTTTGTTTTTCGTTCTATTGATTGCTTTGCCATGCCAAGAGGTACCATCATCGATATAACCAAAAACGTGTGTTTTTGAAGGAAAAAAAAATTGGGTAATGAAAAGAAAGACCATGAGTTTTCCCACAAAATTTCATCATCCAAAATAAAAAAAAACCCTAAAAAAAAAATTGCAAAATCATCAAAAAAAGGAAGATCAAAAGAAAAGAACACTCGGTGTTGCTCGAAAGAAATGTAGGGCATCTTGCTCAAAAATTATGAGCTGATGAAAAAGCAAAAAAAAGGGCTCCCTTTGAGCAAAAAGCCACAGTTTTTCAAGGGCATTTGAATAAGCTGTTCGACTCCTTTTTTTCTTAGGAAAAAAAAAAAGGAATCGGGCCTGAATATTTCCTCATCTCTCATATCTGCCACACTCTGAAGGGGAGATGCGCTATCTGTTCCTAGCCCCCCCCGTATTTTTTTTGGGTTACATTTGGATGCGGAACTTAGCTGTCCTCTTGGTTAAGTAGGGAGCAATAGTGACACTAAGTCACCTGAGAACTGGAGAGACAAGACTATGTGTTTTTGAAGTACCAACTTGGAACTGAACAAAGGAATCCAACTGGTTCATTAAAACCCACAGCATGTGACTTCTGCCCAGTGCCCTGAATGTCAACGCTGAGAGATCAGGTCAAGCGCGGGTAAACGGCGGGAGTAACTATGACTCTCTTAAGGTAGCCAAATGCCTCGTCTTCTGTCGCTTCATCACAACGGTGGTGGCAGAGATGGGACATGGGTGCTCCATCAACCCAACACTGAACTTTTCCAAAGCTGCATCGGTGTCTACTTTCTTTGAGAAGAATTTCATGGGGGCATTCCCTCCCCTTCTAGAGACAGCAATAGGGTGGCGAAAGGCTGTCTCTGGCAGCTGCCGCTAAACCAACAGATTATCAAAAAAGAAAAAAAGAAAAAGAAAATTCAAACACATAACAAATCTATGCTACATACGGTATATATCATATGCGTTTTTACCTCCACCCATCCCCTAGTTCCACGGTCTGGTTTTGTTACTGTTCAGTTTTGCTGTTATTTTTTCTCTTCAGGTACACCCCTCATATATTTCTGACCATTTTTTCCCCCCCTTTTTGGTGTTGTTCTCGTCTATTTTTTTGTCTCTGCATGCTCATAAAGAAAGCAAGAAAAAGGGGGGTGGGGGGGGTTAGGGGCACGGGGTTTCAGCTTGTGTAGTTGCAATGGAGAAATCAGTGATTTTTTTATGGGGGGGATTCAGCGCACTCTTTTTTTTTTTTTTTTTGCTGATGCCTTCTAAATTTTCTTTAGGAATTTCTCTTAGGCTGACACTCATTCATTGTTTCATGCAGATTGGGGATTAACGCCCTTCGCGAAAAAAAAAAAAAAAATACTACAAAAACAACAAACAAACAAAAACAAAAAGGGTCCACACATCAAAACTATCGTCACGTCTCTATTCAAAGCAAGAACCTAGCCGATCTGCGAGAGCCTGCCTCCACGAGGCGGACTTGGGTATGGCTGAAAGCCATAGCGAAATGAGCGCAGCAGCGACGGCTGGGACGCATATGTTGCGTCAACGCGACTGGGACACAGAGGTCCTCTCCCCCGCCAACTTCCGCCAGCGAATTGTGGCCAACACCGTCTCCGCAAAAGGGGTCATCACCTTCTGCAAACTCGCAGAGGCAGAATCGTTCCTGCAAGACCGGAGCAAGCTCGACCAGAACGGGCCCTGCATCGCCGTCGCCACCACCGCCCCCCTCCAAACACACAAAGCACACTGCAACATGGACTGCATCGTGAAGCCCCCGACCGGAGATGAGTACAAACGCAAAGTTCACGTCTTCCTCCTCACCAACACCACCCCCAACTACACCCTCGACATCCCCCAAATCGGAAACGCCCAACCTGCCTCACTACTCACCGAGGTCAAACTCGAAGTCCTCCCCGAAGGCGTCGTCACAGAGCCAGCATGGGACACCGCCCCCCTCAACACCGCACGCACCTTCCTCACAAACCTAGGTGCAGCAGTCGCCAGCGTCCGCAGAGCAGGAGAGCGTCGCATCGCAGCCACCATCGCACCGAGCAAATCCCTCAGAGAGATGTCCGGTCACAACGGGGTCATCGTCCGCCCGGCCAAAGTCACCAACGACCCAGTAGTCTGGCTCGACAGCACCGCCACACTTGCAGCAGCACTCGAGTTTGCAAGGAACCACGCCGGAAGGCTCATCAAGTCCACCAAGGCTTACGGCATTGTGGTGGAGACACAGGAGGCGCGGGCAGCAGCCTGGCAGGCACTCGGTAAACCCGAGAAATCAACAGAATCGCACTACGTGATCACCGGCATGCACTACCTCACGCATCCCGACTCCCTGGTAACTGCGCTCAGGACCCCCGACAACAGCTGCACCATGATTGCACACCAGCAGGCAGGGAAGACACAAGCGGTGAAAGTCCGCACACAACAACAACTCCCCAGATTTTTCAGCTACAACAACCAAACGCTGACAGCAACAGAAGTCTCCAACTCACACAAGCTCAGACGGCCCAAGAAGAAACGCCCCACGGAGGACAAACGCATCCCCTTCGTCAACACCGGCATGGCGAGCACCACCACAGCATGGAACAACATCGCCAGAGGCCCCACCGCAACACCCCAAGTCAACACCACAGCACCTGCACCAACCGTAACTACAACAAACGTGGACACCGAGAGCAGAAACGCCACCACCCGAAATGCGTCAGAAATCCAGACAATGCGCAACGACTTCAACCAAATTGTTGAGCGGTTTAACACCAAACAAGCTGAACTGGAAACAAAGCTCAACGCCAGCAGCAACGACATCCAACTTCTCACTGAGAAGATGGACGCACTCGCGAACATGAGCGCCTCACTGCAAGGAAGCATCGAGAAACTGCAAACACAACTGGAAACCCTCATCAAGAGGATCCCAACATCGAGGAACGACCAAGTATCGCCCGTACGGGTTCGCGACAGGCGAGGGGCGTCATCGCCCGTTGGTGGTGCCTCTAAAAAGCGCTGACTCCCTACTTCTCCATACCCCACACCTCCCAAATCCAACACCCCCACCTTGCTTAGATACCTCTCTACAACAGTACAACTTCTGCTTGTGATAGCAGGGATACATCCGAATCCGGGTCCGCTGAGATGTCTCTGTTGGAACATCAACGGACTGACCGACACCAAGAGATCTGAAATAAGGCGACACATCACCACGAAGGAGTATGACATTGTCATGCTCCAAGAACTGAAGGCAAGCGGACAAGCAAACACGTTCAAGATCGACGGCTACCGCAGCTACACCCGCAAAAGAACGGCAGGCAGAACCAAAAAGACCAGTGCAACACATGGAGGCGGGATAGTAACACTGGTGCGTGACAAACATCCAGCCCAAGTCCACACGTTCTCGAAGTGGAAAGTCACAGAACGGCTCGACGTCACAGTGCACGGTATACGCTTTGTCAATGTATATCGGCCAAGCGCAGTGGGGGAGCAAAAGAACGACATACGCAAAGATGACTTCGACTGCGAAGACCTCCCCACCGAACAAGTAGTGATAGCTGGAGACCTCAACGCCCATCATGCGCAGTGGAGCAAGGCGATCCCGAACAAAACCGGCACAAAAATCCACGACTGGGTCGGTAACACTGACGGCATGCAAATCTGGAATGACCCCCAAACTGCGACAAGGATTGGAAAATCCAAAACTTCACCAGACGTGGTCATAGCGAAAGGTGACAATAACAAAGACGAGACAAGAAAATGGCCGATCAAATGGCGGGTTCTAGATAACGGCTTATCGGACCATCTCCCAATGGAATTCGAGATTGACAGCACCACACCACCTCCACCGAAGTACTCGAACATCAAACGGAGCGGGAAAACCCTGTGGGATTGGAACAGGGCCAGGTGGAGTGACTACACTGCAGAACTTGAGCGAAGTGCTGATGCAACCCTAAAGTGGCACAACCCAGCGACAGCGTATGCGAAGTGGGCTGGCATGGTGAGAAACGTGGCACGACGACACATCCCGACGCATCGACGACGGCAAGCTAAGCGAAGGTGGTGCACAGGTGCAGTACGCAAAGCAATGAAGCGCCGAGACCAGAAGATCGCGCAACTGCAGAAGCAGACAACCTCTCCCACACAAAATGATAGTGACTCCCTCAGCTGCCTAAAACAAAATGTGGCCACGGAAATCCGCGACAGCAAACGCACGATCTGGGAGGCAAGGTGCGACAAGGCTGCGGGGTCCTCACACATCTACCACCTACTACGCGAACTGGACGGCAGAGCCGATAAGTCGCAGCAGTACCCACTGACGGAGAATGGCACCACCATCACCGACAACACAGCCAAAGCGAATATATTTGGTAGGCACTACTCAGACGTGAGCCGCAAAGATCCCACAGACACGGAGGACGTAGTCACAACACCGACGGATGTCCCATACCACGAATCAGAGCGTGCCTTTACAATGCAGGAGCTCAACACCATCGTGAACAACCTGGAAGACAACAAAACACCAGGCATGGACAACATACACAACGAGATGTTACGACACATGGGACCGGAGGCGAGGAAGGGTCTCCTGCGTATCATGAACCTCTCGTGGTGTAGTGGCACACTCCCACAGGAATGGACGACTTCTCTGCTGATGCCCATCCACAAACCTACGAAACCGGACCACCTCCCTGCTTCGTACAGACCAATTGCACTGACGAGTACAGTGAGCAAGGTGCTCGAGCGCATGATCGGACACCGCCTACACCAGCTCATGGAAGACCCTGATGAGCAGTTCCCTAACCTCCACAAGGCACAAGCAGGTTTCAGGAAAAAGAGATCCACGATCGACAACATCGCACTGGTAACGCAACTGGCCAAGGACACAGTAGAGGAAGGGCGCAGTGCAATCCTACTCAAAGTCGACCTAGAGAAGGCGTACGACCGCCTCAAGCGCAGTGCCATCCTACAACACCTGCGCGATTTCCCACCCACGTACCAGAAGTGGATCAGTGCATACCTCAGCAACAGACGAGCAGCGGCGACCGTGGCAGGTCACGTCAGCGAGTTCTACGACATGGAGGAGGGAGTACCCCAAGGAACAGTGCTCTCCCCCCTACTCTTCAACGTAGTCATGGCAAACCTGGCGAAAACCCTAGAGTGCGTGGACGGGCATGTGTGCATGTACGCCGACGACCTCGCAATCCTGTGCATTGGCAACAACGCCGACGAAGCCGCTTTATCCGCACAAAAGGCTATCGAAGTACTTGAACGTGAACTCCCCCCAATGGGCCTCCGAATCTCCACCGACGACGACAAAACGAACCTCCTAGCCTTCACCACCAAAAAAGACCCCAACAACGTCAGAGACAAGCAGTTCGCAGTGCACTACAGCAATGGGAAACGCGTGCCTACAACCCGACTGACACAGTACCTCGGCATCCTAATAGATGACGAATGCAACATGATACAACACATGGAATCAGTGTGCACAAAGTACAAACAACGACTCTCCGTACTGTACGCACTAGGAGGCGAGGACTGGGGTGCGGAAGCAGACACCATGCGACAAGTGTACATGACATATGTGCTGCCCGTGCTCACCTACGGGATAGGAGTGTGGGGACACGCACTGCTCAAGAAGAACCGAACCCATCTTGAGACCCTCCACCACGGCGCAGCCAGACTGATCACCGGCTGCCTACGCACCACAGCGACGGAGAACCTTCTCTGGGAGGCGAACCTGCGATCGATCGCTGAAATAGCACAAGCGGAAGGAGCAAAGCTGTACGAGCGCGCCAACCGCATTCACGACTCGCCCGCGTACACCGCCGTGCAGTCAACCAAAAAACACTCCAACACTACATGGCTCAGAGCAGCCACGAACACCGTTGAGGAAACAAAGATGTACACTCAGCACACAACTCGAAGCACCATTGCGCTCCACTACCCTGTGCCCCCCTGGCAATGGGAGGAAGTACAGGATAAGCTTACGCTGCACCCCACCATCCCAGGAGTCCTCCGAGCGGACTCTAAACAAACCAAAGAGGAAGCTCTCGAAAAAACGCAGGAGGCCCTCGACAAGCTACCCCAGTACGACTACAGCACGTACACCGACGGATCACTGTCCGACACGAACATCGGCGGGGCGGGATGTGTAGTGACGGACGCTGACGACAACATGATCCACGTCTTCGGCAAGGGGGCAGGCAGGCGATGCGTGGCCTACCAAGCCGAGCAGACGGCAATCCGTGAGGCACTCACCGACCTTGCGAACCGCACCACCACCAAACACGCGAGAGTGGCGATCCTCACGGACAGCCAGTCCTCCATCCGCGCCCTGGAGGGAGGACCGCAGAAGGCAGTCGAACACACACTGCACGACATATGGCGTGCGATACACACGCTCACGCGCAAAGGTGTACACGTCGACTTCCAGTATGTACCAAGCCATGTCGGCCTGACTGGAAACGAAGCTGCAGACAAAGAGGCAAAGCGGCACGCAAACGCCATGGTACCACAACTGGAACCCATAGCGATGATGACGGCCGCCTCTCAGATCAAGAGGGTGGCAGCGCAGCACACCGTCACACCCACCGAAGACAGCGCATACGCGTGCCAGCACACCGACGCCAAAGCGAAGACGAAGACACAACTCCGCCACCCACAACTCCGCCCAAGACGACTGACGCGTAAGGGCGCGCGTGAGATGAGACTCCTGCGCACAAGACGACACCCCCTCCTGTACACGGACAGGAGCCACAACGACACCCCCAACTGCAAGGCGTGCGGAAAGACGAATGTGACGGCGAAACACCTCCTGAAGCAATGCCCCAAGCTTACTGACAAAAGAGCCAACCTGTGCAGCAACACCTCGTGGGGAACACTCCTCACTCAACAACCAGAAGTGGTCCTAGAATACTTGGTGTCCTCCGGATTGTCTGATGACTCTCTGAGTGACCTTCTGAGACCAGCTGTAACGAATTGAAGGGAACATAACTTTTTACTTTTATCTACTTTTACTTTTACTCTTACTAGCAACAAGAGGATACCAAAAACAAAGAAAACATCAAGCGAACACACCGACCAGCATATCAGCTGATCACGGGAACCTTTTTTCAGGCTTCCACCTTTTGACGTCAGGCCAGTGTCCTAAACGATGCTGCCACACCCTGAGGGGGAGGTGTGCTGTCTGTAAACTCTGTGTGGCAACAACGGGGAGGTGACCTCCGTATATCGGCAACCCGCACGTCCTAGATGTGAAAAACGGCACCAGCCGGGACACGGTCCCGGGTTTACTCTGGATAGAACAAAAAAAAGAGCAGCCACACTGCTTCGGCAGCGCTAAAGAGACGAGAGTAAATACCAAGTAAAAAAAAAAAAAAAAAAAACAAAAAGCAAAAAAAAATCACAAAAAAACCCCACAAAAAAAAATAAACAAACAATACAAAAAAATCATAAAAAAAACAGCAAAAAAAGAAAAAAAAAGCAAAAAAAATAAACAAAATATACATACGATACAATGGCCTACGGGCTACATTGTTGTTGTCGAAATAAACATTTTAAAAAAAATCGCTACCTCATATCCTCTTTCTCTAAAAAGGTGACTCGCATGAGGCTTAGACTCATCTTATCTACTTTTTTCTTCTTCTTCTTTTCCCCTTCCTTTTTTCCTTTTTTTTCCTATTATACCATCTATTCAGTAGAATAGTTAGTATATGAAACAATTTTTTCATGTTCCTTAGTGTTGTATGTTCTGAGAACAAAATACAGGCGTGTTTTTTTTTTTTTTTGTAATTTTGGTTGATTGTTCCACAGAAATACACACGATAGCAAGGACATGGATTCTGGGGTGTTGGGGGTGTGGGTGCTACAAAAAAAAATTTCTTTGAAACTTTTGAAACAAACACAGAAAATCTGATGTGACTCAACATGGATTTTTCCCTTTTTTTTTTTTTTTTGGAATGTTTTTTAAAAACAGAAATAACCCTCTCGCTTTGGATGTATTTTGCACATTCATTTTACAATTCCTTTTTTCTCCCACAGACATTTTTGTTTTATCCCCTCCTTGAATCTCATCGTGATTCACACTTTGCGTATTACTCGAATTTTCTTCTTTTTTTCCTTTCCGTTGAACTGGAACGACCACAAACGAGCTTGTGGGGTAACCGATTGGCAAAAAGGTAGTTGGGGAAGGCCTTCTTGTTAGCGATTTCCCTTTTGGGCACAGATCGGCAAAGTAGACAGAGGAATACGCACCTAAAGTGAGAGTTACAGAAGCTGGTCGTAGTGTGATTCGCAGTAGTCTGAGTGTGGGAAGAGGGAGAAGGAGGGGAGGGGTAGGAGGGGGGTGATAAGTGTAATTAGACGTCCCGTATGATCCGTTAGTCTTTCAAGTATTATTTTATTTCAACCAATTATTTGTTTCACAAAAAAAACCCCCCCCACAAAGCACAAAACACAAAACGAACCAAATTTAACAGCCCAATATTGAAGGGGGGGGAAACATATTCTACTTTTCCCATATCATTTTAAAAGCAACCCCACAAAGAAAAGGAAAGCATAATAGATAATTTCAAGGCCACTGCCAGCCGCTAACCGGTTGTGCCCCTTTTTCAAAATCATAGTTGGAAAAAAATTATAAAAAAAATTGCAAACGGTCAAACAAACAGGGGAAAAGAAAAACGGGTGGATCGGGTGGGGGGAAAAGGGTAGTTAAGAGGGGTACTACAGGAGGAAGGATCAATATTGAGTACAGACCCTCCAAAAAAAAAAGCGAGGAAACGAGAGCATAAAGCCAAAATCACAAAAAACTTCATAAAAAACCCAAGACCCTCTAAAAAGGGTGAGTACTTAGGCGAGTAAAGTGATAAAGTATGTACTTCAAAGAGCTAAGTTACATTGCTTGAATGTGGCATGTGAGTGTTTCCTTCATTTTATAAAACTTTTTTGTAGTGCCTGCTTTCCGTCGGTGTACGCGAAACGGTTGCACTGTCAAACTTCTTTTTGTGTCAGGTTCATGCCATGGACTAAGGAGTCGATTCACCTCTCCTTCATCCCTGCCATGTTCTTGACAAAACAATTACAACAAATGTGTTCCAGAATGGGTCAGTCTCACTTCAGGCACCATTAAAAAAATGTGTCTCTTCCTCCTCCACAGCGTTGCCGAAAAAATGCATCCCCTAATTTTTTTTTTTTTTTTCAAATTCTCCATACATTGAACAGGCCTAATGCTATCCGCTGGTTCGCTGGTTCACTTTTATTTATTATTTTTTTTTTTTTAATCCGCTGGTTCGCTGGTTCACCCTTAAAATAGGGGTTTTTGGGACGGGGGGTTCTCTGCCTGTGGTATGCCGTGGGTACCTTGGTCCTGGAGATGTGAGCGCCTGCGCCCGCATCTTCAGGAGGTGACGATGGAGACTTGTTTCAGGGACTCAATGATGCGGCCTCCTTGCCGGCGAAAATAAAAAAAGTAGCGTACCATGCGCCTGCGGCGCAGCTCAAAAACTGGCAGCCCACAGCCCTCCACCATAGTTTGGCTGTAAAAATGTTCGGTTTTAGGTCACAATTTTTGAAATGTTGCGTACCGTGGCTTCGCCAGAAAGTTTTGATGTCAACCGCCGTTTCTTGTTGTACTGAGGGAAGGTTGCGGTCATAAGAAAGAACCTAGTGCGACGGCTTGACGTGGAAAAGCGGGAGAAAAGTGCTTTGGTTTGGTTCTTGATGCACGTTACCATCCCACGTCATCACGTATTTACGCGAAATGAACGGACCTTTTCGCGCGGAGCTCAAAAAAAAAAAAAATTGGCCCTTTTTGGACATATCTTCACGGTTTTGGGGGGAAATTTTTTCATGAAAATAAGCGAAAACCCTGGACCCCTTCCCGGAGGGAAAATTTTTTTTCGTTTTTTTTTTTTTTTTTGGGGAATAGTCAGTTATGCCCTACCCTTTTTTTGAAATGGTCAGAGATACCCGAAAATAAGTTCAGATATTGGTCAGAGATGCCCCATTTTCAAAAATAGGGCATAACTGACCAATATCTGAACTTATTTTCGGGTATTTCGGGTATCTCTGACCATTTCTCAACTTATTTTCGGGCATGTCTGACCATATCGCCAACTTTTTTCGGGTACCCCAAAAAAGTTGGTTTTCGGGTATACCCAGATACCCAGATACCCAGGTACCCAGGTCCAGGAACAGGTACCCAGGAACAGGAAAAAAGTCGTGAAAGAGCAACCACAGCTCCACATGACAAACACAAAAGTGTCCAGTCACGTGGGGCATTCATGCACTGAGGAGATAATGTTCCAACAATTTACAAGAAAGATTACTTAACCTACTGCTGGAAATTGCCAGGTCGTAGTAACACACAAAGTGTGCCTCCGTTCGGGAAGACCGGATATTCTAGAGACCAGAAAGGCCTCAAGAATATCTTCCGGTAGTCAAGGTAGAACCGAGTGAACGGCCCAAGACCCCCGTGGAGAAGTTAAATGTTGTAATGCTATCAGGTAGAAACTGCGACCACTGTCTTACCCTCCTCAATGCATGGTGGTTGATGTCTTCCACAACAAATTTCCTGTACCCAGGTACCCAGGTTCCCAGACCCACGCAGTACCACGTCGCAGTACTACGCAAAATTTACCACCAGACCCTGTCTTCGTGCACCTGAAGTACAACGCCGCAGACAGGCCAAACATGCGTTGGACTCAGAGGAATGCCCGCTGTGCAGGTATCATGAGAACCAACTCCCAGCAACAAGGGGCGCCTTTTGGCGGGCGTTGTTGAGGGTGTTTGGGGTGCAAAGTTTTCCACAATTTTGATGCGCGGGTACAGAAGTGTTATCTTGTTCTTTCATCTCTAGGAATGTAAATGTCAATCGCGTTTAACTACCACTAGGGCTTGTTCAGTGAACCCACGAGGGGTCGAAGGGGGTTGGTTATCCCGTATCTATCAAAGGTTGTGTCGACCAGGCGAAACCACTATGTTACGCTGTACGTTGTTAAATCCGAAGAAATAACACTTTAGCAGCCGCAGGAAGTTTGCTAAAAAGAGTGCCTCACGCTACACAAACCACCACCCGCGATTGACTTAGATGTTATAACAAAGAGAATTCAGAACAAAACAACACCCTGCCCCATACACACTAAATTGTCATGCTTCGAGAGCATGCCTGGGCCAAAATTACTTGACAAAAAAGGCAACAAGACCACCCACAAGGAGTGTGAAATGTGCACTGGTTTTCTGGGGGAACGCAATATTTTCTTGTGCCTCGTCCTCCGTAAGCAGAGGACAGACTTTCCGGAAGGTTTCCAAAGTCGAATTTCTTGCACTAGCTATGCTCCCTGGGTTAATGGCTATAGCAGTGACTGACAAAGTGTTCCCACCCCCAGGTCTTCGTCCACAAACAAATCTAGAATAGATTGATTTGGGTGAAGCCTTGTATTTTGAGTTGTTGAATGTCGGAGAGCGGCGCTCATCGTAAATCACGGATGCAGTTCAGATTTCACGATCCTGTGATGAGTGTAAATGTGGGGTGTGATTAAGTATGGTGTACAAACGCAGTAGTCGGGAAGGGTGGGGTTAATGAAAAAAGTGGTAATAACTATGTATTTCCGCGAAATAAGGTAGCCTTTTTTCACGCTACAGAGAGTTTCCTGCTGCACTAATGGTTCCCAAGCGAAGCGAGGGACCATGTATAAGGGTTTGCGGGTTTGCGGGTATTTACCCCCACTAAAAGTAACTGTGTGTGGGGTAGAGGGGTGAAAATCATACCATGCTGCTTCAATACTGTCTCTGCTGTCGCATTCCCTCATGGTGGGTCACTCACCCACTGGGCAAAAAATCAAAGGGGGTACCCCCAAATAAGTGGGTACCCCAAATAAGTTCAGAGATACCCGAAAAAAGTTCAGATATACCCGAAAATAAGTTCAAATACCCGAAAATAAGTTCAGATATAGTCAGTTATGCCCTATTTCTGGTTTTCGGGTATATCTGAACTTATTTTCGGGTATCTCTGACCATTTCAAAAAAAGGGTAGGGTATAACTGACCATTCCCCTTTTTTTTTTTTTCGCTGGTTCACTTTTTTCCCCCCTCCCCCAAAGTTAGCATTAGGCCTGTACATTGAACTCCCCGAGAGTCTCCGAGAGGCAGAAAATCCCCCCAAAAAATAAGCTCTGGGTTCAGGACGACTGACGTCTATACCTTGCAAAGGCTTCGGCCAACATTGAGTACAGACCCTAGGTTTGCCAAGCCTCGCGGGTCCTTAAGGCGATTTTGTCGACTCAACAAAAAAAACCGAGTTTCTTTTTAAAATTCGAGTTTTAGAGTGTTTTTTTTTTTCATAAATTCGCGATTAATCGCGATTTTTTTTCAATCGCTAAAACTCTCTAAAACCACTCGGAGAGTCTCTGAGACTCTCAGGGGAGTTCACTGTATGAAA
Source organism: Rhynchopus sp. YZ270_cl-10 (assembly GCA_964035575.1). Taxonomy (NCBI): domain Eukaryota; phylum Euglenozoa; class Diplonemea; order Diplonemida; family Diplonemidae; genus Rhynchopus; species Rhynchopus sp. YZ270_cl-10. Next base: position 837,105 of record OZ037913.1, read on the forward strand.
TCCTCCAATTTTGAACCCCCTCCACCTCCACCACCTCCTCCTCCTCATCCCCTTAGTAGCACCCGGTTGAACGCTCACCCCCCCCTCCCCCTCTCCCAGCCCATCTCCGCCTTTAAAAAAAAAAGCTATAAAAAAAAGACAAAATCTAGAAACCCATTTTTGTTTCGTTCTCTTCTCTCTCCCCCCCCTTTGTGGTATTTCCCTTACCCCTTACCATTAGATAGGGGGTGAAAATATTACAAAATGTCGCAACGCCAACCAAAGGTGTGGCTGGATGAGGAGAATTTCAATGTATGGGTGCGGCGGTTGTGTGGGAGGGTGCAGAGGGTTGCGGGGCAGTTTCCGCGGATGACTGATTTGGAGATTGGTACACTACAGGTAACGCCGGTACAGACAAAGACAAAGGCGGCACGTGTACCTGCCAGCATCGCACCGCGCGCAGCCCTCCCTACCCCACCACTCTCAGGTACCAGAGCAGGCGACGCATCTAAGGAACAGCCCGCGAAGCGACGAAAGCTCCACGCCACCGGGCACGACTTCCTTGCGGACCAAAAAAAGCGGTACCCATACCTGCAGGATGGAGGCAAAAAGGTGCTGCTCAAATCCCTTAAAACGACGTTTCTTCCTGCAGCAGCTTCGACGCAGCTCAAACCGTTTAAGGTCTCCTTTGCTAAGCGTACTGTAGATTCGACGGACGTTGTGTTTGAGAAGACAACAAAACAGACGAAGAAGGCTGCGGTTACTCCAGAGATGAGAATGGAATGGCGGGAGAAGTTTTCGGCAGGCGGGGATCTATTTTCTGTCAGCTTTCCGAAGGGGTCTGTTAAGAGCCATATTCTTGTCGTCGCACTTCCTATGGTGACTACGGGGTTTAGCTTAGGGGTATTCAATGCTATTGAAAAGCAGGAGGCAAAGGGGGTCGAATGCATTCCTGACCACGTGGCGGTGGCGGTCGTAACAGATATGTCTGCGGATCAGCTTTCCCGTCTATGGGGTGAAAACACGGTGCTAGCAAAGCTGTACCATGAAGGTAGGCTGTGCATCCGCAGGCCCGGTGATATCAACTCTAAATCGGCTATTACGAACAAAGTAGTGGTATTGGTAGCAGGGCTGGTGGGGTCGCTCCCGAATGGCGGTGGTGTGACGTTGCTTGCCCCCGAAGAAGCGCTTCTCGCAGGGGTGACCAACACACTCAGCCAAAAGAGCATCTCCTGTCGTATCCTTCAGTATCCTACTCCCACTGATAGCCCTGTAGAAACAAGTGCGCAAAACCAAGCCTTTCTCACCCGTGTCCGCAACCGGCTAGCAAACAAATTGAGTCGTCTCTATGCTACGGAATAAAAAATGGGGTTTTTTTTTGATCCAGGGGGAGGAGAGGAGAGGAGGGGAGGGGCAATATCGCTCTGGGGAGGGGGGTGGGGTGGGGGTAGATGAGGGCTGCGCGTTTCAGGCGTAGGGTCATCTTTGGTGGTGGTCCTGTCTCCTTGCAGGGTTATCGGATACCAAAAGGGGGTTTTTTTTTCATGTCTTCTTTTTTTGTCAAGCATACGGTAAACCACAGCGTAGTCCCCCTCTTCCTATAATCCTACAATTTCTTCACAATTTAAAAAAAAATGTTTTACAACAGCCCCTCCCCCCCCCTTTTCCCCCTTAAAATGACAACGTTCATGGCTCCCGTTCCTCTGACGGCAGCGCCGACGGAGGTAAAGGGGACTACTGGACGGTTGGTGCGGGAGATTGAAGGTTTGAAGAACGAGCTGGCACAGCTTGAGCAGGAGGAGGAACGGATTAAGAAAGCTAAGACAGCGGAGTATGAGAGGAAGGAGCACGAACGGAGGAGGAAGCAGCAGTTGGAGGAAGAGGCGAAGATTCGGGAGACAATTGAGCTGCGTAAATACCAAGAAGAACAGCGGAAGGAACGTCTCAAACGCATGCGCGAGGAGGCCAGACAACAGGAGTTCAACCGACAGCAAAAGGAGAAGCAGTTTCAACAGATCCAATGGGAGCTTGCTGCCGCAAAGACACCTGCAGAGATTGAAAACACCTTGAAGAAGAAGAAGGAGATGGAAGATCTGCACCGTGACAAGGTAAAGGTGCAGGACACTGAGATGGTCGCGACCAGGATAAAGCTTACCAACATCCTGGAGGATATGCGGAAGGAGCTGCAGGAGCTGGGGCAGGACGATTGGATGCTCAAAATTAACGCAAAAAAGGCGAAGCAGGAGAAGCGTTTGGAGCATGAAAGGGCGCTGCGTGAGCAGGAGATTCAGTCGACTGCGGCGGGGAAGACGTCACGGTCACGCAAGATGCAGCATGAACGCTGCGTCATCCGCAATGAGATCTCTGCGCTTCGCGATGAAATGCGGATGCTTGAACGCGATGAAAACATGGAGAATATGAGACGCGCAGCGCGCGAACAGCACCTCTCAGAGACAAAGCAGAACCACGCCCTCAGCCAGGACGAAACCACCCGGGTGACCCGCGAACGTCAACAGCAGCAAGCCGAAGAAGAAGAGTGGTCCTCCTCCGAGCTCCGCAAGAAGGACATCGCACAGCAGGAATACATCCTCGAAAAGCAGCTCGCACAGCAACGCATCGGGCAAGAGTGCAGCGAGAAACGCACTGTCGAGATCGAAGCACTCAAACAACTCCGCGCCGAGGAGCGTGCCCTCATGGAAGAGCAAGAAGCCGAGGCTGTAGAAGGCATCCACAAAGAGCTGGAGCTTGTCGCCACCCTCCAGTCACAACCCGTCAAGCAAAGCATCCGCGAGCTTATCCAACAACAACGCGAGCTGGACCAAGACGTCCCACTCGAGGACATCATCAAATACTCTGCCGAGGTCAGCAATATGTACTCACAGCTTGCGGCAGAGGAGATCACAGAGAGCAAGAAGAGGCTTGCCATGCTTCGGCATGAACAGGCAGTGCAGCAAGAGCGTAGTGCAGTACTTAAGCTAGAAGCGGACCGGGCAAGGGATCGGGAGAGAATGCAGGCAGAGCACCACCGGATTAAGTCTGAGGAGGAGCGGAAGCAGCGTGTCATCGACATGAGTTGTCATGAGTACGAAGCGAATATGGCGGCCGCGCAGAGGGAGCGGGATGTGGTGCGGGATGAGACACAGCATTCGAGGGCTTTGTTGCGGGAGTTGGAGGCGGAGGAGGCAGAGATGCAAGCGACACGCGCCCTCAATGAAGAGGTTGCCACGGAGAACCAGATACGCCAGGCAGAAGGCAAGCTTCTTGACCACAACGCTGCCAAACGTCGTGCCGAGTCTGACACCGCTGCCCTAAAACGCGCCGCCCGCGAGCTCGAATGCGAGCAAGAGATGGCAGACCGCCGCCGCCTCACCCGCGAACGCGAACGCCAAGAAGCTGCCGCCCTCACACTCCAAGGCTTTGCGAAGATCATCCTCTCGAAACGCATTGCCCACGCACGCCGCACAGCAAAGCAACAGACATACGACGACTCTGTCACACACGGTGCTGTTGTCGTCTCCCAAATGGCCTACCGCAAGAAAGCCTCTGTCAAAGACGTCGAACTCAAGAAGAAGGAGCTTGACGAGCGTCGTGAGGCGAAGGCGGCTGCGATTGTCCAGCGCATGGAGGAGGAGGAAGAAGCGGCGCGGGTGGAAGCGGCTGCGGCACAGCAGGAGGTCAAGAAGGAGGTACACGACTCACAATCACAGACGGTCCCATCGCGACCGGCGACAGCGGAGAAACCGAAACAAGAAGACCCAGGCGACCGCTTGACAGACCTAGAAAACAAGGTGGTGTGGCTCAAGCAGCAACTCGACGACGAACGTGAATACCACATGCAACGTGACAACGAACGCCGCATCCTCACCGAACAAGCCAACGGCGAGCAGATCGACCTTCTCCAGGAAGAGCGCGACCTGCAAACCTACCAAATCGACGAGCTCACAAACCTCCTTGCAGAGCACACCACACTCATCCAAAGCCTGCAGGACCAACTCCACGAGGCCACCCGCTTTGGCCCATACGAAGAAGACTACGAACGGGGTCTTGCCGCAGAAAAGATCCAAGCACGCTGGAAGGGCTTCCAAGTACGCAGACACATGGCCTACGTCCCCAGGACAGACCGTGCCTCACAGCAAGACAGATTAATGCAGAACGAAGCAGCAGTCGTGATACAAGGCATGCTCCGTACATCCACAGCGAAGGCGCTAAAGGACGACAAACAGGCTGTAAGGGAAACCTATTCAAATCAGGAGATACGTGACGAGGCGGCGACGAACATACAACGTATAGTCAGAGGGAATCATGGAAGGCAGAAGGTATGAATACATCAAACAATCAAACAAACAACCAACCAACCAACCAACCCAACAAACAAACAAACAAACAAACAAACAGGCCCATGCCCACGAACAGACAATCCTCCAAAGCCTTCCCAAGCAAAGCCCTCCCGAATCAGACCCAACAGTCACCAATGACCCCACCCCACCGATAAACGGGCCCGAAAATCAATAAGAACCCAGGGTAGAATAGCAAGAACAAAAAACAACACGCCCTTTCCGGGGATACTTTTCGCACTAGATTTATGCTTTCATTTCTTTTCCATCCCACTTTCCCCCCTATTTTTTTCCCGAGGCTTTCCAGCACCACCACACCCCTCACACAACCCTACAAAAAAAAAAACGCTTCATATTTTTCTATTTTTCTCTCCCTTTCTCCCCTCTCCTTTTCTGCCATTTTTTTCATTTTGTCTCAAAAACTTCAGTGAAGACTGTCTGTATAGGACAGCGTAGCATCACATGGACAACGCAAGCACCCCAACCACCTTGACTGGGGGAGACGTGGTGTGCAAGGAGGTGGGGAGCTTGGGGGGGAAGGCGTTTCTTTCTTGCTCGCAGATCGCTTGGTGTGCGGCGAGACGATGTGTCACGAGCGGGCGCTATAGCGAGGGGGATGTACTACTGAAGGCGAATAACGGTGAAGACACTCCGGTACCCATAGGGGTAGCTTCTTCTACAGAAGCCTCCGCGGGATTGCCTGAAGACGCAACCATCAGCCTCATCGACGTTGCAGACAGCGTTCAGATTGAACCCTTCCGCAATGCAGGGAAACGCCTTTTGGTTCACCCAGACTTCGATTCCTCTACAGCATCCCACCTAAAAGGCGAGGTACGTGATCCTCTGACGGGAAGGATGTTTCAGCGTACCGGAGTAATAGATAAAAACATTGATTCTCCTTCAGAAGGTGTAGTCCCGGTCGATGTAAAGGGGCGCCTTGCGGCATATTTCCAAGGAGGAATCTTTCGTATGGGGACCCACGCGGTCTGTGTGTACAATGGAGTGCTAGAAACACCGGATAAGGAGTATGCCGCGTGCTTTGAATCGTCAAGGATTTGCAAATACCATCCCGAAATGTGTTCGGGAAGGGGGGGAGGGCAGCCTGAGTAATAAAAAAGGGGGGTTTTCGGCCCAAAAAGCCCAGACCCCAGACCCCCGGCCACAACCTAGTGCGTAATAAGGGAATGGGGTAGTACTGCACCCAAAACCCCGTTTTTCGGCGTTTCCGGAGTCCACCCAGAAAGTGGTGGGGCCATTCTGAAAAAATGGACAAGTTTTTCGGTGTTTAAATTTTCACGACTTTTCTTGGGTACAGTTTTACGTGTGCTTTTCCGGGGCCCCATCTCGAAAAGGGTCACACGGGGTATAACTCAGTAGTCCCGGCCCTGGCCCTGGCCCTGGCCCTGGCCCTGGCCCTGGCCCTGGCCCTGGCCCTGGCCCCGGCCCGGATGCTGAAAACATGAAAGTGCCCGAAAACACCGGCATTTGCATTTTCGGAATCCGTCCGTTCTGTGGTGGGGTCAATTTGCTGAAATGGACAAGTTCTTGGTTTTGGTCAAAATCCATGTAGGGTAAAGAGGGCCAAGGTAAATACCACAACCCAGATTTTCTCACCCTGATGCTGAAAACATGAAAATGCCCGAAAACATCGGCATTTGCATTTCCGGAATCCGCCCGTTCTGTGGTGGGGTATATACAGAAAAATGGACAAAATTTTAATGACTAAAATTTTCACAAAATATGAACCCATACCCAATACAAGGGTAAATGACAAAAATTACCATAAAAACCCCCCAAAACCCAAAAGCCCAGACCCCAGACCCCAGGCCACCTTCCTTATTACGCACCCTGGGGGAGGGGGAGGAGGAGGAGAGCGAGAAGAACTGAAATAACGATTTTTTTTTTTGATTTTTTTGAGTACAATTTTGACCAAAAAAAAAGAGGCATTTTTTTTTAGATCAAATTGACAAAAAGATATTCATCACATCCCCCTCAACAGTTTTAAAGAAAATCCCTAAATTTGGGTAAATTAAATGGATTTGAGTTTGTTAGATGTCCGCTCCATTGCAGTATTGTGCGTCGCAGGGGTGGCTGGGGGGGTGTGTTTGAAGCGTTGGGTTTACCCTACTCCAGCGCTGCCAGCGTTTGACCGTTCAGAGCGTCTTAACTTCAAAGAACAGCTGATGGGGGTGGTACTGCAGCATGCTGATGTAAAGACGTTAACCTTACTCCGGGGCGACACCCCTGCGAATATTTTTCGAAGCATCCGGCATCGTGCAATAAAAATTTTGCAAGCAAACCCATGGCTTGCCGGAGAAATCCGGGTCATCGATGGGGCATATCATATGACATGGCGTGATGAGATCTCAGAGGAGACTGCGGGATCGTTTATTGAGAATGTTGGGATAGATGAAGAGCTGTCCACTATGATGTCCTCCGTTGGAGAGGGGGGTTTGCCGTCCTTCAGCGAAATGTGCTGTGCGGTGCGGGAGCGGTATGGGGTCAAGAGGAGGCCAGATGGATGCAGTCCGTTATTGAAAATTTTTGTAGCGGAGGTTGAGGGGGGCTGTCTGCTCATTGTGGCGGTGAACCATGGAGTGGCGGATGGTGCTACGTATTACGCTATCAGAAATATGCTGTCAGAAGCGGTGCCGATCCGCTCTCTCCGTACAAAGCGGACCCTCATGGAGAATGATCCGATCCTCCGTCGTTTCTTCCCTAAAGGGGTAGATGAAGAATGCATCTGGGGTATTCTTCTGCGTTTTATAATCTCCGCTTTTCAAGATAAAATCGATGCCCTAAAACGCCGTCTCTCTCTCAAAGTCGCGAACCGGAGTATCGGGGTTTTTTCCGTCAATTCTTCTGTAATAAATGCGGAAAAAAAGGAGAAATGTGGAAATGAGGATTACATTTCGTCGAATGACGTGCTAACAAGCTGGTGGTTTAACAGCTTTGGCACCCATATGAGGGCAATGGTGGTCAATATGAGGGGACGCGGGGTGGATGAAGGGTTGGCAGGAAACTATTTTACAAACCTTGTAATTGACCCTCGGAACGATACGCAGACCCCTGCAAGAATCCGCGGTATTCTGACTAGGGGGCATGACAAGCCAGCACTGGAAATGTCTCTTTTCAAGAAGGTGGCAGACCCATTAACAATGATATCAAACTGGCGTACATTCCACCGTCCCATCGCAGTGGGTACTGCAGTGGAGGCCCTCCACCTTCCGGTGGTGGAGGTGCTTGGCATGGGGAACATCGCAATCATCTTCCAGCTAGACGCCAACCGCATTGGGGTGGAGTGTGAACGTGACCCCTTCTGTTCCGCGGATATCGCTTCTGGGGAAGGGCATATGATGCAGACAAAGATCATGTCTGGTTGATTTTTTTGTAGACCGTGGTAAATTTTTTTTAAAAAAGAGAAAGCCATTTCAAAACCAGGCCAAGTGCAATAAGGGCTTGGCCTCAGATTATCAATCTTTTATTTCCCTCGAAATGGATGGAGGACTGCATGGGGTCTACCCACGGTGCACAGGGTTTTGTATTTCAAGTCAAACTTTATTTTAGATGTGTACTAGAGAGGCATTCATCTCAAGGGTTCTTTTCATTTTATTTGTTTTCAAAAGAATTTTTTTTTTTTGAGTGAAGAAACTGTGATGTCAGAGGTTATGACGGTTACAGTACCGCCCCCGGACGTCTTTCTGTAAAGGGGTTTTCCTCTTGCAGCCCGGGTTTATCTCTACGAATTGCGACCTCTTATCTCTTCCCTTCTTCCCCGCCCCCCAAAAAAAAGTGGATATTGCCCAACTGTGGCAACACAACCGAGGCAACTACACTACTCCAACAATTTATCAAAAAAAGAAGGAAAAAATACCCCACAAAATCGCCAAAAACGGCTTGCTTTCGAGTGTGGGAAGCGTCTTGAGTGATGTGGGGGTTTTTTTCCCTGTCATAATTTTACAAATCGTCTGAGGGATGATTTTATGAAAGCAATTATGGGCATTTTTCCGTGCAATATTTCTTAGCGTAATGTGGCATGCGTGCGTGCGTCCATTTTTTTTTTTCCTTCCTAACCCCCCCTGTCTGCTATCAGTCAGGACTGAGGAAAAAAGGGAGACAAAGTCGAGCTAGCAACTATTGTCTGCCTTGGTTTTTAGGTTGTTTTTTTTTCTCACTAAGATCTTCCCCTAAGACGTCTTGATGGTGTCTTTTTTTTTTGCTTAGCTAAGATCTTCTGCATACCATGGCACAACAGAAATCCCCCCCCTCTCCGCCGAATATTTTACCTCCCCCTCCCCCTCACCTTTCACCTCACTCACCCCCAGACACCCCCCCGGGCAGCTCCCCTCCTCCCCTCTCAAGATGGCCGAAAGCGAACGAGTCGAGAATGATACCAGCCACTTCAGCCCTGGGGAGATTGAAAGCCTGACAGCGATACAGGCTGTCCCGCCCTCTTCTGCACCTGCACCGGTCACACAGACACAGGGTGGCGCCACTGCCACTGCCACTGCCACTGCCACCTCAAAGCCACCACCACACCGCCCCAACGGCAAGGCCAGCCGCCACAACGTCCGCAAAGCATTAGAACGCGAGATGCAGAAGGTCACTGAGAAGCGCGGCCGTGGAGGCAAGCCGCCTATCACCTTCAGCTACCTCTCGACAAAGACACGAAGCCCTGCAGCAAGCATATCGTGCAGACATGAACACAAAAACTCTTTGTTGACCCCTGGGCCGGGGGCGTACATTTCGCAGGACACCCACGCAATAGCCGCACAGCACCGTGGTGCACCCAGGTTTGCGAAGCCCATCAAGGACAAAACCGTTCCCCACTTCTACGCAAAGAGCGACACCCCTGGCCCCCACGCCTTCGCCACCCCGCAGGACATCGGCAAAGGCAAAGGTGTCTCCATCTCCGCCCCCGTTGCCTACAATGGATCTGTGCGTGCCGCTGTCCCAGGTCCAGCTTCGTACAACATCCCCAGCCACCTAGGCAAAGTGCACGGTCGTTTATGTGGCAACGCCTATTCACTCTCAGGGCGAGCAAACCTGCGCAGTACAGAAGACCCAAGCCCCGGGCCAGGAGCGTACACACCAACCGTAGGATACTCTCCAGCTAAAGGCCCCAGCTTCAGTACCAGAAGGGAAATGCCAAATTATAACGTCTCGCCGGGTCCGGGGACTTATACGTATCAGGTGTGTAGTTTTTTTTGGATGGGAGGCGCAAAAACAAACCGGGGAAACATGAGTGATAAAGAAAGAAACGAAATTCAGATTTTTTCGCCGTTTTTTTTGGGATTTGACTAAATTGAGTTGAGACTGTCTGCACTGGGGGATACCTAAAACGCACCTGGCGGGGGTTTGGGATAAACGGCTGAGCGTTCTCCCTTTCGACCTCATAGTTTCTGCGGATGCACTGCTCTCGCACCTATACACCTTGGCCCTCTGCGTCCCTTCTTTTTTGGCGGCACTTCTCCAGCGGCTGCTGCTCTTCGCCGTGTGTCTCCTTCACCTTCCGCAAAAAGTTGGCCACAGTAGCCTGCCTTCTCCATCCCAGACCCTTGAGGGTCCTCAAGGACGTCGTACCCCTGCTCCTCGAACGCCGTACGTTTTCATTTCCTCCCCTACAACCCTTTGCAGTTGTCTCAAAAAAAACACACACAACAGGAAATGGGGAAAATGCCGGGAACGGTTACCATCAAGGGGCGGACCCCGTTGCGGCTGCCTCAAAAGGGTATGTATTTGTTGTCGTTAGCCGGCAAAATTGGCAAAATTGTATTTCAACATGCAAAAACACACAGGACAAGGTCCACCGTCAACGAATTATGACATCTGCCCGCCAGCAATGGACCCCCCACGAAGGTCGTACAAACGAACCCCCAAGGCCATCGACGCACGCGCGTGAACCAGGCTTTTTCCTTTTCTGTTGGACACTCACATCCCGCCCTTTGCATGAGCTCGACCGAGCCGCGTTTTTTAGCACGTTTCAACTACTCTTTAAGTTAAATCTCCGATAGACATAGAGACAACACGGTTTGGGTCCACAACCCACGCACCGTGAGGCATAAGAGGGCTTTGTGTATTCCAAAGTCGATTAAAAAGGGACCAAGCACAGAGAAGCTTAGGGGTAATAAACTTTTATCTCCTTTTTTCTCATGCCTTTTGTCACCTCTTCTCAGATTCACGCAGCGCTTAACTTCCTTTTAAAAACCTTTGCCTATAACACTCCCCCTCTACCCTAAAAACCCCTCATCCATCCCATACACAAACCATTTACATGCAAACTGCGTAGGGAGGGAATATACCCTCCCCTCCCTCCCCCACCTCCATTCGTTCCTTTGCTACAAGAAAAAAGAATTCAACTATTTTTCTCACCCTTTTCCTTTTTATGTGTTGACCCTCTCAAAATGCTTTCAATTCTGTGAACTGAAAGTATATGAATCTAACGTTTTTTCGATAAATTGTTGGAGTAGTGTAGTTGCCTCGGGTGTGTTGCCACAGTTTGTGCAAATCTCCACTGTCACTGTGAACTCTTTTCATCCTCAACTTCCCCTTTCCACTTTTCTCTCCTCAAAAAAAATCACCACCAGAAAGTTTTGGGCGGAGGGAGACCCCAAAACTGGGGAAATGTCCGCTGATTATAAGGCACAATTTGAGGCCTTCTTCGGTGCTTACGACGCGAACAATGTAGGCAGTGTTGCCAACCTTCTGACAAAGCACGCGGGGAACGAGGCTGCGGTTGCGCGCAAGCTGGACGAGAAGTACAAATGCAGCTTTTTCGCTTGCTTGGAGGAGGTGCGCTCCATCTATGCGAAACACGCACCCGAGAAGGCAGCCACGGCGCACCTGGTTCTTGCGAAGTACCCACAGCGGGAACCGCAGATTGTTGCCAAACTCAAGAAAGAGTACAACATCGGTGACGGTCCCAGCCCTGCCGCTACCGCTTCTGCCCCCGCCCCTTCCGCAGCCCCCTCCGGCACCACAGACTACAAAGCTGCTATCACCACCTTCTTCACAATCTACTCTCCCGCTAAGGTCGCTCAGGTTGACGCGCTGCTCACAAAGCATGCAGGTCGCGAGGCAGACGTCTGCAAATCTCTTGACAAAAGCATGCAAAAAAACTTTTTCCCGACGCGTGAGAAGGTGGCTGCGATCTTTCAGAAGCACAACCCTGCGCAGGCGGCAAACGTGGACCCTCTACTAATCAAACAGCTGGGGGCGGGGGCGACGTGCGAACAGCTTATTGCAGCCCTCATCAAGAAGTACGGGGATGCCGAGGTGGGGGAGACCACTTCTGCTTCTTCTCCTGCCGCAGGCGGCGGAGGAAACAACTACGTCACCCGGGTTCGCGCAATGTTCACCAAATACCAACCCGACAAAGCTGCGCAGGCAGAAGCGTTTGTCCAAAAATTCGCCGGGAGAGAGGATGAATTCATTGCAAGCCTCGTTCGCAAATACGGCCCAGAGCCTGCTGCAGACACTCCCGCCGCTTCTGCCCCAGCAGCCCAAGCAGCACCAGGCATACCCAAGCCACCAACAGAATGGGAGCCCCGCTTAACAGCGCTTCTAGAGAAGCATGACCCCGCCATGGCAGCGAAGGCAGGCGCGTTATTGGCGAAGCATGCGGGAAGGGAGGTGGATGTATGGAAAAAGCTGGTCGCAAAATATGGCCCAGAACCGTATTGGACCGACCGCCTGGGGAAGCTATTTAAAGCACACAAACCGGAGATGGGAGAAAAGGTTTTGGGGTTGCTAACACAGCATGCGGGGCAGGAAGAAAAGCTTTTGCAAAGCTTAGTTCAAAAGCTTGGTCCTGAACCTGCTGCTGCCGCCCCTCCTCCGTCTGCCACCGCAGGAACCCCTGCTGTAAACAATATGACGCCTCGCGCGAAGGTCCTCCGCTTCTATTTCTATCTCAGCCCTGATAAACTAGAAGGCGTCCTCACCCAAATCGGGAAAGGGGGAAAGTGGGAGAACAAAGAGGCGGACGTCTACGCTGGCCTGGTTAAGAAGAACGGAAGCGACCCTTCTCCTGCGGACCCTCCGGGGGAAGGGGACTACCGGGCGCGGGTGGTGAACATATACACTATGTACGCAGAAGACAAGCTGGCCCAGGTGGACGCGATGATCGAAAAGTATTCGGGCAGAGAGCCTGCCTTGCTTGCGTCGTTGATATCACGCTATGGCGAAGAACCATGCAAGGCTGCTGTACCAGGTGGAGGTGGTGCCGCTGCACCCAAGCCGCTTACCATCAAAGAACGCATAGTCGCGCTATTCAAAGCACACAACCCAGCTGGCATGGCAAAGATCGACGGCCTCCTCCAAAAGCACGCAGGGCAGGAGGAAGCGCTTCTCAAAGCATTGGTTGGAAAGCTAGGGCCAGAGCCGGCACCTCCTGTAGTGCAGGGTGGTGGTGCTGCTGCAGAGCCCCTTACACATAAAGAACGTGTCGTGCGGCTCTTCCAGAAATACCAACCAGAGAAGGTAGGAGAGGCCGACGCATTCCTTAAGAAATTTGAGGGCCGTGAGGAGGACCTTATTCAGGTATGTGTGGAATTATTCGGTAGATGTGGAAATATGTGGGGAGAGAGATGGGTCGTTGTGCCCCGGGAAAAGGCTTCAATTTTTTTTCCTGGGGTATGAATATTTTTTCCACCTCATATAATCGCACAGGCGCTCGTCAAAAAGCTTGGTCCAGAACCAGCCCCTCCAACCGCAGGCGCACCAACCTTTGAAGAACGTCTCACCCGAATGTACGAGACCTACAACAAAGAAAAGGTATACATTACAAACCCCCTCCCCCTCAGCACCCTCTGGAGCGTCAAACAACATACCACTTGACAATATTGCACATATTTTCTCAACCTTTTTTCTCTTTTTTTTTTGTACACCTTTCCCTTCCCCTCACCAAAAAAAAACATCCCCAAAACTCTCAGCTCGCCACAGTCCCAGCATTACTGCAGAAATTCGCTGGGAGGGAGGAGGATTTGATTGCGAAGCTTGTAGAGACGTATGGACCGGAACCTGCTTCGCCTGATGGGGGCGGCACTTCCCGCGCCGATCAAGAAGCGCAGGACGCACGCGACTGGGCAGACCTTCCCCCAGCATTGAAGCTTCTCCACGAGACACAGCGGACTGCACGGTGGGATATCTCTGATGAATTTGACGCTGAGGTTGCAGAAATGCTTGATGCAGAAGCGCGGCACCGCAAACTCGCCGCCAAACGCCCTGACCTCGATGCGCTTACCCTAAAGCACCACACCTCTCTAAGGAAGCTCTACTATCTCAAATTCCTTCGCCTCCTCCGCGAACGCATCCGCGCAGAAGAACAACGCCACCAAGCACTCCTCGACGAAAAGATGACTGTCTACGAACAACTGCAGACAAACCGCTTCTCCATGCAATACTATGATATGCTCGACAGAAAGAGGGATACCCGGAAGAAACAGCAGAACAACCGGAATCGAAGGGTCGCAAATAAAGCTCCAGACCAACACAGCCATGCAAAAGACTTTATAGAATATAACGTCAGAATGGCGTCGGTTTCACCAAACCGCAGGCAATCCTCCCCGAGAAGACGAACCCCGTCTCCTAACCACCGTATCGCGATGACCCCTGCCGTAAGAGATAAGGTCCTAAATTATCAAAAAAAATGGCTCCCCCCAGCGTTTCTCCCACCAGACTATCCTACCGTAGACCACGAAGGGGACCCACCTCGTGATGCAAGCCATTCTGTTGCAAGCACCAAAGGGGGTTTTTCCAAAAAGGGTCTTGAAGCGCGGCATCGTGATAGGGTGCACCGTGCGCACGTTGAAGGGACGGTGGGAACGCCCGAATGGGGGCACGGTACTCTCCAGTCCATGACCGGTGCGGTGCACGAAACGGGGTTGGAGCGGGTTATGCGGGAGCGTCTGAACCAAGAGGCTCGTCGAGACGTGACCGAAGGGCAGGACGCATGGGATTCGTTTGTCGAAGCTGCCTGGAAGTCTCCGGCAAGGGGGGAGAGTAGGGGAGGGGGGGCAGGTGGGATACCGCCTTCGTATTCTCGTTCTCGAACCGGAACTGTGTCTCAAGGGCATGCGTATTGAAATATATCGGTTTTGAAAAAAAGTTGGGATTTTTCTTTTGAGATGAAAGGAGAATGAGAAGGGAAGGGAGGAGGGGAGGGGGAAAGGGTTTGTTTTATGAAGGATCTTTGCTGAGAATTAGTGGTGTGCATTCTCTTTTGTGGGAATGGCAACGCTAATATTACAAAACTAAGAAAAAAAAAAGAAGAAGAAAATGATTCTGAAGAAAGTTTTGTGAAGAGAGCAGTGTTAACCGTGTATTGTGCCCCTTTTGAGAACTTCGCTTTCACCTCACCTCTTTTGAAATGCATAGAATGGACGATGAGAAAACCCCAGAGAGAGAGAGAGAAAAGTAAAAAGTAAAAAAATATATTGCCATCAAGATTTCTGATCTAATATTATGAAACAACTCCCTCATTTTTGTAATCTCCTTCACTACTGTTTTTTTTATTATTATTGCGCCAAATAATGGGCAAAATGCATCCTCTTTTTTTTCTCTCTTTTTTTTTTCTTCGCTATCACCCACGGAGTGTCAGTGCTTGCGTCCCAGAGGCGTTTTGCATTATCTATTTCACTTTAAAAAAAAAAAAAGATGTGTGCACGAGAAGGCACATTCATCATTTTTTTTTCTTCCAAGACGACTAAGCAGAGGCTTAGGTTCATCTTATAAAACTTTGTTTCTGGGAAGTACACTGTCATGCGCGGGGCGTTGCATTTCAAGTCTACTTTTCTTTTTTGAAGTAGGTATTTCCCCCCTGCTCTTTGGGCTGCATTGCACAAAACAAACAACATTCGCTTATCTTTCCGTATCAGAGATTTGACAGAATGAATGATGGCTTCTTTTATTTTTATTTTTTTGTCTCAAGGGTTTCTCTCCTTCGTGTAGATGAATGAGAACTGAGAGGTACCATTTTTTGTTGATCCCTAAACCCATACTTTCAATTCATTGAATGTACATTGATATACTCTTGCCAAGATGCATGAGAAGGTGGACATCTTCATCTTTTCAAAGCATTCGAATTTCTCTCTTGCATTCCCTTTACATAAATCCAAAGTGAATTTCAACAAAAAACGCAGGGATACTCTGTTTGTACCCGAATTCACTACACGTTGTCATATATCCCAAAATATTTTCCACATAAAAAAAAAAAAATTCCCCTATTCCTGTAGTTTACCCCCCACCAACCACCCCCAGTACAAAACTCCCCCTCCCTTATAGAGATGTTAACAAGACGAAAAAAACAAAAAAAGCGACAGCCTCCCCCATTTTTTATATCTACAAGCGTAGCAGTAATACACGAAAAAGCCCCTTTTTCTTCTTCTTCTTCTTTGACTTACCAATCAGAGTTACTATTTGTTGAGATTTTTTTTTTTCAACTTACCTTCCTTCACCCCCCCTGTAAGGGCAACCGTAGGTGAAGTAAGGTATAGTATTGAAATCGATGTGGGGGGGGAGTAAAGGGTCAATTTTACAAAACCAGATTTTGAGGAAAATTTTAGCCGAAAATGGGCCCCACGTATAAGGAACCGGGCTCATATTTCTCAAAATTTAAGTGGTCAAAAAATTGTCCAATTTTCGAGATTGACCCCACCACTGCACGGGCGGAGCCCAAAAATGCAAATAAGGACCCTTTTTAATTTGTTCTCTTGAAATGTGTAATTTCAAGTTTTCGCGAAAAAAATAACAACTGATCCTACGAGGGTTGAAGGAAGGTGTGTGGAAAACAACAACAAAACAAGGAATTGCTAAGAAAAAGAACGAGGTGTGCTGTGGGAAACTCCGCGCGATTTTCGAAACCAACATAGCAGCCTGGCGCTTTGCCGGGTGGTGATGATGCGCATGATGTGATCGACGACAGTTAGTCGTCTGTGTTCCTTGCGCACTCCTCCTCCGGCGACGACGATGAGTGGGAGGCTGTGGACGACGACGACGTGGAACACGCCGACCATGGATCGAGCAAATGGTGCTGGACGAAGAGGGGTCTGAGGGTGACAGCCCCCGTTCTTGAACGTTTCAAGTGCAGGCGTCCCAGTGGTTGTGGAAGCGTTTTCGCATACCTGCAGAAGAGCAGGGTGTAGATTATTTCTACAGGGCGGTGTTCAGTAGTGTGGGTCCCCCCATAACCACAGCACACCCCGTTTTTTTTCCGATAGCAATTACTTGTTTTTTTTTGCGGTCAGGCACCACCGCATCAGGTCACCTAAATTATTTACTCGGTTCTTATATTTTTTGAGATTCACCTACTCAATGAGTCTCATCTCACAAATCTCTTTAAATTTACCCACACAATTCTCTCTTTAGAGACCCCCCTCCTCCTTCCCTTCCCTCCCCTCCCCTCCTCCCCTCTTCCTCAAATGGCTTCACCCCATTCGCCACATATCGAAGAATTCGTCGAATACTCAGAACACGGCGAGATCCAAACCAAAGTGGGGTACCCAGACGACCGCTGCTCTCCTACCGTGCTTGCTGTCATCACCCACCCATATGGCCCGTTGGGGGGTGATTTTGACAACCCTGTGTGCTGTGCGGTGGCAGAGGCCTGCGTAGGGGCAGGGATGCTGGCAGTGCGGATGAACTTCCGTGGGGTAGGGGATAGCTCGGGGAGCTGTTCGTGGCGGGGTGCGGGGGAGCAGGATGACGTGCGGGAGGTGGTGGCGCACTACATACAGAGCAGGGCCTTCAAAGCCCCGCCGAAGGTCTTCCTGGTAGGGTACTCCTTTGGGTCGATGATCTCCGGGTCTCTGCTCAAGGAGTACGAAACGGACCTGCTTGGCTACGTCGCTGTGGCCTACCCCTTCAGTGTGGTGTGGCTCCTCACGCTCTTCCGCACGGCGGAGCTGCAGGCGCCGCTGCTGGCCTCTGGCGTGCCGAAGCTCTTCTTGCACGGTGTGCACGACAACTTCTCATCCCCAGCAACAGCGGAGGGGTGTGTCAAAGGCATGAGAAACGCCTCGCTTCTCATCATGGAAGGCGCGAACCACTATTTTGGAAGCAAAAAGAGGGTGAAGGTATGGGACTAAGTTTTCAAAAATTAAAATAAAAAAAAAACCGCCACTGCCTCAGGAAGTCGCCCGCCATGTGATAGAATTTGCAGCAAAATGTTCGCGGAAATGAAAGGAAGGAAGAGAAGGAGAAAACCCGTTTGGGGTTTTTGTTTTTTTTTGTTTCAGTGCCTGCATCGTGCCAGTGTCCCGGCTGATGTGTTTTGCACTTTAAATTTCGTTAGATATGTGTGCAGGAGAGACACAACCACCTCCACAACCACCTTCTTGGTTTTCTTTGTGTTTTTTTCTTTTTCATGAATGTATTTTTTTCTCTTGCGACCCAATGCAACTTGCAACCGACCCCTATCTACACATCGTAAAATCCTCCTTTATTTTTTGTTAGGTCCTGGGCTGGACCTTAAATTGCATCCGGGGGTCCGTTCCTCCAGAAACTCTATGAAGGTGTTGACCGCTCGAACCGATGTCTCCTACCTGAGAGATTACAAAACAGGAGGCGAGGAGGGGTATGCGGGGCGTTTTTGTGCCTTCAGGGTCTTTTTGTTTTTCAGCAACCCTGCCTCTCCTATATCACCAGTGCATAGCGTTTGTCTTTCTGTTGGGGTATGCGGGACTTCCCCTAGTCCTCAGGGTCTAAACGCCCCTGCCCTCTTTTATGCAAGTTCACCCTGGCAGGGTATATAAATGCTGGGTCAGGCTGGCCCCCCTATGCTATGATGGGTGCTCGCACCCGGAGCATAAATGGCCAGCGGTCAGGCCAGAGTCGCTCTACGGAGTCTCTCTGCCACGCCTTTGGGTTACGGTGTGCTGCCTGTAAGGACGTCCATGTATATCCCTAAGAGAAAGGGTGAGGCCCAACTGTCGGTACAGCATGGGGCGCCAAGAGAGAGATGTTGTGACCCCCCCGCCCACCCCTTTTTGTGTTTTTGGGTTTCTGCTCTCTTGTGTAGACTATCGTGCATCAAGCGTTGGGTGCAGCGAACTGCAGTACCTGTAAGCTCACAACTCTTCAACGGAAGGTGGGCCGCCGGCTGTCGAGCGGTTGTGAACCGCCCTCGTTCTCTTACGGTACGGGCCAGTCATTAGGTTTCCTTTTTACATCTTCTGTTGTTGGCCGCAGGGTACTTGTGCTTTCATCCGGATGGCTGGCATCGTACGTGGGTCAGTCGGAGGTGCCTGCATTAATAACTTCACTTTTTTTTTTTTTGGGCGACATCTGAGCAGGCTATTTCCTAATCTGGATTCTGGATCCCACTTTTTTCCGGGGTTTTTCATACTTTTTTCCCGTTTTTTTTTTTTCCTGATTTCTGGATCCGAGTTTTGAAAAAATTTCGGGAAAAAAAATTTTCCCGTGGCCCAGTGTGGCGGGGGGGCCCCGGGGGGAAAAAATCATGGTTGAACCACGGGAGTGGTTGGTGCATGAAACTGGGTTGCTGACCGCACCATCCAGGCTGTACCTCAATTTTTTTTTGCCTGCGGCGCCATTTTCCCTTTTTTGCTCCGCAAAAAAGGGTTCGGTGTGTGACTATGTGGTGTAAAAAGATAGATTTTTACACCGTACCCTAAATTTTTTTCGCCTGCGGCGCCATTTGTTTGTTTTTTTTTTTTTTTTTGCTCCGCAAAAATCCCTATGTTCCCAATGTCCCTGGTCAGCAGTGCTGAAAAAATTTTGGCACAAAAACAAGCTGACCCCCCAATCTTCCAACGACAGTGACATTTATGTCAACAATTTTTAGAAATGTTGCGTACCGTGGCTTCGCTTGGGTGCCATGCCCGCCATGACTGCCGTTTATTTTGTAAATGTACTGAGGTTACTGATAATTCGTGTACCACGCGTGCCTGGTGCAAATATCAATGAAGTGCCGAACTCCGAGAACTTCTCACATTCCGCCGGAGGCCCCCAACTTGAGCTAAGGTGGGGCTCGCCACACCTCTACCAAAACCCGCAAAACCGCAAAATCTCACCTATTTTCAGAGTTAGGTGAGAAGCTGGGAAACACTGGAAAAAAAAGAAAAAAGAAGGGTGGTATTTATCCTAATGATTTATTGGAGCTGCGTTTCACCACGTTTCAAGTACTCTTTATTGTGTATTGTTTGCAATATATGAGGGGAGCATGCCCCGCCAACGCGGGGGAGAAAGCTCGGAATGGGTTTTTTTTCTGGAAAAAAAAATTTTTCCCGGAGAAAAATTCTGGATCCAGTTTTTGAAAATTTTCCAAAAAAATCCCGATTTAGGATATGGCCTGCATCTGAGTAGCCAGTACACAACGCCATTCATTTTGTCATAAAAAAGCAACCGAAGTTCGAGTTGGAAAAAAAGACCCCCCCCTCAATAAGAGGAGAGCTGGGATTTTTTTTTTAAATACTCCAGAGAGCTGTGTGTGTATGTTTGACAGCAGTTGTGGGCAATTCCGGAGAGGAACATTGCCTCGGCTGTGTGTGTGTTTGATAACTAATAGGGGTAATTCTTGCGCAGAATATGGCCCCAAGCTGCGTGTATGTGCACGGTATGTGTGTGTGTGTGTGTTTGATAACTAGTAGGGGTAATTCTTGCTCAGAATATGGCCCCATGTGTGTGTGTGTGTGTGGCATGTGTCGGTGTAGTCGAAGACAGGGCCCTTCCCCATTCCCCAACCCGTCTCCCTACATCTACAAAGCGTAGCTTAAAAAGGAGAAATAGTTCCTCAGATACGGTCGCCAAATCACCCCCCCTCCTAACAGGGTAATTATGGAAAAACCTTTTTTTTTCCCCCTTTTACTTACCGTTCAGAGTTACTATTTTTTTTGGAAGCTGCAATTTTTTGATAAAGATAGCTTATACCCACCGTGTAGGGTGAATATCGTGTACCCGGATTGTTGGGGAACACCAAAAAAAAAAGGGGGTGATTTACCAACATTGCATAAAAGACACATCATATTTTTTTACCTCATGATATTACACCAATTTTCTTCTTCAACAAAAATGGATCTATGAAAACACACAAAAATACAGTGGAGATTTGCACAAACTGTGGCAACACAACCGAGGCAACTACACTACTCCAAACAATTTATCAAAACAAATAAAACACTAGAATTGAGTCCTCAGTCTGTGCTGTGGTACTGTAGACTTTTTCTCTCTACCCCCCACACTTCGCACACATAATCCCTCAACCTTAGCTCCCTACGAACGAGAGACGCACAGGGCCTCTTCTCTTTGCTTAGTGTTGTCTGTTTCAGTGAGGGGATAGATATTCCGTTTTGCATCCTTCTTTAACAAAAAAGCTTCCTTGAGGGCTAGCCTTGTAACCTCATTCAAAAAAGAGCCTTTATTTTTTTTTGTCGCGATGAGGCTTTGTCCATCTTTCAGATATTTTCTTTAACTGCAAGTGAAAGCTTAGGTTCATATTACGGTATTCGTACAAATTATCGTACTAAGGTTCGACCTTTTTTCAGGATTTTTTTGTGGAAGTTCAACCCTTTTATGGTCGATAATTTGTATGAATACGGTATTCCTTTTTTTCATTTTTAATAGTCCCCACGATTTCGAAAAGAACAAAACGTAGAGCTGTGTGGGCAAAGGTCTCACCCTTCCCTGACTGCTCTTCCTTCTGATGTGTGGGGCTCTCTTGAGATGCAATGTGTTGCACGAGAGCCAAAAACATCTTACAATTTTTCTTGTTTTTTCCCCCTTCTCCGGTTCCCTTGCTACAAAACGGATTCCAGAAAATGCTGGTTGTAATTGAGGGAAAGTTGTTATTCTTCTTTTGTGCTTTCATCCGGATGGCTGGCATCGTACGTGGGTCAGTCGGAGGTGCCTGCATTGACTTCACTCTTTTTTCTTTGCGTGAGTTTTTTTTTTTTGTTTGTATTGCCTTCCGTTAGGTTTTGTTTGGATCTGATTTTTTATTTGTTTTTTTATTTTTGCTTGCCCTCCTCAAAAAAAATTACAATCATATTCAATAAAAGATACTGTGACCGTAAAAATATATGGGCTGGTGCTTTCGGAAGTCGGTCAACGACCTGTCGGTGACCTGTCAATATCAGGGGGTGTGTGTATAGAGTCTATACAGTCTCTGTGTCAGTGACCTGTCAGCGGCCTGTCAATATCGACCCCTCCCGGAGCACCATGGACCTTATCAATAACCCCAACCAATGTCTTTCCCTGAGAAGATGTGCGGTGGCTATAGAACTGAAGGGTTTTTGGTTGATTTTAGAGCAAGTGAGGCTTAGGTTTAGCGTACTCAGCTGTTCTCTTGTTCAGGGGTACTTTTTGTGTCTTCACTCACAATATCCCTACAATCTTTTTTACTTTCCCCTTTTCCACATTAATACGATTTTCCCCTCCCCCCTTCCCACTTTGGGGTTTTGGTTCTTTCGTGTTGAAGCATTTGCACCTCAAAGCCTTACTTTATTGTGATGTTTGTCGTGCTTTGCAAAGTGGTTTTTGTTGGTGTGCATTTTCTAGTACCTAAAAAATGTTTTTTTTTCTTTTTCAAAATACATATTGGGTCATCTATGAACGGGGAGAGATTTTTTTTTTTTTCACTAGCTCTCAGTAAGCTCTCACAGCCTGTTGCGTTGTCTCACGGAGATGATCATAGATGGGGCAATTATCCAACCTTCCGAAGAAGAAGAAAAAAACAAGTAATGAAGAACAGAAACACATCACACTTTCACACACACACAGCTCTTAGAACTACCCCTCCCTCCCCCCCCTTTTTTTTTAGGTACACTGTCACGAGAGGGCTGTTGTATTTCAAATCACACTTTTTTTTTTTTGTCTCCAATTTGTTTGCCCATTTTGCTGCGTCGGGCGACCCTCTGGGGTTCCCTTTTTTTTTCTTCCACCGACGCAGGGCGTTCGCCCCGGGGCGAAAAATATTTTTTTTCGTTAAAAAAATCTTTTCCTGAAAAAATGACATTTTATTTCGCCCCAGGGCTTCGCCCCACCGGGGCGAAACCCTGTATAAATAAATAAATAAATAAATAAAAAAAGGGGAAAAAAAAAAAAAAAGAGAGAGAGATTTCTCCCCACCACCCTGTAGACCCCCCCGGAGGGGGGGTCGCAGAGGGGTGTCCACTGTACTCAAAATCATCCGCAAACCCGCCTGCCGTGAGAGGAAGTTTCCCCAGCACTCCCGCTCGCTCCTCAATCCTGCAGTCTGCTGAAGGTGTACCGTACCCCCTGTTATAGAAGGTGTCACTGCTCGTGTCAACTCTATCTTCAATGGCAGAGAGTTGAAAATAATCAAAATAAGGATGAAGTCTCATATGACAGATGCCTCTCTCTTGTACATCTGCTTGATTAAACAACACAAAGAGACCCTCAGTGAGGGGGGATTGATGAAATTCTCCATCGTTTTGCTGGTTTTAGTATCAGGAAAGTTCAGCTGTAACATCACTTGTGCTGGGGAAGGGATCACGCGCAAATCGCAAATTTTTTTTGACCATTCAGTACCAGGGATTCACCCCACGAACTAACTTCTCTCCGGCGGGAAAATTTTTTTTGACCTATTTTAAGCACTAGTAAAAAAACGAAAATTTCGGGGGTTTTGGCATTTCGCCACGATCAGGAAAAAACGATGGCGATAGCGAACGCCCTGCACCGACGATACAAACAAGTGGTCATGACAAAATACTGTACAGGCAAAAAAAAAAGAAGAAGAAGGCCTACCTACCTAGATAGGCCGATTTGTCGATACAACAAAAAGAAACAAGAATAATTACACAGTGTTCAGCTACTCTTCCTCTTCCTCACAAATTTGAAGGCAGTGTTTCAGTGTTTTCCCAAAAAAAAAAAACGTACAACCCGGGGAGGATACGAAGATGTCTGATCTTTTTTTTTTTCAGATAGTACTGTAGGGGAGCCTATACCGGTAATTTTGGCTCCTTTTGATTTTAAATTGAAATTACTAAGTCTTTTTTGACCTACGACCCCGGCAATGCATTTTTTGGGACTCTGTGGACTCAAATGAGCAAAAATTTAAACAAAATGCTGCCCGTTGGCACATTTAAACGCACATTTTGTTGAAAATTGTCATTTTACACTGGATTTGCCTTTGCCATTTTCAGTTTTTTTGCAGATTTTTTTCAAAAAAAAAATTGAAGAAAAAAGGCTCAAAAGTGCCTGAAACCCGGCGGAAAGTGATTTTTGGTGAGGTATATAGGGTAGTTTCATCTATTTTTGGGTTTTTTTGCCGAAAGGCGCCAAATTTTCCGAGCCAAATGAAGGAATAGCCAGTGCATAGGCTCCCCTAAGTACTGGGTTTGGAATTAGTGATGTTTCTCTTCGAGTGGCATTATAACGTGTACGTAAAAACCTAGTGTCTACGTCCGCTGGTTGTCTGTGCAAGGCGTTTGCACTTTCAATTTCTCTTTCTTTAGATAACGAATGCAATGAAGGTGACTAAGTACCGAAACAAATGACTGATGAATAAACCAAAGAATAATCTAATCAGACTAAGTACCGGCTTAGGGTCATCTTATAAACCCCCCCTTTTTTTTTCTCTTCAGCTTCCAAGAGGAACGTAACACCTTCCAGAGTTTCCTACACTTTCAGGTGGCGAGAAACGTGACATTCTTGTATATCTTTTTTGTGTCTAATAGTTGGTGTGGCGTCAACCTATGCGAGGCTTAATTGATCTTTCATTTTTGATACTTTTCCTTTGTTATTAAAACCGTTTATTTTTTGGACTCATTATGTCCCTCAGTTTGGGGGTCACCAGGGTTATCTCTGTTCTAAGCAACCCCGCCTAGTCTTGGTCTGTTCAATGGATAGAGAGCACGATGTGATCTCGCATTTTCCTCAATACTCTATCTTCCGCATTTTTTTTTGGGCATTTTTCCCCCCTTCTGAGAGGCTTAGGATAATATCCCCAAGCCTTCTCTCATTTTTTCTCTTTTTTTGCGTGCCCATTCAAGTTTTTGTTATTTTTTTTGCACCGCCCTTTTTGTTTCTTTCA
Organism: Rhynchopus sp. YZ270_cl-10; assembly: GCA_964035575.1. Taxonomy (NCBI): domain Eukaryota; phylum Euglenozoa; class Diplonemea; order Diplonemida; family Diplonemidae; genus Rhynchopus; species Rhynchopus sp. YZ270_cl-10. Next base: position 861,429 of record OZ037913.1, read on the forward strand.
TTTTTGCACAAGACGTCACCCCTCAAAAAAACCAACACAAAAACTGCCGTCTTTGCAGGAAAAGGAAGAATACAAAAGGGGTAGTGCACTGTCCCCTTACCCCCTTACCCATTCCACACCCCCTCAACCCTCCGTCTCCATATCTACCCATATCGTTCGTTATGATACATCTTCATCGTTTTGTTTTTGCATAAAAAATATCGCTTATTTAATCGAATGAAGTGTTTTATTTTTTGCTCGAAGGCAACGTACTCAGAGAGAGAAGTTGCGCGCAAAATATTCGCATCCCCGCAGAGAAGTTCTCCGACAGTGGTTCAGCTATGGCGCGGACGGATGGAGTGTTGAGGTCTGTGTTCACACAGAGAGATTGGTGCTTCCCGCAGCCATGACAAGCGTGTGTTCCAGCCAACTTTCGCATGAAGAAATGGCGCGATGATTTCTGCCGTTCTCTGTCTTTCACGACCCCCTCCCCCATGTACAGTGGAAATTGAGTGCAGCATGCCTTCGGAGTCTGCCGCTGTTGCACAACTGCCCATGGAGAAGGGGAATCATGTGGGTTACTGACCCTTTCTTTACGTTGAGGTGCTTCCGTTCTGGAAGATCCTTGGGGCGGTCAAAAAAATATGGCGCAGATCTCAGAATGTCCCATATAGAAGCTGCGAAATGCTGGTCATTTTCCGCTCTAATCGCTTTTGTTGCTTTCTATATTGTGTTTCTTGGAATGCGTTTTTTTTTAACAACTTTATTGCAGAAAGAAAAGTGACAAAACACAATACAATGTTGAGAGTGCAACGTGTTGCGTGCCGCGCCGCTGTTGGTAGTGTGCAGACACGTCTGGCGTCGGGTAAGGTTGAGGAGACCCCGGTTGATGGCGGTGTGTGGAACATTGACTTCACTGGACACAAGAGTCTGACCAGTGAGATGACCTTCAAGAAGGGTGCACCGTCACCCGAACCGCTTCTGCGTATCCTTGACCCCAAGGGCAACGTTGTGGAGGAGACTATGGACCCCGAAATAGACGAGGAGACGTCGCGCCACATGAACACAACCATGATCAGGCAGTCCGTCATGGACGGTATCCTGTACGAGGCACAGAGGCAGGGACGTCTCTCGTTCTACATGACAAACAGCGGTGAGGAGGGTGTGCAGGTTGCCTCCGCAGCAGCGCTCAAGCCGAACGACATGGTGTACGCACAGTACCGTGAGGCAGGTGTGCTCCTCTTCAGAGGCTACGATATCAACAAGATGATTGCGCAGTGCATGGGAACCGTCGACGACGAGGCGAAGGGACGTCAGATGCCGATTCACTACGGATCGCCCGAGCACTACTACCAGACCATCTCCTCGCCCCTCGGAACGCAGCTCCCGCAGGCGGCAGGTGCAGGGTACGCGATGCGTCTCGACAAGGAGGACCGTGTGTGTATGTGCTACTTCGGTGACGGTGCGGCATCCGAAGGAGACTTCCACGCAGCGCTCAACTTCGCAGCGACCCTCAAAAGCCAGACCATCTTCTTCTGCAGGAACAACGGATACGCCATCTCGACCCCCGCGCAGGACCAGTACGCAGGCGACGGCATCTACGCAAGAGGTCTTGGATACGGCATTAGGTCGATCCGTGTGGACGGTAACGACCCCCTCGCAGTGTACGCAGCAACAACAAAGGCACGTGCCATGTCCGTTGAGCACTCCGCACCCATTCTGATCGAGGCGATGACCTACCGTGGTGGTATGCTATTTGAGTCTTTTTTACCCTTTTTACACCTCCCCCCCGACAGGACACCACAGCACCTCCGACGACTCAAGCAGATACCGTGCCAAGTCTGAGGTTGAGGACTGGCTCTCAAACTCGCACCCCATCAAGCGTTTCTCGAGCTACCTCCAGGCGAAGGGGTGGTGGACTGAAGAGGACGCGAAGAAGGTGCGTGAGGAGACCAGGAAGGAGGTGATGGCGAGCCTTGCCAAGCAGGGGGAGCAGCCGCTCTGGGGAATTGATGTATGCACACCCCCAAAAAAAGCGTTTTGTTTTCCTCCCATTTTATACTTCCTGAGGATCGTCTTACCAACGTTCCCAATTTTTTAGATGGTCCCGGTATCACATAGGATACTGTCTTTCCATGGATACACATGAAAAGGAGTTCCGTGCTATTCACAGAACTCGATTAAACAATTGAGCGTATCTAACAACCAAAACAAAAGAAAGTACAAAGAAGAGAATAAAAAATGCAGGAAAAATAGACAAGAAAAACAAAGATATTTTGACAAAAAAAGGGGCAATAAAACACCGTTTCAATTCGACTCCGTATTATCATTTTACACCACAACAGCACATGATCACCGATGTCTTCGCGGAACCCACCGACAACCTGAAGGAGCAACTCGGAGAATTGAAAGAACACATCAAGAAGCACGCTGACAAATACCCAGCGGTGTCCGCATGAGGTGTCTCTCTCAGTCTCCTCCCTGGTTCCTGTTATGTGTTGACCCCAACAAGCAGTTATGAGTTATCATTGTAAAAAGTTTACCGAAAAAAGGGGGATGCGGGAGAAGGGAATAGGTGGAAACCAATGTGGCAGGTTGATCTCAATTTTTTTGTTTGGAACCCTCATTTTTATTTTTCGTTTCCCCCCCTCCAGATCGGCAAAAAAGACCCTCTTCTTATTTAGTTCATTATTCATTCAAATAAACAAAAGAAAAAAATGGCTTTTTTTTACATAAGGTGTATCTTTCCATTCCCGTTTCCCTCCCCCCCCTATGATATGCAACGAAGCCTTCTTTTCTTTTCTGCAACAAAAAAAAAACAAAATGGGTAATGGATCATCAATAAGAGAGGAAGTTGGGCGCAACGATGGTAGAATCGGAGGTTTTTTTGTGAAATGCATAAATATGACATTTTTTTTTGTATTTTCAAAGAGCCTCCCTTCTACCTCCTCCACGCTCATCTGCCCATCTGAAAAAAACGGAAAAAAAAATCCCCCTTCCCATCCAAACAGAAGAATGCCTCGATATAGTTTCCTCATTTATTTTTTTAAAGATGTGATGTACACGAGAGGCACATTCATCTTACAACTCTATTTTTTTTTTTTTACCCTTTCTCCTTCCAGAACGAAAGGAAATCCGGAAGAATATTTTTATGCAGAGATATCAAACGCAAGAAAAGATGCGGGAAAAAAGCAATGACATGTTTCAAAGGGGGGGATTTTTTTATAGGTACAGTGTCACACACGAGCAGGGCTTTGTATTTCAAGTCAAACCTTTTTCCCCCCCCGACGCGTCTGAATCTACACAGGCGTCAGAGAGTATCAGCTTCAGTATATTTTTTTTTTGTTTTGTTTTTGTCCGGTGTTCCACCTGATTTTTTACCCCGCGTATAGGCGCGTATAGCGCGTAAAGGCTGGGAAAAAGGGGTGGGGTTTGGCCTATACGGGCCTGTACAGTCCTTTACGCGCCTATACGCGGGGTAAAAAATCAGGTGGGTGTTGTGCATGATGTGCAACCAACAAACCTTTCTATACGATCCTTCGAGTGTCCCCCCTTTGATTCTGTCGTGGATTTTTTTAAAAAAGGGTGACGTACTGTGAGGATTTTCATTTTACCACACCCTTTTTTATTAGGTGACTAATCACAGAGAGGCTTAGGTTCATCTTCGAAACTTCTTTTTTCTTCAGTGCCTGCGATGAACGGTGAGGCGTTTTTGCACTTTCAACTTCTCTTTTTTTTGGTTTTGCGATTCGATATATCTCGCGAGGGTGGGAGGGGTGAAGGTAGTAGTTCTGCGTCTGTAGAGGTGTGTTTTGCACTTTTCAACAAAAAAAAACAAAATTCCACATTTTTTTCTTCTTTTAATCCTCCTCGTCAAAAGGGTATGTTTTCTCTTCTTTTTCCGGTCTGAATCTATTGACATTGCCTTTGTGACAACGCATTGTTATTTTTTTTCGTAAAACCAGCAGTGTTTCTACTCTTAAAATACGATGTTTTCTGGACATTTTGAGCGATGAAAAAAGGGGGGAAAAGGGGGGGCATTGCTGGGACGAACGCCATTTTTTTATTTCTTTTTGGAACTTGACATTGTGTTTTTATTGACATTTTTTTTTTTGTGTGCACCGCGAGATTCAGTCATATTTCAAGTTCCCTCTTTTTTCTTTTTTCTTTCTTCTCTCTCTCCCCCTCCCCACTTTTGAATCGAAAAAAAAAACAGTATCAACAAAAAACGACAAGGGAAACGACCAAATCCCCCCCTCCGTTTTCCCCCCATTTCACATACTCAAAAGACTTCTTCCTTCCCTACCTTCTTAATATCTCACCACACTGTCACTCACGGAATATTTTTCGACCCCATTTTCTCTCTCCTTGTTAGTGAATCTTAGCACAGTTTCCGGCGGTCAACCGGAAAAAGGGTAGTAGATTTCGGGTGTTTTAGTTATTATTCTGCAAACCCGTAAACTCAGTACCCGACGTCCACCGATGAACGGTAAAGCATTTTCACTTTCAACGGCTCTTGCTATTATCATTTTTTCACCTCCCCTCCCTCTCCTCTCGCTTTGTTGGTGAAATATTAGCACAGTTTCCGGCGGTCATTGTTAGCTATGATTATCCAGTACCCCCGGCGTCCCGCCGATGAACAAAACATTTTCACTTTCAACGGCTCTTGCTATTATCATTTTTTTTTTTTCACCTCCCCTCTTCTCTCTTCTCTCTTCTCTCTTCTCTCTTCTCTCTTCTCTCTTCTCTCTTCTCTCTTCTCTCTTCTCTCTTCTCTCTTCTCTCTTCTCTCTTCTCTCTTCTCTCTTCTCTCTTCTCTCTTCTCTCTTCTCTCTTCTCTCTTCTCTCTTCTCTCTTCTCTCTTCTCTCTTCTCTCTTCTCTCTTCTCTCTTCTCTCTTCTCTCTTCTCTCTTCTCTCTTCGCGGTTCTTTCACTTAAGTATTTGACCTCCCCCTCCGCATCCTCCTCCATCCCTTTTCACCCCAAAACCCAGTTCTCCTTTTCTTTCCCCTCTGGGGGATATGAGTCAGAGCAAATATGAGAAGCCGCATCCGTATAATAGAGGGGCACGCTCTGTGCTGAGCATGCGGCCTGGTGGGGGTGGGTCTGTTGTCATGCCCCGCGCTGTTGCTGTGCAGGAGCAGGGGCTTCTTGCGCCTCGGATCTACCCGGCAGGGGGTCGTGTGCACAATGGCGATACGGTTGTGATAGAGAATCACTCTGCGAACCCGGAATGCGCGATTTTCTACACAACAAACGGCACCGAGCCGTCTATACACTCCCACGTCTACGAAGGGCCCTTCACAGTGCACCCCCCATATGAACCGCAAATCGCCGTCCGCGCCGTCTCCGCCGCCTCTCTCACCAAATTTTCCTCCCCCGCAACCGAAATTTTCAGCTTCGAGAAACCCCCCGGATTGGTCACCCCCGACCCCGTCTGGGATGTGAACGGCAGCTATGTTAATATTATACACAACCCGGCTGCAACCGTTTATTACTCAACTACACCAGATGGAAACCCTTTGGACGGCGGCAAGCTTTTTGCTGGACCCTTTACAATGCATTGCGAAGGGTCGGAAGAGACAGTCATATTAACTGCGGTTGCTGTGATGGAGGGGAGGGCGCCTTCCCGGGCGGTTACCGCAACGGTAAAACTAACTGGACGGGGGGCAAAATCCCCTGGAGAAGCACCCATTGCGGCTACTATCATACCTCAGGCCAAACCGCCGCCTGCAGAGACCGCCCCGCACATTAAGGTGTCGTACACGGCAGTGCCACCTACCTTGACTGTATCGCCTATGGGCGATGCACCTGCACACATATATTACCGTAAGGATGCAGAACCCTTCCAACCCTTCCCTGCAAACAATATGCTGACCATTCCGCTTCTCGAGACGCACCACCTCTACGCATTTATCTCCTCGAAGGACCCGCTTGACCTTGCAAACTTCGACATCAAAAGACACCCTGTTACGTATCTCTTCATTCCGAGACGACCTGAGTTTGAATGCGACACTGACGTAGGGTACATCCTCGAGCAAGCAATAAAATGGCTGTGGGAAGTGGTAAGCCGTCTCCAGGTTGTGCACGACCAGGTCAATTCCGAAGGCTGGGCGAGAGACAAACCGGAGTTAACACGGTGTGCAGGGAAGATGGAGAGCGCGATTCTCCTCGCGTTATTTCACCTCAAAACCGGGGCAGTCGTGTACGAAGGCTTGGAGATCATCATCCCGGACAGTCTCAAGCTTAACACAAAACACTATACAGAAGCGAACGACGCAACGATGACACTATACCACACAATTCTCGAGGTCCAACGCAAGGGATCAGACGAGAACCTAACAGCGCTTCTCGAAAAGCTGAAGGCCGCCATGCACAAAATCCGCACCCTCCTTGCGCTGCTCCCAGACGAAGCAAAACCGGATGCAAACGAAACACACATTCCACGATGGCTTATTCTTGCGAAACAAAAGAGTTGTGACACCGTTTCTGACAACGCAAGCACCCGAGACCTATTGAAGGCGACACCAGACATCGCAAAGTGCTGTGCAGAGCATAACAATGAAGCAGTGGGGGAGGCTGATGAGGTGAAACGGCTGCTTCTCAAATTGACACATGCGTTGCAGACAGAAGCTGATGAAAAGGACAGACTTCAAGCAGATCTGCACCAAGCCAAAGTAAACGCGGACGAGCTGACAAACAACATCGACACACAACTTGCATGGATCCAAGCGGCACGTCTCCGCGAGGCACGAATGGAAGCAACAATCGAAGAACTCCGTCGAGGAGGGGGAGCTGCAGCACCACCTGCACCAGTGGTGCACCCAATCGCGCATACTCCAGGGATCGACTCCCACCTTGCCTTTTTAATCTCGCCCGATTAGTTAATCTTTTTTTTCTCTCTGCTTCTCCCCCGCCCCTAATGTATAGATTTGCAAAAAAAAAGTGTATTGCTATTGTCTTTTTTACAGCTGATGCGCGATAACGATTGTGATCAAGGTGACGAAGGAGGCTTAGGTCTCATAGGCTTCTTTTTTCTTCCCACAAAACGCCTATATTGCAGGGTCCTTCGGACATTATGGGCTCCCCGGATCCAGCTTTCAAGGCTGACTTTGTTGAGTATGAGCTGAACCAGCCTGCAGGGCGTCTTCTGCTGGGAGACGGTACCGTTATCACCGGAAAGTCCTTCGGTGCGAATGTGTCTGTTGCCGGCGAAGTTGTGTTCAACACCGGGATGGTTGGGTACCCGGAGTCGCTCACGGACCCTTCGTACAAGGGGCAGATTTTGGTGCTCACCTACCCGCTGATCGGGAACTACGGTGTGCCCGACCGTGACGTCGTGGACGAGCATGGCCTTCCAAAGTACTTTGAGTCCTCGAAGGTGCAGGTGACTGCCGTGATTGTGAGCGACTACAGCCCGGCACCAAGCCACTACGCCAGTACATGCTCCCTGGGGGCATGGCTGAAAGAGCACAACGTGCCCGCCCTGTACGGGGTTGACACGCGTGCGTTGGTGAAGAAGATCAGGGACAACGGATCTCTCCTCGGGAAGCTCCACTTCGAGGGAACCGAGAACGTGCCGTTTGAGGACCCAAACAAGCGCAACCTGATTGCCGAGGTGTCGCGCAAGGAGGTGACGACCTTCGGAAACGGAAGCTTCCGTGTTGTGGCAGTGGACTGCGGTATCAAGAACAACATCATCCGCTACTTCATGAACCACACCGACACCACGCTTGTCGTTGTCCCATGGGACTACGACTTCTCGGAGGAGAAGTGCGACGGGATCTTCCTCTCCAACGGACCCGGTGACCCGGAGATGATGGGCGTCACTGTCGCAAACCTGAAGAAATGCCTCGAGAAGGAGGTGCCCACACCCATCTTCGGAATCTGCATGGGACACCAGCTTCTTGCCCTTGCAACCGGCGCAAAGACGTTCAAGATGAAGTTCGGAAACCGTGGAATGAACCAGCCCGTGATCGACATGCGTACCACCCGCTGCTACATCACCCCCCAGAACCACGGGTTCGCTGTCGACGAGAAGACCCTCCCCGCCGACTGGACACCGCTCTTCTACAACGCTAACGACTACACGAACGAGGGTATCACACACATCTCCAAGCCCTTCTTCTCCGTGCAGTTCCACCCCGAGGCCATGGGTGGCCCCACCGACACGGACTTCCTGTTCAACATGTTCCTCGGACGCATCTCTGAGAAGAGCGCCCGTGTGACCACCGTGCCGATGTACAAGAAGCCCGACATGAAGAAGATTCTTCTCCTCGGAAGTGGTGGGCTCTCGATTGGGCAGGCGGGAGAGTTCGACTACTCTGGGTCGCAGGCGATCAAGGCGCTGAAGGAGGCGAACCTGAAGGTGATTCTTGTGAACCCCAACATCGCAACGTGCCAGACCTCTGCGGGCATGGCTGATGAGGTGTACTTCGAGCCGGTGACACTGGAGATGGTGACGAAGATCATCGAGAAGGAGCAGCCCGACGGTATCATGCTTCAGTTCGGAGGCCAGACGGCGCTGAACTGTGGAGTGCAGCTGCGCGATGCTGGCATCCTGAAGTACCACAACATCGAGGTGCTCGGAACACAGGTCGACTGCATTGTGGCCACCGAGGACAGAGAGATCTTTGCACAGAAGCTTGAGGAGATTGGCGAGAAGGTCGCACAGAGCAAGATCGCGCTCGACATGGATACTGCCATGGCTGCGGCACACGAGATCGGCTACCCTGTCCTCGTCCGCTCTGCCTTTGCGCTCGGTGGGCTTGGCTCTGGCTTCGCCGCAAACGATGAGGAGATGAAGGAGCTCTGCGCTAAGGCGTTCAGCGGGTCCGACCAGATCATCGTCGACAAGTCGCTCAAGGGTTGGAAGGAGATCGAGTACGAGGTTGTGCGTGACGCAGGCGACAACTGCATCACCGTCTGCAACATGGAGAACTTCGACCCCCTCGGTGTGCACACCGGTGACTCCATCGTGGTCGCACCCAGTCAGACGCTGACGAACGATGAGTACTACCATCTCAGGAAGGTCGCCATCAAGATCGCCCGCCACATCGGCATTGTCGGAGAGTGCAACGTGCAGTACGCCGTCGACCCGCACACAAACGACTACTGCATCATCGAGATGAACGCACGTCTGTCGCGTTCCTCTGCGCTTGCGTCCAAGGCGACAGGATACCCTCTCGCGTACGTGGCGGCCAAGCTTGCGCTTGGCATCCAGCTGCCCGACATCAAGAACGCCGTCACACAGAGCACCTGTGCGTGTTTCGAGCCCTCCCTCGACTACTGCGTCATCAAGTTCCCCCGCTGGGACATGCGTAAGTTCAGCCGTGTCTCATCCTCGATCGGATCCGCGATGAAGTCTGTCGGAGAAGTGATGTCCATCGGGCGGAAGTTTGAGGAGGCCTTCCAGAAGGGTCTGCGTATGGTTGACGGTGGTGTCGACGGCTTTGGGTATGCGCTCCTTCACCAACACAACGAAGGTGTCGCTCTTGCGGACAACTATCACACCATTCCAACAATTTATCACACAACCATTTCCACAGCGACCTTGCCGCCGCAGACGAGAACTCCTGCAGCGAGGAGGACCTGAACCACCAGCTCAGCAACCCCAGGTATGTCACCACAACACACCACACCAAGCACTGTTTTGTGCAAACATCACACCGTACTCCGCACTTCGGAGCCACCCGCGTACGGATACCCAACATTGCACCCTCCATGAGCTCTATTTCGTGCAGGAATTACAGTAACGCAACAAACACCGGTAGGGTAAAAACTAAGGTGGATTTTGGGATGTCAAAGCTCTAAGGAGGGTTTTTACCCCACCCCACTACCCAGACCTGATTCCAACACCACCACCCCCTCTACAGCGACCGCCGTATTTTCTCTATCGCGGTTGCGCTCTACCGTGGCTACGGTGTGGAGAAGGTGCACCAGCTGACCAACATCGACAGATGGTTCCTGAGGAAGCTCCAGAACCTCGTCGACCTTGAGGCCAAGCTTGTCAAGGTGACCAAGCCCATGCGCACGGACCTCCTTGTCCTTGCAAAGCAGTTTGGGTTCAGCGACAAGAGCATTGCACGCAACGTCCGCGCCACAGAGGAGGAGGTATGACCACAACACAACACCACCCAGCTGTACACATTTCGTATTACCGTAAGCAGTAAGGAATTACCCTTCCTTCCCCCTAAAAAAAAACCTCAAAAAAAACACACAACACTCAGATCCGTGCCATGCGTATCAAGCACCAGATCATCCCGGTTGTGAAGCAGATCGACACCCTTGCGGCGGAGTTCCCTGCCAAGACGAACTACCTGTACACGACGTACAACGGCCTTGAGAATGGTATGAGGGGGTTTTTTTTTATGCGAAAAAATTACATCAAATCCACAAAACAGACCTGAACTTCCCCGGCGGTGGTGTGATTGTGCTTGGATGTGGAGCGTACCGTATTGGAAGCTCGTGCGAGTTCGATTGGTGTGCGGTGAGCTGCGTGCGCACCCTGAACAAGCTCGGCCTGCGCTCGATCGTGATCAACTACAACCCCGAGACTGTCTCGACCGACTACGACGAGAGCGACCGCCTCTACTTTGAGGAGCTGTCCCTTGAGTCTGTCATCGACATCTACCACAGAGAGGGTGCCCGTGGGGTATGCAATCACTCACTTTTTTTTATCCATTTTTTGAAACCGAGAGGCTTTTTCATTGTTTGTAAGCATCCCAAAGGTGATATTTCTTTACGCCATGTTTAACCTCACACTTCAGGTTGTCGTCTCCGTTGGAGGTCAGATCCCGAACAACCTTGTGATCCCTCTGTCCAAGGCCGGGGTGACCATTCTGGGTACCAGCCCGCAGAGCATTGATATGTGCGAGGACAGGAACAAATTCAGCAAGCTGTGCGACGACCTGAGCATCGACCAGCCGAAGTGGATTGACGCGTGCTCCGTGGAGGAGGCGAAGGAGTTTGCGAAGCGTGTGGAGTACCCGGTGTTGGTGCGGCCGTCGTATGTGCTGTCGGGGGCTGCGATGAACGTGGCGGACAACGAGGCGGACCTGGTGGACTACCTGCAGCAGGCGACGAATGTGAACCGCGAACACCCTGTGGTGCTGTCGAAGTTCATCAAGAACGCGAAGGAGGTTGAGATGGACGCCGTCGTCAAGGACGGACGCATCGTCAACTACGCTGTCTCCGAGCACGTCGAGAACGCAGGTGTGCACTCCGGTGACGCGACCCTCGTCCTCCCTGCACAGAAGCTCTACGTCGAGACCGTGCGTCGCATCAAGCGCACCATGGGTGCACTCTGCCAACGCCTCAACATCACCGGCCCCGTCAACGCACAGTTCCTCTCCAAGAACAACGACATCAAGGTATACAGCAACCCCAACCCTGTCACAACACCCCACCCCAACAGATCATCGAGGTCAACCTGCGTGCAAGCCGTTCCTTCCCATTCGTCTCAAAGACGTTCGATGTCAACTTCATCGAGCTTGCCACCCGCGCCATGGTATGCCCCTTCACACACCCTTTTCTCATCACACCTTTCTCTTCTACCTAGGTCGGCGCACCGGTGGTCCCATACCAAATCAACCTGTACGACACGGAGTGGGTGTGCTGCAAGAGCCCGATGTTCTCCTTCACACGTCTGCAGGGTGCCGACCCTATTACACGCGTGGAGATGGCGAGCACAGGAGAGGTGGCCTGCTTCGGTCTGGACCAGCACGAGGCCCTGTTGAAGTCGATGATGTCAACTGGCTTCAAATTCCCTACCAAGACACGCGCCATTCTGGTGTCGCTTGGACCCATGAAGGCGAAGGTCGCATTCATCAGCTACATGAAGAGTCTTGCCAAGATGGGGTACAAGCTGTACTGCACAGAGAAAACCTATGCGTTCTACAAGGCAGAGGGTGTGCCGTGTCTGCCTGTGACAAAGCCGGGCAGCAGTGATACGGACATCCCGAATGCCGAGGAGATGATTAAGACGAACCAGGTGGACCTTGTGATGAACGTGCCGCTCTCGTTCTCGTCGACGAACATGACGGCGGGGTACAGGATGCGTCGTGCCTCTGTTGACTTTGGTGTTTCTCTGATCACGAACATCCAGCTTGCCGTGGGTCTTGTCCAGGCTCTGGAGCGTGTTGACATCACCCGCCTCTCTGTGCGTTCGTGGAACGAATACGTCAAGCCCGGCTACAGGGCCAAGGCCCTTGAGGTCCAGCCAGGCACCACCCCACAGCACCGTCCCCTCATCGCAATGAAGTCGCTCCCCGGAACGATGCAGTGGTGATGTTAGTGCTGCGTGTGACACAAAAGCTCGGGTGGAATTCTTTCGATGTGACATTGTATCCTCGTTTCCCCCCCTGCAAAATGCCGATAGTGAAGGGAACTGTTTTTTTAAAAACTAGGGATTTTTTTTAGGTGACTAAGCATGTTGAGGTTGTTCATCTAATATATTGGGTGTTGTGGTATTGTGGAGTGGGGGAGGAAAACCCTTTTTTCAAAAAGAAAAAAAGTTTTTCGTTTTGTTTTGCTTGTTGTTGGTTTTGAGATGAGGCTTGGATGGTGGTCATCCTAAATCAATCTTTTTTCTTTTTTATATTTTCCGAAACAAAAAGACAAAAAAAAAAAATCATCAAAATCAGTTGCTGACATTTTTTTTCTTCACCCCCTACCTGTGTCTGCGCCTTCTCCCCCCCCTTAACGACCAGCACAGTTATCAACATTCACTTCTTACAGCCATTTGTTTTTTCCGCGCTTTCAACTTTTTCTTTTACTTTTCATTTTCTTTTGAAGTATCTGTCCTTCTCCTACCTTCCGCCGCGTCTGTCAATCAACTGCACCTTTTTTTTCTTCTTTTTCTGAATTCCCTGCCAAGCAGGAAAGTACTCAGAGACAAACGGGGAAAAACGAACAAAAAAACAAGCAAACACATAAACAAACAAAAACACGAACACAAACCACCAAAAGGCTCAAAACCGGGATACAGGGTTTTCCTGGGCTTTCCCAAGGAAATAACACCCTTAAACAGCCTTCATAGAATGAGGTGACACCCGTCTTTATTGAGTACTAAAAAATTGACCCAAAAAAAAAAAAAATCTACAGCAAATCAAAACGTAGGTTTCAACTTTAAAGTTATGATAACCCATTCCCCCCAAAAAAACCCCCCTCATATAGTGGTGTTCATCTTCGGGTGTCTATACTAAAACAACCAAGTTTTCAAAAAAAAACCCCCCTTTTTTTTTTTGTGTGTGGCGTGAGAAAAGAAAGAATATAACGGGATAGCCGGAACAGCTTTCCAGGGGTTCTTTTTGTTTCCCTTTGAGAGTGATACAAAACTGCATATTTATTTGAAGATGTTTTTGGATCATTTTTTCAGGAATAGAATAGGAAACACTGGAATTTGCTGTTCAAATGACATTCCGTTTCTTTGTGTACGCAACTAACAACCCAAAAAAAAAAAAAAACAAAACCAACTTGATAAATTCAATGAATAAAAAAAGGTACCATTTCCCATTTTCCCCCTAAAACTATCAGATAAAAACCGGCCGTATCCGCCGAGAACACACAAAAAAAAGAAGAAGAAAAAGAAACAAAAGAACAGGATTTTGGAATGATACCCACAATATGGACTTATTCTTGAGAGGATAAGTTGTTTATCAGTGGCCCTTCTTGTTGTACTTTTTGTCTTTTTTTCTATTTTTGAACACCAAAATTTTTCACCAAAAAAACACATCGGGTTGAAGTACAGCAGAGTGAAGAAAGTGGAGTGGGGGGGGTGTTGTGGGGGGGGAAAGAAAGGGAGGGAAACAAACAAACCATCAAGATTTTTCTTAGTTTCTTGCTTTACTGTACCAGACCCCAGCATTGTTCTGCGATGCCACAACAAAAAAAAAAAAAACGATCAAAAAGATTTGAACGAAAAACAAAGGGTTATCTTGTTGTTGTATCGACGCATCGCTCTAGAAATATCTGGACTCAAATGTAAGCCTTTTTCTACGGAAAGGTATAGACGCAGATCGTTCTCAACACCGCTTAATAGAGTAACTTCAAGATTTTCAACTATTTTTTAAATTTTTCAGTAGCTTGGTTGCAGATTACAGAAGAGGGGGTTTTTTTTTACAGAAGGTGTGAAAGGAAGGCCCTTCTTTCTTCTGTAATCAAAAATCCAGCAAAAAAATTATTCACTTAACAAAACTCCCCCACCTCATCTCATCTCATTCAGAAAAAAAACCCCCCCCAACCAAATTTAAAAAATATGGGACGGTCAAAGAAGAAGTCTGCTCCCACCGAGACGACTGAGAATGTGACTGATACTGCAGCACCCACACCAACACCATCACCCGCACCCACCACATCTAACTCCAAAAAGGCGAAGAAGGCGAAGGTTGAGACACCTACAGCGAGTACACCTGCCACCAATGGAGGCAAATCTCAGGAAAAGAAGGTGAAATCTGAAGAGACATCCGATGCAAGCAAAGCCAAGGCAAAGAAAGCGAAGAACGCAAAGAAGCCCGATCCATCCAGCGAAGGAATGGACGCAGACTTCGCAGCGCTGTCCGAGGCCGAGCGGACCGATGAGTACCAGAAGGCCCTCCGCAGCCATGACATCAACATTTTCAATATTGGCGAGCGTCTGGAGCAGTTCAGCCGGTTTCAACGGAGTTTGCTTCAGCCGGAGGCGCGTGAGGTGCTGAAGAAATTCGTTTATGCGTCGCTGTGCATGTTGGTCCTACCGATTGCATCTTTCTTCATGGCGTGCGACGTCTTTGCCTCCCAAGGGTACGACCACAACACCTCTCTTACATACGGTGCCTGTGTGGCAGGGCTGGTCGTGCAAGTAGTCGCCTTCGGTTATGTGTACATCGCAATCCTCGAGGAAAGGGAAATAAACGCAAAGAAAGCGCTTCTCGAAGGGAAGAAAACCAAATAGGGGGGTTTTTTTTTGTGAAAATAGTGTGAGGTTGAACCTGGTTGGGGTGGAAAAAAATAACGTTTTTTTTCCCCCCCTCAAGGCAGTGTGGGAAGGAAATTAACCAAATGTTAACGTGATAAAAAAAAGTATAAGGGGAAGAGGGGGATTCTTTTTTGGTCAATCTCCCACTCTCCCTCCCAAAACCATTTTTTATAACAGAGGTCCCACTTTTCATCCTTCATTTACACAAAAAAAAATGTTCGCACAATTGTTACCATTGTGAGGCGTTTTTTTTTTTCTCTTTTCCCCCCTCTCTCTCTCACTTCTCACTTCTCTCTTGGGGACTGAGTACGAGAATTGATTTCATTTTTCTTTTTTTCTTCTCTTATTTGTTGGCACCCTCTTTGCTTTCTTTTCGTTTCATTTAAGAAAAGAAAGTATATGAAATAACTTTTGTCTTCTCTTTTCCCCAAAAAAAAATGAAGCACGACCCACGTCAAGAGAGCATCCGCGATGTTGCCAGACATGCCTATGAACGTGAAATGGAGCGTCGGCTCCACGAACAACAAGAAGAGTACCGTAAGAGCAAGACCACACCCTGTCAAAAACCGAGAGCCACCCGGAGGAAGGTGCGAAAGGCTTCTGTTCCTCTGGGGGACAGTTTTACTAACGATGGACCTTGTATTAGGATGAAGGATTTGATGAAACGGCTGCCCCCTGGGCAGGTTGTAGCGCCTGGTTTGCGTTTAAGTCTGCACAGCAATTCTTTGACGCGAAGTGAGAGGAAAAGCCAGAAGCGTCTCCTTGCCAGGGGAAAGGAGGAATGCAGATGGATGAGGGTACCTCCAGATGCTGTCGCGCATGTTGATACCGATGAGATGTTGGAACGGCTCGAAACCTTTGCTTTGCACACCGCTTCTGCTCCCCCTCGTCCTTCCTTCAGACCGAGCAGTGGGATTGACTTCACACAACACTCATTTCGCCACCTTGTTGACAATGTAGCTGACCAGAACACACCGAGCCGTGGTTATGGAACCGCCATAAAACCTACCAAACGGGTGACCCAAATGATCTCACAAAGTCGCTGCCAATCTGCTCCGCCGAAGCCAACACACCAAACACAAGACGACATCAACAACTCAAACCGCTGCTCCTCTGCCACCCCCCCAACTGAACTCCCCGAACCCGACCTACCCATTTCCCCTATGAAGAATACTCACGACTCTCCTACCTATATTGCCAAAGACGAGGCAGAACCTACAGAGACGGTACAATCAGAACACCGCATCCACCCCGAGGACGAACAAGGTGCGCGAGAGAGAAAGCGGTTGGAGCTTTGTGTCGAGCACCATGGCAGGGTATATCGTGTAGGGGAACACCCGAAGCTTCCATTGCCGTTAGAGACGTGGGTGCCGGAGGAAAATGTTGCGGGGGAGCGGGCCTCTGAGCTGGGCCCTGCGCGTATCGTTCCTATCGCGCAACCCACAGTCCGGCAGTTGGACCAGAAAATCAGTAGAATCTCCTCCGCCAAGCCGAAGCACTACCCGACCCGCACAACAGTCCTCGGTGTCCCCACGGTAGGTGAATGGCGGTATATGAACACAATGCTAAGAGGAAAGCTGGAGCGTGCGCAGGTCATGCTTTATAAGGCAGATGAGGTCGTTGTGACCCCGCATGAACGACGGAAGATGCCGCTCCCTCATCATCTGGCATACCGAACCAAAGGGGGTCTGCGGAATTATTGATTTGCATTTTTTTTTTATTGCGTATTTGACGTGGGTAGCGTACCAACTAAACAAAAGACGACGAGGTGTTCATTATTTTTTAAATTAAGTTTCTCACCCTCTGGACTTCCATTCAAAAAAAAGAATTTGTCTTTGATCATTATTTGGCCCTTTTTAGGGCATTTCTTTACACCGGTTCAGCGAGATGCGATTTTATTGATACCTTGCATTGGGTGACCATGCGACCCTACAAGGGGTGAACGAAGGTTGGAAAAAGGTGTTTTTTTTTTTTTTTTGTTGATGGAAACCACCCCCTATCTCTTCATTCTTATTACCCCCCCCCCCCCCTAGGGGGGTCCGTCCGGCCGTTTTTGCTGTCCCAAACCACTTTTTTTTGTAAAAAACCCGCGAAAAACCCGAAAAAACACCTCAAAACACCCCCAAACCCCCAAAAAATCACCCAAAACCACGAAAAACACACTTTTGAGCACTATTTCGCACTTTTTTCTGATTTTTTTGGTGTTTTTTCCCGCTTTTCCCGCTTTTTTCCATGGAATTATACCCCCTAATATGCCTATAGAATCCCTGTACTGCTCACTGAGACAGCATAGCGACCAGAGGCTCCTTATTCATCGTACCGGTGTCTTCGTCGTGAAGGGGTGCACAATCTGCCGCAAATTCCTGCAACTCTGTCTTTGTGAAGAGATGAAGCACTTTAGTGTTGTACTTTTCAAGTTGCTACTTCTGGGTGCTTTGCATGGACCTGCCTTTGTGGTGCGCTTGGCGTATCCTGCGGCAAGTTCTTCCCTTGAGAGATACGGAACCCAACCTAGACTGTAGAGGATGTCTAGGTTTCAGCGACAGTGGGTCGGTGTTGTCGGGATGCTGGCTCCTTCCGTGGTGGCTTGCAACTTGGTCAAGGACACCGACAATGGATTCGCACGAATCATTGGTCATAGGAGGAGGCAAGGAAGGCTTTACTGCACTTAGGCACAGGGTACGTTCTCATTTTCAGGGACCAAAAAGCCCCAGTAAGTGTTGCAAGTGCGATTTTCCACAGCTCGGGAGGTCTGTCAGGCAGTTCGGAGGGATTTAGACACTTCTGCGACTGCCTGAATACGCCTTTTAGGGTTTTTATTTTGGGTGCGAAATACGTCAAAAGGATGGGGGGAAATACCGTTATTTTAAGCGTTGCAGACACAAAAACACCCTCAAAAACCCCCCAGGGACCCCAAAAAGCTGCAAAATCCACACATTTCCACCTCGGGACCTCATTGGAGGTGGACCGAGGTGGTTTTTTGGTGTTTTGAATGAATTGGTATTATTTTTTTTTTGGTAAATAAGTGGTCTTCTGCTAGGCGTTGCATAGCCGTTGCTTAAGTGTTGCATAAGTGTTGCATGGCCTATAAAACCCTCCCAAGTGCCCAAAATGCTATTTTTCACCCTACATGGGGTCTGGGGGACATTTTCCTGGGTGTTTGGACACCATTCCGACTACCTTGGCACTTTTTTGGGGGTTTTCAGGTACAAAAAAAGTCAAAAAAGTGACTAAAAAAAGGGTACTTTTAAGCGTTTGGGGCACACACACCCACTGCAAAATGCATCTGGGGCCCACACAGGACCCCTAAAAGCTGTAAAAACTATATATTTCCACCCTGGGACCCCACCGGATGTGGAATGGGGTGTTTTTCGGGTGTTTAGAAGGATTTTTGTCTGATTGGAGAATTTTTTTGGTAAGTGTTGCATTTTGGCCCATGTTGATGACGATTTGATGACGCTATTTTTGGAGATTTTTCACAAAAAACCGATTTTTTTTAACCAGGAAAGTCTCTGTAGAGGTTGTCAGGTGGTTTAATGGGATATTTTCGTGATCCCCAGGGCGATTTGCGGCCAGGTACGACCTTTTTAGTGGGTTTCTTCACCTAAATTTCAAAAAAATGGGTTTGGGACAGCAAATCCTTAAGGAATTCCTTCTACGTGGACCCCCCTACCCCCCCCCCCCCCCCATACAGAGAGGATCCCCCCCCACTCCCCGCCAAAAAGAATAAAACGCCTGAAAAAAAAAGAAGCGCGTGAACAACAGTAATTCAGAGCAAAGAAAAAAAAAAACAATGGGAGATGGTCCTCTGTTCCTTGGGGTGGATTTGGGTTCGCAATCTTTGGTATGTTGAGGCATTATTTCCCTCATTTGGTATTCCTGGGTGAAATCATTTTTTTAAGGAAAAGTGGAGAATCGTATTCACAATACCAACTACAGTTGGACAAGAAACTTGGCGACCAAATAATATTGGCGGGTTTTTGGGGGTTTTCTTGCAAATTGGCGACTTTTTTGGTCACCAATATTACTTGTTCAACTGTAGATCTTACTATTCCATCCGTCCGCCGATAAACGTCAAGGCGTTTTGCACTTACAGCCTCTCTTTTTTTCTCAGCTTGCTGTTTCCCCAATCTACCCCCCTACAGAAACTCTTCATCGTCGACAAAGACCTTGAACCTGTCTCCGAGAGCACCGTACAGTTCGACAAGGAGCTCACACACTACCAGACCACCGGGGGGTTTAACATTAATGGGTATGACCCTTTTCCCCCCCTTCCCTCCCTCCCACCCCCTTACGCAATCCCTCGAGGTTCTCACCTCTACCACCCCATAATACCCGACGTACTATGAGACATTTTGAATTTTTTTTTGGATTTTTTCACTTCAAAACCTTCCCTCTTCAGAACGACTGTGACGGGGCCGACGATTATGTGGGTGGAAGCGCTGGAGAGATGTTTCTCGCAGCTTGTGGGTGCGAAGGCACCACTGCACCGTGTGGTGGCAATCAGCGGGTCCGCTCAGCAGCACGGCAGTGTGTACTGGAAGCGCGGTGCCCTGCAACGTCTGCAGGAGCTGGACGCGAAGCGCACCCTTTCTTCACAGCTGGGCGACTCCTTTGCAGTGCCGGACTCTCCGGTGTGGATGGACTCCTCCACTACCCGTGAATGCCTTCAACTCGAGTCTGAATTCGGCGGAGCCTCAAAGGTCTCCAACACCACCGGCTCCCGCGCCTTCGAACGCTTCACCGGCAACCAAATCGCAAAACTCCTTGCCGAAGAACCCGCCAAAATGCGTGAATGCGAACGCATCTCCCTCATCAGCTCCTTCCTCGCATCTCTCCTGACCGGTGGATACGCTCCGATCGACGTTTCCGATGGCTCCGGAATGAACCTTCTTGACGTAAAAAGCAGAACATGGTGCCCCGAGATCATTGATATAGTCGCCTCCAGGTATACCTCTGGGGACTACAACCTTGCGTCGCGGTTGGGGAAGGTGGTGGAAAGCTTTGCATGCGTTGGGCAGGTTTCGAACTACTTTACCAAGCGTTTTGGGATTCCTTCGACCTGCCAGGTGATTGCCTTTTCTGGAGACAACAACAACGCTCTGATTGGCCTGAAGCTGACCGGGTCGGACATTGCTGTGAGCATGGGGACCAGCGACACCATCTTCGCCACTCTCCGCAATGCGACTCCACGCAGGGTTGGGCACGTCTTCGCACATCCTGTCATTGAGGGCGGCTTTATGGCAATGCTCTGCTACGCAAACGGCTCGCTCACTAGAGAGAAGATCCGCGACAACAACGTAGGAGCAAGCTGGGACAACTTCGAGCGTGCCCTCCGCGAGACCCCTATCGGAAACAACGGGAAGATCGGCTACTACTTTCTCAACAGGGAAATCATTCCTCAAGGGGCGACCGGGGTGCATACCTTCAATGCAGAAGGCGAGAGGGTGGAATTCAGCAAAACAGAGCACGTTCGTGCGGTGGTTGAAGGGCAGTTTATGTCGATGCGTCTGCACGGTCAGAGGCTAGGATTGGAGGTCACCTCGCAAAGCAGAATCTTTGTGACCGGAGGTGGTTCGCGGAACCGTTCTATCCTTCAGGTGCTGGCAAATGTGTTTGGGTGTCCGGTCTACAAAGATACGAAGGGTGCAGTGAACAGTGCTGCATTCGGTGCGGCCCTGCGTGCGGTGCACGGCTTCACCCTTCTCTCTCGCGAGCACGCCAGTAGCGAAGCGCTCTACAACGAAATGGTCTCTTCCCAGCAAACCTTCGAACTCTGCGCGTCTCCCAACGCAAAGGACCATGGTGTGTACACATCCATGCAACCCCGCTATCAAGCGCTTGAGGACAAAATAATGGGGAGGAGCAAGTTGTGATTTTGTTTCTAAAATGATACACTAAAACAGAACAAAAAAAAACCCCTACCTAGCTTAGGTAGGCAATTCGTCGATACAACCAAAAAAGGGGGAACTTTATACCCTCTTTTTACAAATAATCTGGAAGGGAAAAAATGTGATTTTATTTTTTGTGTGTGTGTGTGAATCTTTATCGTGTCATACCCTGCTATACTGCCTGAGACGGTTTTTTTTGTCTCTTGTTTTGTGAAATTTGTTAAATCGTTCTCCATATTTTTTTTCTCTCTCAAATATATAATGACATACAGGGTCTTTGCTGCCTTCACCTTCCATTTGTGTTATTATTAATTCCTTTTTGTTTCTTTAGATGAGTGCACTCTATAAGACTTGTTGGACATCATCTTTCATTTTTAAGGTGACTAAGCACGAGAGGCTTAGGGTCATCTTATAAACTATTCTTCTTTTTGTACCGATGTATGGTCGGCTCTGCCGTTCAATCATCTTTCGAGGGGGGAAAATGTGTCTGTGTTGTGTGTGTTTGATAACTAATAGGGGTAATTCTTGCGCAGAATATGGCCCCAATGTGTGTGTATGTGTACTGTTTTTTCCCTTTGCGCAAATTTTCTCATAGTACTCGTTAATGAGAGGATAAGGGAGAGGAAGGAGATCCCTCTTCCAACCCCCCTCCCTTCCCTCTGCTTTCTTACTGCATTGTTGTCAGTCTCTGAGGTATTTTTTTTTTCTTTGTAGTCTATTTTTTGAGAGTGGTGGTGGTGCTACTATTTATTGGTTGGATGGGGAGGTTGTTTTGCGTAAATATGTCTTGTGGTCTATTTTATGCACATTTTATCTTTCAAGCTTTCGTCCTACGTTTTTTAGTTGTTTTTTTTTTTGGGATTTTTTTTACCCAAACCCCTTCGTGCGGTCTATTGACGGCAGAAGTGCGAGTTTAAAGCAAAAGAGGGGGGGAAACGTTAAAAATGTACAACATATCCTATTGTCAAGCGATAATCCAAAGTACAGTGTGTCCCAGAATTAATGTCACCTGGCGACATTTTTGAAAAAAAGTGCAAAAGTGGACAAATTTCGTGACATTTTGACCTTGTCGTGAAGAAAAAGTGTGTAGGGGGTGAAATATTTACATTGTAAGTACCCTTTTTGGCAAAAAAGGGTCTACAACAAAAAAAAGTGAAGTGGATAGTGGATAGTGTAAATGACTCTAGGACGCAGGCACGTAATGAAGTAAAAAACACATAGGCGTGCACAAAATCAAGTAGAACATGTATTAATATTTTGTGTGCATCCCCTCGGACTGGCGAACTGCCTCTAGGCGTCGTGGCATTGACTCGATGTACCCTGCAACGAAGCTCGTGTCCATCTTTGACCATTCTTTGTTGTTGATACGTTTAAGTGTCGCCACGTCTTTGGGCTCCCTTTCGTTGACTGCAGTCTGCAGCTTGGCCCACAGGTTTTCAATAGGATTGAGGGGAGTTTCAGGGGAGTTTCCTGGCCAGTCTTCTTTGGGTAGGAACGAAAAAGGCTGTGTGGAGAGGAAGGCTTGAGTAGTGTTGGCAGTGTGACAGGGAGCCCTATCCTGCTGAAAGATGTAGCTCCTGTCAGGAAGGAGTTCTTTTATCTCTTTGAGGGCTTTCTGCAACAGTGTCCGGTACTTCTCCGCATTGAGCGATCCCTCGAAGAAGTAGAGCTTAGTCTTACCGCTGGTCGTGATCCTTTTTGCCCACCCCAGGCGTGAAGCTTCTGGGTAGACCTGACCTTATCAACGGGCGGAGGCGGCTATGTGTTTTTTACTTCATTACGTGCCTGCGTCCTAGAGTCATTTACACTATCCACTATCCACTTCACTTTTTTTTGTTGTAGACCCTTTTTTGCCAAAAAGGGTACTTGCAATGTAAATATTTCACCCCCTACACACTTTTTCTTCACGACAAGGTCAAAATGTCACGAAATTTGTCCACTTTTGCATTTTTTTTCAAAAATGTCGCCAGGTGACATTAATTCTGGGACACACTGTATTTCACCTTTAAAAAAAAGCAAGCAAAACGTAAAAAAAAAAATGGCAAGGGAAGAGAACGAAAGAGAATAAAAGAGAATAAAAGGAGGGTACCGTTTGACAAAATGGGTCTTTTTCTTGTTTCTTTCTTCTTTTCTCTCCACTCAGCTCAATGCAGCGCATAGCAACAACACAAAAAAAAGGCATGTTTCAAATTCGTTGTATTTCTTCTCGAAGGAGACCCCAGAATCACATATTTTCATTTTTTCGCGTTCAAAATAGTCGTTTTCGGTACTGTTGCTCTGAAGTCCAGTATTGCTGCATATTTTCAAAGCTGGGGGTCACTTCTTCTCTTTTGGACCTTGCACGCAACAACGCTTCCAAGGAGGTAGGCTCCTCGAGGGGAAGCGTGTCGGCACTCTTATAGGAAGTGAAGAAGCATTTGCAGAAATGTAGCGGTTGCTTTTTCCGATGACACATCTTCTCTCTCTCTCTTTCCTCCCCCGCTTCCTTCTCCCTTCCCCCCCTCCACACTCTCAAAGCCTTATTTCACAGAACGGTGGTGTTCGGTGATACCCCAACCACACCCCAAACACACAAAACCTTTGGGCACATGGGCGCATAGTAGGAGGACTGAACAACTCTCTTTTCTCTCTCTTTCTTGCCCGCCTCTTTTTGCCCTTTTTCCTTCAAACCTTATCCGTTCTTGTATTATTTTTTTTGTTGTATTTTTATAAATGGCATCTCTTCAGACAACCCATCTTGACCACGTCAACGTCAGATCGGTTCCTCTCCTCGGGGAGTTCATTGAAGGCCATGGCGACGCTGTTGTCTACTTCTCTGCCATATTAAGGGAAATCGTTCCTGGAGGCATCACTGTCAACCGTATCGTCATTGTGACAGACGCCGCCGTATATAAAATACCCCAAACAGCCTCTGAAACAGGAATCTTCTTCAACTCTAGAGTCCCTTTAGCGAATATCACTCAGGTTTTGGTGGTCGAAACAGAGTCTTCTTGCGTTCAGTTTAATGGAATGAAAGCGGCGACTGGGGAACAGACGTTGTTCAGTCTTGAAATGTCCGATCCTGTCCAACAACGTGACTGTATGTTAACGTTGTGCCATTTGCTTCCGGACCTCCCGATTCTTAAAAAGAAGAAGGTGGACGGTCGGTACTTCGATGCACCGTATGTCGAAGGGCTCTCTCCGGAAAGATCGCCTTCGCCGCCAAGGACGAAAGGGGAAGAGGTGAGGCAGAGAGAGCTGCAGGGGTATTTACAGCGGGAGGGGGAGAAGGCGGTGAAGTACCTTTTGGATGGCTCCGCCCTGGACACAAACTCTACGAGTTTGCCTGAGCATATTCGCATGCCTGAGCAGGAGGTTGGGGAGGTGGGGGGTGGGGGAGCGGCTGTGGACCAGACACCACCCAACCCGCAGTACTCCAGCTCCTTCACGGGACCACCTGTCCCCCCATATGTTCCCGTGGACTATGTATTTGAGCGCCGCAAGCAGCAGCTTCGAGAGCACCTCTTTGACCACGACCTCACGAACCTGCAGCTCCGTGCATCTCTCTCCCTCATGGAGGACGAAGGGGAGGATGCTGCGAAGGGCGCCCCTGCAACACAACAGGTATGTCAAGCAATCAAACAAACAAACGTTACCCCCCTCTCTTTCGGGAACCTTAGGGTTTTCCCTGCCAACTTTAGAAACACTACGTATGATACAAAAAAACCACAGGCAATGATCGGGAAGCGAAGCGAAGATGGCACACCGTCCCTTAAGAGTTATATGTCGAAGCGCTCTGAGGATGACCCTGAGGCACAGAGGAGACGGCACTTGCTTCTGCAGGAGGAGGAGCGGAAACGGCAGGAGAAGGAGAAGGAGCGCCTCGAGGTGCGGTCGATGCTCGACAACCTCGAGAGCACCATGGAGACGACTATCATGCGGGAATCCCTCCGCCAGCAGGCGTCGCACAAACGCATTCTTGCACGGCAGAACCGCAACGACTACAAACTGACCAATCTCCGCGAAGAGTACGACCGCACCCGCCAGCGCCAACGCGAAATCGAACGCTTCACAAAAGAACGTCACCACCGGGAGCGAGAGGCCTTCCTCCGACAAATGTCCAACGCGAGACAAAAGATGGAGCAGAACAGCGGCCAGCCCACCACACCAAAGAAGTCTGTCAGCGTCAAAACGCCTACCCCAACGAACCTAGCAGACCTCGAGGAGACACGTCTCCGCAAGGACCGCATCATCTTTGGCACTGCTCTACACAAAGACTTTGTACGTTGGATCAAGACCGGAGGTCTCAATGGTACCGGTGAATGGACGGTTCCTGACTCCGAGGCGCTTGTAAAGGGGTTTGTGCAGCTGGCGGCAAGGATGAAGCGTAATGGAGAAAGAACCGACCTCATCACCCGGGTGAACACTGCACGCGGTGCGGTGAGCAGGGAAATGGATATGCTGAAGAGCCGGCACCCTGACATTGAAGTGCGGACAACATCGCGGGTGGTATGTGGGGTGGGGGTTGCAAAACAGAGATTATTTCTTTAGTCGGTCATACCAAAGGTACACTGTCGCGAGAGGGCTTTGTATTTCAAGTTAACTTTATTTTGGTCAAATCGGTGCTATCGTATATCCTCTATTTTTTTGTAGTGGTCAGCAGGGGGAACGTCTTCGGGTTTGAACAGCATCGTGAACAAAAAAAGTTTACCGTCTTCTGATCTTCCCATATGAGCTTCCTACGTTATCCAATTCCCGGACCATCAGGGTAGTTTCGGTCGTGGTTTCATTCCGCGCCCCTCAGATGTGGAGGTTGTTGGAGATCTGCTACGACGGAAATTCCAGGGAGGTGAGGCCCCTGTTCGATCTGGCAGTGCCTGCTCTGTGCAACTGTTTGGAAAAAAGAGTGTTAAAAACAAAAGGACTGGGACTGCTAAAAATATTGTCCACAAAGATGGTTCTTCCGGCTGTCGTAAATCGGTTTGCACAACGGACAGCTAACCCGCAAACCCCACAGCGCCAACGGTTCCCCAACACCAAGCTTTTTCAGCTTCGGAGGCTGCAGTGTGAGGCGTGGGTTGTCTTACTGAGCTTCTTTCCTTAGCATCCGCTTTGCACTCTTCCAACCCTTCTTCATCAATTTTTTTTTTTGGATATTTCACGCAAGCAGTCCTGAGCCAGCCCCGACTCTAAGGACACTTTTTTGGATGAACTCTTCGACAGTGTCATCAAGATTCAGCTCTACTGTCTCGATCACCCCTGTCTCGCAGTGCTGATAGTGTATGCACATAGGTGTGAGCTCTTTTTTGTGTAAGGAGGGTGGAGTGAGGACAAAATGGTGCACATGGGGGAGATTCGGAATGTGCTTTATACAGCCATATACAATAAAACACAGATTTGAACAAACAAAAGTATAACAATGTGACACCCCATATGTATACCCACTTCATAATTGGGGCTGCTAAAATGGCTAAACGGTGTGGGTGCCACTATACACAAGAGAAGCGCACCGTTGCGAACACTAAGTCTAGGCGATTCGGGTGGGATATTTCCTGGGGCATCAAAATCTGGGCATTCACATTGTGTAGCACTTCCCATATCATATTTGTGATGAGTGAAATTGCTAAACAGTGTGGGTGCCACCATACACAATAGAAGCGCACCGTTGTGATGACATATCACATATATCACATATCATATGATCAATACTTCTTAGTAACCACCCACTTTTTGCTTTCAAACACATTAACACAACAGAGAGACGACGTGACCAAGCCTCAGCCGTTTAAACTCACGAAGCCTAATCGTGTGCGCTACAGAGAGCTTTCGGACTCGCAGTTCAGAGACGAGCTGAAGGACCGTGAACTCTCCTTCTGCGAGACACAGCAGCGCATGCGTACGGAGCATCTCGAGTCCCACGGGCCGTCTGCGTCGCCGCAAAGACAGCAAGGCTTCAACGTGGTGCCCCTTGATGAGTAAGGGTAGGGGGCTGCCCCTTCTTCAGAATTCATCAGAAAAGAAATGTGGGGGATGAGGAAGGTGGCTGAGGCAGGTCTTATAACTCTTCTTCTGTCTGGATAGGGGAAATGATTGTGTGCCTTCTTACAGTTTCTCTTTCAACAACTTCCAAGTGTAACGTAACACTGCGAGGGTTCGATAACCCCGCGGAGTGTAGCAGTGCTTGCGTCCCAGAGGCGTTTTGAACTACCAAACTCTACTTTCGTCTGTACCCCCTTTGAGTTAGTGTTGTGTGTGTGTGTGTGCAAAGTGTAGATTTTTGTGAAAAAAAGTACCAGAGTAATAAAGCTCCTTTTGTAGTATAATTGGATTGCATGTGAACAGTGGGATTTCTTTCTGTTTTTTTTTGTACCCCCCTACCATTGCCACATCATTGTAGAGACGAAAGACAAACGTACTGTTTTTTTTTTATGCCCCCCCATAAGGGGTGTGTCAATTTTTCGTTGTCAATAAAATTGAAGGCTTTTTTTGTCAAATTTTAAACAAATCTAGCGTTGTCCCCCCACCCAAAAAACAAAATCACACACAGAACCTGCCCTGTACACAATATCGATGTAATCTGTGTGGTTATTGAAAAAAAGCCGTAGTTTTTTTTTTCTCTCTCTCTCGCAATGTCTGCAAGCCCGTTGGTGTCGAAGAAGCGGGTGAGAATAGAATTCTACATTGCGCCAGGGGTGAGCGTTACGAACCCTGCTGGACCCTCAGAGGTATGGCGCACACACACACTTCATTTATGTGTTTCCACTCTCCCACTCTTCCATTCCCTCAATCCATCATGGTGTAGGGCTGAAACTATTTTTTCTATTTTACTTTTTTTGTAGCATTTGCTTTGGAGTGGAGAAAATACAAAATGTGGAAAAAAAAATGTGGAAAAACCCCGACCTCACAATCTCTTTGATGCTGTACGATAACGAATATGATAAGGTGACTAAGCACGAGAGGCTTCGGATCATCTTATAAACTTTTTTTTTTTTTTTGATACAGCTCGAAGGTGACACTTCGCTGGAGGCGCTTGGGAACAGCTTCTTGCAGGAGGTGAAGGACCCTGCGTCGGACAGATCTGCCATGGACACAATGACTGCAGAGTGGGCGGTGCTCCGCAGCGACGGCCAGATGACGGTCTTCGGCTTCCCTACCCTTCCCATCGGTGATACAGGACTTTTTAATATGATCCAAGGCCCGAACGACCAGCTGACCCTCGTTCCAGCTGGCCATCCCACCGTCAAAATTGGCAGAAAAGACGTTGAAGCCCCGTCCGATATGGACCCCTCTGGCTGTTGCGTCATGCAATAATTTCATTTTTTTGTTTATGCATTCCAGGCTCAACGCGACTATACAGGACAGCAGAAACAAAACGGGGTTTTGGTTTATAGAGTAGGGTAGGGAGAAAGGGGAGGGGGGTGTGTGGTCACGTAGCTTAGCAGTGGCAACACAATTTCATTTTTATTTGAATGCATAATATATTATGTTGAAAAGCTTTATTTGAAGATGAAGAACGAAAGAAAAAACCTTAAAAACACACACACACAATATCAAACACCCGTTTGATGACTACATGATTTTCTCCTTTGTAAGAAAGCATGCAGATCATCGAATGTGAGCTCTCTTTTTTTGAAGAATTGACTAAGCAACGAGAGGCTTAGGGTCATCTTCTAAACTTTTCTTTTTTTTGTTTTGTGATTTTTCCCAAAGTGCAGAGATTTTTTTTTATTCGTTGCCTTTTTTTTTTTTCGAACCTGCCTGAGAAAGAAAAATACATTATAATTTCTCAGCAACACAGAGCAAAAGAACTTCTACCCCCTCTCATCCTCCCTTTTTTTCAATCCACCCTAAGCACAGAGAAGTTTAGGTTCATCTTATAAACCTTTCTTTCGTTTTTTTTCTACGTGTTGACCCTCTCAAATACTTTCATTTCTGTGAACTGAAAGTATATGAATCTAATTGTAGTACCTGCGTCCGCCGCTGAACGGTGAGGCGTTTGCACTTTCAACTTCTCTTTTTCTTTCATTCAGTATTGTACCACACATCACACTCATATAGCGAAGAAAACACGATAAATCTTCTTTTTCTTTTTCTTCATTTCCTGAAGTCAAATTATATATTTTGTATTATTCTTCTCCCACCACCCACCCCCCCTACCCTTCACACACAAACAAAAAATGAGCGACGACGACAGCTGCGCATACAGCTCCGCAGACTCACACCACAGCTCCTTCTCGCGGTCCTCCACCTCCTCGCGCCCCTCCTCCGCCCCCGCCTCCCGCACCGCCACACCACCTTCACCACCCCTCCCACCTGCCGAGGAACCTGATGCCCCATCACCACCCTCTCCTTCGATACACGCTGCATCTCAACCACCGTCTTCACCATCAACGTCCTCTTCTTCTTCCTCTGCTCCTCCTAAGGGTGTAGACAAAAATTGTATTGTAATAAAAAGGGTTCCTTCTAATGGTCATAAAGGGAAAAGAAACATACCTCGCGCAGAAGTACAG
The DNA here is from genome assembly GCA_964035575.1 of Rhynchopus sp. YZ270_cl-10. Lineage (NCBI taxonomy): Eukaryota > Euglenozoa > Diplonemea > Diplonemida > Diplonemidae > Rhynchopus > Rhynchopus sp. YZ270_cl-10. The sequence continues at coordinate 890,744 of OZ037913.1, forward strand.
CTTCGGCGAATCTTTCGAGAATCGCCCTTACAACAAAGCAAGCCGGTTCGATTGTATGCAAAAGAAAGCCGGGTGCTGTCTCAGATTAAGGCAAGAGACAAACGCTGCAATGCATCTCGGGCACACCCGACTGTTATACCGAATCCAGAACAGCAGAGGGAAAAACGGTTTCGTGGTCCCCTAGGTGATTGTCTATCTGCACTTAACGCAGGGTACGTCCCGTTGACAGTCAACAAAGATGATTGTGTGGCACCCCCCTCCACCAATGCGTGTCTGTTTGGCAGATCTGACCGTGGTTCTGTTAAGTGGCCGAGCATGACGCATGATAGTCCTGGTCCTGCGTACAATCTACCTACGTCGTGGAAGGCGGGGTCTGTCTCATTGCGCCCTGTTGCCAAGAGAACCATGTTGGATTCGCATCCGGGGCCGGGAGAGTATTCCATAGAGAAGGCGGACACATTGCAGCGTAGGGTGCGCGCTGCGTCGTGTGTGTTTACGAGGGAAAGGAAAGGGGCAGGGCGGAGACTCCCGATCCGGATGTCTGCGGCAAGCCATTTGGGGAGTTGCCAGCCTCAGACAAAGGCGAGGTCGCTGACGAAAGGGGGGAGGCTGCTTCGAGACATGGCGCGTATCCAGGAAGATACCAATGCACGTCTTCTCTCACACACAACCTGTGGAGATGCATATGGCAAAGTGCCCCGTGATGATGACGTGCTTGACGCAGATGATTTAAAGCTGCTTCACTCCTGGGCTGCCCTCTGTGATGAAGAAAGCGGGCCGTTGGTTCTTAGCAATGTCGAGCTTTCCAGCCCGGTGCGGGAGTATCAGACAAAACTGACTCCGTTGCTTCGAGCGCCGATGAGATGAAATGAGATGAGATGAAATGAAATGAAATGAGATGAGATGGTGGTTCACACTGCCTCCTCAGAGTTTTTCAAGAAATGATCCCCTCTTCCCCTTCTCTCTTCTTCTTTTGTGTTTTTCTCGAATATTTTAAAACAAAAAAAACAGAGGGATATGGATGGAAATGGACACACACACTATGACTGCTCGCAAAGCGAGGGTGGGCACACAAACTACACGGACCACACTGCGCACAGCGAGCATGGTGTGCGGAAGGGGCGGGAGGGGCTTGCGGTGATGCTGGGGGTGCTGCGGCAGGTCTGCGAGGGTGGCCTGCCTGCGTGCGAGGCTGCTGAGCGCCTTGCCGAGGTCCCACCTCTGTGGAACCGCGAGCAGTCCTTCCTCTCCGAAGAGCTGATGAGTCTTCCACGCACCCCTCGACCTACCGGCACACCACGCCCCACGGGACCACCTCTCGCGCTACACCAAATGGTCAAACGAACCCCCCGCACTCCCCGTGGCCACTACGACTACGGGTCTCTCCCGCCCACCCCACGCACGGAGCGAGACTTCTCCCCACCCCCACCCCTAGTGGAGCAGCTCTACCGTCTCATCAAGGACGTCACCTACATGATGCGCGAGAGCGACGCAAACCTCCTTCGTGCAGCGGAGTACGGCTCCTCCCTCCTCGAGGAGAGCCGTGGCAATACGCAGGACCTCCAGCTTCTCATCACCGACCTGAAGGAGGCGAATGCGGCGCTCGGGGAGAAGCAGTCTTCTCTCAGTGCGGAGCTTGCTATCAAGGGGGACACGGTATGGTACCATTCTTTTCATTTAGGGGGGGATATCGGAGGATTTCAAAATATTTTCAATTGCTGGTTTCAAAACCTTAAACAATTCCTCCATTTTTACATTTTTCAGGTCCTCGGATTGACAGAGCACTCTCGGAAGCAAAGCGGGTCTTTACTCGATGAAATGCACATTGCGAGGGCACATTTACAGGGGGTTGCAAACAAGCTGCGGGAGCGTGCGACTGACTTGGAGGGATCGAACGTCGCGCTTCTCGAGGAGAACGCGCTGCTTCGCGAGCAGGTTGTGGTGGTACAGAGGGAGCACGCTGCGATTGATGCCACAAACGAACGGCTTTCGGAGGAGCTGCGCCACCTGCGGGAGAAGGACATATGCATGGAGGAAGGTCAAGACGGGTTTTTGGCCTCACCGCTGAACTCTTCCGAGAACGTTGCGCTGAGTAAATTCCTTGCGTCACCTCATACCAACCGCAACGGCACGGCACATCATGCGCAGAACGGCATCAACGCTCCCCTCGACCCAATCCACCCACCTTCCATCAACTCCACGCATCTCTCCACCCTTCGCAGACAAGCCCGTTTTCTCACGACCGCTCTTCAAGAAATTCGTCAAAGCGTTCAATCCTTCGGCGACTTCAGCGGTTTCTTCGACACCAAAGAGCTGCAACAACATATCCTCGGGTTTGCCTCCCCCTTCATCTTCTCCACGACCGCAATCGAAGGACATACACTATGTGCAGAAGAGATGTTCGAGACGCATTGCTTGCGAATGGAGGAATTTAAAAGGGATATCTCATTAAATGTCGGAAGGATTGAAATGGAAAATGAAAACCGGGTGTTGCGTAATAAAGTGCGGAATGAACAGAGGAAGATGCAGGAGCAGGGTGCGGAGCATGCAGGGGAGGTGGCGTTATTGCGTGCAGAGAATGCGGCGTTAAGAAATAACATAAATGGTGGGCAGTGCAGTGTCATTGAAGATAACTTCCTTGAATGGCAAAACAAAATGTCTGAAGTACAGAGAGAGGTTGGCACACAACGCAACCAGGTCTCCCTCGCCCTGCGTGATTGCAAAGATACAGTAACCTCTGTCTCCACGAACCTCAATTCTATCTCTTCACAATTCCAAACTGAACGGCGAAGCTCTGAAGAATCCTGTCATATGGTGCTCCGTGCCGTTCAAATTCACGCCCTATTGAATGAATATCATCAAATCGCGAATACAGAATTTTCGGAAGTTTTGGATACGCTATTGAAATTTCATGTAAAAGGGATACAGCGGATTTCTGTGAAGAAAAATGAAAAAAGGGAGAAAAAAGGGAAGAACGTAGTAACGGCGACAGAGCCGGTGTCTTCAGACACTTCAGGAACGCAAACCCCGAAGGCAAAACGGAGTTCTGGAGGGACGCAAACGAAGGCGGAGGAGGTGGAGTCACCGAAGAGCGTGTCTGCGACACAGACGCAGATCCGTCTTTCTATGGCCACGACGCAGACGAAGGAGGAGGAGAAGAAGGACGCAAAGGAGAACGAAAAGGAGAAGAGGAGCTCTGGCGTTGTGAAGGCAAAAGGGAGTAGTGGTGGTGGTGGTGGTGATGGCGGTGCAGGTGCAGTCACTACACTTCTCGGGGGGGATGTGCGTGCCTGGGCGTTCATCGCGTTTTCATGCCTACTTCTCCCCATATTAGGGCAGTTGTTATACTATTCCGGGTGGGTGGTAGTTTGAGAACAGAACAGAGGTTAGAGAATAATAAGACCTCAAGGAGATTCTGTCAATGTTTCAAAAAAAAAAAAAAAAGATTAAAAAATGCTGAACCTTGGGGAGACAAAAAAAACCAAAGAAACCTGAACCCTTTTTTCAAAAGATATATTTTAGAGAGTTTTTTAAGTGTGTTTTTTTTATTGTGTCTTTCCCTAAAAAACGTTGATGTGTGGGAAAATGTATCAAAATTACCCAAAAACGCATACAAAAATATGTCTGAAGATGTACATCCAAAGTGGTGTCACCGCTTTCCCTATCCCCCCTGTTTTGTGCTTTGCATTTGAGGTGTCTGCACATTTTTTTTTTCGAGAAAAATATAAGGTGCTTTTGTCTGCCAAGCAACCATATTTCATCTTTCAAAATTTGTGTGTTGTTTTTTTTTTGTTTTGTTTTGCACATTTTTTTCTTCTTTCGGATATTTCACTCACAACTCCGCACATATTTAGTGATGTTTTTTTTTATATTTCGCTGTTGAGGCCTCTCTCTATCAAAGGCACTGACAAAAAAAAAGCAGAAGAAAGAAAGCATTTTTCTCTTAGGTACTCTAACGACATACACACTTTTTTGTTCGTGAAAGACTTTTTTGCGCATCCAACTTCACTTTTCTTTTTGCGTAGAAATGGGCCGTGGGGCTCATCTTTCAAGCATTTTTTTTTTTGGGGGTTTTTCTTTTAGGTGTTCATCTTGGCAATTTTTTTCTGGCTTCTGACTGCACGACAAGAAACAAGGAAAAACTTGGAATAATGTGGTGTGCCCTATATTACGCAAGCTTTCCTTGTTCTGTCGTCCAGTGGAAAGAAAATAAACAGTGTTTTATGAAGAGTGAATTGTTCAATGTGACAACAAAACAAACTGTTAAAAATGTTACAATTGTGGTCAGATTAAAGTGTCCTAGTGTCTCTCATCTCTGCCACACTCGGGATGAAGTGTGCATCTGTCTGCATCCTAGGCCTTCTTCTTCTGTTTTGTGACATTTTGGGTACACCTTCACTGGGTGATCGATGACAAACAAAACCCAATAATGCTGAATTCGCTTTTTGCAGATCACTCTAGTTTTTTTTTGGGGCTGGAAACGTACAACTAACAAACTCCCCTTTTTTTCGTTTCCTGTTTTCCTGGGTGAGTGAAGATAGCTATTGACACCGTAGTATTTCAAGGCGACGCGAAGGTAACGAGGGGCTTTTGTTCATCCTATCAACATACCTTTTTTAATAGTGCAGAACCCTGCCCTGTTTTATTTGTTTTTGTTTTGGCACAGCCATGTATTTCAAGCTATTCACGAGAGGCATCTTTCTTCTCGGTATGATGTCTTTGTCAGACGTTCTCAACATTTCCAAATTGTTCTTTTGTTCTCTTTTTTATACCGTGTTTGATCACGTGCCTGCGTCCATGAGTCCTTTGCATTTCGTCAGCTGGTTGCATTCTTTTTTGCGTCTTTTTTTTTATGCACACGGTGCGGTCTGTCGTGCTTGGAGTGTGTAAATAACGGACTTACCCCCTGAGTCCGACAGTCGGACCCCCTGAGTCCGACAGACGGACTCAGGGGTCCGTCTGTCGGACTCTGGGGTCCGACAGTCGGACCCAAAAAAAATTTTTTTTTTTTTTTTGGGCCGAAAAAAAAAATTTTTTTTTTGGCCAAAAAAATTTTTTTGGCCGAAAATCGCCTTGTATAGCCACTACAGTACACATGGTTTTACCAAAATAGCCGTATTTTGGCTGAAAATTTGACTTGAAAATTTTTTTCATTGTTTGGTCAATCTGAGGTTTTCTTTGAATTTTTTGGGCCATTTTATGACCTACTACACCCAATTTTTGGGGGATTTTTTTTTTCTTGGTCAAAAAATAGCGCTTGTTGCCTACTACTGGGTATAGGCTTGTTCAGAGGTGTGTATTTGGTGTACCCAGACATGGTCAAAACACATGAATTTTGCGTTTTTTTGCATTTTTAGGTTCTCGACCAACCAGGGGGCGACCAATTTGGGTACTGGGTACTGGGTACTGGGTACTGGGTACTGGGTACTGGGTACTGGGTACTGGGTACTGGGTACTGGGTACTGGGTACTGGGTACTGGGTACTGGGTACTGGGTACTGGGTACTGGGTACTGGGTACTGGGTACTGGGTACTGGGTACTGGGTACTGGGTACTGGGTACTGGGTACCAAGAGAAGGCAGCTTGACAGCAGCGAAGGCGGAGGCTACGGGGAAGACAAGGTATGTAAATGTTTAACTTTCAGTTACTTGTGTAGATGCAAACAACACACCCAGTGGTTTGCAGCATTTTATTTTCTTGTGTGCTTTCTCTTCTTTGAATCGAAAGTATGTGAACCTTATTACATCATGATACAATGCAACGAGGCCGAAACAGCCTCACTAAGGCCTCTGAAAATAAATGTTCAGACTTGGCACTTACTTATGTTTAGGTGCGCCTCAACCACACGCTTGAATATATTTAATTTGCCACACCTCAGATAGATTTTCCAGATATGCCTATGTTCAGGTGTTCCAGGCCTCGTCACAAATAGACAAAAAAACAAAAGCCAAAACAACAGAGAGAGAGCCAACAATTTTTTATCTCACTTGTGTAATAATGTTTGGCCGCGTTTTCGAAATTCCTTCCTGGAGATTACACAAAATACAGTAGACATTATCTCCGCACACAAAGAACAAAACAAAACCCATGCCGAGAGTAGGCGCAAAAGCAATGTGGAGGAGATCTGCGCATGCAACCAAAAGGGTTGCAGTCATAGGACTTCGAGGAACTGTTCACCATACCCAACCTTGACGCCCCGTACTAGGTGGTCATACATCATTTGTCAAATATACTGTAGGAATTTCGAAAACGCAGCACAACATTATTGCCCGTGAGATAATAACTATTTATTCGAGTGAAATAAGAACTATTTTATTTCACGCGCTACTAAAAAGGTGCCCGAGTGCGTTATTTCCCGAGCGAAGCGAGGGGAATAAGAGTGAGAGAGTCACGAGGGTGCCTTTTTAGTGGCAAGTGCAAGAAAATGTTCTTATTTCACTCAATATGTAATTTTATTCCACAAGTGAAAAACGTATTTATAGGTGTAAACAGTGGAACGTTGAGCCCACGCTCCACCCCTCACACCACCACACTTCAAATTACAGATTATTTATTGCCTCTTACACACATGCCTAAACCCGGGAAGAACACGTCGTGTCCTTCAGATCACTCCGTGATCTTTTATTTCACTCCCCCACCCAATCCTTCACGATTTGCGTGAAATAAAACGTGAAATAAAACGAATCTTATTTCACTCACTTTTTCACCTGTTTACGTTTTTCACGCGTGGTATAAAATTACGTATCGAAAACTAAAGTGAACATTATTTAACTGATGGGTGATTCACAAACTGGAATACGTGATACCCACTCGCTATCGCTCGTGACATCACTTTTATGATTACACTCACTTCACTCATGAAATCAAAATGCTGAACTCCACTCGCTTCGTGAAGTTGAGCCCCAGTTTGAGTCACCCACCACCTCGTGAAATAATGTTCACTTTATTTCATGAGATAATAATTATCTAACTCAGTGAAATAAAACTCGTGTAATTTTGCAGATTATATGCCCTTTGTGTCACTCAATTGTAACCGAGAATGTAAGGCAGTGAGTATTTGATCTGCCCTTTATGTCGCGAAATACTATGTTTGGTGTTTTGACGTCTTCCAAGCAGATGGATATTCCCTCACTTGCACGCAATCTACCGAGGAACCGACTGCCTTTCTCAAAAGCCAGTACATGTCGGGGTGTCGAGGTCCGTGTCAATACAAAGCGGACCAAGTCGCTCGAGGTTTGAAAACCGCAAGAACTCGTCCCATTTCTTCTTGTACACCTCCTTGCTTCTCATACCCGCTGAGACTTGGTATCCGTAAGTGTCATACATCCTGTCCTTCTTCGTTTTGGCAGTGTTTGAGGGGAGTGATGAAAAAGTTCTTTTTTTTACTGAGTGATTTTTTTAACCAAAAGAAAACCGACGCAGGAGCTTTTCTGGAACTGTTTTATTCTCCCCACCCCAACAACATCACATTTCAGAAAAACATTGTTTTTTCGTTTTTGTTCACTTTCTTTTCTTCTCCCTCACACCTGTTTGCTGTGAATTAAATTTTTTCGTTTCGGCCTGGTCGCAAACGCGAGTTTTCCTGGAAGCGCAGGAAAAATGACTGGGGAGTGTTGGTGGCTCCGTGACGCCACAGAGCCGGCACACTCGTTGAGTGCCTCACAAAACCTCAAATTTATTCCGCTTTGATTTCATTTATTGTCTTCACGCTTTTTCGTTGTTGTTGGGTTGGGAAATAATATTTCATTCTCCCATACATTCTCGGTTACAATTGAGTGACAAAGGGCACATTATCACCCACCTTTGTGGGAATTCACAAAATTACACGAGTTTTATCCCCTTTTTTTACCACATTAACCTCACCTTTCCCGATAACTGCGTTTCTACACCATACATTTCATTCATTAATCACACTCCACATTTACACTCATCACAGGATCGTGAAATCTGAACTGCATCTGCGATTGTGATGAGAAGCCTCGCCGCGTCTCCGACATTCAGCAACTCAAAATCCAAAGAGTATCACCCGCATCAATCCATTCTGAGTTTGCGGACTAAGATCTGGGGTGGAAGGGGGATGGGTACACTTTGTCAGTCACTGCTATTGCCATTTAACCCAGGGAGCATAGCTAGTGCAAGAAATTCGACTTTGGAAACCTTCCGGAAAGTCTGTCCTCTGCTTGCGGAGGACGAGGCACAAGAAAATATTGCGTTCCCCCAGAAAACCAGTGCACATTTCACACTCCTTGTGGGTGGTCTTGTTGCCTTTTTGTCACAGTAATTTTGGCCCAGGCATGCTCTTGAAGCATGACAATTTAGTGTGTATGGGGCAGGGTGTTGTTTTGTTCTGAATTCTCTTTGTTATAACATCTAAGTCAATCGCGGGTGGTGGTTTGTGTAGCGTGAGGCACTCTTTTTAACAAACTTCCTGCGGCTGCTAAAGCGTTATTTCTTCGGATTTAACAACGTACAGCGTAACATAGTGGATTCGCCTGGTCGACACAACCTTTGATAGATATGGGATAACCAACCCCCTTCGACCCCTCGTGGGTTCACTAAACAAGCCCTCGTGGTAGTTAAACGCGATTGACATTTACATTCCTAGAGATGAAAGAACAAGACAACACTTCTGTACCCGCGCATCAAAATTGTGGAAAACTTTGCACCCCAAACACCCTCAACAACGCCCGCCAAAAGGCGCCCCTTGTTGCTGGGAGTTGGTTCTCATGTTTGATACCTGCACAGCGGGCATTCCTCTGAGTCCAACGCATGTTTGGCCTGTCTGCGGCGTTGTACTTCAGGTGCACGAAGACAGGGTCTGGTGGTAAATTTTGCGTAGTGTCGCATTCCCTCATGTGTGGGTCACTCACACTTGGCGGTCATGTGCCACTGCGTGGGTCTGGGAATTTGGGTACCTGGGTACAGGAAATTTGTTGTGGAAGACATCAACCACCATGCATTGAGGAGGGTAAGACAGTGTTCGCAGTTTCTACCTGATAGCATTACAACATTTAACTTCTCCACGGGGGTCTTGGGCCGTTCACTCGGTTCTACCTTGACTACCGGAAGATATTCTTGAGGCCTTTCTGGTCTCTAGAATATCCGGTCTTCCCGAACGGAGGCACACTTTGTGTGTTACAACGACCTGGCAATTTCCAGCAGTAGGTTAAGTAATCTTTCTTGTAAATTGTTGGATCATTATCTCCTCAGTGCATGAATGCCCCACGTGACTGGACACTTTTGTGTTTGTCATGTGGAGCTGTGGTTGCTCTTTCACGACTTTTTTCCTGTTCCTGGGTACCTGTTCCTGGACCTGGACCTGGGTACCTGGGTACCTGGGTACCTGGGTACCTGGGTACCTGGGTACCTGGGTACCTGGGTACCTGGGTACCTGGGTACCTGGGCACCTGGGCACCTGGGTGTGCCTGTCGGACCCCAGGGTCCGGCAGTCGGACTCAGGGGTCCGACTGTGAGTCCGACAGTCGGACCCCTGAGTCCGACTGTCGGACTCAGGGGGTCCGACTGTCGGACCCCCTCGGACTCCGACAAAAGGGTCCGACATTTCCAGGACAGACTGCACCGTGCATTTAAGGATATCAACAAGAACACGCCCACTGGCAATACCCTTTGCAAAGGTTTGATTTGACAGCGCCGGGAATCAGGTTCTTTCTTTAATGAATGTGCACGAGAGGCACATGCATTCGAACTATTAGTCTTTGAGCTCGACTGAGATGTGTTTTAGCACATTTCAACTGCTCTTCTTTTCTCTCTTCTATATAGGCTCCTTCTCCACCTCCCCCCGCTACTTCTAGGGAGGGGAGGTGCTTAAGATGTGTTTGTCCACGTGGCAAATGTTCGTCTTTCACCACCTCTTTCCTAATGGCGTAAGGGGAGTTATCAAAAATGTACTCAGCAAGTTTAGTGTACTGTGTTCAAAAAAAAAATCTTCTCTTCTTTGGTGTGATTCAGGGGGTACGGAGAACCCACGGGGGAACCACGGAGAATCCGTTTGGGTGATCACACCATTCTTTATACAAACGCTGTTGTACTCTTTGGATGCAAAATTCGTTTTTTTTTCTCACAGACGAATGTGTCACCTTTATTTCTTCTTCCGAGTCATCACGTTGTATTGTATTGGTACTATTTTTTTCTCGATAACCCACGGAGAACCAGAACCTTTGTCCGTCGATGTACGGTAAGACGTTTTTTTTTTTTTGCACTTTCAACCTTTTTCTTTGGATGACCAAATCAGGGCTTAGGTTCATCTTACAAACTTATCTTTTTTTCTTTCTTCGTTTTTTGTTGTTCCAATTCCAGTTGTGTTCTATCTGAACTTATGTTCTTAGAGGGTGGGGGTAGGGGTAAGAGAGAAGGGGCTATTTTATAGTGTTTTTGAAGCCCTTCCATTTTTCCGTGTCTTTTTTTCCCTGTGTGTATTTCTTTTTTCTTGTTCCAGTGGGAGAGAGCCTATATTGTCGGCAAATCATACCAGAATATACCTTCAAGAAAAAATATCCATAAAAAAATACCCACAGACAGTGCTCATCGTTATATTCTGTGCCATTTTTTTCCTCCCATACCTAGAAAGACTCAAAAAAAAAAAGACCCCCCCCTCTTCCCCAACAAACCAACATAGCGGTTTTTGTTTATCTGATATTCTTCCCTCAAATCGACTTTTTTCCACTAAAATTTCTAAAAAACGGTATTCTTTTGGAATGCTCAAAAAAATAGGTAAATTATTTGAAAGGTCCGTGTGGTCTGCTCTAAAAAGGGTGGCTTTTTCTCTCCTTCTTGTTTTCGCGCTTTTTTTTGGAAGCCAAGGTTTTGGTTCACTTTACCAGATACCTCTTCTCCTTTTTTTGTGTCCATCAAAGAAACGACGTTTTCTTCGCAGGAAAAAATACAACGAGAAAAAAAAAACTTTTCACTTTTTTATTCTTTCTCTCTCTCTTTCTCCCACTCCTAAGCTCACTTTACAGAGGGGAAAAAAATTTAAACAATGACGAAAGGATCTCTTGCATTCCGCAGTGCGGTTGACATTCTGGCAGAAATTCACGCAAAAAGGGTGACATCACGTGAAGTTCTGGAGTTGTACATTTCTAGGGTGGAGCGTTATGATGGTGATGTGAATGCTGTGGTTATTCGTGATTTTGATCGTGCCCGCACTCGCGCCGATGCTGCTGACGCTGCGCTTCTCCGTGGCGAATCCTGGGGCCCCCTTCACGGCCTCCCCATCACCGTCAAGGAGAACAACGACGTATCCGGCCTCGAAACGACCTGCGGCTTCACTGCACTGAAAGGAACCATCGCCGAGGCAGACGCAGCATGCGTTGCACGCCTTATCAAAGCAGGCGCCGTCATCCTCGGCAAGACAAACCTCCCCGTTGGCGTCAACGACACCCAAGCATACAACCCCCTCTACGGCTGCACAAACAACCCCCACGATCTGAAACGCACCCCCGGCGGCTCCAGCGGCGGAAGCGCCGCAGCGCTATGCGCAGGCTTCAGTGCAGGGGAGTTGGGCGGTGACATTGGAGGGTCCATCAGGGTGCCAGCACACTGCTGTGGTCTCTGGGGGTTGAAGCCGACCTACGAGATCATCTCTCGTCGGGGACGCCCTGCAAAGGATGTGGGTGTGTCCTGTGGTGACCCAAGCGGGTTTGTTCACATTGACCTCGTTGTGAAAGGCCCTCTTAGCAGGCACCCTGATGATCTTGCCCTCATGCTTGATGTTCTCGCTGGACCAGAAGGTGCTGAGGCGCGGGCCTGGCAGCTTCACCTCCCCCGCTCCACACCAAAGCCACTTTCCTCCTATAAGATTGCGGTGTGGGGGGATGATCCGATCGCTCCGGTTGACAGTGATATCAAAGCTGCGGTTTCCCGCACCGTTGATGCTCTGCGTGCTGCGGGGGTGACGGTCGAAGAGGCCAGACCGGATTTTACATCAGAAGAAATGTTTGACACCTATCTGCAGCTATTAGCGGGGGCAGAGTCGGTGGGGATGACGGAGACGGATGCGAAGGCGGCGTCTCTTGAAGCGGGGCAGAGAGAGGGGGAGAGTGATGAAGACAAGCAGGCCAGGTGGATTGGGCAGAGCTACCATGCGTGGTGGAAAGCGCATGGGAAGCGTCTGGCGATTGCTGAGAAGACGGAGCATTTCTTTGCGTCGTACGACTTTATTCTGCAGCCCTGCGCATGCAACACTGCCTGGGTACACGACCACAGCGAAGATCCCATGCCCTTCTGGAAGGCCAACCCACGCATCCTCCACGGTGCAAACGGCCACACCACGCCCTACCACAAACAGGTCTTCTGGGCAGCACTCTGCTCAGGGTTCTACCTACCCTCGGTAACCTTCCCCGCAGGCGTCGCACCTTCAAACGGCCTCCCCACAGGCCTGCAGATCATTGGAAAGAAGTATTCGGACTACGACTGCATCGACTTTGCAAAGCGTCTGGCAGAGGCGGGAGGTGAGGCATTCGCATTCAAACCACCGGCAGCATATGAGGAGTGATGAGTGGGGTTTAGGTTACATTACCAACGTATCTTTGTTTTTTTTTAGACAGAGTACAGGGGGAGGGGAGGGGGCATACAGCAAAACGTTTTTCTTTTTTTTGGTATACTGTCAGAGAGGGCAGGTTGCGTAGTTTTTTTTTGTTTTTCATCCCTGAACAACACCCTTTGTGGAATGCCCGCGCAAGCTGATGCTGTGCGATAACGAATGTGATCAAGGGTTGACTCAAGCACGAAAGGCTTAGGGTCATCTTATAAGCTTTTTCTTGTCTCCCTTCTCTCAGGGTACGGAACACCCACTTCCCACCCTTTGCATGAGCTCGACGGAGATGCGTTTTGAGCACGTTTCAACTGTCATTTCTTTCTTTCTTTTAGGGAAATTATCGGGAATTTATATTTTGCGGGTAATCTCGCAAAAAAAAGTGAATAACACGAACATGACTCGGAAGACCCTTTTTTTTGTTTTGTTTCATAAAATAAACCGCTCTTCCGGGGCAACCTAGGCTAGCTACATATCTCTACCTTCCGTAAGGGCTTTTTTTTGGGGGGTATTGAGTACTTTAGACGCACTGATGTGGGGGTGCTTAAGCGATTATCGACACAGCGAAAAAGAGTTTCCCAAATGCCTTCCATATCTGCCACACTCTTTGCGGTTTGTTATCCTAAAAGATCCGCCTTTCGTATTCATAACGTTTTTCGCCCATAAAAGGTCCCATTCTGAGTACAGTAATCTACCTCATTGATCGATTTGTCGATGCGAAAAAAGAAATATTAGGGCAGCAGTCTTCGGACAGGTGCGCAGAGCGACACCTCCCTTGTGAGCTCAGAACAGAAAGTCCACTCGTTTTAACTTTGTGCCAACAGGTCAAGGTTTTAGTTTTTTGAAAAGACGAAGTAAAGAACAAAGACTGTGTGATAATGTTAAAACTCTGTACATCTCAGAGGGTCTCGCACTGACGATGTCCCTCTGATACTACCAATGTATGCAGTTAGGACTGAAACATGATGTACTGAATTTCTAACCAACTACTTTATTTTCGCATATGGCCCCTTTAACTCACCCCCTATCCCCAAACGTTGATGATGCAACTTTTGTTTATCGCCGGGCTTTGCATAAACAACAAAGAAAAAAGCTACTTTTTAGACTTGATAACCATTTACTGGCTGCAACGGACTTGGCGTATTCCAGCTCATCGTCCACAGACTCCCACTCACTGTCAAGCAGTGAAGGATCATCCCATTTTTACCATCCATTTAAAAAAAAACCATATAGTGGAGCACACTCTAGGGTGGCTACACTAATACAACCAAGTTTCCAAAAATCACACAGCCCACGAACACATTACAATAATGGGGAAGCGAAGAGCTGCGAAGCAGGTTGAAACGAAGCCTACTGCGGGGACAGTGCTGAGCGACAACCGGCAGCAGCACAATGAAAAGCTGCTTGCGGCGTGGACACAGCGCGAGATTGAGATGAAGCTGCAGTGCTCTGCAGACGATGCGCAAATGGCTGCCGCATCGGTCCTCTCTATGTCACCCAAGCAGCTCCGCGAGTGGTGCACGAACCTCCTCTCTGAATGCGAAAAGCGTCTTGACGAAGACCGCCGTTTCTACAACGTCTTCATGGACAAAAAGGAGGAGTTCGGCCTTCTCAACGCCGACGCAGCGCCCGCAGCAAAGAAGGACGACGATCTCATCTCCGAAACAGGCTCCACCAGCACCTCCGCGACGGCAAGCTCCTTCAAAGGAAAGCGCGCGAAGTACAACAAACAGGTCGACATCTCCAAGACCAAGGACGGCCTCGAAGCCCTCCTCCCCGTCTCACAAGAATGCAACTGCGAAGCACGCAAACACAAACTACTGACAAACTGCCAGCTCTGTGGTAAAATTGTATGCGAGCAGGAAGGGTGGGGACGGTGCTACTTCTGCGGGGCAGAGCTGCGAAAAGACAATAAACCGATTTCCACAAAACAGCAGGACGAAACTGGTACGCCACACCCACATCCCCCCATCACAAACGAAAAATGCTTTTTTCAACAAAACATAAAACCAAAGCAACAGCGAGAATCATTTTTTTTTTTAACCCCACCTAACCTCCTACCACCTATCACAACAGATGAGGACTACCTGCAACGCGAACGTGAATTCCTCAAGGCAATGCAGCGTCGTGACGTGCTCATACAATTCCAAGACGACCGTGAGAAGCGTACCACCATCGTAGACGACCAGGAGGACTACTACTCGTCAAACAACCCTTGGCTCGACCGCGACGAACGGAAAAAGGCGGAATCCATAGAGCAACGTGAGAAAGACGACCGCATTGCACGCCACAAGAAGGGTGGCTCATACGTCGCGCACATCGACATCTTCAACAAAAACGTTGAAATGGTCACCGAAAAAGATATGCAAATACAACGTGCCGAGCTCAAACGAACTGACGAAGAGCTTCTTAAATCTTCCCACGAAAACCAACCATCGTCCAATACGGGCTCCACATTCGAACAGAGACAACGTGACGGTACTGCAGACGATGATGACGAAGCATCCGGCAACATCAACGTCACACACAACGCAGTCTACAGTGACAACATTGGTACTGAATTGGAAGAAATCCAGGAGGAAGACACGGAAGGCAACACCATTACCTCCCTTCGTGTCACAAAGTGTCCGGACATTGCGAAGACCATGACCTACGATACCAGCGCAATGCTGCAGGTCTGGATTGCAGAAAAGCTGACAACAGATTACGACATCAGCGAATACGACGCTGCGAAGGATGCATCCAACCTTGCACGCATGACGAATATGAGCGCTGTTCGGATGTGGGCAAAAACGCATCTCGATGCGAAAGGCATCACCAACAACTTTGCTGAGGAATACGAGCTTGCCTCACACCACGCCCAGATGAGCCAGGTCCGCGAAGAGAGGAGCGAATCGCGTCCTGACGCCTCTCAAAAATACGCAAACCCTTCTGGGACGGGGCGGATCCAGACGGATTGGGATGCGGAGGAGGAAGAGGACGTGCCGGCCCAGCCGAAGAGAAAGGCGTGGGTGACCATCAACTCTCCTATTGCAGCGAAGTTGGACCGGAAGCTGCGTCTGCAGGGTGGTGCGACGGCGATGTGTATGTCAATGCACCAGCCCTGGGCGAGTCTCCTTGTCTGCGGCATCAAGAAGCACGAAGGACGCACCTGGAACACAGAATTCCGTGGCCGCCTCTTCATCCACGCAGCCTCCAAACAGCCTACAGACGACGACATAGCCTCCATAGAAGGCTTCTACGCAGACCGTGGGCACAAAACCTTCCCCACACACTACCCCACCTCGGTGCTTCTCGGCTGCGTCACAGTGACCGACTGCCTCCACTACGAAGAATACAAAACGAAGATCCCCGCAAAAGACCAGGAGTCGTCCTCAGAGTTTGTCTTTGTGTGCCACAACCCGCAGATGCTGGTATGCCCTTTTGAAAGCCTCCTTTAACAGTATCATAGCCTGAAGGCAAAATTCTGGTTATACCGATTTTCAAATTTTTCTATAAAAAATGCAAAAAACAAAAAACAAAAACAACAGGTGCTCCCACTCCCGATGGACGGAAACCACAAGATTTTCCCGCTCGAAAAGGGTGTTCTTCAGGTATGTTGCAGAGAATGGAGAATGCGAACGAACAACACAAACAATACCACAGGCCGTGCGTGTCCAAGCAGGCAACCGCAATGAGCTCTGAAAGGGGATGGGGGAAATTTTTCAAAACTGAAATATTTTAAAAAACGCGACCGACACAATTTCTGTGAGAACTGAGTGAAACGCGACGTTATGGGGGTAGGGAATGCGATGTGTGGGTGGAACGGGAGAGGGTTCTGGATAGACCAGAAAACATTGACTTACTACAGCAACAACCACAGAAGAACGAGGGTATTGAAAAAAACGTGATTTTCTAACCTCCAAAACAATAACGCGATCCAGCGTTCTCCTGTGGTCCTTTCTCTCTCTCTGTCGTAAAAGCACCCATACCCCACCCACCCACCCACCCCCACTTTATTTATTTTATCACCCAAATATCCGCCCCACTTCCAATTCCTCACATTATATTAAAAAATAACTACAGAGGGCCAAGGGGGGACACACCCTTTTTATCTTTTCTCCCCCTCCCCAAATTTTATTTTTCTCAAAAAAAAATTGCACCCACCCTCATGGTGTTGCAACCACCGACGATAAAAGAGAAATAAACCCAGTTTTTTTCCTTTTTGATTTTTTTAAAAACTCCGTTTTTCTTTTTCTGCAATGCCCACTACGGTGGTACCTGAGGCGGAAAAGATGACTCTTGCTGAGATTGTGAAGGAATGGTCAGGAAGCGAGGAGCTGTACGAAGCAGATGAAATACAAGACATGGAAACAACCCTACGGTCATTACCTGCGGGGAGTGGCGACGAAGCGAACATTGCAGCACTTAGGAAGGCTACTCTCAAGAAGATCCACCTTTGGGCCACATCACGCACCGTTACCCATACAAGAAAAGATATGTTAGCCCTCATGCGGGTCCTTGAACGGGTAAGTGATAGAGGGCATAATTCACTTATTCGCGATGAAACGATGCGGGTAACCTGTGTGCTGCATAACGCATTTGCTCCGTATACACGAAACGCACAGCAGGCAGACGACTGTTGGGTTCACTTCAGCACCACCGCGTTGAACCTTCTTGCAAACTGCACCTCCCAACAGGCATCCTCGCAGGACTCTTTGGAAGGGGCGGCGATGAAGCTTTCTGTTGTGTGGGGTGTGTTTGATTTGGCGTGGGACTGTCCAGTCAAGCTTCCGCCGACCGCAATGGCAGATGGGATGCACGTTGTGTTGTCGCTACGGTCGCAGGTGTCTGGGTTTGAAGGGGCCTGCCAACAGAGGTATTTTCAGGTGTTGGTGTTGGGGATGACGATGGTTGGGGTGCATGTGGCCGATATGCGGCCAGAGGAGGAGGCGAAGGAGACGAGGAGCTGTGAGTTGTTCCCTCCAGGGTCTGCTGCGTTGCAGGCTCGTGCCACGTTGTTGTCGCATTTGCAGTATGATACATACCAGGCGTTGTTCTTTTTGCGTCTTTTTTTGCAGGCGCATTCACCGCAAGGGTGTGGCGAGTTGGAGTCTCTCATACGCCGGCCACGTTGTCTGCACACAGAGCCCCTCCCACAGAAGGAGGTACAAATGGTGCGTGGTGCGCTCCTCGGGCTGCGTTGCTTCATGTTCCCGGAGGACCGTGAAAAGGCGACCCTCCCCCTCTCTGCCAAGGAAACGCTTGTCGTCCTCAACTCCGTTCGGTATGCTCTGGCGACGCGGGATGCGTCAGTGGTGAAGGAGGTGTTGTGTCTGGTGAAACGTCTCCTGGAGGACGACGTTGCGGAGCACCTCGAATCGCAGTGGTGTGTTGTGCTCAACATTATGACGGACATTGCGAGCCACTTCTCATACGAGGTGCAGGAGCGGGAGGGGATGCAGGCTTTGTTCTTCGCGGCGATTGCGAAGATGGCTTCGTTGACGGGACGGATGGAGCTGCAGGCGGATCGAGACCGTGCGTTGAACCTTGCAGACAACTGTCTCGACTACTTCGGCGAAGATGTCCCGCAAGCAGAACTGCGCACCCTAGCCGCATCGATTCTCACAAGCAAGATGTCGACCATTGCAGGTACAGGGTCGCTGTCAGAGCTGATGCGGCGACACCTTCTGTGCAGCAAAGGGCGTTGGTCAGACCTACAGCTTAAGAAGGACTGCCTCACGCTCTTCAAGGCGAAGCAGCTGCACTGTCAAACAGGCATGCTCGAGGCAGGCCTCCTCAGCCTTATCAAGACCGGGGACGACGACACCTTTGCGCTCTCTACAGGATGGACACCCGAAGTGGCGAATGACGTCGTCGCCTTGCTCGTGGAGGTGCTCCTCGGTGCGAACCACGAAGGCTTCTACCTCCCCCTCCCCATGTGGGGGGAGTTGGTCCGTATGTGCAGGGAGATCGCGATGAACAACGCAAAGGGTACTGCGCTGTCGACGGAGAAGCGGCTAGAGGTGGCGTCTGCGATTGTGAAGGCGGCAACGCATAAGATAGGGCTGACGACAGCGTCGTACTGCTCGGAGCTGTGGAAGGCGTTGATGCTGATGCTGTTCCACCCGGACACGAAGGTGCGGTGCAGTGTGCTTGCGTACTTCCTCTCGCTGCGGTGCAATGAGGACTTCGAGGTGACGTCCTCGCTGGCCTCGCAGGGCAACATACAAGCGGTCGCAGCGGTGGCTAGGGAGCCGCTCTGCTCGCTCGAGGCTGAGTTCCCTGTGGCGCAGGTGTTGCACACAGTGCAGTCGCGGATCCTCATCGACTCAGAGTGTTTCTCAGACAACATGAAAACAGTGCGGCACTTCCTCACGAACAACTATTTCATGGTCGGCAACGCGGCTGCGAACGCAGGGTGTGTGCAACGGCTTGCCTCAGCGTTCGTCTCCTTGGTGGGTGAGGAGAGCTGGCAGGTGCTTTCGCAGCTCAGTGTTGGGGTGTCTGCAGTGCAGGAGATTGCCTCGACAGTGACGGCGCTCATCCCGTATGTGAACCTGGTCCCCATGAGCGGGCGGGAGGAGACGTACCGAAGTATCCTTTATTGCCTGACGGCGCTGCTGCGGAAGAGCCTTGAGGCGTGGTCGCTCTTCTCTGCGACAAGCGACGGCACGATCGCATCGCTTACAGACATCTTTGGCGCCCTGCACGTTGCGTTGTACCACTTCCTCACCCCAGAGGAGTTGGTGTGGCCGAGCCTGCGCGAGGCTGCGGGGGTTATGCTGCAGGTCCTTGGGTCGGTTGCACTGAAGGCCCTCGAAGTTGCGCAAACGGTAAAGGAAAGCGCGAAGCAGGAACAGTCAAAGAGCAGCAGCACCCTCAGCAACACGATGGACCTGAAGCAGGACTCCGTCACAGTGCATGCAGCATCGACCGCACCTTCCGCACCGCCGTCGGGCGCTGCGTCTCCTGTTCCGCAGGCAGATGGGAGCACCTCTGGGCTGGAGGAGCCCCTTCGTAACAGCAGCTTTGCGGGCGTGTCTATGTCACAGAGCTATTCAGAGCTGCCTTCCGATGTGCCGCCGGTGCCGTTCCTGTCTGCAACGAATGTGCATGGCAAGCAGTGCCTCGTGTCGTTGTTGTCGTTGATCCATTCGATAGTGTCGTCATGCTTGACGGACGACAACCAGCCTGCGTGCCGTGCCCCAGAGCATGCTTTGCATGAGTTCTCTGACGCTGTGTTTGCACTGCTTGCAGATGTGACGGACACTGCGCAGTACGAACATCGTATTCACTTTCTTGCGCATATGGTTGTAGCGGAGATGCTGCACCAGAACAGAAGGAACATGCCGCACCCTGCGTCACGGCATGAGTTCCTGAAGCGCCTCATCTTCAGCGTCAAGCCCAAACAGCGCTTCTCCAAGAAGGCCGACGCCGAGGACGGCGAGGGCAGCAAGGAGCTGCAGCGTGCCACGGCGGACCTTGCGTGGCGTTCGTTCTACCTCGGGAGCACGGAGATGTACCCGCGCTGGGACCCCCTCACGGAGGCCTTCTTCTCCGACGGCGAGACGCAGTGCTGGATGACCAACGGACCCCATGCACCATGCGTCATCTCCACGACCACCGGCCGCTCACAACACATGCTGGTCACCATCCGCTCCCTCACAGCCTCCGTCTGCTGGACCTGCATCCTCCACAACAAACCCTCCATGCCACACATCGAACGCCCCTACATCACACCCTCCCGCGATCCTGGTGAAAGCTCCCCCGAAGAACCCATCGAAGCTGCGCCAATGCGGGCCGGCGTGTCCATGGCGGACCTATTGACCGAGCATGACGAAGACATGCGTGGTCTTATTGGAAACAATGGAAGCTTCTGCAGCATGCGGGTTGCGGTGGATGAGAAGGAGGAGGCGGAGCTTAAGGAGGAGGAGCTGGATGGGCTGCGGGCTGAAGGGTCGGGGGAGCTGGAGGTGGAGGCGAGCAGTACCAGCACGACGTCGCCCCGGATGCGGGAGGTGCTTGAGATGCGCCGCCACCGTGTGTCTGCGTCGTCCATCGCCGACGACGATGCGTTGTTGCTGCGCGACTCCCCGGTGCCTTCGTACGACTCCCCGCATAAGGGTGCGGCAACTAAGTTTTCTTCGATTGCGGCATCTGCCTCTGTTTCCTCGCAGAGGGGGGAGAGCAAAGGGTCGCTGCCACGCACCTCGCAGACAGATGTCCTGAACAACACCTGGGAGGAGTTGCCATACCTGGCGCCCATGCCAAGTAAAGGTGGGCAGGCCTCGTCGGTGGACGGCATGCAGCCCAGCCCCATGCCCACCCCGCGGCAAAGGATGCACACCCCCGCCCCATCAACAGAGATGCCGCCCTTCTGCGACGTGCTCGCAAACAGCATCCACAGCGCCTTCATCCTCTCCATGTTCAAGATGACCCCGCCGCCGCAGCGTCTCAGGTGGGACGATCAGCTGCTCAGAACGCTGTCCGCGTTGGACCGCATACCCTGCAAGGAAACGCATAAGTATGTATAACGTTTTGCAGGGTTAGGCCCTGTGTTGCTTCATTTCACTTTTCTTTTTTACAGAATCGGGCTAGTGTACATCGACCACGACCAGTACTGTCTCAGTGAAGGCACCAAATGGGATGAAAGGGAGTTGAATGTTTTGGGGAATGATGGCGGCAGTGTGCGCTACCAGTCGTTCATGTGTGACTTGGGGCAGTTCAAGGACCTGCGGGTGCCGCGTGAGGACCCGAGGGAGTCGGTGCGGCGGGGGATATGGCCACACCCATGCCACTACTTCGGTGCGCTGGACACGGCACGGCAGGAGGACGGACAGATGTGCCTCATGGCGGAGTCGACAATGCATCAGATTGTGTACCACGTTGCCACCATCATGAACAGCGAACGCAAATCCGATATGGACGAGGCGCGTGCAAGGACACACGCAGCCGACAAGAAGAAACGCCACATCGGGAACGACCACGTATGTCCCCTCCCTCCATTCCCTTCCACAAAACAACCAACAGGTGGTGGTGACATACTGTGAAGATGACACTGCCGAGATCAACCCCTTCGTGCTGAAGAACGAGCTGAACTACATCAACATCTTGGTGCAGCCCCTTGGGGAGGGCTTCAGCCGTGTCTCCGTGCACTTCCGCGACTGCCAGGAGGACACAGCACGGTCCCTGAAGGAGCTGCTCGACGAGAAGAGCTTCGGGCCCGCACTCTGCAAGAAGGGAGGTGTCGTGGTGCACGACTCTCGCCTGTCCTCTCTGGTGGGCGAGGCTGCGCTGCACGCATCCATTGCGACAAAGTCCTGGCGGTATGTTACTGGGTCTTTTTTTTCAAACGACTAACCCAAATTCATCTACCAACCTAGTCGACAGCTTTTTTGGCATACAAAACACACATTATCGGAACTATTCCGCCCACACTGCTGTCAAAAAAACACTGCACAACACAGGTTTGAGAGACAGCAGTTCTCCTCGAACTGGAGTGAACGTCTACACCGCATCCAACAACTGCCCATCCGCTTTGAGGTCAAACCCACCAACCGCACCCACGACGACAACCTCCTCAACGAATTCCACAAGCTCTTCGCATGAAGAAAACACTACAAAACAAAGGATACCATCACATACGATGATCTGATGGGAACGTACATTTTAGGGTAAAATTTTTTTTTGGGGGGCGGGGAAGGGGGAGGAATCTTATGGAAAAAGACATATGCCAAAAAAAACTACTCTTTTTTTCCAAACAGCCCTCAAAGAAGAAAAGGGCTGACAAAAAAATGAAGTACGTCTATACCTTCTGGAGTACAAAAAAAAAAAAGGCTTCGGCCAAAAACATTGAGTACAGGCCCTTACCTACCAAAGGTGGGCACTTAGGGTGATTGTCGACAACAACAAAAACACACAGCGACAACACAACTCCCCAACACAACGTCTAACCCGAGAGAAGCAGGCAAAAAAAAAAATCTTACATTTTCCTCTTCACCTTATTTTCCCCTCTTGTATTTCATCCCCACAGCTTTGAATGAAGTATGCTTAGTGGTTCGATAACCCCGCAGGAAGGCAACTTTTCACAGAAGCGTTTGTAATATTTACAACGTTCCATTTTGATTTCGGCATGCACAGTTCAGTTTACCCCCTCCTCCCTCTCTCCTCACCTACTTGCCAGGCACCCCACCACACCCCCCACAAGATGTCTGCACAGCCAGACGAAGTGAAGGTGGACAACGAAACCACGACCACGACCACCGCCACCCCTGACGGCACCCCTGACGGCACTGCACCGCCAACGGACTACTACTTCGACTCGTACAGCCACTATGGTATTCACGAGGAGATGCTGAAGGACCGGGTGCGTACAATGTCATACCGGAACGCAGTGTACAGCAACAAGCATCTGTTTAAAGACAAGGTGGTGCTTGATGTTGGGTGCGGGACCGGGATTTTGTGTTTGTTCGCAGCAAATGCGGGGGCAGCGCATGTGATTGGTGTCGACTGCAGTAGCATCATTGAGCAGGCGACGCAGATCGTGGCGGACAACGGCTTCGCAGACAAGATCACACTTCTGCGTGGGAAGATGGAGGAGGTGACCTTCCCCGAAGGCATCGAGAAGGTGGACATCATCATCTCCGAGTGGATGGGCTACTTCCTGCTCTACGAATCCATGCTCAACACCGTCCTCTGGGCACGCGACCGCTACCTCAAGCCAAACGGCCTCATCTTCCCCGACAAAAGCAGTATGTTCATCTGCGGCATTGAGGACGCACGGTACCGCCGTGATAAAATAGACTTTTGGGACAACATTGGTGGGTTTACCTTCAAAGCTGTGAAGTCTATCGCCTTTTTAGAGCCTCTTGTGGACACTGTAGAACCGAAGCAGGTTATCACGACGCACGACCGGATTCTTAGCTTTGATTTGAAAACTGTGAAGGTGGAGGACCTCTCGTTTGAGAGCCCCTTTGAAATACATGGGGTGCGGAGGCAGACGCTTCATGCGTTAGTGGTGTACTTTGATGTGACGTTCTCGGGGCACAACCCCATCCTCATGACAACGTCCCCCGCACACAAGTCCACACACTGGAAACAGACAGTATTCTACCTGGAACACCCCCTCCACCTCGGCAAAGGCGACACCATCCGAGGCGTCATCAAAGCCTGCCCAAACGCAGTCAACCACAGAGACTTCGACATCCAGATCAAGATCCTCAATGCAGGGAAGAAAGGCGCCAACGGTGCGTACGAAGACGTCGTGCAGGACTTTAGATTAAGATAAAGTGGAGGTGGGGAGTGGGATAACAAGGTAGAAGCAAACAAAAGAACCGGAAGCCTTAGGTAATGGTACCCTAGGTTTTGAAAATTGCCAGATTTTTTTTTGACTGGTTGTTTTTTCCCCCCCAAAAAAAGGGGGAAGGAAAGGGGAAGAAACGCTCTTTTTTTGACCCTCAGAATGTACGTCCCTTCAGGCGTTAACGTAGGAAATGTGTCTTTAACGGTAAAAATTGGGAGAAGGGGGGGAGGAAAACAGTACGAAACGTGAGCAACGTTTTTTTTTAATGAATTGTGAGTCAGCTGTTATTGTTGTCCACGTAAAATAGCATTACAGTCTCAGAGTTTGAAAGAAAAAATGGGGGGTAGGGGATCATCATTAGATGAGTGGAGGGTTGCACAACTACAATACGACAAAGAGCAAAACAGACAACGAGAGCAAAGACACAACAAAATCCCTTCAATTGAACCATACCCTTTCTCCGCCCCCTCCCATCTCCCACACAACACCTGACACCCTTTACAGGCATCCTTCCTATGTGGAAGTACTGGTCTGCTGGTGATGCAGCCAACAACACATCACACGAAGAACATGACGAGCGTGACGCCATGCAGGACCATGCAGAGCCGTCGGAGGAAGAGACGTGCCAGGACTTGATGCGCCTGCCACCTATCGCAGGCGAGTTCTCCTCGCGTCTGGAGGAGTGGATAAAGGACCAGTGTGCGTCTGTCGGCTGCCACGATGTGTCTTTAAGCATAAACACCCCCACCTCCCCACGCAAGACATCGTCGGCAACACCACCACCACGCAAACGGGCGAAAAGCGAGTCCGGAGACTGCCCAAAACGAACGTGCCCGCTGTGCGATATGGTAGCGGACGAACGGGTCTGCCCCATGACGGGGACACTCCATGTCTTTGACACCGACGTGAACGACTGCCGGGTGAAATGGAACGATGTGACAGGCTACTATGACCGGCGCAGTGGGGCGTGCAAACTTGCACAGTTCAAGCCGGTCAACGGGTTGATTGGGGTGTCAGGGCGGGTGGGGCTCTCTTTTGGTCCCGTACCAAGGAGCGACTCTGACGGGGAGTGGGCGCGATGTCTGTACTCGGTGCGGATGAAGACGTTTGATGTCAGTGCGTTGGTGCCGCCGGCAATGCTGTCGACGACATCCTTGGGGGATATTAGCCTCTGCGAGAGGACCACAGAGGTGACGGTGATGTCGGGCAACATGCCGCTTGCCTCTGCTGCCGTGGCGGGCGCGCTGTCGAAGGTCGCCTTCTTCTCTGCCGCACCCGACGCCTTTGATGAGGAGAACATTCCTCTCCTCGCCGCCGCCGTGCGTGCACGCTACCCCGACACCGCGCTGTTCCACTCCTTCATCGACGGTGTCCCCGTCTTCTGCGTCTGCGGCATCGGCAGTGCCTACGTCTGCGCCTGGCTCAGCTCTGCCGCCATCGTCACAGTACCCTCTATCCCATCCTGTGTCAACCTTGCGAAGATTGGTGAGCTAACCTCCTGCGGTATCAGTGCGTCGAGCAGCCACACCCCAGACCTGGCGGAGGTGTGGGAGATGCATGGGGGTGGGGATGTGTGGCGGCGGCTGCACTCTGCAGACTGCCATATGATAGCGGGGCATATGCAGCGTGGGACAGACAGGGTTGTGGCCACGACGCTGGCTCATGCGCCGGGTGTTGTGTACCGCATAGACTTGCTGGCGCTGACTGCGACACCACTGCACACAGGTGAGACGCAACCCCTGCGTCGCACAGGCATCATGGTGCCCAACCTGCGGCTAGGCGACATCGTCCGTGCAGGTGACGACATAGGCCCTGCAGAAGTTGTCCGCCTCGACGGGCACGAGTGCAGCCTTAAACATAAAAACACCTGGCAAGAGGGCCTCCCAGTCGAGCACACCCAACCCCTCAACGTCACAGTACGTCGCGAGCCCGAAAACGTCCGCATCGCCGTCTTCGGCTCGCCACAGAACGTACAGCGCGCATGCCAGGACATCACCCTGCAGTGCACCTACAAGAGCAACACGCTGTTCCTGCCGAAGGGGCTTGGCAGTGCGATGCAGGGCAGAACAAAGGACATCCGCCAGGCCACCGGTGTGGCGAACATCGACGTTATGACGAGCTCTGTTGTGCTGTCGGGGACAACATCGCAGCTGGAGGATGCCGGGCGGATGGTGGCGTGTCTTTTGCAGCAGTACCTCGTCAATTTGCAGTACGAGCTGATGAAGCAGGCCACGGACGGGGTGATGCGACGTCTGACCGCAATCGTTGCACAGGTTCCGCTGCACGCTGGGCTGCATGATGCTGTGCAGCATGTACAGAGCTTTGATGGCATGAAGAAGAAGTCGCATGAAAAGCAGCTCCGCACAAAGCTTTCGCAACTGAAACGTCGGGAGGAAATGTACCAACGTGAGTCGATGCTGATGTTCACTGGCCTTGACGACTATGCGAGCGTTATCAAAGGCATTGTCAGCTCCGCCGTCTCCGCCTCCCCCAACTGGGACACCGGGTACCTCATGCTTGGCCTCAGCCCCAATGCAGAGGTGGAGGTCAACATCGACAGCGGGCGTCTCCGCAACGGTGACCGTGTGCGCATCAAGCATTCTGTTGTGGAGACGACACACCGCTGGTCCGCCGTGCAATACGAGATCGGGACAGTAACAAACGTGACAGACCCCTTTGTCAAGGTCGACTTCCCTTCGCACCTTCAGATGCAGCTCTTCATCTCGGACGTCGAGCCTGAGGAGCAGAGCAGGGGTCGGGTGCACACCACCGGCGCAGTGCAGGTTTCTTTGCAAGATGAGGGTGCGACCATTCAGTTTGGCAAGTCCATTACACGGTGGATCACTTCGACCTTTGAGGGTGTGGGGGATGTTGGAAGGCCCACCTGCGTTGTGGCGGAGTTTGTTAATGGACGCAACCTGGTGCGTTTGGTGTGTCCGAACACAGCACAGCTCACCGCTGTTACAACCATGCCTGGTTCCGACGCTTCTTTGGACGAACGTTTGATGTACCTTGCGCAACGCCTTGTACAGCTCAAATGGCATAGCCTCTGCGATGCACTGCTGGCCACAGAGCTTCTCGACGTCGTGCACAGCACCGCCACCGCAGAACGCGCCATTGTCACCCTCCAGAATGTGTCCTCCGACGCAGAGCTCTCTTGCAAAGACCTTCACAACCTTCTAGAGGGCCTCAAAGCCGAGGCCTCGACAGTGTGCGACGTTCTCACGAAGGACAACGAAGTGGTCTTCACGGACACCGACGGCGACACCAACGAGATTGCCTTAGTAGGCCCGACCCTCTTCTACGTGCCCATTGGAAAGCGTGAGCGCACCGAGGTGCACAGTGTACAGTACGACCCTGCCACCGCAGAGCTGGGCGTCTGCCTCGGCGACCAGACCTGGAAGATGCGGCTGGTCCTGAGTACCGGGGTGCTCCCGCGTCTGGCCTGTTTGGTAAAACGGTCTGGCGTTTCGCACAACTTCTGCAACGCGAGCGCGAGCTACGCAGAGGTGATCGCCCTTCTGCAGCAACGCACCGCCACCCTTGCGACCGAGTGGCACACATCCCTCTCCGGCGCTTCTGCAGAGCTGCGCTACCATTTGACAGACCTCCGTGCAGAGGCGGCCACAGTCGAGCCTAAATGTCTCTTCGGCCTGAAGGAGCGTGTGGACAACATCTCAGGCGCAGTGTTCGACCTGGAAGACTGTGTCGTCAAAGGGCACCACCACGACGTCGCCACCGCAGTCACCCTCCTCGAGGCCGAGGCCTGCTACTTCGGGTCCCTCAACACCGCCATCTTCCAACTCCCCACCTCCATCCTCGAGCGTCTCCAGGACAGCGAATCCTTTCTCCTCAGCCTTCTGAAGGAGTCAAGCGGGGTGGAAAGCGCATCCATCAGCCAAGACGAACTCGCCCTGGTGGGCACCCGAGGCGCTATCGAACATGCCCTTCAAATCCTCCGACTAAAACCTTCAGATGCCATTTTCCGGAACGGACCGGACACCCAAATGGCCTCTTTTGTGCCTCCTAACAGATGCTG
This sequence comes from Rhynchopus sp. YZ270_cl-10, assembly GCA_964035575.1. Classification (NCBI taxonomy): domain Eukaryota; phylum Euglenozoa; class Diplonemea; order Diplonemida; family Diplonemidae; genus Rhynchopus; species Rhynchopus sp. YZ270_cl-10. The sequence continues at coordinate 918,619 of OZ037913.1, forward strand.
TGGCAAGGAGGGGGACACCATCGCACTCTCCTGCGGCCATGTTGTTCACCCGGGGTGTGTTCTGCGTGACGCCGGCCTGCGGTGTTGTGTATGTAGAGCGCTGCTCCGCTTTCCCGAAATCAAACGGGTGGTGTCCCCTGCGTTGGTTCTCACTGCGATAAGCGAGCAAACCGAGCATGCTTTTGCAGAGGACAAAACGACGCAACGCTGCGCCTGCGGCATTTGGGTTGCTGTGCAGGAAAACCAGGTCAGCATCTGCACCAACTGCGCTACTGTCATTCCCCCCAGCATCCCTTCAACCGAACCCACCACCGGACACGACCCACTCAACGTTGCATGCTGGAAGTGCTGGAAGCCCCTCACCACCAACATCGCCATCAACACTACCCAATGCGTCTCACGCACCTTATGCGAAGAATGCGCTGCGCCAGGCGATGCGAGGCAGTTGTTATCTGCAGTGCCTCGCGACAGTCCACATATGCCGGTATGCAGGGTAGGACATCCTCTGGTACCATCTGGGAAGCAGGTGTGTTGGAAATGCAAGGCAACGTCGCGATCCTCGTTTTACTGTGAAAGGTGTTGTTACAGTGTGTGTGGGGTGTGTGCGTCTATGCAGGGTGATGTGCATATGATGTACTGTGACGAGGCGTTGCTGGCGGAGGCAGGGTTGAAGCGGAAGGTGAAAACGAATTCTTCGGGTGGCATAATGCGGCAGCATCTCAACGACTTTGCCTCTCTCGATGTGACCGGCTCCACCACCCAAACGGCCCTACACTTTCTCTTCCTCCTCTCCGAGGCGTCAGCAACGGACCTCCCCTCCCACCTCGTCCCGACCCTCAAGATTTCCAGAATGCGTGCTGGAATCATGGGAAGAGGGCTGCATCCAGCGTTGCTTGCACAGTTTGTAGTGTAGGGATGAAGGGGAAGAAAAAAACCTGTCAAAAAAAGTCTCGAAAAAAAAATGGTGAAATGTGGAGGGGGGAAACTGTGGGGTGGGAGAGTGGGATGTGGGGGTGGGGTGGGCTTGCCTATTATAGGTTTTTTTTTGTTTTTTTTTTTGAAAAAAAAATGTTGGAATAGTGTAGTTGCCATATTGTGCAAGCTCCACTGTCTTTTTTTGTGTGCATGTTGAATGATGGTTGAAAAGCATAGCAGGATAGCAGGATAAGGGGAGGAGGAGCTTCTCAGGGGGGGGAAGTGCATGTTTTTTTTTTTTTTGTTTTATATATCTTGCAAGAAAAACCCCAGTAACACTCTGGGGTTCGATAACCCACGGAGCGTCAGTTGTCTTTCTAAAAAGGGTCGTTTTCTGAGCTGATACAGAGGTCTTGATGTAAGACGTTGGACCCACAGCCAACGCTATGACATGCCACTTTAACTATTCTAGCCTTCAGGTGATTGCTGTGCAGCACCCATTTTTGTTTATCCAGAATCAGCAGAAAAATTGTACTCATGTATGGATGTTTTTGATGCTAAAAAACAGCAACTCAGAAGAGGGACAAAAAAAAACTACAAAAAAGTGCATCACGTTTTCTTTTAAAAGAGTATGTACACTGTGTAATGGTCTCTCCTTGAGCAATTTAAAAAAAAAGGGAAAAAATGCTGTATAGATAAATTGCTTACAATGCCGCTACAGGCGTTGTATTTTAAAGAGAGATATTTTGGCAATAATTTGGTTTTTTTGTCAAAATCTACAAAAAAATAAAGAAGGAAAAAGGTGATATGTGTAACAGTGGTGCGGCCTTGGCTTGCTCCACCCTGTTCACACCATTCCACACAAAGCTGCATTTTTTTTTCAAAAAAAATTTTTAAGGGGGCTTTCCTCACTTCTAAGTGCTTATGGTCGCACCACGAAGGAAAGTAGATATTCCAAACGCAGCTAACATGATATACCCTGGAGCGTGCAAAGCAAAACACCCGTTTTATGAGAGCCATCGTCCCAGTGACAGTTTGACGTCTTTTTTTTTTGTTCACGATCTAAGCGGGAGGATATTTTTCTTTCAATGTATGGTATTCAACCATGTTCTGTGAAAAGGGGGTCAGTGGATTGTGTTCCCATCGCAAAAAATAACCCCCCCTCCCATCTATGTGCAAGGATGTTTCAGATGAGATATGATCGAGAAAATAACCCCTTTTTTTACAACCGCAAAAAAAATGAAAAGTTTGCCTTTTTTTTTTCTAGCTTACCCCCCCTTCGTAAAACTGTACCGGCCGTTATGTGGTCTAAAACTCATTAAAAAAAAGCAAAACAGAAACAGTTCCCCCCCCTACCCCCCACAGCAGTGAAAAAGCCGGGTCCCTGGGTCCTGGTCCCGGGTCCCCGAGTCTTATGATCTGCTGTGCCTCCTCCTCCCCCTCCCCCCCGGACGAACAAACCTTCAATTTGTGCCCAGAAATGTTATAAATAAAGTCTTCTCCTCATCTCTTCCCCTAGTCTAGGCTAGTGGGGGGATTTTTTTTGAATATACAGCAAATCTATGCCTTTCTCCAACCCTTCCCCCCATCTTCCTCTCATCCTACACAACGCACACAGCCCCCCCCCCCCTTTTTTTTTTACACTAAATCACAAAGGGGTTTTCTTTGTGTGATCCGTGGGGGCTGCCCTATACCCTAGCCTTCTCTTCTTTTGTCCTTTTTAAATTTGGGCCTTTCTTGCAAACATTTCTTGACATTTTTTTTTTTTGGGTGTTTTTTTTGAAGTATGGAAGATGGAAAGCAGCAGTCTGCATTGTTGCAGCAGCTCGCTGAAAAGGACAATGAACTTGAGAAGCTAAAGGAGGAGCTTCTCCGTCTTAAGGCAGGCTCCTCTGCATCTGCCGCACCTGAACCTGTCGCACCCCCGGCTGCTTCTCCGGATTCCTCAGATGTGTCGCGACAAGCCTCAAACGGGATTGCTCCTGTCCAACCCAAAAAGATGTCCGTCAAAATCCCGTACGAATGTATCACAACCAAATCACCTGACGGAAAAGAATCCTGGCCGAATGTGAACAGGGTGACCCCCCCTGCAGACTTTGCAGAGCGGTTCTCCGACATGGTTAAGGTCGGCTGCTATTGCTGGAGGATTGTTGACAAGATCCGATTCTCGTCAAAAGGGGATCGCAAGCAGGAGAGAGTTCTTGCGATTACTGCACAATTTCTTTTTGTATGCGACCTGCAAGCAAACATCAACAGGGTACTGCGGTGTGTTGATGTCGAGCGTATTGTTGTACAGGAAACCGATGACAGTACTTTTGTAGTGTTCAAACCATATGCGCAATGTGAAGAGCATTCAATCATGTTGGAGCTGCGCCCTGATTCACGTAACCCAAGCAACAAACCGTTGCAGCCGATCTTTGCCTTAAACTATACCCGCAAGCCGCGGACAAAGAACGACGTTGAGGTTATCCGTGTTGCGCCGACAACAGATTTGAAGCGCCACCCGACAACAGGGAATTTCAACAAGCCAAACGGCTACCTTTCACCGCACCTGAAGATCCAGAAGTGGAGGGAGACAGGGAAGTGGCCGTGTGGGTCGACCTCGATTCTCCCGACGGCACGCAGCATGTCTGGTGCGCATAAGTTGCGTCCTAAGGTGGAGGGTGAAGCTGTGCAGCGTCGTCGCGACCTGGTCACCTTCAGAACCGATGATGGGTCCGAAATATCGCTCAAAATTGTCGGCGGAAAGCTGCTCTGGCTTGTGGACGGGAATGTCAGAGGGGAGGCGATCACAGAGCTGCGCTTCAGCGACAACATCCTTGAGGGGCGCTCTGCGGATGAGACGCACACTGCGACAGTGCAGACACCGGAGCCAGGGCCGAAGCGTGATGCGCTGCTGCGTGACATGGCGGTGCTGTCTGCGAAGAGCAAGGTCGCGACGTCAGGTCTTCCGGTTCCCATGCGCAGGATGGGTGCTGGTACCCGGACGATCGACCCGGACCTCAAGCCTGTGGCGGGTAAGGTGACGCCAAAGGTCATCCCCGTGCCCAGCCCAAAGCAGTCCCCCTCGCCGCAGTCCACACCAATCACATCGTCGCTGCCCGTCGTCCAGCCCCCAATCAGCACCTCGCCAGTGCAGCCGGTGACCGCCCCGTCCCCAATGATCTCGACCTCGCCGATCATCTCAACGTCGCCAGTTGTGTCGACGTCGCCAATCATCTCCACGTCCCCGCAAGTGTCCACGTCGCCCGTCACAGCAACGTCGCCGCCTATCGCGACGCCGCCACCACAGCCCCCCATGAGCACAACCCCAGACGCGCCCATCGTTAAGGTATGTTGTTTTGTTGACAAACCAGGCTGTGCGCTAACTTTTCGGAAAATTGTCCGAAAAAATGGACATCGGGTCCAAAAAAAGCGTACCCCAAAATCCTGGCTGTGGGGATATACGGAAAAATGGACAAAATTTTAGTGAATTAAATTTGTACAGAATATGAACCCATACTCGTGTTTTTTACAGGAAATCCGGTTTATGGACACCGAAGGCGACACAAGCATGCTGCGTCTCTCGAGCGAGGACAAGCTGGAGTGGTGGGCGAACGAGGTGATGGAGATCCCTGCGTGCAGTGTGCTTAAGTATGTCCACCCCGCTCGTTGACAAAACTGTTAACCATTCTCACTTCAGGTACCACGACGAAACGCTGACCTCGGGACCCGTGTCTGCCCGCATCGTGCAGCCAACAGGCAACGTCAGGAAGGAGATGCTTATGAACCTTGCCTTGATGGCGGCAAGTGCGAACCCGAAAGTGAAGGTGGCGGGGCTTCCGCTTGTGAAGGGGTCGCTGGCTGCGGGCCAGCACGACTACGTGACGGCGACAGTGGACTTCATGCGCAACAACGGCAACAACGCAAACAGCGTGGAGACACGCAGCGACAGGAGTGGCAGCATGATGAGCGGGTCCACGTCGTACGCGCACAACCCCTACGCTACAGACGAGGACGCATCTTCCCTCTGCTCGTCGTTCACGTCCGCATCCTCGCACGCAGGTGTGCGCTGCAGCCCCGACATCCGCTCGCAGGGCAGCAATGCAAGCCTCGACTACCCGCAGATGTACTACCCACCCCACGTGCCGCCGTCGCCCTGTCCGTCCACGCACAGCGACTTCACCGACTCAAGCCGTCCTACACTGCTGTCGTCGTTGGCAGACGGCGCCAACCTTGCATGGCGGCAAGGCAGCCAGGTGTGCAGTGACGCGTGCAGCGAGTCCTCTGTTAACGAGGACCAGCGGCACCTGTCGATTTCGTGCAGCACATCCCCGGGCATGACGTACGCGCAGCAGCAGCCTGTCTCGCCTGGTGCTCCGTCGCTGCAGAACTCGCAGCATTCGCAGGGGGGACCTCCGCTGGGCCCTCCGGTCATTCATGGACAGCAGCAGCAGCAGCAGCAACCACCACCACAGCAACAGCAGCAGCATGTTGACGCTACGCAGATGCAGCAGCAACCTCCGCAACCACAGCACCCCCCACAGCAGCAGCACCTGCAGCAACAGCAGGCACCCGCACAGCCACCGGTGCACCAACACCAGCAGCATCAGCATCAACATCACCAACAGCAGGCGCAGCTCCCGACGTCCCCGATCCAAGCCCAGCCGCAGTCACAGAGCCCTCCACCTCACGTGCAGCAGCCAACGCAGCCACAGCCACCGTCGGAGCAGTCGACACCACAGCACCACCCACAGCAGCCGCAGCAGCCCACACCCCAGGCTCTCCCGCAGAGCCACTCACAGCAGCAGCAGGCCCACCACCAGCAGCACCAGCAACAGGCACAGGCACAGGCACAGGCACAAGCACATTCACCCCCACCGACTGGACACATGCAACCCATCAACCTGGCCATGCCACAGGGCCAGTTGCAGCACCATGTTGACGCTGCACAGATGCAGCAGATGCAGCAGCTTCAGATGCAGCAGCAGTACATGGCCCAGCAGGCCCAGGCCCAAGCACAGGCACAGGCGCAGGCACAGCAGCCTTCTGTGCAGATCGGCCACCAGCAAATGGGGCAGCAGCAGCAGATGAACTTCATCCAGATGCCAGGCATGCCTATGAACGGCATGATGGGCTTCAACGGCATGCCGCAGGTGGGCATGCCCACACCACAGGTCAGCATCGGCGGGCCTATGCTCCCTAACATGACACCCAAGGTCGGCAACGCAGGTGGGGACGTGCTCAGCAAGCAGCACGATTATCTTGCACGCCTTCACAAGCTTCTAAAGGAGGACGACGACAGCCAGCACAACGAGCAGTGCATGCGCGTATGCAACACAACCCATTCCCCCTCCCCCTCTCCCCCCCCTCCCCATCCCCATCCCCCCTCTCCCTCACCCCTTCTCACGAACTGATTATCTCAACACTCTCTCTGTCTCTTTTTCCACAGCTTGCGGTACTCTTCAAACACGGTCGCCGCGGGGAGTACGCCTCCAAACTGGGAGTCAAAACCGGGAACCACGTGATTGTGCAGCATCCTGATGGATTGGATATTGCGCTTGTTGTGAGCATGCGCCAAGGGGGTAGGGTGGGTGATAAGTGGCGTGTCCGGCGTATTGCGTCTGAAGAGGACATTGTGATGTGGAAGGCGCTCGTAAAGGAGGAGAACATCGCACTGCAGGTGATGGCGCAGTTCGTCCAGAAGAACCGTATCCCGATTATTTTGCATAGGGCAGAGTACCAGATCGACAAGAAGAAGATCACTTTCCACTTCTCAAGCGAGGTATGGCCGTTTTATTTCTTTTTGTCAACACACCACAACACACACACAACCAGGTGACCCACCCAGACTTCGCAACATTTGTGCAACATGCACACTCCCGCTTTGGCTGCAGAATTTGGATGAACAACTGCAAACCCAAGGTAGGGGAACGTGGTGACCTGATCGACCTGGAGTCGAACCCATGCCCAGAATGAAATGCAAAAAAAAAAAAAAAAAGGCACAAAACCCACCGATACGTCTCTTCGACACCTCTACCATCAGAGGCCTTAACATGAGAGCGAAAAACTGAACATTGCATACTGCGCTACACTAATCCAAAGAGATTGTCAAAAAAGAGGGCAGGTCTATGTGTATATTATTTGGGGAATAATTTGGGTCATTTGCTCTGAAGGGGATGTGTGTTTATTTCTGTTCTCGTTTTTTTTTTCCGCCCCCCCATAGTTGTCTCTCCAGCCCCCATCCGCTGTTTTTTTCCCCTTTTCCGGTTCCCCTTCCAACTGCGCTATATCATGCTGGTATATTTTGTTCCCCAAATTCGAAGGTAAGGCGGGCGTTTCATCCTTAAAAAAAACCTTTTTTTTCTCTTTTTTCAATATCCTTCGAAAACACAAAAAGGGGAGTTTTTTTTTTGAATGTGCGTGCATTTTTTCATTTAGGTTCACCTTTACAATTTTTTTTTCTTGATGTATGTGCACAGACAAAATACCTTTTTTTTTTTTTTTTGAAAATTGTGCAAATTTTCTCCCCCCTCACCCACCCACCCCCACTTTAGCAACAACTGACACAACAGCGCTCCCCCCCCCCCTCCCATTTTGGGGTTTTCCCAAAAAAAAAAAAAAAACAGATAGAGTTACCTGCAAATGCCCCTTGATCTTTTTTTTTTTGTGAAAACGCCCATATTCTGTATCTAAGTCGTCCGGTCTTTAGTTTCGCTATTTTTTTTCTTTTTCTTCGATATGGAAAAATATAGGAATATAAGGGGCGCAAACGACGTTTACATTATATGTGTGCATTTCTACAAGGTGACTAAGCACGAGAGGCTTAGGATCATCTTATAAACTTTTCTTTCTTTTTTAACCCGTAGAATGCAAGAGAAAAATGCTTCGTAACAGAGTGCATTTTTTCTTCGCATTTGTCAACTTCGCTCTCTCTTTTTTTTTTTTTTTTTTTTGGCAGTTGAAGGGAAGGATATATAGAGGCCCACAGTGGTACTGCTGTTGCTACGACTGCTGCTGCCCTCAAATGATAGAACGGAGTTTTTGTTAGGGAGAGAAATGTACCACCCCCCCCTCATTTTCTTTCTTCCAATTTTCTCTTCCCCCCTTTTTTTTGAATTTTTCTCAAAAAAAAACTATTGGCGTGACAATCAGCCCCAACGGAAAAAAGAGTAAAAAAAAATGCAGGACTTGGACAACCGTATGGGAGTGGGTTGTTGGTTTGTTTTGAGCCATTCTTCATACCTTCCTCTCTTTAACTATCGCTCAAAAAAAGCTATATTAAATGTCGGTACTACTTCATTTGCCGCGTGAACTCTTATAGATCCCTACGCATGAAGCCGAAGCAGGTTAAGAAATACCTTTTTTTTTTCAGAGATGGAAAAAAGGGGGTAAATCTTAGCCTTTTCTTCCGATATAACTATACACAACAAAAAAGACATTGTCCAGATAATATTCCGCCTCTTGTTGTTTTTTTTTAAAGATAGAGTGTTTCCCTCGCGTTATTTTTACCTCCTCCCTTCACCCCACATCTTTTTTTTTGTGCATTTGACACTCCCTCCGTCACCTCGCGGTGATCGTACAGTGTTAAATTAACTTTATTAGGGTGTATTGTGTGGAGGGTGGTGGTGCGCAGTGCTAGCTTTTTTGAATTTGTTCATTTTTCATTGAATGGCTTAGTTAAGCAGATGAGCATTCATCTGATTAAACTTTTTTCATTTTTTTTTGTGATTTGACAAATAAAAAGAAAGCTACGCTGAAATGGATTAAACAGCGTCGCAGATGACGTCTGGCCAAAAAAAAAGAGATTTGTTTTTAAAGGTGACTAAACAATGAGAGATGCTTAGGTTCATCTTATAAACCTTTCTTTTTTCTTGGTTCTGCAGATAAACAATTTCAAATTCATGGTGCTTTCGGAAGTCGGTCAACGACCTGTCAGCGACGTGTCACGACCTGTCGGTGACCTGTCAATATCAGGGGGGGTGTGTATAGAGTCCCTGTGTCAGCGACCTGTCAATATCGACCCCTCCCGGAGCACCAATTCAAGAAAAAATAATATACACACAAAGATACAGTTCCCCAGGTCTCTCTCTTGCAGAACGGCAATAGCTGCGACTATTTGAAGATGTGTCCTTCAAGTTTGCTCTTCTTTTTTGAATCAAATCAGAAATTGTAAACCCGGATCTGGGGGATTGAGAGAGTTTTTTTTTTAAGGGAAAAAGAAGGCTTCCCCCCTTTTCCCTCCTAAGATAGAAACAAGAGATACATTCCTCCCATTTTTTTAAAAAAAACTCTAGGTTTAACAAACCAGAACGCCTTGTAGTGCATATTTGCCCGAGGTGAAAACTATTTTTCATTTTTTTTTTTTGGTTTTTCTATTTTTATTTTTATTTTTCAAACAATACACCTATAAATGACCTTGGAAGGAGGGTACTCCCAACACTAACTACGATAAATTTATGATATTAATTATTGAAATTATTTTTCTGTTGATGTGTGTACACAGAGGTACATTCATCTTTCAATTTCCCCCCCTTTTTTCCCCCTCCTCTCCCCCACCCCTCCACCTTTTCCGTCAGTTTTTAGTTGTTGAAAATGGGTATACCGGGGGTTCCTTTTTTTGATTTGTGAGCTTCTTTCCTGAAACTTTTTTTTTTTTGTTGGTGTTATACTCTCGTTTGCGTTTCCCTGGGCTAAAACTGAGTGGATATCACATGAGGGAGGGGAAAAAAAAAAGTGAACTGACTCACACGGTAAATATTCGAAAAAAATAAGGGTAAAAAAAAAAGGTCTCCTTCCACACAATATTCCTTCCCGCCCTGCAACAAGGCCACCCCCGCCCCCTTTTTTATTTGATTTTGTCAGAAAACTGACGTGACAACAAAAAAAAAAAAAAAAAAAAATACCGGAGAAAATTGGCAATTTGCGCAGGTTGTGTGGAGGGGAGGGGGGAGTACATTTGCAGCAAAAAAATATTGTGAAAAAACGTAGCAAAACAGTCAATTCTTAAAAAAAAATTGCAAACCCGCAAAAAAAAATATAGTGGAGTTCATCCTCGGGTGGCTACACTAATACAACCAAGTTTTCAAAAAAAACGAAATCAATCCCACCACCCACCTCTTTGTGTCTCTTAAGTGAGTGAAGAAGAAAACCCTCCCTCTGTTTTGTGTGCGGACAAAAAATATAAAAGGTGTCCGTTTGCCCCAGATTCTTTTTGTGTTGTACCCCATTTTTCACATTTCCCCCCCTTGGCTAATTGGGTGTTCTTTTTCTTTTATACAAATGACTCAGCAAAGAGGCTTAGTGTCGTGCTACAATGTTCTTTTCTCTTTTTTAGTGAGTGAAGTGTGTGCCATTTCATCTTATCAAGCTTTGTTTTCTCTATTCCCTTTTCAAATTTTTTGGTTTTGCAGAACACTTTTGACACTTACCATAATCGTAAAAATTATCGACCCGTAATAATGTTCTACCTTTTTCAAGATTTTTTTTCTGGAAGTTCGACCTTTTTTTACGGTCGAACATTTTTACGATTACGGTATCTTGAGGTCATATGAAAGCAATACCGTTCCCTCCCACCACCCCCCTACACAGGCAATTCAGATTTTGCTTTGGCTTTTCTTGGTAATATGAGATTTGTGCGTGTACGCTGTGACTTTTTTTTATTCAAAAAAAGGGGTACTTTCCCGATGGGGTTGGGTTGCAAAAGAGTTATACAATCAAAAAAAAACACACAAAAAAAAAATAGTTATTTTGAAGCAAACGAGAACGAGAAAAACAAATGATTTGGGGAATATAGGGAAAAAAAATGGGTTTAGGGCCTGCAATCTATTGAAAATTAGCCTTTCTGAAATTCAAGCGTGTTTTTTTTTTTTTTTTTTTGGGACCGAACCTCTTCGGATTGGTGGTTGTTGATAAAAAGCAAAGAGGGTTCACTTTTCCCGCAGTCGATAGCGGATTTATGACAGCTTAACGTCTTTTTTTTTTTTGTGGAAGACCTGGTGACCAGAGGGGATTTCAAATTATATAAAAAAAAACGTCGTCGGATTCATCACTGTCCTTTCTATAAGGTGGTATTTGGATACAAAACTTATCTCGTGAGGTGATGTCTCAATTCAATTATCTGATGCTATAAAAAAAAAAATGTGAAATACCAAAACTGCCGCAAAAGAGAGGAAAAAAAAAACTGAACGAAAACCCGGAAAAAAAAAAAGTTCTGAAAGGGATTGGGGGGGAAGATGATGGTAGCATATTTTTTTTGTACCTGCTAGAAAAATATGCTGGGGGGGTGGGGGAGACAACACCTCACACCCATCATGCGCAGTCCTTTCCCACATTTCTTTCGAAAAAGTTTTTGAAGAGAAAAAAAAAAGAGATCTTTTTTTTATTTTTCGACGTTCTTTTCCCTCGATTCCTCCTCTTCGGACCAGGTACTATACTTTTTTTCTCTTGTCTTGGTATATCGGTTACGTCGATGCGCCCATTTCAGTCTCTAATCTCCTAGGCTGCGGTTGAAAATCACACTGTCTCGGAGGGGTTTTGTATTTCAAGCCAATTCTTTTTTTTTAATATATTCCGTCACATTCATTATCGAAACTTCTCTCTTCTCTCTTCACACCTTCTCTCTCCTACACCCCTCATATCAGGAATGCTTTGGTCACAATGCCCGCTCCTGCGTCCGTTGCGTTGAAACCGGTGACAGATGATAGCGACAGCGAAGTGGATGAAGCAGCCATCCGCGCTGAGGCTGCTGCAATGGTGGAGAGCAGGAAGAACGGCTCCATCCCCTTCCCTTCTGGACGCCCCGCGCTCCAAACCGCAGCTGTCGACAGCGACGACGAGTTTGCCTCTGTCAACTCCTCACCTTCCCCAGACCGACGTCAGGACATCGACAACTTCTTCGGCGCAACGCACCTTCAGAAGTCTCCGCAGCCCCTTGCCGCGTCTACCCCACCTACGTCACGGTCGCCCAACCCACGCCTCCAAACCCGAACACCAGACGAGCTTCGCGCCCTTGAGGATGGGTGGGAAGTAAAGGGCGCGGAGCAACAGGTGAAAACGCATCCCCCACGACCGTTGCCGAGAAGCGGTGGTGGTGGTGGTGGTGGTGGGAGAGCACCGGGGGCAAAACCGTACACAGCACAACCCATGCAGCAGGGAGCACCTGGGGGGAGGTCGCCTGCTAAGAAGCGGGCAGGGGCAGGGGGAGGAGGAGGAGTGGCGGTGTCGCCAGGAAAGGTGTCGAATGGGACTCCGCGCTCGCGTTCTTCGGTGCGGAATGGTGGTGGTGCGACTGCGGCACGGAGTCGGACGCGGAGTACCGGTAAAGGGGCGAAAGGGGCGCCGGTTGGACGCAAGGCTGCACCCCCCTTGCGTGATGCAAGCACGACGCAGGAGCCCAGCCCAGAGAACTTCGTTGTGACGAAGGAGGTCCGCCAGGTGGCGTCGTTGCGTCCGGTGCGCCCCCCTGCCGTAGCAGAGATGAAGACGCCGGGGAGGAAGATGTACGAGCAGGATCAGAGTCAGCGCAGAGAGGCTGAGGATAAGATGGTGCGGACTGTGGAGTTCAAGAAGAAGCTTTTGCAGGCAGAGCGTGAGCGCGCGCAGCAGTGGGGACGGGCCAATGCGAACAAAGGGATTGATGAGCTGCGCCGTGAGCTGAACGTCCCTGACGAAAACGACGACGACGAAGGCAATGAATACGTCTGGCGTCCGCCCTATGCAGGGTGGTGTTCGCCACCTCCGGTGTCACCCCAGGTTCTCCGCAAGAAGTCGAAATCGCGCAGTCCCGCAAGAGATGTCGCAAAACGGAAGCCAAATAAATCACCAAAAAAGGCAACACCCAACCACATGCACGTAGACCCGCGAGCAAGCAACACAGAGGCGTATGACCTATGGTATGAAAGAAAGGAGACACAGCTCCGTAGGGAGGCGCAGCAGAAGGCGTTGGAGAAGAAGGCGAAGAACAAGAATGAGATGTCCCTGAGGCTGGAGAAGGAGCGGCTCATTCTGGACTCGTTGTCGAGCAGAGATGGGCGGTCGCGGACAGCGTCGAGGACAGGAAGTGCGAAGCGTCGTCCGCTGTCGCGTGCAAGCTCCTCGAAGCAGTCGTTTGCGTCATCCCCGAAGCGCTCGGAGCGGTCGCCACGAGGATCCCCACAGCAGTCTGGGTCGCCCGTGGCGTTTGAGAACCTTTCCCCCATCGCGTCTGCAGGCATGGGTGGCGGGTTCGGGTCGCATTCGGAGAGAGCAAAGTCACCAAAATCGCCAAGGTCGCCAAAGTCACCAAAGTCACCAAGGTCACCAAGACAGCAGCAGCAGCAAGGGTCAGCTACAGAACTCCCCAGCCTCTCGCAATACCTGGAACACAGCCCCCTGAACACACAGCGGTCGAGCATCCACCCAACAAGCCCGCTGCCGCTGACGCATGGGTCGTTGCTAGGCAGTGGTGGAGGTGGTGGAGGCAGTGGCACCTCGCACAACGCACCAGGGTCGCTCATCTTCGGCGGGGACGGCTCGTTCCACCTTGCCTCGTTGAACACTGCGAGTGGGAGTGGCACGTTGGCACCGCCAGCAGCTGCAGAGCATATTGAGGCGATTTTGGACCATCCGTCGGGAGTTGAGGTGGACGCTTCTGCGTCTGCGTCTGCGTCTGTACCAGCATCTGTACCTGTACCTGCAGGCACATCGTCGGCACATTCATTGGAGATCCTGCAACAGCAACAGGTGGCGCACGATTTGCAGCTTGAAAAGGAACGCCTAGAACGTGACCTGGCAATGCAGCAGAAGCGCTTTGAGGAGCAGCTTGCAATGCAGCAGCGGCAGTCGGCTGCGTTTGAGGAGAACATGGCGCTGCAGCGTGAGGAGCATTCGCGGCAGATGGAGGATATGAAGCATACGTCTGCACAGCAGCAGCAGGAGATGCAGCGGCAGGCGGAGCAGCAGCAGCGCGACCTTGTGGCACGTACTGCACGGGAGTTGGAACAGCAGCTGGAGCGGCAGCGGCAGGCAGAACTGGACAAGCAGGCCCTGCAGGACAAGGTACGCGACCACGAGGCCAGTCTCGCTGCCGCACGCCAGCAGGAGGAACGCGACGCACACGAACGTGACCTGCGACGCGAACGCGAACGTCTCGAACAGCAGCATCAGCAGCACAGCACTGCCGTGCAGGCTGCTGAGCACGATGCCAACATATCGCAGCAACGCCAACAACGTGACAACGAACGTGCCGCAGAGCGCACCCGCCACGAACGAGAACTGCAGGACCTCAGCCGTGGCCACGATCTGCAGCTTGCACGCGAGCGGCGCCGGCTGGACGCTGGCCTCGACCAGATCGAGAAAGAGAAGGAGCGGGCTGAGCTGTCACGACGCGACCGTGAACGCGACCGTGACCACCTTCTGTGGGAACGCTCCGACGACAGCGCAGACTACCGCGACGCCAGCATCCTTGCAGAACGCGAACGCGAGCGCGCAGAACGTGCAGAGCGCGAGGCAGAGAGGGAACGTCAGCGCGAACGTGCTGCGTGGGAGCGTGCCGAGCGGGAACGCGAACGAGCCGAGCAGGAACACTCCAGGGCAGAACGCGACCGACTCGAGCTGGAGCGCGAACGTGCTGCACGGGAACAGATCCAACAACAGCTCCTCGAGGAACGCCGTGCACGACAGGAAGCAGAGGCAGCGAACAACGCCACACGCCGCGACTGGTCCTCCTCGCACCTCACGGCCGACACCGAGCGGGCACCCAGCTCACGCAACAGCATGCAACCTCCTCGCACGGCACGCCCCTTTGGACCCTCTCACACGACACACGAGAACGCACAACAATCATGGCAGAGACGGAATAGTGACGGAGAGATCCGTGCACCACCGCTGCAGAACGATTTGTTGCAGTCCCTGAAGCGGAGGGAGCGGCGCGCAGACAGCTCGGAGTTTAAGCTGCGGTTGCTGTTTATGAATGCGGACACGAACGGCGATGGCTATGTCAGTCCTGAGGAGGCCTTCACGGTGCTGGCAGAGGCAGGCTGGCCAGAGCCGCACGACGACGACGCGAACGATGCACTCACCTCCATCGACCCGTACTCCCGCGGCTTCATCGGCTTCTACCAGTTCCAACGTCTCGTGCAGCTTATGTACCGTGAAGACGCACCCACCCTCCGCACGACCAAAGACATATCCCCACAACGGAGAATGTCTGGCCTCTCAAACCTCTCTGCAATGCCCTACCCTTAAAGTGTTTTAACCATTTTTCATTGTCGTAGATTTTTGTTTTTCCCCCTGGTAGGGGGGGTATGTTTTGGTTCTAAAAAAGAAAAAGTGACCGTTTTTTGTGTTTTCTGTATTAATTAATTCCCCAATAACACAAAGTATCTAGAGAAAGCCGCAAAAGAAGTATTAGAAAAATGATAAGACACCAGAGATGTAGTTCTTTTTATTTTGGTGATTTCCTCAGTGTAATGGCACATCAATTATCTACATCTTCTTTCCCTCTCCCCAAAGACCCCCCTTACTGTGTAGTGAAGCAAACCCTAGATTTTTCACAAATGAAAAAAAAAAAAAAAAATCGAAATCTTCCTCTTCACTTTCCCCCTATTTCTCTCTAACCCTTTTCTCCCCCATCCTCTTCTATTTTTCTTTTAAAAATCCCACTTCATCCTTTCCAGAGACAACCCTCATTCTCTCTCTCTCTCCCCTTTCTCGATTTTAAACACTACAATTCATTTCTTTCAAATAATTCCTTCAACAGTAATGTGAGGATGAGGTAACAAGAAAAGAATGGCGTTTAGTGGGAAGGAGAACGATGCTGCTTCCACCCCGCAGGACACAAAGGGGAATAGCCAGACAGACCTGGGTGTGGTGCTGGATGTACAACAACTAAAGCAGCTGCAACAATACTTTGCGTCACAGCCTGCAGGGGTGAATGAGGCCGACTTTTCTGGCTTCGTATCAGGCCTTCTACACGGAAGCCTTGGGGAGCTGGACCTGCGGATCCTTTTCATGCGTATCGATGTGCGTGGTGACGGTATCATCCGCTGGACCGATATAGTCTCTTTTCTCCTTCTTGGCCGGCATAGCAACACACGCATCGGAGACGAATCCAAAGACACCTATCACGAGCAGATCCCCTTCACCTCCTCAGAGGTCAACCAAGCGTTCCACCAGCAGGCAGTGACCAGCATCCTCTGCCATCCACGCCTCCCGAGGTACTTCACGACCGCAGAGGACGGGATGGTGAAGATGTGGAACAGCAACACCCTATGCTATGAGCAGACAATTCACTCTGGGGTTGCATGGATTTCTGGTATGACGCGCCCTTTTAATACTTACCTTAAGATGGCCATTAGGTTCATTTTATCACCTTTTTTTTGTAAACCACGAAATGTATGTAGGACTGCATGGTTGGGTGTCCACCCCCGGTACAGCCGGTCATACCAAGGTGTCACGAGAGGTTTTTTTGTTTTCGAGGCAAATTCGGTTATCAATCAATTCTCATTTTAAACAGGAATGGTAAACCTCCCGACAATCCCTGATTTGCTCTGTGTGTCCACAACGGATAGAGTGCTGTCTGTGTACGATGCGTCCTCTGGAGATGTGGTCAAAGTGTTCCGCGGGGGTTTGAAACGCGGTCTGATCAAAGGCGAGCGCGAGGTCATCTATAGACGCCGCATTCCACGCGCAACGAAGCAGGTGGTACGTCTCCCTGGGGAGGATGAGTCCGACTGCTCGCTGCTGGCGAATCTTAACAAACAGGAGACTGTCGAGGTCACGCCTTTGGAAGGCCTTACGCAGGCTCCCACCGCCTTAGCACACTACTGCATGGGAGACAGAAACAGCGTATTGGTAGGAACAGACGAAGGCTCGATGGTGCTGTACGACATTGGGAAGGAGATAAACCGCACAGACGGCTGTGTCCCCTGCTTAGCTAAAGGTGATATTGATGGAGAGCGGCACCCAGGATGGTATCCTGGACATACTGGTCCTATTACGTCGCTTCGCACCGCCAACTCGATTGAGAGTATTATCAGTACAGGGATTGATGGGAGTCTTCGTCTGACCAGTATGGAGCGTGGGTGTCTGCTCCGTGCGTTAGGTGGGGCTGATGAGAATGGCTTCGAGGTGGGGCACAAAAAGGCGGTGTACAACCTTGCCTGGTCCGACCAGCACCGCACCATCGCCTCCTGTGGAGCAGAGCGGGATATGATCATATGGAACCCCTTCATCACAAAGCCGCTGACCCGCCTCATTGGGTCACGTTCCCCGATGATTGATATGTTCTTCAATGACAATGATATGCAGTTAGTCAGTCTTTCTGTGGACTCAACAGTGCGCGTATGGGATATCCGAAAATGGCAGTGCGTGAAGGTGCTCAAGACAAAGGAGGAGACGTTGACGGCGATTGCGCATGATGAGAAGAAGTCGCGTATTGTGACAGCGTCGTGCCGGCTCTTTGTGCGTGCGATGGCAGTGCAGAGCACGGAGTACGCTGCAAGCTACTACGGCCACAGGGCAAGCGTGGTCGGTGTGCTCTTCAGTGCAAAGAAGCAGCAGATCATCTCTGCCGAGGAGACCAAGGTGTTTGTGTGGGATGCGGTCTCATTTTCGCTTTTGGTGCAGTGGAGTGTCCCAGTCGGGGTCACCTCACTCTCCCTCGACGCAAACGAGACGCGCCTGCTCACTGGAACGAACGAAGGCACCATATTAGTTTGGAACTACGTCAGCGCGCAGCTCCTGCGCACCTTCTCCTGCAAGAAGTGCGGGGAGGTGAGCCCGTTGCTCTACGCCATCGCAGAGAAGCCGTACAAGATGCACCTCGTGGTGTGCAGCCTTGGGAACAAACGTCTGCTTCTCTACAGCGACAAGGACACGAAGAGCCTGCGCGACGTTGACATGCGTGACTATGGTGGTGTCTTCTCGCTTGCTTTCGTGGCGCCGTTCTCTATCCTGCTAGGCACCCGCCACGGCATCGCTGTGCTCAACACCGACCAAGTCGCCAAGCCAACAAAGCTCACTGCACTCTCAGAACCCTGCGTCTGGTACGGCGTCCTCAACGGCCCCCTGCA
Source organism: Rhynchopus sp. YZ270_cl-10 (assembly GCA_964035575.1). NCBI lineage: Eukaryota > Euglenozoa > Diplonemea > Diplonemida > Diplonemidae > Rhynchopus > Rhynchopus sp. YZ270_cl-10. The sequence goes on from OZ037913.1 coordinate 936,567, forward strand.
CGAAGGTCCTGCCCTAGCATGTGGTGACGGTCCAAGTGTTCCCAGTGAATGGCGTTCGGTGGACTCATACATCGAGTGCATCCTCCCGTTGTCGCGTCTCGGCAGCATAGTAGTGGCATCGCGTGGCGACGGGACGGTGAGCTTCTGGTCCTGCCCCACGGAGCAGACGGATGGATGCGGGGAGGTGCTGAAGTTCTGTGCGTCGCATAAGATTGGCTGCGCTGTGCACGTCATGAGCCTTGACACGGCGCAGGTGACCCTTGCGACGGGTGACGTCAACGGATATGTGCACCTCTATGATCTCTCTGCGCTGCCGGTCTACACGAGTCACCTCCTGCCGCCGGCCATACAGCATACCCATATCGTGAAAACCTGTGGCTTCCGTGCCTTTGACTGCAACATCACGTCTGTCGTGCTTGCATCGTGCTCAGGTGTGGACCGCATCTTCTGTGGTGCGGTGAACTCTGAGTTCGTCATGTTCGACACCTCGGGTGTGGCGGTCAATGTGTTCGGTTCTACGGCAGTCGAGCGTGCCCGCATTGCAGACTGCACTGTCGCGCAGGACTGCTTCGACACCTTCCGCCGTGCACGCATCCTCGACTGCCTCACTGCGCAAGGAGGCTGCGCCAGTGTCTCCACCATCCTAGAATGCCTCGCCACGGACGAGCTCTTCACTGCCGACACCGAAAAGGATATGATGATTTGTCTTGAACACCTTGGCAAGGGGACACCGTCTCCGTGGTCCATCTCGACTGTTCTTGATGAGTTTCTTGTTACCATTGAGCATCAGTTCACCTCTGACACGTGCACAGTGTTGGACACTACCTCTGGGACGCAGCAGGTGAGTTTGGTGGACCACACCTTGGTGACGCAGCTGACGGAGCATGGGCACACCTCGAAGAGCGTTGCTGCGCCGTGTGCGGTGCGGGTGATTCCTACGAGGCCGTTGCACCACATTGCGGTGGAGGATGTGCGGCAGCAGTTTGATTTGGAGACGCGCAAGCCGATGTCTGCACGGCCTGCAAGCGAGCGGGAGAAGTCGCGCACACGACTGGTCAGCTCCGCACGCCGCATAGACGCAGTTCCGGAGGAGGCCCGCCGACAGTGCACAGTGTCCGAGCACGTCGCAGGCAGTATGCAGGTAGCGCACTTCCCAAGCATCGCAGACATGAGCTGCAGCATCGACGTCATCGCCGCACAACGCGAAGAGCGCCCTGCAGTGCCCTCCCCACCGCAGATCGCAAGCCAACGCAAGACCTCCACCGCACCGACGCGACGCTTCAAATACGCTTATCCGGCGCTTCCTGAGGAGGGGAAGGCACCGCTGAGGAAGGCGCCGATTACGAGGTTCCGGACTGAAGCGCAGAAGCGGGACGCGACGAGGAACCACTGCACGAAGGGGGGGCAGTTTGACTTTGGGTGTGGCGAGTGGGCGCCGCATGTTGTGGCGGACTACGACGACTGGCTGAGGTCGTGCATACCGGACAGCGAGCCGGCACCGTTGCTGTTCTGGAGCAGCGAGGCTGAGGTCGCACAGATGGCACACCGCACACCACAACTCGTCACCTCAGACATGTCACGGCGACACGGTGCAGTCTCTCGCGGTACGGAATCAGCGCTCTCCTCCGAACGTCACACTGACACACCGACCGACCGTGACGCCATGGTCACGCGCAACAGTGAACGCAGTGCAGCCTCCTGCGTAGAATCCACTCCCTGCCCGCCAGAGAGCGACATCTCCGATGCCGTGTCAGAAAAGGAACGCGTTGCAACCCCAGAGCAGCAGTTCGTCATCACCGACGCACAGCGCGAGCGGGAGTGGTTCGAGCGCGCCCAGATCGAACACCCGCCAGTCAAACGGCGGCATCGAAAGTACGACGTCAGTTCCGTCCCGTCGCGTGCCCTAATGAACCTCACCATCTCTGAGCCCACGAAGGTCTCCGACCCACGCAAACTTCACATCACCAAGCCCGGATCACTAGGTGTCGGGCGCGACATCGAAGCGGTGCTCGACAAGGCTGCGCAATCAAGCATCCCAGTGTGGGTGCTAAAACGGCCGTTCAAATCCACGCGAAAAGAGGAGAAAGGACGACCTGCATAACCCACACCCCTGCCCCTGCTCCCCCCCACCCTTGACAACCCCGCATTTACCCTCAAACCCTCAAAAAAACGATGTCCTATTTTTGCTATTTTTCATTTTTCTTTTATTCTCTATGATGAGATGGCTATTTAGAAAGCTCCCTACCGCAGGATCTGGACTGCTGACGAATTTTTTTTTTTGTTATTCTTCTTCCAAATCTCAAACCCCAGAACAAAAAAATACACAACCATGATGTCCAGAAGCCACCACCCCAACAGCGGCGGGCGTCCATGGAAAGGGAAATGGTCCCCCCTCCGCCCGGACACTGTCGGAGACGTTGTCTCTGAGGTGCTCGACTTTGCACGCTGCTTCGACGACATCAAGAAGGCTCTTGAAGACAACTCTATGTCATACGAGGGCACGGGCCCTGCTATGGAGCGTCGAAAGCAGATGCTTTCCAGCGCACAACTACGACTAGACATTATGACACACTTTTACGAAGCACACAAAAAGGACCGGAGAAGCGAACGCATCAAAATCGCAGTACGGTGCTTGAAAACACTTCTCGCGCAGGAGGGTGTCGATGCCGACCCTTTTGCACCAGAGCTGGTACACGGTCCACATTCACTAAGCATGCGGGAGGACAGCCTCTCTCCAGCAAAGTCCTCCCCACGCAGTACCTCCCAGATCCGCCGCCGAGCACGCAGCTTCGCAGGCGACGCAAGCAACGACCCCAAAGAAGACGCCTCACCTACCCTTAAGAAGCAGCATGAGGAGCTGATCCGAGCACGCACCCTCCAAAAGGACCATGAAATCACGCATCTCAACTCTGTTGCCTCAGAACTTACCGGGAAAATGAGTGGTCTTGAACAAGAAAACCTTAAGCTCGAACGCGCGATGCTCGAAATGTGCGAAGGGCGCGAAAGAATGAAGGGCATTGTCGAGGAACAGGTGTACACTGTGACGTTGATGACAAAGGTGAGCAGTTTGCTGCACTTTGAGATGCGGCGGATTTTGTTTAAGACGGTGGCGCGGGGGATTATCTTTTGGTGCGCATCTTTTGTTCTTTTGATGAACACCTTTGCTACGGGGGGTGTGCATGCTGTCACGTTGTATATGGACTTTAGAAGTCAGTTCGACGAAATGCTGGGTTTATGGAGCATGCTGTGTATTGATCTGGTGGTGGTATCTGTTGTGTTAGGGCTTCTGCACGAATGGATGCTTTTTGCTGACTACGACCTACACCACGGCAGCATCCACTGGCTCACGGAAAGCATCCTAATGCGGCGTGATGATGCCATAGAAGCAGCCCGCACTGCAGCACAAAAGCAAGCAGAACGCATCATGAACGCAGAGTACATCGACCTCGCAGCCTACCAAAAACAATCCACAAAGCAAAAAACCGAGCAAGCCACCTCCACCTACAACCGCTCGGAAACCGCTTTATCAGAACGACGTGCCTCCACTGGAGGCTCAGTGCATTCATCTCCTTCTCACACGTCTTAGGAGACTTTTTTTGATTACAAACATTGAGTAAAAATTTATCGTTTTTACGATATTTGAAACACTTTTGAGGGACGGTGAAGAAAAAAAAAAAATAGTGGAGTTCATCCTCGGGTGTCTACACTAATACAACCAAGTTTTCAAAAAATAAAATAAAATAAACTTTAGAAAACCAACGGATTATATGTCCATTTAGAAATAGTAGATGACATGAATAAAAAAGGCTCTTTTTTTTAGTCCGTCATATTTCTCAACAAAAAACAATTCACTTTCTACAGGGGTTTATTCCAAAAGCGCACCCAAAAAAAAAAAAATACGAAATAACCGGGAAAATAGAGGTATTTTAAATAGAAAACAATTACGGTATTACAGTGTGCGACTACCCAAAAAAAGGTTGTTCTGAGGTCGACGGAAAGCTGGGTTTGAAATGAAGTCGCGTGCGCTGATGAGCGCTGTTTTGGTTGTGTTGTGCGTTGATGCGGTCTATGCGGCTTGTGTTGACAACCATCCGGTTGCCGCTGCAGCTTCGGGGGGTGCGGTGGATACGTGCCAGGGGCTGAGGGAGCTTCTGGGTGGGTTCTGTTCCGTCCACACAGCGACGTCGCAAGCGATCATTGCGGGTGGTATCGCGGATGTGCCTACGCTTATGTATGTCTTCAGCCAATGTCCAGTGACCTGCAGCCTCTGTGCGGCGGACATCAACTGCTTCGACGACGACGTCACAGCAGACGCCGCAATCAACATCCAAAAAATAGACTGCGCAGGAGGCGTCTACGCGAATGGGGGCTGTGACAAAATGGGAGCGGTCTTCATTCAGGTATGACAAATAAGGGCGTTTATCGTTTGTTGCTTCATATTACTCAAATGTCGGGTGGTATGTGTACCTAATAACTACCCCCCCCTCACAGTCCGCTGCGCTAGGTATATCACCACTGCAACAAGATCAATTTATTGAATCCTGTCCAAAGTCGTGCGGGCGCTGCACCGCCCCGCCACCTTGCGTTGACAACGACATTGCAGCGAAGGTCATCGAAAGCTCTGTGGTTACTTGCAGGCAGATGGTCGAGCTCAACGGACGCCACTGCGGGATTAGCGGCGCTGTCTTTTCGGGGTGGACACAGCTGAAGGTAGACGCTTTTGCGTTGGCGTGCCCGAAGGCGTGCAGGGTGTGCATGGACTCATACGAATGCTTGGATGAGGACCACTTACTGGGCATCCCACAGAGCTGCGAGTACCTCGTTGGTGCCAATGCAGGGACGTGCTCAAAGACGGGGCCGCTCTTCGCGAACGCAGCTGCGCTAGGCTTTTCTCCACCCATGCTCGACGCGCTCATCTACAAATGTGCGAAGTCCTGCGGAAAGTGCGGCTGGCCTCCAAACCGCGCCTGCAAAGACGACGACGCTGCAGTCTTCAGCATCATAGGCGAGCCCGACTGCAAGACTGTCTTCCAGAAGAACGGCCAAACCTGCGGCTTCGGCCCAGTCTCAGCGTCCTACCCAGGTGTCTCGCAAGCGGTCTTTGAGGGGCTCATGAAAACAAGCTGTGCGAAGTCCTGCCTATACTGCAAGTCTGGCGAGCCAGAGATCGTCAAGGTATGCAGAATAAAGTAACCCCCCATGGTGAGCGTTCACCGTCCAATAAAAGCGTTGTAAGTGTGTGGATTTTGGAGGTGATCTTTCATGTTTTCTTCGGAAGGCTTAGCGGCCTCTAGTATATTTGCAAGATTTTCTCGGGGGGTATTGTTGGGGTTTGATTACATAACAACGCAACCACAGAACCCGCCGCAGTACCTTTACTTCATAGAGGATGAGGAGAACCCGCTTCCGGGCGGGCGGTACGAGGTGCTCAACACCACGACACGCTGCAACGGGAACCGTGTGTGGAAGTCCGACTACTACACAGCGTACATCTACACGAACACCGATGGGTATTGGACGGCCGGGATGGACCCCGTGCCAGGGAGGATCCTCAACGACACGAGTATGTGTACACCTACCCACTCCACCACACCATTTACTCTCAGATTCCGGCGATACCAACGAGTCGCTGTGCCAGCAGTTCACCGAAGTGCTCAGGGCTCACGACATGCACAACTTCACCGTCGCACCCTTCGGTCAAGACCTGCAAATCAAAGCAGGGATGGATGCCGCCGGCAAGACACTCTGGACATATGGGACGAAGTCAAGGATCCAAGCGAAGGGCTGCCCGTCCGAGTCGCAGTGTCTGCAGCAGAACTGCCTTGAGCCGCCGGAGAAGAAGACCTGTGCTGACTGCAAGGTTGACCACGCGCTCCTGAAATGCGACGACGATGACGAGGGCGCGAGTACCGTTGTGGTTATCATTGTCGTTGTTGTGTTTGTGCTTATCATTGCCTGCAACATTGTGTACGTCGGTGGCAGGAGCGGGTCTGCACCAGGCCTGGCGCGTCCTATGAAACAGGAACGAAAAATACGTAATAAGATTGCCGCGGTCCTGGTCGGCTACCGCCGCCTCTGGGTGCACTACATGAGTCTGCTTGGTGTCTGCGTGGCGGAGTACAGGATCTCCTTCTTTGTCTCGGTGATGCTGATTCTGATCACCTTTGGAGCCTGCGGCCTCCCCCTCATCACCGTTGACACAGGCAGCAAGAAGTGGGTCCCGGAAGGCGGGCGTCTTGAGAGGGAAATTGATTTTGTCGACAAGTGGACGCAAGACACAACCCAGTCTCACGTCATGATTATTATGATCGGCACCGACGACGACTCAAGCGTTCTCAGCAGGAACTATCTAGAGTCCCTGCTCAAGGTCATGCAACGCCTGCAAACGCTCACGGTCCCAGTCTATTTCAGAAACGGGACCACAGGAAGCTTTGCAGGATACGACGATTTCTGCCAATCCGTTGACAACCCGACACTAGACACAATCATGCCTGGAGGCAAGCCATGCATCAACCCCTCTGTCCTCGACTGCTTTTTCGAAGGGTCCTGGCAGGCGGGCGATGTCAGCTTGGGGATGCCTCTTCCAGTTGAGAACCAATCCATCGTTTACAAGAACTTAGAACAGGCATATTACGTGGCTGAGCGGATCCAACCTGGACAGCTTGGTAAGTACTCTGGCAAGCCGTCGTTCAGAAACATGACTGACCAGCAGATCAGGGAGCGTTTGTCGCGCTCGGCCGAGTACTGCGAGCATTGGATCATCTCTGCAACGCTGTCGAGAAGTGAGGCCTTTGGGACCTTCGTCGAGGACGGCATCCCGCGCGGCAAGTTCAACGAGACCACGCTTCTGAGCTCAAAGGTGATGTCGAGCATTACGGCGCAGTACCCCGCTAAGCGCGCTAGGGTATTGTCCCACCTACCCCCCCACTTCCTACCCCCACGACAACCTATTGACACCCATCCACAGGAATTCCGTACCCAGCTCAGGCAGTACGAAGAGCGTGACATCGATGATGCCATGACCAGGTGGTACGAGGTCGTGCAGGATGCCCTCGAGGAGATGGACGCCGACGACGTCGGGTTCCCCAACACACGCATCACAGTGTACATGACGAGCTCGCTGGAGGCTATGTTCTCTGAGATCGGTAAGAGCCGCTTCCTTATCATGATCATTGGGTGGCTGTTGATGACTTCGTACGTGCTGTTCACACAGTTCTCGATGGATAGGGAGAAGAACCACTGCATCGTCGGTTTCATCGGGATGTTGATTGTTGTGATCTCGTGTCTCGGGGGTTTTGGCTTTATTGCTTTGGTGGGGATCACCTTTAACCACACGATGATTCAGATGCTTCCGTTCCTTGCGCTGGGGCTTGGTGTGGACGATATGTTCATGTTGTTGCACTACTACAAAGGCATTCCTGACAAGGGGCGCACCGCGCACGAGGTGATCAGCGACCTCTACAGAGGGGCCGGTGTGTCCGTGACGCTGACGTCCTTCTGCAATATGCTCTCGTTCTTCACGGGCACCATCATCCCGATCCCCGCACTGCGTGCCTTCCTCATGGGTGCCGGGTTCCTCTGCATCTTCAACTACTCTGCAATGGTGCTGGCGTTCCCGGCTGTGCTTGCGTGGGAGGCAGACCGTGACCGCAAGGTATGATGCATATGATAGATGTAAACGAAATGGATGTAGGACTACACGGTTGGGTGTCCGGTACAGCCGGTCATTGTACCAAGGTACACTGTCATGAGAGGGTTTTGTATTTGGAGTCAATGATATGGGCGGGACACACCCCCTTTGTTGCAAATTCAATTAACAGATTTTGGAGAACCGCACAGAGGACTTCAAGGCAGAGCCCCTGCTCCGCGGCTTCAGCATCCAGAAGCTGGTGGCGAAGTACTACTCCCCGTTCATGCAGCGGACGGTGGTGAAGCTGGCGATCACAGGGGCGCACACCCTGCTGTTTGTCATTCTGATTATCACTCTGTCGACGGTGGCGCCGCTTGACTTTGGTATTGACATGGCTGACTTGACGCCGGAGGGGAGCTTCCTGTCAAAGGGGTTTTCGGTATGCTTCTTTGCCCTTTTGGACTAAACACGAGGCTTGCGAGCCTTTCCTTTCCCTTTAAGAGACAGCCAAATGTTAAACCCAGCGTTCCGCAAGATAACAATAGTGTGCACGAGAAGCACATTCACGGCGTTTATTTTATTTTCCCTTGTATGCCAACACCAACCACAGGACATCGACACCCACCTGCGCAACCAACGCTTGAACCACGACTTAGTGGTGGAGGACGTTGACTACCCGAACACCGTGAATAACTGGTTGGGTATGATAGACGCGATCAAGCATACGAAGTACACATCACGGGACAAGGTCATGGAATCGTCGTGGATGCTGTACTTCTTGTACTTCGCCGAGACGAGCAAAAAGCTTGTCCTGCTCAACCCGCTTGCAGAAAGCCCCGGCACCGTTTCGCACCCTGTGTACGCTGACTACAGCATCAACGCCTCGGATTTCTACCCACTTCTCTTCGAGTGGAGAGACCCCGCCAGCGGGCTGACCGCCATCTCAGCACAGCTGACAGACGAATTCGGGTACCTCTACGGGATGGACAACCCGCACAGAGAGAACAGAATCCAGATGCTCACCATGGAGTATTCCCTCGACGTCTCGCTCCTGCAGAGCCCTAAGGAGTGGCTCGACCACACAGACGAATACCACGACCTGATGGCCTCCTTCATGGGTGAAGGTAGGGCGTACCCGCACCCAAGCGGGATGTATCTGCAGATGGAGGAGTTCACGTCGCTCAAGAAGTACTTCTGGGTGTCGGTGTTCGCGGCGACGGCGGTGATCTTTGCAAGTTCTATAGTGGTGCCGGTTAGCCTACGGGGCGCGGCTTTGATTGCAATCACATCGTGCCAGGTTGTGGTTGAGGTGGCTGCGCTTTTGATGATTGGCAACCTTTCGTTTTCGTCGTTGGTTGCTGTGGCGTTGATGGTTGGGATGGGGTTGTCAGTAGAATCAGCTGCGCACGTTGTTGTAGGATATGAACACGCAACCGGGACACGAAACGAACGTCTGCACATATCAATCTGCAACACCTTCGTCCCTGTCTGCGAAGGTGCCATCTCCTCCATCCTCTCGTTCATCCTGCTTGCCTTCTCCGTCTTCCCCTATGTAGTAAAGTACTTCTTCCTCGTCTTCCTCGTTGTCATCCTCATCGGACTGCTCCACGGACTGATTGTCCTCCCCGCGTTGATTGGTCTGGTAGGCAGCACCGACTTTATTGAAGAAGACGACCCCGCAGAAACAAAGACCGACATGAAGCAAATCGTCCCCGCAGAAAGCCCACCAAAAATGGAAAAGGGGGAAAACCAGGATGTGGAATAATAGGGGGATAGAGAAAAAAAAATGAAAAAAAGAAAAACTTTGTTGATGGTGAATGATACTGCAAGTCTCCTTTCTTTATGTTTTGCCGCAGTGATGCACTATCAGATGTTCAAGTGCTTGACCACATTTTTGTTTCTGATACACTTTTCGCTTTTAGTGTGTAGAAAAAAAAGGTAAGGTTAGAGTTTTCAAAAATAGAAGATTCAAGAGGGTACTTTTGACGTTGATTACTATACCAATTTATCAAAAAAAAAAACTTAAAAGCACACCAAAACAAAGCAAAAAAAAAAGAAGAAGAAAACACGAAATAGTACACATCCCCTCCCCCTTCTTGCAAAAAAAAGAAAAAAAAAAAAAAATCCTGTACAGTGTATCTTGCACAGGTGGCAACTACACTATTCCAACAATTTTTCAAAAAAAGAAAAAAAAACCCCCATTCTGGAAAAAAAAAGAACACACAAAAAAAAGCAAAAAAAAAAAAATTACATCGACACGCAAGCAAAAAAAAAAAAAAAGAAGCTATTAAAAAAAAGAGAAGAAATGAAGTTTCCACTTTCATTTATTTTCTGTACTTCATTGGTATACACATCACACACCCCACACGACCGTCCCCCCCGGTTCTTTCCTTGTGGCGCATCTGCCTGGGTCCTCTCCCCCTCAGATGTCGCTCCTAGCGAAAGCCAGAGAGACCTACGACCGTGCGCAAGCACTGGTCCTAGCGTCGAACTCAGAGGAGACCAAGATCCTTGCACTACAGTGCATTGATCTCTGCCTGAGTGTCCTGGGTGCCCCCCAGCCTAATCCCCCACATGGTGCTGATAACAGCAACGGCAGCAGCAGGACCGCATTTGGCGGCGGCAGCAGCAACAGCAACATCAACAGCAGCAGCAACAACTACAACAACAACAACAACAACAATTCCAACAGAAACAGCAACAGAAACAGCAACAGAAACAGCAACAGCAACAACAACGGCAACAGCAACAGCAACAGCAACAGCAACAACAATGGCAACAGCAACAGCAACGGCAACAGCAACAGCAACGGCAGCAACAATAGAAACCGCTCTGCATGGGTGCAGGTCCCCGGCAAGAACAGCGGCAGCAACAACAACAACAGCAACAGCAACGGCAACAACAACAACAGCAACAGCAACAGAAACAACAGATACAGTCCGCTGAGTGGCACGCGCGGTGAACGTGGAGAGGAGGATGGCGTCAACGACGACGAAGGACGCGACGGCGAGGAGCCCTCGCAGGAATGGGCACACGTGGTGAGAGGCAGCAGGCAGAAACAGAGGCTGCAGAAGTTTTCGGAGTACCGGCGCATTGCTGAGGAGGAGCCGGATACAGTACGAACGACGTTTTCGCTTATGCGGAGCCAATTCGGGGGCGCCCCAATTTGCCGGGACGTGGACTTGGTGATGACGGCGATGGACTTGGCGTTCATTGCAGATAACGCAGACGAGGCGAGACTCGCTTGGGAGGCCGTGCTGACACGCGAGGAGGACATCCGGAACGAGGCTGCCTTCCCGAGGATCGCCGTGTACGCGAAGAAGCGCTTCTGTTCGCGGTGTGTGGCAGTTACGCTGCGGTCGGAGAATAAGACTCTCAAGCAGCAACGCGATGAGACTTGGTACGCGTGCTACTCCCTACTATGGGTGACGGAGATGACGGAGGCGATGCCGAAGACGGTACACGTGAATGCACGACCCTCCACCGCAGTACTCATCTGCACGTTATCGGAGAAGTTTGCGGATGCAACGACATGGAGACAAGCGGAGCGCAACCCTGGCATTATGATGCCGAGACTGCTGACAGATCTGTGCAAGGTAGTGCAGCACGTGGTGAAGCCCAGCAACGTGTGGGACTACTTCCGCAGAGAGAACGAACATGGGAATGGGCATGAAATTAGCCTACGCGTACCGGTGAGTAAGGTGGAGCAGCTGCTGTCGCTGTCGGGGAAACAGGGGCTTTTTCTCAAGCCTCTGAAGTGGCACTGTGGCGGCGACCAGTACCCTGTGGCCTGGCTGGACCGGTCCGTGACGCTCGAGAGAGCACTAGATTTGAACACACGGAACCCCAACTCCTGCATAGGGCTGGCTGTGGGAGTGAGTGGGGGTTTGGCCCTAAGGATGAAGCAAGGGGTTGACTTGGACACCGTTCGCAGAGAGCTGCACGGGTCTCTCGCGCCCATGTCGAACGATCCCTCTCTGGTGAGGTACACAGTGTCGGGTGCACGGCACTACGAGGAGGCGGCAGACGTCATGTCCGTTCTGCAGAGCACGAGCTGGCCATGCACACAGCTGGCAACATACAAGCGCAAAGGACAGACGTGGCTGATCGTGGCCGCGAGCACCGCCCCGCACTTCACCAACATTGAGCGCCCAGGCCAGTCCATGGTCACAGTCAGGCCAGCATCGTCTGCGGACAGCCACCGCCCCCGCACTAACAGGTTCACTGGCAAATTGGTGTTCCCATCAGAGTCATCCGAGATGGAGACGGAAGTCGTTGAGCCAGAGGCGACAGTAGAGCCCGTGTTGTGACGGAGCGAGAAGCGTGACCCCGAGTCGCTCGCAGCCCACAACTACGAGCAGCTTCCCCGCGAATGCATAGAAACACGCCCTGGTCCCCGCCACTTCCCAAACCGAGCCTCCACATCATCATCATCATCATCATCATTTTCTCCTCGCCCCTTTTTCCCTCCGTCACTCTCAGACACATCTTCTTCCTCTGCTTCCTCTTCTTCCTCCTCCTCTTCAACGGATAGATCCTCCTCCTCACGTACGTGCTGCTCTGATGCTGAGAACACGCTTACCCTAACGACGATCAACTGCACATCCCTGCAGAACTACGCGCACACAATCCGCGACCTTCAGTGCGATATCGTCTGTCTACAAGAGACAAAGTTGACCGAGTCCAAGATATTTGAGATGCAAGACTTCTTCACCACAGTATGGTCCCCAGAGTGGGGCCCCCCCATGGATGGCGCACTCGTCCATGGCATCCGCAGTCCACACATTGGGGAACGTGGGGGAGTGGCCACCATGCTGAAGAGACCGGGCATCATGTTCCTGGACACCGAACTGACGTCTTCTCTGAAACCCACGCTGCGGAAACGTGTGGTGCACACACGTGTGGCGCTTGGTTCCGGCCGTCTGTTCCTGCATGTGGTGAATGTGTACGCCCCGTCAGGTGACACGCCAAGAGCTACAGTTGCTTCCCGCGAAGAACTCCTCCACACAGTGCTTGTGAAGTTTCGAGAAGCCCTGGGTAACGTTCCGTTGATTGTGTGCGGCGACCTCAACACCGATGTGGAAAGATCACCAACATTGCGGAAAGCACTCGCCAATGACTGGTGCGACGTCGCGCTCCTGGGCAACACTGGGGATGACGGCAAGCCCCCTGTCACGTTCACTCGCAAAGACTCAGCAGGAACCCGTATCGACTACATCTTGCTGAATAGCGTCGCCGCATATGCCATCCATAGCTGTTGGACACAGAGCATTAACTGCATTCCCAGCCACAAGTCCGTCAACGTACGGCTCTGCCTCTCAGTGTTTACAGAGTCGACACTCCGTTACACTATTCCCAAACAGATGCCAGAGCTTGGAATTGTGGTGAATGCTGAGACAGTCGGCAGGAATCTTCTACGACAACACAACTGTGCCGCTGCACTTGCGTCCGGTGATATTGACGATGCGTGGGAAGCGATCGCATTGGCTGGGGAAGGGTTTCTCCTGCTCGCGGCAAAGGCAGCTGGTGACACGCTCTCCAAAGGGTTCTGTGGCCGCTCCAAGGTTCCCCAGCCGGTGTTGAAGCCGATGTGTGCACCTACACGACCGGCGTCTGTTGGTGGGTCTTCCCCCCGACAGGACCAGCTTGCTAAATTCGAATACAAACTCACGGATCTCATTGCAAAGACAGAATCTTGTCCTGGTGGGGTGATGGAGAATCCTGTGCGCAATGCCTGGGGTAAAGTGTTCCGCACCGCAATTACGCTCAAACTGCTGAGGTCCGAAGAGACGACAATCCCACCCGCGCTCGAAAAGCAGCTACAGATCCTTAACTCTCTGCTGGACAAGTCCAAGATGCTTATAAACCTTGAGATACGCAACACCCGTCTACAACGCGAGAAGCAGTACACCACCAAGCTGAAGGTAGATTTTAGCAGCGAACGACGAAAACTCACGGCGTGGTGCATGGGTAAACAGGGTGTTCCTATTTCCGCCCTGCGGGGCGAGGATGGCGTGCTTACGGCCAACCACAGGGAGATGGACAAACTACTGCGTGATGAATGGAAATCAGTGTTCAACTTATACGACCACGACCATCCCGAGCCAACTCTCACCTCTTTCGAGCAACGTTTCGGCAGCTTCGTCGCACATTCCCCGATGTCCCTAGACCCGCTAAGTGGTGCTGACTTGCGCAGAACGCTTGACAAGAAAGGTAAGCGCACGGACGCCTGCGGAACTGATGGCTGGCGCTCATTGGAGCTTCATGCGATGCCCCTGTGCATACTGGACGGTTTTGCCCGAGTGTTCAACGCGATAGAGACGAACGGTGTGTGGCCGCAAGCGCTGTTGACCGCCCTGGTGACGCTCCTTCCCAAAGGCGAAGACCAGTCCCCCTTGAAGCTACGTCCTGTGACAGTGACCAGTGCGGTATACCGGTTGTGGGCCTGCGCACGCCTGCAGGCAGTTCAACAATGGCAGGAACAATGGGTACACCCGTCGCAACATGGCTTCCGCCCAAAGCACAGCACGAACGACGTCTTGTATGACGTCTTCACACAGATGGAGGACGCTCTGCTCGGTGGCGAACCGCTGCACGGTCTGGCGCTCGACTTTGCGAAGTGCTTCGACCGCGTACCACAGGGCCTCACCTTGGATCTTGTGGAGAAGATGGGGCTTCACCCCAGGATCATGACACCTCTGCGAGCGATGTACGCCAAGCTGAGACGGCGGTTCAAGCTGCCCTCCGGCGTAGGAGAGGCGTACTCCGTGACGAATGGGATTCTGCAGGGGTGCCCCCTCTCTGTGGTGCTCATCAACGCCCTGATATCAGTCCTGACACACTGCGTCACAGCGGAAATACCTGAGGCGTTTGTACGGTCGTTTGCTGACGACGCATACCTTTTGTCTCGCCATAGTGAAGCTTCGGTGGGGGCATGCCTGCTGCGAGTGGAGGACTTCTGCCGCATCACAGGCATGCGCCTCAACATGGCGAAGACCTTTGCCTTCTCATCATTGAAGAACCACAAATGCAAGCTGAAGTCTGAGGACAACCATGTGTTCCAGACAACAGAGTCGCTCCGCTCACTCGGCGTGATGATGTACAGCTCCCTGCGACGCAAGGGGCGATACAACGCTACGGTATACCAGTCAGCCGTGAGGGCGCTCTCATGTTTGGGTGCGACACCGCTCTCCTTCTCCCAGAAGGTGTCTATTGCCACATCTGCCATCCTCCCTTCAGTGTTATACGAGTCCGCCTTCAACATGCCCCCTCGGTCAGTGATGAATGAACTATCGACGGCAGTGACGATGTGCTGCTGGGGCCCCACCTACCTTACCCGTTCAGTGGACGCACTACTCACACTCTGCCTGAAGGCGCACGTAGCACACCCCCTCTCGAGTGTTATATGCAGGACGTTCAGAGCTTACGCCGCCAGTGTGGAACGCAACGACGCCATACGCCAGAGGTGCATGAAAATCAGAGAGAGGTACGAGACCCTGGCCGCAAAGGGTACACCTATGCATGCAGTTGGTCCAGTGGGGACTGTCCTCGCCGCCTCCCGCAGATGTGGCGTGAGCTGGGACCCTGAGATGAAGGCAGTGACGTCTACGTCTGCAACCACGAAGACTACCCCCATCATCGATACAGACAAAGCCAAGAGGGCCCATGAAGTGCGAGTTCTGGCGCGTACGGCGGTCTGGGATGATCTGCAGAGTAAACGCCCTACGTACGACGGCATAAACGACGGCATTGACACCCGAGCCACCAATGCCCTGTGGCGCAATCTACAATACCACGACCCCCTCAAGGCTTTCCGGATGCGACGTGTTCTGTGTGGCGGAATCCTCTTCTGCCATCCAGCAGGGCTCAAACGCAGTGGCTTCCCCGAGGCGGACTTCAGCGATAAATGCCCCTTATGCCTCGTCCAGGTTACATGCCACACACGCCACCTACTGTGGCACTGCAGCATAGTGCACACACCAGCGTTCACTGCCCTACATGAGTCGGCCATCAGCCTCTATGGCAAAGGGCTTCCCACCTGCTTTGTGCTGCACGGCATTGTACCCTCCAATGTGAGCAAGGTAACGGTGAAGGCGGTACAGTCTCTTCTCCTCGATGCCGTCACCACGATCGACACAACCCTCTCAAAAGCTGTGGATGTGGCCCCGGCTGTACATCCTTGGGATCTCACATTTGCTGCCTCCAAACGGGATACCCCCTTCCGCACATATCTGACCAAGCTGCAACCTAGTTTTTCCTCCACCTATAGGGAGGCGTTCACTTTGAAAGCTTTCCTGTGGTGGGTGATTACGCTCGAGTGGAGCAAAGAACCCCGCGACGTGTCGTGTGTCGAGCTCGCGGTCGACTTCGAATTGCGCACAAGGGTCTTCCTCGCCAAACAGACCTCTAATATCCGCGAGCGTGGGCGGGCCATGCAAAGGCTCATCGTCAAGACCAACATGCGGGCTTTAACAGCGAAACTCCGCCGCGCCCCATTCCCGGGTGTGAAAAAGGATCGTGTGCACTCCCTCCGTTCCGTCGGCGCCCCAGCGCTCATTGGATTCAGCAGACGCCCAGTGTTGTGTGCTAAAACACGTGCTTTTCTTGAATCTTTAAATCATGTTGTCCCCCCTTCCCGGTCAGGGTGGGGTAATGAATGTATACCTGCTTACAGCTTCCCTGTAAACCAATCCCAAGCGCAACACTCCGGGGTTCGATAACCCACGGAGTGCCAGTGCCTGCGTCCCAGAGGCGTTTGCACTATCAACTTCACTTTATTTTGCAGCATTTTTTGTTTTCCCCACACACATTCAACTTCACGCCTATTCGCCCCCAAAAAAAAAAAATGGACAGTGAAGACTATCAAAATGGCAGCTACACTAATCCAAGAAATTATCAAAAAAAAAAAAAAAAAAAAAAAAACTTCGGCCTGAACAAGAAGCTTCCCCTCTGCAAACTAACAGCGCAACTCCCTTCAGAATAATGGGGCTCAATTTTTGTTGTGTTTTTTTTTCCATAGTTTGGTATAACCCATATACACCTTTACCTTGTTGCTTTGAACCCGAAGGCACGCCTGTTTGTGGGTGGATTTTCGAACGGCGTAAAAATCTTTGTGTCCAACAGTTTTAATAAGAGCAAAAAAGACGGTTCCGACTTTTGGTACAGCGTCAAAGGCACTACATCCACGCTTCCTTGAAAGTGACTTAATGGGTTAGCCTTTCTCCCTTGAGGGAGCGCGAAGTGGTGTTTTATTTTTATTTTATTTTACCCATTTTACCCTTTTCATTTCATGTGTGTGTGTGCACGAGAGGCACGTTATTTCAACTTTTCTTTTTGATTCTCCTTACCGCTTTCCAGATTGCTGGATGAAATTATTT
This sequence comes from Rhynchopus sp. YZ270_cl-10, assembly GCA_964035575.1. Classification (NCBI taxonomy): domain Eukaryota; phylum Euglenozoa; class Diplonemea; order Diplonemida; family Diplonemidae; genus Rhynchopus; species Rhynchopus sp. YZ270_cl-10. The sequence goes on from OZ037913.1 coordinate 953,574, forward strand.
CCTGGATGAAATTACTATTTTGTTGTTGTTGTTGTTTTTTTTTGACATTATTTCTGTTAACCTCTCCCATGGTAACCGTCTGCATACCAATGAAGTGCTCTCTGAGGGTATCGATAACCCCGCGGAGAAGTGGCGAGGCGTTTTGCACTTTTCAACATTTCTTTCTTTTCAAAAAAGGTTTGGGGTGCATTTAGTACCCTATTATACCATTCTATTCAGTAGAATAGATAGTAAACAAGTTCTTTTCATTTGGTATACCAGGGCGTTGCCGTGCAGTAAAAAGACACCACTAGCAAGCCAGTACTCCCCTGGCGAGGCCTCTGCTCTTTGTTTCTCTTCTACGTGAACAAACTCAGTGTGGGGGTGCCGCCGTGTGTGTTGTACCACGAAAACCGCAGTACCTGCATCCCCCGGTTGTAAATAAAGGTTTCAGTTGGCGGGAGGATAATGCCACAGTGAGGTGCATGCCTCTTTTTTTCAAAGTTTTCTTTCGTTCTCCCCCTTCAATTACCCACAGTTGTCCTTTGCATGACTTATTTTTTATTTTTGAAAAAGGAATCTCTTTTTCCAAAGAGAAATCATTCTTTTTGTAGGGGAGCCTATACCGGTAATTTTGGCTCCTTTTGATTTTAAATTAAAATTTCTAAGTCTTTTTTGACCTACGACCCCGGCAATGCATTTTTTGGGACTCTGTGGACTCAAATGAGCAAAAATTTAAACAAAATGCTGCCCGTTGGCACATTTAAACACACATTTTGTTGAAAATTGTCATTTTACGCTGGATTTGCCTTTGCCATTTTCAGTTTTTTTGCAGATTTTTTTCAAAAAAAAAATTGAAGAAAAAAGGCTCAAAAGTGCCTGAAACCCGGCGGAAAGTGATTTTTGGTGAGGTATATAGGGTAGTTTCATCTATTTTTGGGTTTTTTTGCCGAAAGGCGCCAAATTTTCCGAGCCAAATGAAGGAATAGCCGGTGCATAGGCTCCCCTACTTTTTGTGGAATTCTTAACAACCCCTCACCCCCCACACACATCCCCTATCAACATACTTTCCTTCTTTCCTCCCACACCAAAAAAAACCCGAAACGGCGAAACGGCACTTACCAATATGCCTGTTCACTATCAAAAACAAAACAAAAACAAAAATTCTAGTTTGCTTTTTCATCCAAAAGTACAAAAAAAGGCACAATATTTTCTTCTCCACCTCTGATAACCCTCCCCCTTGCAGTAGGATAGCAATGGCTTAAGCTTTCCCACCCCCTTATGGGCATTTTTAAAGACCACCAAAACAAAAAAAAAATATAGCGGGGCACACTCTAGGGTGGCTACACTAATACAACCAAGGTTTCAAAAAAGAGCACAACGCAAACACAACAACTGTCATTCAAACACCCCCTTATGGGGTGATGGTTCTCAGAAACTACTCACATTTGCTTTCCAACGTACTCTCTCTCTCTCTCTTCATCTTGCCATCTCCTCATCAAGCGTACACAACCCTCCCCCTACAATGATATTAACGAACTGTGTTGCGCTTCTTCTCATTCTTCTTGTCCCTGCGGCTGCAGCAGATGACAATGCAATCTTTGTGATTGACAACAGCAGGAACCAGAGCAGCGCTGGCGGGCACTACACCCCTGTCGCGCATTCACGGTGCCACAACGAGACGGTGTGGATGCTCAATGACCAGGACGGCACAGCGGTGCGCCAGGACAACGTGCTGTACCTTCTCAGACACGACGACGGCTACTGGGTGGTGTCGCCCGAAGAGGACTGCTCGACGGAGAGGGCTGTCCTCAGATCTCTTCTCCCTGCGCGTGACAATGTTGTCATCAACCCTACCTGGACGGGACCTGCCGAGATCGACTGGACACGCAGTGTGTATGGCGTTTGGATGTTCGACACCGCAATCCGTGTCCGTACCCGTGGTTGCTCGAACCTCCGTGGCTGTCTGCAAATGAACTGTCAAGAGCCCGATGAAGGTGACTCCTGCACAGACTGCACCCTCGACGGTGCCTCTATGGACTGCAGCAGCACCTCAAACATCCGTACCTACTTTCTTGTCATCATTCTCGCCATTCTTGGCATTGCCGTGCTCGTGAGTGTGGCGTGGCTGCTCTACAGATACCGTGCTGTGGTGTTCAGAAGGCGTGACGCCTCCTGCAGCATGGCGCAGCTTGGATGCACCATATCAAGGAAACGCAAGACCTTTCTGGTGGTGACCATCGCCAGTGCGCTGCTGCTTGCGGCAACGGGGCTTCCTCTTGCCCAGGTACGGACGCACGGGAACTTCTCGACAGACTGGGCACCACAGGGCGGTGTTCTTGAACGCGAACTCGATTTTGTTGACAAATGGACCGAAAGTTCGAAGCAACGCAGCAAAACGATCCTCATGGTCGGCAACAAAGGCAACAAGAACGCCTTGACGCGAACAACCGCGATGAGCATGCTCCGCATCCTGCAGGACATTGCGGGGCTGAAGATCACTGCCGCCTACGACAACGGCACTGAGACATCCTTGGGGATGCACGACTTCTGCGGGTCCACAGACATGAAGCTGGAGGGGATGGCAGGACTTCCGTGCTACGTGCCGTCCATCCTTGACTGCTTTATTGAGGGTGCGTGGCTCATGGACGACGTGATTGACGGGAAGCTCCCGCCTCAGGCGAACTGGTCGCTCCGCCACCAGCTGTACCGCGACCAGTACGACATGGTCAAGGACATGGGGGTCGAGAGTGCCATCATGCTCTACGACGGGCGTCCCTCAATCACGAACGTCACAGAAGAAGAGTTCCGCCAGATCGTCTCCGGCTACCCTAACCAATGCCAGCACTGGGTGCGTGCTGCGTCCCGCTCTAAGGGATACCTCCTTGGAAACATGGAGGAAGACAGCAACGGGATTCTCACTGGTGCAACAAAGCTCAACGCCATGATGATGGCGTACGCCCCCGATAGGGCAAAGGTGTGCATTGTTTTAATGTGATTTATCAAAACGAATTTTTCAACAGTACTACAAGGCCAAGCTGGAGGGCATGTCCGTGCGCAGTGTCGACGAAGCGTTGAATGAGTGGTACGACAAAGCGTCGGAGCGTATCGAAGAAATCAACGACGACGAGGAAAACTACCCCGGCATCGAGACCAGCGTGTTCATGACGTCGTCTCCGTCGAAGATGTTCAAGGAGATCTCGCAGGCGCGGGCGGAGCAGCTTATTATTGGCATTATTATTATCTTTGCTGTTGCGGTTGTGACACAGTTTTCACGCGACAAGACGAAGTCGTTCGCGCGGGCCGCCATTATCGGCGTCTTTTTGGTGATTCTGAGCAACCTTGCTGCCTACGGGTTTATATCCCTTGTGGGGATCAAGCTGAACCATGCTATGCTACAGGCACTGCCGTTCCTTGCACTGGGGCTGGGTGTGGACGACATGTTCCTGCTGATGCACTACTTCCGTGAGGTGCCCGACAAGAACCGCCCTACAGAAGAAGTTATCGCAGACCTCTACCGCGAAGGCGGTGTCTCCGTCACCCTCACCTCCATCTGCAACGCAGGCGCATTCTTCTCGGGCATGCTTGTCCCGATCCCCGCCCTCAGCGACTTCCTCGCTGCTGCAGGCGTGATCGTGGTCTTCAACTTCGTCATGATGTTCCTCGCCTTCCCAGTAGTGCTGGCATGGGAGTGCGACAATCTCAAGAAGGTATGACGCTTTTGGGCTTTTATTGAATTTCAGTTCTTTAATGTAAACGTCACCACAGAGGCAGGGTAGTGATGATTCCCCAAAGTCGTGCTTTACGTGCGCAGGTCTGGTGCACGACCGTTGGATCCCCTTCGTGCAGAACAAATGCACGCAGTACACCGCAGCGGGGCTCTCGGCGTTCCTCTTTGTGTGGTTCATTGTCTCGTTGTCGGTGCTGTTCCCGCTTAAGTTTGGCTCCGATATGACGGATTTGACGCCGAAGGGTTCCTTCTTGGCGAAGGGGTTTTCGGTATGTGCTATGTATTTGAACCTTTGCTGAGCAGACGTAGGGTCCTACGTTGCCTTTGTGCATCCCACATCCCACACCCGCACCCACCGCACCTTCCACAGGACGTCGACAAATACCTGCTGTCGCAGCGCCAGGAGCATGTGTTCTGCATGAAGAAGAGTGCAGTAGACATCACCTCGCGGCATGGGCAGTTCATAGTCGAGCGCTTCTACAAGCTCATCGCCACAAACGGGTGGACGAATGATGAGGGCTACAACGAGGAGACGAAGCTCTTTGTCCACCACTACTTCACCTACCTGCAGGGGTCAATGACCGGCACCGTGTGGGAGCCGACCGGGACGAACCACACCTCGAAGGACTACATGTTCACGGAATACGACAAACTCTGGTACTCAAACGACACTGTGATGCAGCGCTTCCATACGTGGCGGAACCCGCTCAACTCTCCGATCTACGCGACAACGTCGCAGACCACCGACGGGTTTGGAATGAAGTGGGGCACAGAGTCGTACGACGCAGACAACACCATTGAGTACTGGAACTTCCCGTACTCTTTGGACAAAACGAAGCTGGTATGTAGCTCTTTCTAATCCCCCCTCTGCAGGGGTTAACACTACCTTGACGTCTGACTCTGAGTCGACTAACGCTGACTGCACTCTCCCGAGGCTCTGTATTATGCAAACCTTTTTTGTGTCTTTGTCTCACGGAGCTGCGTTTTAGTTCAACTCTTTGTCTTCCACTTCCTCTCCCCTCTCCACAGAACGACATGGACGACTGGATCGAGCATGTGGACGACTTCCACGACTACGCAGATGCCTTCTTCGGTGAGGAGCAGGCCTTCCCCTCCCCCTCCGCGGAGTACCTGCAGGTCATGGAGTTCATGTCCCTGCGGAAGTACTTTACGCAGAGCTTCATCATTGCCTCTGTCATCATCTTTGTGTGTTGCATGCTGTTGTCGGTGTCGCTTCGCGGTGCCTTGATCATTACGTTGGTGTCTGTGTGCGGCACGCTGGAGGTGGCTGCTTTTATCATGATGTGTGGACTGCACTTTTCTTCGTTGGTTGCGGTGACGCTTCTGATGTCGATTGGGATGTTCGTCGAATTCTCTGCCCACGTTGTGGTGGGATACGAAAGCTCTGTCGGCACCCGGCAGCGCCGCCTCGCGCACTGCATCTCCAAAACCTTCCTTCCGGTCCTCGAAGGCGGTGTCTCGTCGCTTCTCAGCTTCGCAATGCTTGCCATGAGCCAATTCCCCTACGTCTTCAAATACTTCTTTTTGGTATTCCTCGTGGTCATTCTCGTTGGGCTGCTGCATGGGTTGTTTCTTGTCCCAGCTTTGTTGGGGCTGGTGGGAACGGTAGAAGGGGGAACGGCCAAGCGGATGGACGATGAGGAGGAAGTCAGCGATGTGTGCGCCGGGGCAGCGCTGAACGGAAAGCCCTCTGACAGCACCAACGCTCAGCTTGTCGCGGTGACGCCAGGGACGAACCCTCTTGCAGGGAGACGATGCTTTAACACCGCCTCTGCCGCACCCATTGTCCCCATTGCAGCGAAAAAGCTGGTTACAACCCCACCAACCCCATGCGAATCAAACCTCCTCCCTCCAACACGAACCACCGGGCCAATGGATGTTCTTAGCGCCGATTCCGAGGTTTCTGAGTAGGGTGTGTCAAGGGGTTGAGGGGGGAGGGTGAAGCAGGAGAAGGAATTAAAGAAAAATGGCCCAAAATATTTAGGCAATATTTGGGCATCTTACAAAAAGTAGAATGTGTTTGGAAAAGAGAAAAAAAATCAGTGTTTTATGGAGGCTAAGTTGTATGTGAGGCTTAGGTTCATCTTACCGTTCTTTGAGGTGGCTGCGACACTTTTTTCGCATTGTTACCAAAAATGTGTGTGTTTCCCGTGGCAGGAGGCCCACATCGTCTCTGAGTGAGTGCTATTGATATGTGTTATTTATGCTTTTATTTTTTTTGCAATGGTCAACCAATTTTCACGTTATTTCAATTTCTTTTTTTCTTTCTCTTTTTTTTGGGGGGGGAGGTGACCTGTGAACCCTTCCACACAGAACAGTGGAAGAGGTGGGTGATGTGTATTGTGTGTATTTTTGTTCTGGCAAAACTACACTTTTTTGTTGGTATTGTTTCGTTGTTTTTATAGTGTCGTATGCGTATGCACGAGAGGCGCATCCAGCTTTCTTTTCGCCTAACCTATTTGTAATAGCCGTCTCCCAACAAAAAAAAGAATGGTTATCATTTAGGTGACACGTGTGTGTATTTTGTTCTGCATTTTTGCTTTGGAAGGTGACTAAGCACAAGAGAGGCTTAGGTTCATATCAGATTTCTTTTTTTAGTAGTAAGAGTCATCTGATGCCAGACACGCTCCCCCCAAAGCGATGGCATTGGATGGTTCATGCGTGTTTACGAACTGAGCCATGCCCTTAGGGTCCCCGCCTATGCTCCCACGGTAACACCTGCAAAATCATATTAGTTTTTTGGCCTTTCAAAAAGGCTGGGGCACAAAGAGGTTGCGTGATTCACAGTTGTGAACCGCCTCCGTTCTCTTACGGTACGGACCGCTCACGTCTCACCCTTTGCAATAAGCTCGACTGAGATGCGTTTTTTTTTTTTTAGCACGTTTCTTCAACGGCTCTTTATTTCCAAAAGGGTTTTCCCCCATCTCCATACGCCCTTGGCTCAGCTGCTGTCCCCCCCAATTAAAGCCTCCATTTTTTTTTTCTTCTTCGCTTCTGTCCTCACTTCGTACACGGAGTGTGTGCCTCTCCGTTCAGGTGTGCACCACCTATGAAGCTGTTTCGGTACTTCCCCCCACGCTATTTTTCTTTCTCTTTCTCTTTCTCTCTTTGTGTGGGTACATTTAGTGTACCCTATTATACCTTCTATTCAGTAGAATTGAATAGTTAGTATATGAAACAATCTCTCTCTCTATATTTCAGTTGCCTGCCGTCCCAGAGGCGTTTGCACTATCAACTTCACCTTATTATTGCGTATTTTACCCCCTTTGCTTTTTTGTAAAGCTCGAGATGACCCAGCACTACAGACTGACGTCATCTCACCTAATATTGTATTGCGAAATACCTTTTGGACAAAAAAAGCCTTCACAATCGTTAAGAGGGGAAAGGAATTGCCATTCACATGAAAGAAGCAGGTGTGGGAAATATGGACTCACCTGAGCAGATGTGAGTTAATTGTTTTTTTTTTTTTTTATTATTTTTTTGCGAACCCGGCCCTGATTGGAAAGGGGAATATTTCGAAGTAACCTAGATCTGTTGAAGTGACCGATACTGTGGGGGGTGGTTGCATTGCTCTCACCACCACCTCCCTATTGACCAGAAAAAAAACCCCCCAAATAAAACCCCTCCGCTTTTCCAGCTGGGAAAGGCTGGGGGGGGAAAAAAAAACTGCCACAAAAGAAAGAAAAAAAACTTCGGAAAAGTCCGTTCTCTACCGAAATATGTTTTTTTCAATCAATGCCTCGTGAGGCTCCTTCATCCTGCGAAATATTTTTTTTTTGAATTTTTTTTTTGAAACACATTTTTTTTTTTTTTGGTCATTATAAAATGGTGTGGCTGAAAAAGCCAAAAATGTGACAAAAAGTCCTGACAGAAGTCCTGACAACGTGACCTTTTTTTCGGTGGGCACCAACGATTGATGTTTTTTTTTTCTGTGTTTCGGAACGAATGAACCGTACACTTACTTTACCCTACTCTACACCCGAATTGCGAGAGAAAAAAAAGGGTGTGGTGGGGCGATGCACCTCCACATCTTCAGGGCGTTTGCCACCATATCCATATGGGAACTACACCCAGCACAGCATTTAAAAAAAGTAGAAAAATAAAGAGTGGAGCACATCCTCGGGTGTCTGCACTAATGCAACCAAGTTTTCAGATAAAAAAAGAAGACGTCCTCCTTGTAAATACAGAACCAACGAGGCAGCCGATTATCAATGCGGAACAGGATTTTTTTTTTGTTGTGTTGACTACTGGGGGGGGGGGCTAATAAAGTATACGGTGCTAATAAAGTATACGGGGGTAATAAAGTATACGGTGCGGAAACCCATTTTGAGCGTGGAAATCTGTGAAATAAAGTATACGGTTTTTGTGTACATTTTTCTTACTAAAAAATTTTTTCAGCAAGTTTTGCACAAAAAATCGAAAAAATTTTTTTTTGATTTCGGTGGTCCGGATTCTGTGCGTGCTGTGATGGGGTCACTTTGCGCTGAGAAACGAGTATTTTTGACCTAAAACGCGTGTATCAGTTTTTACACGATTGGTGCTGATGGGGTTCAGATTTGTGAAAATTTAAGTCACCAAAAAATTGTTCATTTTTCCACATTGACCCCACCACTGGCTGGGATTGGCCCAAAAATGCCAATGGTGGTGTTTTCGCGAGGTTTCGGCTACTAGAAACCCCAAAATAACAGTGATTTTTTTTTTTTCTTCCACTTTCAGGGTTTTTTCTAGGATTTTTTTTTTCAGATCTGGGGGGGGACGCAAAAAACCCACCCAAAAAAATTTTTTTTTCGCAGGTGCAAGCAGGGTTTCCGCTTATCTTCATGGAAAATTTTTCCAAAACCGTGAAGATATGTCCAAAAAGGGGTCAAAAATTTTCGCGCTCCGCGCAAAAAAGCCCGTTCATTTCACGTAAATACGTGATAACGTGGGATGGTAACGAACATCAAGAACCAAACCAACCCTTTTTCTCATGTTCCACGGAACCTTCCCTCAGTACAAGAAGAAACGGCGGTCATGATATCAGAACTTTCTGGCGAAGCCACGGTACGCAACATTTCAAAAAATTGTGACCTAAAATTGAACATTTGTACAGCCAAACTATGGTAGAGGGCTGTGGGATTCTGCTCATAAGTTTTGAGTTGCGCCGCAGGCGCACGGTACGCTACTTTTTTGATTTTTTGCCGATCCCTTATTCTCACTCTTTGTTCGGTCCGTCAAATGGTGCAAAGATTGAGTGAATTGGGGGCACGGTCTGAAACTTCACCTCGCTATATCCTCTGCACAACGATGCCAGGAAGGGGATAAGACGCGCTTCGCGCGCGCTTCGCGCGCGCTCGACTCCCTGCCTCCCCTTTTTTTCTGGTGCGGGTTACGTACGTGGTGTCCCAAATGGGGGTCTGTGCGGGTGACCCCCAACCACCCCCCACATCCTTTTTTCCCAAGTCAAAATGCGTCCCCCCCCGGGGGGGGACGCGTTTCTCCCCAAAATCTGGGGGGGGACGCCGTCCCCCCCCGCTCCCCCTAGAAAAAACCCTGACTTTTCGTTTTTTGGCCATTTAAGCAGTAATTCCCGCCGAATAAAGTATACGTATACTTTAATAGCTCCCCCCCAGTAAAGCCCCCCCCCTTCTCCCCCCTATTTCATTTTGCGAATATCTTCAAGAACTATTCCTACACAAATAGTCTGCACCGCGAGTCGCATTGATATTTTTTTTATTACTTTCTTTTTCTCCCCTACTTTTTGAATCTCTTTGTTTTGGTTACCGACAGTGCTTTCAGGTGCTTTTCAAAGGGTAATTGGTGCTCCGGGAGGGGTCGATATTGACAGGTCGCTGACAGGTCTTGTTGACCGATTTCCGAAAGCGCCAGTAATGGGTTTTGTTTGGGAAGTGTCGAACGTCAACAGACAGCACACACCCTTGACAGAAATCCACTTCGCACTCTCTTTAATCGTTTCTCATATGAGATCAACGCTCCCCTGATATGTCTTCCCTTCAATGCTGCGAGGAGGAGGTTACTTTTGAGGCTCTTTGTGCAAATCCCTACGAGGAAAAAAAAAAGAAATCCCTGACTATTCTCTGTACTTTTAGAGATAGTCATTACCAGGGTTGCCCCTTGTTCTCGGAAAAAACAGCAAAATTCTGGATTTATGTTCCCGTTTTTTTCCTTTTTTTGGGTGGGGTTTTTTGCCCTTTTTCGGGCTTTCCGAGCTCTACCCTCACTGTAGTGGGGTCATTTCGAGAAAATGGACAAGTTCTTGATTGATACAAATTTTGGTTACGACAACTAGTACGTTGCTCACAATGCTAAATGAGTGTCAGAACTGTGATTCTGGGCCCACTTTAACCGCCCCTCGAAATTCAAAAAGGGGTCCCAAATCCGGGCGCGCTACACGCGCGCGGAACTTTTTGCAGCTTTGGTCTAGTTGCATTTTGGCTGCAAAATGCAAGGGGATCCCCAAAGACGTTGGGAATATTATTTGGATGGGGCAGTGATTTTGTGCCTGCATATACGCTCCCTCGTGGTAGCTCTCTGGGGTTCGATAACCCGTGGAACCAGTGCTTCCGCCGATGAACGGTGAGGCGTTTGCACTTCTCTTTTTGCGGAGCAAAAAAATAATATAAATGGCGCCGCAGGCAAAAAATTTTGGGTACGGTGTAAAAATCTAGCTTCCAACGAACCCTTTTTTGCAGAGCAAAAAATGAAAAATGGCGCCGCAGGCAAAAAAAATTGGGGATACAGCCCTGGATGGTGCAGGATTTTGGTGTCAATTTTTTTTTCTTGCCCCCTGAAAACTCTTGCTTTTGAGAGTTTCGACCATTTCACCACACTGGTGGTGTGTCACCTACAGTGACACCCACCAGAAACCACAAGAAAGCCCCCCAAGGAAAAAAGGAAAAAAAAAAAGGAAAAAAAAACTAAAATCCAGAATTTCATGTTCTCGGTCTCACTTAGGAACTTCCCTGGTCATTACGCATATTTTTTTTTAAAACCTCTTGATGGTGGGACAGCATGGTTTCGGGTCCACCCACTGGTGTTTCTGGTCACGCACCGAGCATCAGTTAACGAGAAGGTTTTTTTTTGTATTTAGTCAACCATTTGTTTTTTCGATAAATCTGTTGGCGCAGTGGCCATACAGACAAAGTGACCCCCCGTCAAGGCTGGCATCGTGTGCGTGGGTCAGTTAGGAGGAATGTGTAACGATTCAACGACCCCCTTTTTTCCTATATACAACGTCACTGCCTGGTGTGGAGGGGGCTGTGGGTGGAACAACCTCCCCCCCCCCTCCAAAACCAGCAGGTTTTGTGATGTGCGCGTTGCTCGCATTTTTTTTTTTTTTTTTGGAACTCGAACTCCTCGAAAACTGTTTCGTCTGGAGAGGTGGGGGGGCATATACATTTACCTTGTACCCTGTTACAAGAATATACCATTTTCTTTTTCTTTAGAACTTTCATGAAATTGACTTTTCTTTTTTTTCTTTTTCCATTTTTTTCGAGGTGCCCCTTGAGGCTAAGGTATCATTTTATAAGCATTCTATTGTTATTATTCCCCCTTGCTCTTATTTGCACGTTTGTTACAGGTAAACCACATTTTCATAATTGGGGCTGGCGAAGGGGGGAAGGTAGGGGAGGGGATGAGAAGGTGTACACGACAGTCTACTCAGGGATACTAGTGTCACTACTAATCGTAACGACTAGTGTAAAATACGACTATAAATACGAGTAGTAGCACAACTAGTCGTTACTATCAGCAGGCCACTAGTGGGTACTATGTGGCAATTGCCTCTCGATGCGTGCTCGAGAAGGTTGATGTGTCTCATAAAACCCAGTGGAAAGGTTGATGTGGGTTATATTGCACTCTTTATCATCATATCAAAATATGTTTGTAGCTTTTCAATATTTGTGTTCCCCGGGGGGATACTCATTTTTTTTCAAACATTCCTAAGGTGGCTAAGCACAGAGGCTTTAGCAAAGATTGATGAATAACCAATGTTCAAAACATTAAGTATTCTAATCAGACTAAGCACAGAGGCTTTATGTTCGTCTTACAAGCTTTTATTCGTTTTTTTTATATATTGAAAATACCGTGGAGAGGGGAGGGAGGGAGGGGCGTACCTTTCGCCACAATCACGAAAGAAGCCATCCGCAAAAAATAAAAATTTAAAAAAAGAATCCCACAAAAAAAAACCGGTGTGCAAACATCGATTGCATTGTGGTGATGGATGAGCCTACGTTACTCCCTTCACAATACCCCTCCATTTTTCAAGGTGAAGTTCATCTTCATCAAATCCTCCAAAAATGCTCCAAAAAAAAAAACTTCTCTTCTTGTATGTAGTCTTTTCCCCATTTATATTTATATAAACATTGTATTCCTTTCTTCCCTATTTTCCTGCCCCCTTTGGGGTGGGGGAGTGCACCACACAAGAGAGCATCGTGTTCTAGTAGATGACTGAGCCTGAGAGGCTTAGGCTCATCTTCTTACGAAGACATTTCTCTTTTTGAATTAAAAAATAAATCGTCTCAACCTCGTCACCTCAGGAATCGTGTCGTGCATCATCACACACAAAAACTGACAGTGGAGATTGCACAACTGTGGCAACACAACCGAGGCAACTACACTACTCCAACAATTTATCAAAAAAAAAAAAAAACACAAAACAAACGCAGAGCTCGCGCTAAAGTCCATCCCTCATCCCGGGATTTTTGGGGGTTTTGGTAGGAACGTTTTTTTTTTGCAGTACGGGGATTTCATTAAGAAACCAGAAGTTCTAATATTGTTGAGTAAGACCACCACATAGTGGACTTGCATATACATGTGACCCCGCCGTGGAACGCAATTGGCTCGGAAAGTCAAAAGAAAGAGGAGAAAAAAGAAAAGGAAAAAAAAAAAAAAAGTTGGGTACCGTGCGCCTGCGGCGCTGCCTGTTCCCTACCAGTTTCTACAGGCAAACACTTGCCCCCTTTACCTTACACTGACGGGTTTTGACCAAAACCAAGAACTTGTCCATTTCGGCAAATTGACCCCACCACAGAACGGACGAATTCCGGAAATGCAAATGCCGGTGTTTTCGCGCATTTTCATGTTGCAAGACGTCAGGATCAGGGAGAGAAAATCTGGTTGTGGGATTTACATTGGCCCTCTTTACCCACATGGATTTTGACCAAAACCAAAAAATTGGCCATTTCGGCAAAGTGACCCCACCACAGCGCGGACGGATTCCGGAAATTCCAATCGCGGTATGTTTTGGGGCTGAAAACCCACTGATTTTCAGGAGAAAAATTGCTTCCAAATCTCGGAATTTTCCGAATTTTCCTGAAAATGACCCTTGTTTACGAGTATGGGTTCATATTTTGCGAAAATTTAAGTCACTAAAATTTTGTCCATTTTTCCGTATATACCCCACCACAAGCCGGGATTGGCCCGGAAATGCCACAAAACGGGGTTTCCGGGCCTCCCCAGCTAACCTTTTCAAGGAACGTTTTTCCGTACCCGAAATCCATTTTTTCCCATAATTAGCGCGACCACTGAACAAACGTCAGCCGAGGCGTTTTGTGCTGGTACACCCGCAACTCCCCTCCCCTGTGGACCACAGTGTTTTTCGTCTACATGCAGGTGGCGACTGTTTATGGGGTTACACTATATACATGATTGATGAATAACAAAAAAAAAGCCTAAAAAAAAAAAAAATGCAAACCACTCCACCATTACATTTTGTTGTCGAAAAAAAAGATCCACGACATATTTAAAGAAAACCACCCAGCGGGGAGGCAAAGCTCTGTGTTGTGTTGTGTCAAAACAGTCATATTAGACTCTTTACGGTGTTCCCCTGGCAAAGCATGCAGTCTTTTAAGTTTTCATTGAATTCTCAAAAGGTATGACAAGGTGACTAATGTTTACATTGTGATGAATAACCAATGTTCAAAACATTAAAATCTAATCAGACAAAGCATGAGAAGCTTAGGTTCATCTTGAAAAAAAGGCAGTATAGTGGAGCACACTCTAGGGTGGCTACACTAATACAGCCAAGTTTTCAAAAAAGGCTTTTCTTTTGCCGATATTCCAGCGCGATAACGATAGTGGTAAAAAGGATGTGTGTGTGCATGAGAAGGAGAGGCGCATTTTAGATGGTAAATCATTAAACCCTGATCCTCATTTTTTTTTTCTTCTTCTTCTTTTCTTTCTCATTTTCTTTAAGAGCAAGCAACAATGCTGTTACGATCCCAAAAGTATTGGGAGAACACAGATATAACAAAACAAACAAAAAATCATAATTTCTCTTTCTTCCTTTATTGCCTGTGTGAGTGGTCCTTATGACGTTATTTTTTAGCACATTTTTTTTTTTTTTTCAAATATTTTTTAGTGAACGACGTTTCCGGCCTGAGGCCCACTCATCGTTTCAATGATTTTCTTTTAGGTGACTTAATCAAGAAGACTTCGAGACTCGCACCAACCCCTTTTTTTTTTTCTCTTTTTCCCCTATTTACTCGGATGAAATGACGTGTGTGCACGAGAGGCATATTTCTATCTTTTCAACTTTTTCTCTTTCTCCCCTTCGCTGCTGGGTTCTTCTTTTCACTATCGTTTTTCGTTTTCTTTTCTCTTTATATTCATAGTACATGGCACCCTGTGAGTAGGTTCCTGCATTGGTGCCGAAAAGCGTCGATGTGAAAACATGCGCGCACACACACAGGTCGATCATCGGGCGTCACAGTTCAACTCTTATATTTATAAGAATCAGTTATACACTAGACGGCCAGCTCTCTTTAAAGCTTTGGGGGAAAAAATGTGCTAAAAAAATTCTGAGATGTGTATCTGAGCATCCTTTTTTTGTACTTTCTGTGATTTGAAAGTATATGAAACTAATTTGTCGGAGTTCTTTGAAAATTCCATTTTTTTTTTGTCAATCAATTATACCTTTTGGCAATGTGCATGTCAACTGCCCTGTGTGACCACTATCGTATCGCTGTGAGTATTATTTGTAAGGTAGCTACCAAGGCAAGGCTTATAATTAACTTACAAAAACTTTTCCACGAAGAGTCAGCGGCCTGTTTACCAGAGGTGTTTTCTTTTGCACTATCAACGTCACCTTTATTGTCAATTTTATTTAAAAGCAAAAGCTATTCCCCTTTATTCAAAATAAAAATTGTATGTCTCTTCACCCGAAAAAAAAAAAAATCCACAAAAAAAAAAAAAAAATGTTTTGTCATTCATTTAGTTCCGTGATTCGTTTCTTCTCCCTTTCTCCTCTCCCTCGCCTTTTTTTGAAGGGTGACTAAGCACTGGAGGCTTAGGTTCATCTTATAAGCTACTTTTTTTTTCCTTTTTTTCTTTTCAGTGAAAACCACACAAACACAAACAAAAAAAAAAACACACATATATTGGTGTGGCAGCGGTTACTGGAGGGGGTAAAACCGGTAGAAAAAAACACGGAATCGGTTATGCTGCCACACCAATATATCGCACTTTTCTAGATATATATGCTGTACCTTCTCACAACGGGTACCACGCAATATTTTAACAAAGTATTTACCACCCCCATGATCTTTTTCTTTTCGTATACGTGTCGTTATTGTGAGGTTATGCATCTTTTTCAAAAAAAGCTTTCTCTCCCCCTCCCTCTTTTCTAATGAGTAAAAGAAATTCATTTCTTTTACTTATTCTAAAAACCCCCCTTTTTTTTCGTCCACTACGCTCTACGTCAGTTTCTTTTTTTTCTCTTTTCAGTGGCTTTCATATGGTTAATATGACTGAAGCACACAAAAGCTGAAGCTCATATTACCTTTGTTTTTCTCTCCCCTTACATTTTTCCAAGCATCACAAAAATTTGAACGAAAAAAAAATCCCTCCCTTTTTTGGTGTGATTCAGGGGGTACGGACAACCCACGGAAGAACCACGGGGGAACCACGGAGAACTGTTTCGGGCTATATTAAGATTTGCGGAGCACCTTCGGGGGGGAACCACGGGGGATCCGTTTGGGTGATCACACCATTTTTAGTTTTTTTTAATGATACATTCACACTCGAAATAACACCACAGTTTTCTTTTTTGCCTCCTCCCCCTCCCCCTCCCCCTCCCTCTCTCTCTCTCCCCACAGAATATATTATGAGTAACTGTGGTGCTTCTACCGTGTCTACATCGATGCCAGCTTTTTCGATGCCAGAGATTTTCGCGCATTCGAGTAGAGTACAGAACGCTGCGAATGGACAGAATGTGAATGTACCGCAGACCCCTTCACAGCATCCTGCTGATATGGTTCTGAGCACTGCGAATGGGGCGAATCAACGGAAGGTTCCGATTAGTACCCCGCAGCCTTCTGTGCAGAATGGTGAGAAGGGCGACGCTGAAGCGGCGCTGCGTGAAGCTGTCACACAACACCAACGGCAGGAACGTCTCGCATCGCAGTCTATCCATGGTCGTGAAACCGAAGGGCTTGTTTCAAATCTGAGCCAGAGACATAGTGGTGACAGGATTGGCCTGCTGCGGCGGCATGAGATGGAGGTGAATAAGGTGAAGGAATATCTGGAGACGCAGTTGTCGCAGTTGAATTTGGAGACGGAGAGGTTGAAGGCGGAGCAGGGGCAGCAGTTGAGGTCGTTGCAGGCGGCGAAGGATGAGACGGTGGCGAAGGCGAAGGTGGCGGGGAGTGACATAGGGCGTGTTACAGTGGACTTTGAGGCGCATCTGTCGTTGTTGAAGTCGAAGCATGCAGAGGCGCTGTCGCAGCGTCAGGCGCAAACCATGAACTTCATGCAGCTGCAAGAAGAGGAGCTCGAAAGGGTGCGTGCGCTGCACCTTCAGCAGCTTGCGGCGCTCGACAGACACTGTGACTCAGAGGTGTCGGAGGTGAAGCAGCGGCAGCTTGTCGCTGAGGCAGGGTTCGATGGTGTGCAGGAAAGCCTGCGCCGCTCGCGAACAGATGAAACGTACAGAGTGCCGCCGCTGTCGCAGTTCACAACGTCGCAAGCAGGGCTCTCGCATCCGTCTAATGCACACCCTTCGTCGCATGTTTCGTTTCATGTATGTAAAATTTTCAATCAATTTTTACTTCCATTTTGCTTTCGCAGACCGCCCCAGTGATCCCAGAACCAACCCTCATGATCAACAACGGAGATGCAGAGAGGCGGCGGATGCAGGTATGTTATCGTCTGAAGGCGACAGCGCCCCCCCTTCTTGAATTTTCAGGCGTTCCAGTGGTTCTGGCAGCGTGCGAAAAACGTTTTCGCATATAAGAGCAGAGTACTGGGCATGTTGTAGATTATTTCTACAGGTGTTCCAGGAGCGTGGGTCCCAGGAGAATTTCTGGGTCAAACCAAGAGGGTTAGCTATTCCTTGCGACACTCACAGGATGAGAGAAGTTTTTGCTTTTTTATAGATCTTTTGGTGATCTGACAACACCCCCCCCCCCCCGCACCCCCCCAACAAATTATGAAAAAAAAATACACAGCAAGAGATGGAGTACGAACACCTCCGCGCAGTCCACCACGACAAACGCCGCGAATGCGTATGCCTGCACTGCCACACACACACCCCACCCCACCCCAGCACACACTCCTCCTCCCCCCCCACTCTCTCTGCCTTTTACACCCCCTCTTCCCAGGACAACGCGATGGAACGCCTAAAGGAAGAGCAGATGGCGCTCAACGCACCTCAGATGCGGGTATGTCGTCCCCTCCCCCTCCTCCTTCCCCCTTCTCCCCTCATTCCACACCCCCCTCTCTCCCCCTTTAGGAAGGCGAGGTGCGTGAAATCCGTGAGAGAACCGAACAGGACTTCGCCAACCGTCTCCGCCTTCAACAGGCACAGGCGCAGGAGAAGACCCTGAACAGCCGTTTAATGTCGAAGGAGCGCGAAATGGGTGCAGCGCTGGCACAGTACGAAACAGACATCACACGAAAGGAGGTGGAGGTGCAACAGGTGCGTACCGAGCTTTATCGCAAAGAGCATGACTTGAAACTGCAGGGTGAGGTTCTGCGTCATAAGGACATGGTGCTGCAGGAGAAGGAGGTTGTGATGCCACAGCTTCAGGAGAAGCTGCGGGTGAAGGAGCAGGAGCTGCATACGCTGTTGTCGAACTACAACATATCCCGCATGGAGATGGCGCGCAGTATTGATACCCTGAAGGGGGAGCTCAGCAGTGAAGGCCGCAAGGCGGAGCAAATGCGTGAGCACATTACAGACCTTCATAGTAAACTGACGCACAAAAATGACCTGCTTGCGGCTTTAGAAACGGATCTGCACCACGAAAAGAAACGGTCCGCAGAGGCGGTCACCAGCGCCGAAGCGTTGAAGCCCGAAATCGACCACTGGAGACGCACCGCAGAGACAAACACCTCAACCCAACACGTCCTTGAGGACCAAATCAGGATGTGCCAAGAGGTCAACGACAGGGAGATTCGGTCGCGCGATCGGACGATTCAGGACCTTCGTGGGGAGTCTGATGAGTTGAGGCATGCTGTGCAGCACTTGACGGAGATGCTGGCGAACTCGCAGAAGATGGTCGAGGAGACACAACGCAAGGACCTTGCATCGCAGCAACGCCTCGGGGACATGGAGGCGCAGTTCATGGACAGCAACGCAGAGCTGCAGTACGCGACGCAGGCGCTGGAAACTGTCTCACACCGCAACCAAGAGCTCGAGCAGCTCCACATGCAGAAGGTCGTCGACGCCCTCGATAAAAAGCTCTTCGTCGACCCTGAAGCCGAAACCACCTTCCCCACCCACCCTAGCCGCACGGCCATGGCACTCCTCGACAGCAAGCAATACCGCGACCCTTTCCACTCCTTCCACTCCGAAGACAAGTCATACGCACCGGTCATAGACTCCCTCACAAAGTTCATTAAAGGAGGAGGAATGTAATTGTTTTTTTTTTTGGAGATGAAGAGGAGGGGGGGGTAAATCCCCCAAATGTTTTGTATGAAAAACCGCTGGGTTTTTTTTTCCTTTCAACGTGCTAAAAACGCATCTATCGACTGAGATGCGTTTTAACACGTTTCAAATGCTCTTTCTTTCTTTCCCTGATTACTGTTTGCAGTAAGCAGTAAAAACGGCCTTTTTTTTTGTTGTTATTTCCCCTTTTTTTTTGTACCGTAGATAACCTCTCCCCCCTTTCCCACCCCTTTATTCAGTGTCTTCTGTCCTGCACTAAAAGCTTCTAAAGAAAAAAACCCCACGTCTATTGTATTCCGTCTGTTTTTTCCTTATGTAGAACTTTCGCTTTTATTTGTGTGTTTTCCCCTTTTCTTGATCCAGAGCGTGCGTCCGCCGATGTACGGTGGAATGTGTGCACTTTTTCAACTTTTTTCTTTCTCGGATTATTATCAAATAAAACAAAACGATTTCCATTTTTCTCCCACCCCTTTCCCACAACCCCTCAAATTGTCACTTTTATTAGTATGCACGGGGCATATTCATCTCAGACTCTCGACTTTTCATTTTTATTTCAATATAATATATGCAAAGAAAGTATAAGGGTTTCAACATCTGCAACAAAACCACCTCTTTTTCTTTAAAAAACACCTCCAGAAAACTTCTTTTCTCCCCCCCTTTTCTCACAAAAAATGACGCACATCCCAAAACGCATCATTGTCTGCACTGGCGACGGCCGTGACCGCACTGATGGTGCCTACACCCTACACGGCACTGTCAACAACCTTCCCTTCTGGCGCAAGGCTGAGGACCGCTGGCTGTACTCCAGCCCAAAGGGATTGTGGACTATTACCGACAAAACGGAGCACTTTGCGACGGGTTGGGGGTATGTGGTATCAGGGCGTCACAACGGGCTTATGCCGCATGAGGTGAAACGGTGGAAAGGGACTGCAGGGGATGGGTGGCAGCCGCTTGCGAATATGATGGTGACGGAGGCGGCTGCAGTCGCGACCTACTCTGTGCCGGTGATAACAGATATTCCAAGCAGTGCGCCTGCCTCCACACCTGCGCGTGCCATTGGTGCCTCAATTGAACAAGCCATTGCCGAAGAAGAAGCAGCAGAAGCTAGACGTGAAGAGGAGGAGTCGGAAGCGCTGTATCTTGCAGAGCAGGAGCGGCGCGAGGCGATGCGTGGTGGTGGAGGTGGTGGAGGTGGAGGTAGGGGTGGTGGTGGTGTAGGGGCAATGAAGGAGACACTCCAGGAGAAGAACGAATCGCTCTCAGTGCTCAAGGATGCGCTCAATGCAGAGCGGTATGTGTTTTTTTTTCTTTCTAAATCCATGCGAGACAAGCCTTCAAAAAAGAAGTGTGAAACAAAGAAGAAACTTCCCTCACAATCTCCCTTACAATATCTTCCTTTGGCTCCAGAACTGTCTTTCAAGTGGCGTTGATACCCAACGCGTCGTCTTGCAGATCATCCTTCAAGCGGTTGCTCAAGGAACTTCTGATCTGTGCTGCCTTCAGGACATCACACACTTCGCGCTTCGAACTAGGTAGTGCCATGTTCGCACGTCCGTGGGACATATCCTCTTCTGGAACTGCATCCAGACCAATGTCGTTGTGCGCCTTTCCGTTGTGTAGAAGACTGTGAATGACGCAAGGCGGTCCGGGTTGAGGTTGGGCTTGGGAAGCCGTTGCGACAGGTGACTCGCAGTCCCATAGCGTTGGTGGAGAAGGCAGAAAGCAGGGTCCTACATTTTTCTTGGTTGTATAAAAAAACCACGCCGTGGCGATCCTCTGACTTAACTTGCAAGGCTTCTTCTGGGGTGCCCTTCTGGTGGACTTCCCCTTTCCTTGTCCCTTGGCGAATCCCCTATCTGTCACTGTTATTTGTTGTTTGTGGTAGGGCTGTGAATTTCATGGGGTGGGTGGGTGTTCACATGACTTCGCCACTCGCCACAACTCTTCACACACATCCCCTGTGTGTGCACTCGTTTTTGTGAAGAGTTGTGAATTGAAATGAATATTTGGGTCAGTCCATAAACCACCCCCCCCAAAAGGTAACCTGGGGTCCTTATTTTTATTTCATCTGGGTTCTACTGGGACTTTCTCCCCGATTTTTTTTTTAATGAACTCAGAGTTAAGTTTCTGGGTTCAATAAAAAAAACGACGAGCAAAAAGTCCAATTGGAAATATGATGGATACCCCCCGAGAGCAAAATAAACCAACGGTAAAAATTGGTACCCTTGGTTTCCTATAGGTTCCTATAGGAAACCTACATTTTCCCATAATTTCCCACACAACTTACTTGACAACAGGATGAAAACAAATACAAAAATGGCAAAAGTGAGTAAAACCGTGCAAGGGGCACTGGACTTTGCTAGGGCTCTGGGGGAAACGCAGTTCTCAGGGGAGAAGACTCGCAAGGAGGTTCTTGCCTACGCGAAGGCACGCAGTTGTTACCGTAGGGGTTTCCGGGAAGACGTGTGGTTCAAAGCTTTATGGAAAGCGAGAGGAGTATCCCTCATCCTTCACAGGAAGAACACCACCCGTGGGGGACGCGCGGTCCAACTGTATTTCTGCAGTAACCTGGATGAGTGTGTGGGTGTGCCATCAGAAGGTACGGAGGGGTGAACAACGCGTATTTACCCCTTACAGCAAGGAGAATGGCAGCGGCGTCGTTGTCCGTGCCTCCAAACACGCGGAAGGCTTGTGCAAAACGTACCTTCTGATGGCACACCCACACACTCATCCAGGTTACTGCAGAAATACAGTTGGACCGCGCGTCCCCCACGGGTGGTGTTCTTCCTGTGAAGGATGAGGGATACTCCTCTCGCTTTCCATAAAGCTTTGAACCACACGTCTTCCCGGAAACCCCTACGGTAACAACTGCGTGCCTTCGCGTAGGCAAGAACCTCCTTGCGAGTCTTCTCCCCTGAGAACTGCGTTTCCCCCAGAGCCCTAGCAAAGTCCAGTGCCCCTTGCACGGTTTTACTCACTTTTGCCATTTTTGTATTTGTTTTCATCCTGTTGTCAAGTAAGTTGTGTGGGAAATTATGGGAAAATGTAGGTTTCCTATAGGAACCTATAGGAAACCAAGGGTACCAATTTTTACCGTTGGTTTATTTTGCTCTCGGGGGGTATCCATCATATTTCCAATTGGACTTTTTGCTCGTCGTTTTTTTTATTGAACCCAGAAACTTAACTCTGAGTTCATTAAAAAAAAAATCGGGGAGAAAGTCCCAGTAGAACCCAGATGAAATAAAAATAAGGACCCCAGGTTACCTTTTGGGGGGGGTGGTTTATGGACCGTGCCATTTGTATTTTCCTAGTGGGCACAGCAAAAAACAATAACACATCACACATCACACAGAACACGCTCTGCGACTGCCTCTGCAATCAACGCACCCCTCGTCCAGCAATCCCAGCATTGGCGCAAGGCTGCGCAGGAATTGGTTCAGGTTAAGGTACCTAACACCTCTCCCACATCCCCTCCACCCCTCCACCCCTTTACCCCTTTACAACTTCCCTTTCAACCCCGCAGATCCACATGGAAGCAGAGCTGCAAGAGGTCCGCGAGCTTGCCTCACAACGCGTGCGCGAAAAGGACCGTGTCATCTCCTCTTTGGAGGAGGAGTCCAGCAAGGTCCGGCATATAGTGTCTGAGTTGTCGAACGAGCTGACACGCATCCGCAGCGAGGTGAAGGAGGCGCGCGCCAGCGAGCAGCAGAAGGAGGACAGACTGGCACGCCTGGAGCGCAGCTACGCGAAGGCGAAGCGGTCTCTCGACCACCACGACGCATTGATGCGCCAACAGCAGCAGAGTGAAGCGGAGATGTCCGAGGCACGCATACAGTCTTGCATGGCCGCTGTCGAGGAGCAGATTTGGGGCGACCACAGCACGACACACATCCACAACAACTACGAGGAGGAGCGCAGCGCAGACGTCGCAGCACACCACAGCTACGCCGCGAGCACGGCACCCCCCTCGGTCTTCCCGCACGGCGCAGATGTGGAAAGCCTTCTCTGTGCAGACTTCTGCTACGAACTCGACAACGACCTCCCCTCAGGTGGCAGCACCTCCGCAGACTCAACAAAAAGAGACAACAGACACCGCAAACGTTCGACCCTTACACCCTCCAACTCCCGAGGCGCGCTTGTCGCAGAACCCGACTGGCCACGTGTCAGCGAAGATGCCGTAGTCAACTCCCTCGCACAGATCATTCGTGGAAACAGATTGGGATGAAAAGAAAAGGAGCCATGACGACGTGCTGCTCTTTTTGTTCTATTTTGATTTTTGAAGTGAAAAAAAATCGTTCTGAGGAAGGTGGCAAAAAAAGCATGATAGTGAGGTTTATCTCATAAACCCATACATCCGGCGTGTCAAAAAACGATACAACGGCGTTAAAAAATCATTTGATATAACGCCCTATGTAGGTAGCCCTTTAAGATATGGACGATTTATCAAAAAAAAAATTGGTCAGATCCAGAGGTTGCTTTATTGTCTCAAACCTCTGTCACGTTCTTTTCAGGGATGAGGCGTGCCCAGGTCTGTATCCTAGCTCCTTTGTTTTAATTTTATTGAAAATAAAGGAGTGATTTTTTAGTGCAAAGTACGAAACAAATGATGCCATTTGAATCGTTCATCATGCATTAATTTAACAAAAAATTTAAAAAAAATGTGATTGTATTGATATAGACCCCTCTCTCCCCATATAAAACCCTATTCCCAAAACCCCGTAAAAAAAAAAAGGAAAAGGAGAGAAAAAAAAGTTCGGCATAATATCCGAAATTTTGTTTTTATCGATAATATTTTGATGAGTGTGTGTGTACGCGATGCGTTCATTTATCTTTGAAGTTTTGCGAAGCGGACGAACCATTCTCACAAAACGTTTTCTTCTTTTTTTTTTCCTTCTCCAAAAAGGTGACTATGCACGAGAGGCATTAGGTAGTTCATCTCAATTTTTCTTTCTTTTCTTTCTTTGTATTTACCATCTAGAAGAACCGCCATCATAGATCACTAATGGCGTTTCAAAATTCGATATTCGGAAGCAATTTCAAAATAAAAATTGTTCACCCTCCCCATCCATACCTGTGTTGTGCCTGCTTTTCGTTAGCATTCAAGGTGACTAAGCATGAGAGGCTTAGAAGGTCATCTTACATTTTTGTTCTTTTTTTTTCTGGTGTGTTTTTTAGAACAGACCCATCCAGACAAAAAAAAGATCTCAAGGTTTCTATTCGATAACAAAAACTTTCCCTTTTTTGTAACCCTCAAATCTCTGTTTGTTATTTGGAATTTTTTTTTTTGAACCACAACATAGCCTGGGGTTGGGATCACCACCTCACACACTCTGTTATATTCTATGTGTACTTGTACCCTTTTTTTGCTGCATGGTTCTCCAGAACTAAACGAAATAAAGAAAAAAAAAGCTCACTTCCCCACCTTTACGATGCCTCTCCGCTTTCCCCTCTGTAATTCGCATAGCGTTTCCACCTATCTCTCAGATATTTTGTACAATAAAAAACACCCCCCTTCCACAATGTCCGCAAGCGAAGGATGGCCGTACAACGCAAGCACCGGTCTCGTTAAGGGTGATGTTGTGGGGTGCTGTGTTTCAGGTGGGCTCGACTCGAAGAGCATCGGACACATCCTCGTGAAGGGTGGTGTGGATGTGGTGTGCTTCACAGCAGACCTGGGGCAGCCTGATGAGGTGGACATCAACGACGTGAAGACGAAGATGGCGCCGACCGGTGTGAAGGAGACTGTCATTGTGGACCTGAAGAAGGAGATGGCGGAGGGCTGCTTTGAGGCCATCATGGCGCAGGCGAAGTACGACGGCGGATACTGGCAGAGCACCGGGATTGGCAGACACGTCACCGTCCTTGGTCTGGTCAAAGCAATGAAGGAGCGTGGTGTCACTGTCCTTGCCCACGGCGCAACAGGACGTGGCAACGACCAGATGCGGTTCGAGCGGTACACCAACGTCATTGCCCCCGAGATGAAGGTCTACGCACCCTGGCGTGACCCCCACCTCCTCGTCGAGTTCCCCGGGCGTGTGCAGATGATTGCCTACCTCGCAAAGTTCGGGATCACCCACGAGCTGCCGAAGACCAAGAAGCGCTACTCCACCGACTCGAACCTTGCAGGTCTCTCCAACGAAGCAGAAGACCTCGAAGCGCTGGACAGCGCTATGACCATTGTCGAGCCTCTCATGGGAGTGTGGCCAAAGGACGCACCGAACGAGGCGGAGGAGATCACCCTCCGGTTTGAGCACGGCCGTTGTGTGCAGATGAACGGCAAGGCGGTGACCCCTCTGGAGGCAATCCTCCTTGCGAACAAGATTGGTGGGCGGAACGGGGTGGGGCTTTCGAATGCGCTTGAAAACCGTTTGCTTGGAACGAAGTCGCGTGGGGTGTACGAGGCACCGGGGATGACACTGCTGGGCTTCGCGATGGACGTTGTGTACCAGGGGACACTCGACCGTCGGAGTGCGACGCTTTTCAAGACTCTCTCCCAGCACGTCAGCGACCAGATGTACGACGGACGTTACTTCGACCCCAGCACGCAGGCAGCACTCACGGCAATCAAGCAGCTTGCACAGGTTGCGACCGGAACTGTGAAGCTGGAGCTTTACAAAGGCAACATGCACTACCTCGCGCTCACAGACATGCCGCAAACCCTCTACAAGGAGGAGGACTCCAGCATGGAAGCCTCTTCAGGGCTCAACCCCGTCAGCTCGCAAGGGTTTGCCGAGATTCAAAAGGTAGAGGCCCAGGCTCTTGCAGAGGCTAAGCAGATCCGTCTGTCTCAGTACTAAGGGGGGGTTTTTTTTTTGCGCTTTTTTTATTGTCTAATTGCAGATCTTCGCATAATTTGACAAAAAAAAAAGGGCGAAAAAATTGACCAATAATTCCCTAAACTTCCAAAAAAAAGGGAAGCAACGTAATGATGGTCCATTGTTTTATAATTTCGATACGTTGTGTGCTGGGGTAACAGAGCCTTATGTTCCCATTATTAGTTGCATGACATAACATAACTTCCCTAAGTATCTCCTTCATTATTTGCACTTTGCTTTAAGGTGAAAGAAGCACGCGAGAGGCTAATTCATCTTATTAGTTTTTCTTTTTCATCCCGTCTCTAAAACACTAACTAAGAAAAAAAAACCTTCCCCATTTTTTTTCCCCCCCCATTCTTATCCACCAACACCAGTACGGCAGCTACTACAGCGTCTTGCTGCAGGTGGGGTCCTCTTTCTCCTTATGTCCCTTTCCCCCCCCCTCCCTATTTCTTATGATGTGGAGTACACTGTAAGTCAACATCCCATCGTCCAAAAAAAAAATTTTTTTTTTTTCGATTTGGTTTTCCCTAATGGTTTTTTTAACCTCAGGGTGTCCCAAAAGTATCCCCTCCTGTTAACAATTGGTTTGCGGTGATCGATTCTATATTTCGCTTATTCACATTTTTTTTTTTTTGTGGGTACTGAAGAACTGAAGAACAGGTCCGTTCATTTTTTTTAAAAGATGGGCGTGCGGGTTGCACATTCATCTCTCAGTTTTTCTTAAAGGTGGCTAAAGCTTCAAAGGCTTAAGGTCGGTACGAACATTTCTTTGTTTTGGTGTTCAGTGCAAATAAAGTGTCTCAGTAGAGCTATGTTTTTTTTTGCACTAACAGCTGAACAGCTTCCCCTTTTGTCGCACAGAACGTGCTGCGGGTTGCAGCGACTCAATTCAAATTTTCCGCTCTTTTTTTAAACCGTTTTTCTCGAGATTCGCGTGTTTCGTATAAATGACAGAACAGAATAGAACTAAAATAAATCGAGATTGCACAACAAAAGATAGCGGGTTCATTTGCCCAAAAATGCAAAAAAGACCTCACATTTATATAGGAGGCTTCAATTTGCCAGAGTGGACGAAACGTTGATGCAATATTCTTTAAAAAAAAACTATTTTTTTTAAAAGACCTGATTTTTAACAAAAAAAATAGATCTCTATCCATCACCCCTTTCCCCCTTTTCTCTCTCTGGCTATGGTGTAGATGGTTTCTGCGCTTTGTTTTCCTGTCCTTTTCCTCTCCCAAGGCTACCAAAACGGCTAGGGTCACGCAAAGACACCCAAAAGACATTCAAAAGACACAACACCTTACTACCCCAGGCTCTAAGGGGGGGTGGTGCGAGGGGGGCACACTGAGTTAGACACAATGTCGCAACACACGACGGCTGGGATACACAAGATGTCCGCTCCCACCTTCCGCCCAGCACGCACAGACATCCCCAGCGTGCGTTCGGATGTGGTCAAGGAGAAACAGTATGAGCATATTTTTTTTCTCTCTCTCCGGATCAGTGCCCCCTACGCCTCCCCCCCGCCCCCCCAGCGTTTTGCACCATCAACTTCACCCATTCATCTGTAATCAACGCGAGGTTCAGATGCATTACTTTGGGCTTTCATCTCTCTCCTCTCTCTCTCTCACGCACCCACCATTTAGGACCCCTCCTACTTACCAATGTTTGGCTTTGGTTCAAAGCCAGAGGCCACCCCACCACCTTCTGACTTTGCCGACATCCCTAACAGCTACGACTCGAGCAAACGATGTGTGCGTGTAGTGGGGTCGCAATCGGAGTTTGACGAGCTGCACAAAACGGCAGCGGCAGACAACCAGATGCTTGTCATGAAGTACGTGAAGAAGGACTGCCCGGCGTGCGCGGTGGTCACCATTGCGGTGGAGAAGCTGTGCAAGAAGTACGCACACTTCCCATACGTCAAATTCTATGAGGTGACAGAGACCCGCACACCCGACGTCGTGGCAAATCAGGTGGACAAGACACCGCAGGTGGACACCTACATGGGGCGTCTCCAACTGACGCAGGAGATGGACGTCTCGCCACCATTACACGTCCGCAAAGAGGCTATGCGGAAGGTAGAAAACATCTCGCAAATGGAAGAGGTCCGAGGGAACAAGCTTGGGAAGGATGAGATGCAGCGGTTGATGATGAGTGAGTTGGTATGACAATTTCTTTTTTGTGTCAAATACTTTCAATTCTGTGGACTGAAAGCATATGAATCTAATTTTTTGTGAAACCGGACAAAAAAAAATGCGAGGTGTCTACGTTATCAATTATTCAATTATTCAAAAAGAGCTGATCCACTACGAAATGACCAACGCTATGAACACAACACCACTCCATTCATCATCATCACACACTCTCTTAACAGACCAAGCCTGCATTCGAAGTCGGCGAGACGAACCTCATGCAGCTGATAGTGGACTTCAACAAAGACAAGGCGGTGGACTACTTCAAAAACCCATCACCACCTCTTTGAGCACCCACCTATACGGGTCTTTGGGGGTAAGGGGGGGAGGGTGGGAGGGTGGGAATACGGGGATGGGAAGGGGTTTTTTTTAAGTACTTTTGCTGCTGCTGTAGCCTCTTTTTTGTGAAGCGACACTAAAAAAAATGCCGCATTTTCTCGAGGATAACGAAAAAGAATTCCCGAGAGGACACGCCACGAAATGGCCACAAAAAAATGAACCCCCACTTTTAAATCTAAACACAAGCTGAGGGTCTCACAATGTTCTGGTCACGCACTATGATACACTATCACGAAAGGCTTTGTCATTGTAGTCCCATTTACTTGATTGATACTGTACAATAACGATGCGTGATGGAGGTGCTCATAGAGGCTGTAGGTTCATCTTATGTAGGTTCCCTTACCCACCTGATCGTCTTCTTTTCCCTTACGTTCTTATGGGATACCCAAATCTCCTTGCTCTCTGCTGGCTCACTCTCTGTCAGTCAGAAGTCATAAATGATGTCGATGATAAACTTGTCACCGACTTTGCGGACGGAAGTCCTCGCTCCACTTCATCCTGCTTGTGGGTCGCCCTCCGCACGTACGAGCGCACTGCGGGTCACTCATCCTTATCAAACAGTAGTAACATTTAACGGGTTGTTTTTCCCGTAGTAATTGCAGACGTTGAGCCATTCCCGGTGCAGCAAGACCTGTAGTAAGAGCACACGTCGATCTGATGAAGTCTCAATAAGTCTGTCCTTCTAAGGAGGCCTCGTTCGTTGCTAGGGAGAGTGGCGATGGGTTGCGGGGGTGGAGTGTGTGACCAACTGCTGATATCACCACTTGCAGATACACTTTACCTGGTGCATACAGTGGTGCATTTTCCCGCGATGATGGCAGTGAGGTACCTGACGTTTTCAGGTGCCTTTAAGAGTGCGTACCGCTTGTGTTTTTCCCTCCGAAAACGCGCTTATATGAAATTCCCGAAGCGAAAAATTCCAGGGTCGGAGATTTTAGTAAAACATGGATCACTTAAATACCAGACCAAAATCGAGCTTTTCTGTACGGCTTTCTTTTTACCACCGGTGCCTATCCACAACAGAGGTGTTTGCACTC
Organism: Rhynchopus sp. YZ270_cl-10; assembly: GCA_964035575.1. NCBI lineage: Eukaryota > Euglenozoa > Diplonemea > Diplonemida > Diplonemidae > Rhynchopus > Rhynchopus sp. YZ270_cl-10. The sequence continues at coordinate 982,574 of OZ037913.1, forward strand.
ACAATTTATTTACTTTCTCCTTCTCTCCCTTCCCTCCTTCACACCCCCCTCCAAACAAACTTTCAAACCCCCTCCAGGAGCTCGCTCCCCTCCCCTGACATGAAGTCCCCTTCGAATGCCGCCTTTGAGGCGTGGCCTGGATATCAAAATTTATTATTTGAGTTGGAACCTGATGGGGGACAGGGGGAGTTTGTGCGTAAGGTGCTTGACGAGGAGGGGTGGCGGTGGGCACGCAAGGTAGCGAGGGAGAGCGGCGGGGCGGTGAAGGATGCGACCGCGGACGGGGCGAGGTTGAAGGCAGAGAACAGCTTGCTGCGGGCGAAGCTGGGGCGAGCGGAGGAGCGTGCACGGCATCTCAGGGTGGAAGCGGTGTCACATATCCGCCTCACTTCTCTTGAAGCATCCCGAGGGAACCTCGAAGCCAGCGCCTCCCTCCATTGGCGCGAAGCTGCCACTGCCCTGCTCGCTCGCCAATCTGCATTGTCTCTCCTCCGCAAATCCTTCACCTCTCTTCGCTCCTATGCGTCGTTGTGCGATGCTTGCTCATCAATCCCCCCGCCCCCGAGAGATGATAACTTTGCAGAAGAGGAAGCACTTTATATCGCAGAAAAGCTAAAATCTGCGTTAAGTGTTACCCTCGCAGGGCAGCATGATATGGCAAGGAGGAGGTACGCCTTTGGATGTCTGCTTCGCAGGCGGAATGCTGGATGTGAATTTCGTGCAAAACAACGTCTCTCCGACCAACTCTGCCTTTTCATAGAATCCGGGCTGCGAAGAAGGTTCTGGAATATGTGGGTATTGGCACGAAGCGACCCTATTGGTGAAATGACGGCAGATCAGATGCTTCGTGGGCTCTCTATTCCTTCAGAATGTGGTCTTATCGTTCAGCATGTACACGCAACGTGCAGTCCTATGACACGGTTTAGTAGGGAGCCTTCTGGGTTTAGTAGGGAGCCGTCGTTGTTTAGCAGGGAGTTTAGCAGGGAGCTTCGGTCTGCAACAAGCACGCCACGGAACAGAGCGCTTCCGGTCGCCGCGTGCACCCCTTTGAGCGAACCGCGGTTGACTCCGCTGAATGGGTCGTTTACGTTGCCTGCGTCGCCAATCCCTCTTCTCCAAGGGGATGACAATATGTTGCACATCGAAATGATAAAACTACAACGCGCGGCTGCAGAATGTGAACGACAGTACACCAGCATTCTGCATGAAAGCGGGGTGCAAGGGGAGTATATTGAGCGGTTGGAAACGCAGCTGGGTCATATGGAGGTTCTCGTAGAAAAGCAGAAGGACGTTTCGCGGAGCTGTGAGGGCGAGATAGAACGGTTGCGTGAGGAGCTCCGCACAGAGAAGATGTCTGTGCAGTATCAGTTGGGGTCCGGCATTAGGCGGCAGGTAGAAGAGTTGACGGGGGAGCTAGCATCGCGCAATGAGCTGCTTGGCAGGCAAAAGGAGAAAATCAAGCATCTCGAGATGTACGGCGTGGGGACCGACCAGAGAAGGCGAAACGCTGCGGCAATGAGACGGCGTTTGACAGTTGCCACGATTATTCCTTTTTATGCAGAGTGGCAACGTCATGTCACCAGAAAGATTGCCTCCCGCCGACTCCGTCTCACCCATCAGCTGTATAATGGTGCAGAGATCTTGCTCAACAAAAACAACGCCCTTACCTTATCCCATTACTACCACCTGCTCTTCAAACGCAATGAATGGCGGCGCAGCCTTGAAGTCAACTCTAATGAACGAACCCGCGCGCTGAACAGACGAATTTCACGCCTCAGACAGCAAACCGCACTTCTCGTTGACAACAACAACACAACAACAGACACTGATACAACAAGAAAAGCATATTCTATGTGGATCCGTTGGGTCCATGCACTGAAGGCAGCGCGATTGAAAGGAAGGATTGTTCGACTGAAGGTACAGTCGGATCGGCAGGCATCTGTCTGCAATGTGGCATCGAAGAGAGATATTCTGTTGCGCATCTTTTCGCAGTGGTGCAATGGGTATCTCCGTCGTGAGATTGATGCTGCGCATGAAATGCTCTTCCGGCTGCGTACACAGTGCACCCGGCTTGCCTTTCGAAGGGGGCGGACGTTGCGGACGGAGGTCATTCGGTTTTACTTTAAGGTGTGGGCAGCGAGGGGTCGGCAGACTCTGACACAGCGACGTGGTGTGAACAGAATGGAACGGAGTTGGTTTCTGCTGCTTCTGTCAAGGTATTACCACAACCTGCTTGCCCTAGCAGAGGAGCGCCGCGAGCTGATTAACACCATTCTCGCAAATCGTGCAACCAAAGTCGCAGAACCCACCCGTTTCCAAGACCCTACGACCGGAAACCGCATTGTCTTCTCCCTCACCGCGAAAGGCCTGCGCTATACAGTGAACGGAGAGGCACGGCCTTTGATTCGTTCGCTTGCTCTCAACGTTAGTGCGACGTTAACCTTTCCTGGTGTGCACCCACGGCGTGGTATCACTATACCGGTAGAGGACCTTCACGTTGTCCTGCCACGTCTCCGTGAGTTGGTGAACTCAACGACCATGGAGCACAACCTCGGCATGCTGCAGCCATTGGAGGAGCGGCTCTACCTTGACCCAGAGACACCCTCCAGAGCGCTGGCATCGCCAGTGGTCCTCGCCTCGCCAGCATCGATGACACCAACAAGCAGGTGCGGGGTCTCCCCGGCACGTTCTCGCATGTCGTCTCATTCACCGACAATGATGAACACCAGTCCCTGGGTTCCGCCGCCAGGAAATGCAAGTCCGGTGCGTGCAAGAGGAAACTCCACTATGCACAGAACCCCTCGGTTAAGCATGTGAAAAAAAGAGGTGGAAAAATTGTTGAATTTCAATTTAGAATTTTGAAAACCCCAGGATAGGGGGGTGTTTTGAAAGAAAAAAACCAAAAAAAAAAAAAAAACAATCTGTACTTGCCAATGTATTTCAATTTCTCTCCATTTGTTTTTTTCTCTTCTTTTTTGTTAAATGATGGTGGGTTTACCCCATCAAAAAAAATATCTCTTTTTTTTCTTTCTGTGTACCTTTCCGTCAACACGACGGGGGAGATTTTTTTTTTCTCTCGCACTATCAACTTCACTTTCTTCCCTGCCCCCCCCTCCTTCCCCCTTCATCGAAAACCGCATTTTTCGTTTAAACTCTACCGACTTAAAAAGATAGAACTTTAACACCACATCCCTTTCCTCTCTCTCTCTCTCCCCCTCCCTCCCTCCCCCTTTTTTCTCCCAATCAAAGACATTTTATCAAAAAACAGTGAAAATAAAATAATGTCGAATAATGAAGTTGAGTTTGAGGAGCCTGCGCGGCTTCGCCGTGCAGAGCGTGTTCTTCGCTCGCGTCTGAGTAATGTGACACTTGTGTTAGAGAAGTTTTCGAATGAGATGAACCAGAAGGCAGTTCTTCGTACTGCTGAGGCAATGGGTGTACAGCATGTTTATCAGGTGAAACCTACGCTTCCGAAGCGCCCTGCAAACAAACAGAAAGAACGCGCCAAGCTTGGGAAGGGCAATGATTTTGAGTGGGGCGCAAGCGTGAATGTGACCTCCGGGTGTGAACGGTGGTTGTCCTGCAAATACTTTGACACCACTGAAGAATGCATCGCATGCCTGAAGGAAGAGGGGCACGCCATATGGGCAACAGACCTCAGCATCAATGCGGTGTGTTTGGACGCAGACTTCACCAAATCGGAAATCTGCCCGGACCCTCTCCCACAAAAGATTGCTTTGGTGATGGGAAGCGAAGCAGAGGGGGTTACACAGGAGATGTTGCGGATTGCGGATTTGAGGGTCTACCTTCCGATGCATGGATTCACCGATTCGTTCAACGTAGGTGTGGCTGCGGCATTAGCGTTGAGTCGTGTCATCGATGTGGTCGGACGTGGTCCCCTCCCCCAAGCAGAACAACACACCCTCCGTCAAAACTGGATTGAACTCCTTTCAACAAACCCCACCATCACCGCGACCCTCCAGCACTACGTCAACACTGATCTCATTCCTGCACCGTTAGATGATCTGCGTGATGGCCGTGCAAACCCTGAAGGACCACGCATCATCAAAAAGGTGCGCGCGCGTCAAGAGCAAGTACAAAAGGAGCGGGAAAAAGAGGCGCTCAAAACGGCAGCCTCTGATGACAAAACATCTGCAGAAAAGGAGACCCCAGCGGGGGCAAGCGGGTCCATCCAGTATGCGCCTATATTGGTCTCAGCAGCGGCAGCGTTTGCTATGGGTTATGCGGTCGCAAGGCGGTGATGAGGGGGATAACTGTTTGTCTGTCTATCCGTTGAAAAAGCAGTTGCGGGTACTTAGAGGGAAGCATGTAGTCTGAACAGAATGTACTCTGATTGGGTTTCACGATCAGAACCTAGCTGTGTTTTGTGTTTTGCGTTCTGTATACTAAGCAGAACACAGCCCAATCATCAGAAGGCAGAAATGGAGAATTTTACAACATTTTTTGGTCCACCCCCTGGTACATCCGGTCATAGTACCAAATATACACTGTCACGAGAGGGCTGTTGTATTTCAAGTCAACTTTTTTCTTTTGCATCTCAATGGTGGAGGGGGGTAGATTGTTTTTTTTCCCTAACCCGATCAAAAGCAATTTTTTTTGAACCCCCAATTCTACATTCCTTTCCCTATTATCTCCTTACATTTCCCTCCCCAGACAACACATCCCAAAAAAAGCAATAATGGAAAAAGCGACGTTCAGAAAAAGAGATAAAAAGAAGGTTCGCACCAAAGTCGAATTCACTGCCGATTCTGACGAAGATGCGCAGAACCTTCCGAAGAAGAAGAAGCGGAAGGTCACGATGAAGGCGAACTACGCTGCGATCGACGATGTCAACAACGCCCCTGCTGCTGAGGCCACGACTACGGAGGACGTTTATAGCGCCGCATATCTACAGAAACTTGCAGCACAAAACGAACAGGCTAAGGCAGACGTCCCTGAAGTAGTCGAAGAGGAAACCTTTGCGGACGACAACGTCGCAGTTGCACCTGAAATGCTTGAAAGCGTTACAGCAGAGGAGACCGGACCTGGAGACACCTCTGCAGACCGACGATATGCTGAATACGCCCGCAAAGCGAGCGAGGCTGCAGAGCGTAAACAACAAACCCGCAGTGAAGGCCGCGCAATGACCGCCAAGGCGCCGGTCCGAAAGGAAGCCTTCGCCGACGACTCCTCCAGTGAAGGGGGCAACGACGTTGTTTCCTTCGCAGAGCAACAGCTGCAACGCGCTTCTGCAGCGCAAGGGGTCGTAGACACATCAGACCTCCCCGGAATTCGAACCTCCGCGGCAACCCCTTCTGCACTTCCACCACTCTCAATGCATAAGCAGGTTCACGCCTTAAGGGCCCAAGCACTTCGGATGCAAGAACGTGCCGCTGTTTCAGAACAACGTGATGCGCAACTCCACCAACTCCTCCAAATGGCAAAATCTGGTGTATCCGAAGCAGAGCTCAAAGCGAAGACACAGCAGAACCTCTACACAACCCTGCAGGTCCGGCAAGAGTACTTTGAAGCATTAGGGTCATGCTATGAGGCGCTAACCACCCCAATAAAAGATCTTCTCCAAGACCGCTGCAATCTTAGCAAAGCGATGTACGCAGGACACCGCGAAAGGCGTGTACAATGGAGCTATGATGAGGACGCAGAATCTGGGTCGGTTCGGGAGGGGAAGGTGATGGTGTGCACGGAAGCGCATGCAGAGCGTATTGTACAGCGTGACGCAGGGTGGATGGACACCGAGGCCACCACCACCACCACTGAATCTGTCTCGCGGGATTCCATCCTGGAGGGTGTTGATGCGCAGTATGCAACCTTAGGATGCGTCACGCAGCAGCTTCTCCAATGGCGTGCGGAGGACCTTCCTGGGTACAGAACCATCGTTGAGCCGAGTCTCGCGCTTTGTGTGGAGCCCTTTGTGAATTTGGACCTCGCTGAATGGGACGTCTTTGGGGAGAAGTCATCATTGTCGACAATGCCTTGGCATGATGGGGTAGTGCCTCTTATCGATTCGGATGGGATGACCCGAGGGTTGCGTACCTTTATTGCGGGGGAGATCGTTCTGCCTCATATCGTGAATGTGGTGTTGGCAGCATATGACCCATTGAGCATTACACAGACACGGCGTCTTGCGGCAGTGCTTGAGGAGATTTCTTGTTTAGTCGAACCTCGTCAAATGCAACCTATTGCAGCTGCTGTAGAAACTGTCGTTCTCGCAGCATCTAAAGCATTGAAACCATGCATCCTAGGCACCTTCTCCCCATCAGAGCTTTCAACGGGGGAAGTAAAAGGGGTGCTCTCCGACGGCACCTCGGTCTTCCGAGCGTCCGACAGGAGGTATACATTGTGCCTTCGTCTGTTAGAGGATATCTGTCTCTTTCAAGGTGCATTACCAGATGCTGCCTTGAAGGAGGTGTATATGGCGGTGTTCGGTGGGGTCGTGGTGCCGCATCTGTTGTCACGTCCTCGCACCTCGTTTGCCTTATTAGGTACTGTTGCAAGCGATATCCACGCAGAGCTCTCTAAAGTTCCCGACACCTGGTACACCCTCCCGCTTAGCGTCGGACAGCCAAAGGAGGAAGAGCGTGTGCAGAAGCTGCAACAGATCATGGGGGTGATGGCGCAGGCCTTCGTAGGGCTTAGGCAAACCTTAGGTAGGGAGACGCATCAGGAGATGCTGCAGGCTGCGACGGCATTCAGAACAACCTGTGATCTAATAGGCGATAGATCTACGTTGCGGATGATTCTCGGATAATTTTTTATGGGGATGGAGGGAAAGAGGGGGGGCGAGAGAGTTTCTATGGTCTCACAGAAAAGTTCTGATGGTGTCTCTTGGTGAAAAATATGGGGACGGGAATAGGAGTGGTCTCTCCACTACTGTTTTCGGCAGAATAATAATTTGAAAAGAAGAAGAAGAAAAAATTTTGGGGGGAATGAAAGCTTTCAAGTGGGGGTAGTGGTGCAAAAAAATAATATGCAAAATGAAGAGAAAATGTTTTTTTTTGTCTGCCCGTTCCCCCTCCCGTTTTAATAGTCATGCATCACACAGAGGGATCGTAGATAGAACAACAGAAAAAAAACCAACAATGGGAAAGTGCATTTTGTCGCAGCGTAAGGGAGCGGGAAGCATTTTCACCGCACACACCCACAAGAGGAAGGTATGAAAGGGTTTTGTTGTATTCACCATTTTTGTCATCTCCCTCTCTCTCTCTCTCCACAGGGTGCCGCCAAGCTCCGTCCTCTGGACTTCGGAGAGCGTCGTGGATTCGTTAAGGGAACTGTCCGCGAGATTGTCCACGACTCCGGACGTGGAGCCCCCATTGCTCTTGTGCAGTTCCGTCACCCGTACAAGTACAAGAGGATGCAGTACCGTATGCTTGCCATTGAGGGCATGCAGAGCGGACAGTTCGTGTACTGCGGTAAGCGTGCCGAGCTTGCCATCGGAAACTGCCTTCCCCTGAAGATGGTCCCTGAGGGTTCGATCGTGTGCAACGTCGAGCTGAAGACCGGAGACCGTGGTGCCATGGTATGTCGATGTCCATTGTTTCCCTTTGCGTCTGCAAGGCGTTTGCGTTCACTTCACCATTTTCCCCAATCGCCATATTACAACACTTCACAAACAGGCACGCTCGTCTGGAGAGTACTGCATCGTGATCTCCCAGCTCCCCGACCAGGAGCGTACCCGCATCAAGCTCCCGTCTGGTGAGAAGAAGTCCATCTCCTGGAACTGCCGTGCCATGGTATGTACTCCTCACCACACAATCACATCACATTATCCCACTTCAACACAGATCGGAATCATCGCCGGAGGAGGACGTACCGAGAAGCCCCTCCTGAAGGCTGGTGCCGCCCACCACGCCGCCAAGGCCAAGAGGAAGTGCTGGCCCACCATCCGTGGTGTGGCACGTAACCCGGTGGAGCACCCCCACGGAGGAGGAAACCATCAGCACGTTGGACACCCGACCACCGTGAAGCGCTCCTGCCCTCCCGGACAGAAGAGAGGTCTGATCGCTGCCCGCCGCACTGGTCGCCACCGTGGAGGACAGAAGAACGAGAAGTAAGCACGCAAGCCTTGGTCTTAACTTTGGTTTCTTGCTGTTTCCGTTCTGCCTTCTCGGACACAGCTTTCCCCCCTCCCCCCTGCAAAACGGCACGTACCTACGATTGGTTATCGTATATTTTTTTGTATTTTTTTCTTGGTGGAAGTAGTCACGAGGGTCACGTGTGACGCTTGCTGAGGGCAATCGTTGAGCACCCACTGCATCAGGTGGAACTGGGGAGGGGCGAATTATATTTAAAAAAAAGTACACTATTTTTTGCGATGCTCACACATGACGGCAAGACAAACACCTCCTACACACCACACAAATACAGGGGCTTATAAAAACTAAAGAACAACAATGGGAAAGTGCATTTTGTCGCAGCGTAAGGGAGCGGGAAGCATTTTCACCGCACACACCCACAAGAGGAAGGTATGAAAGGGTTTTGTTGTATTCACCATTTTTGTCATCTCCCTCTCTCTCTCTCTCCACAGGGTGCCGCCAAGCTCCGTCCTCTGGACTTCGGAGAGCGTCGTGGATTCGTTAAGGGAACTGTCCGCGAGATTGTCCACGACTCCGGACGTGGAGCCCCCATTGCCCTTGTGCAGTTCCGTCACCCGTACAAGTACAAGAGGATGCAGTACCGTATGCTTGCCATTGAGGGCATGCAGAGCGGACAGTTCGTGTACTGCGGTAAGCGTGCCGAGCTTGCCATCGGAAACTGCCTTCCCCTGAAGATGGTCCCTGAGGGTTCGATCGTGTGCAACGTCGAGCTGAAGACCGGAGACCGTGGTGCCATGGTATGTCGCTGCCACCCATGTTCTGTATCACACAATTCTTCCCAAACAGGCGCGCTCGTCTGGAGAGTACTGCATCGTGATCTCCCAGCTCCCCGACCAGGAGCGTACCCGCATCAAGCTCCCGTCTGGTGAGAAGAAGTCCATCTCCTGGAACTGCCGTGCCATGGTATGCACCCTCGCACACAATCACACCACATTATCCCACCTCAACACAGATCGGCATCATCGCCGGAGGAGGACGTACCGAGAAGCCCCTCCTGAAGGCTGGTGCCGCCCACCACGCCGCCAAGGCCAAGAGGAAGTGCTGGCCCACCATCCGTGGTGTGGCACGTAACCCGGTGGAGCACCCCCACGGAGGAGGAAACCATCAGCACGTTGGACACCCGACCACCGTGAAGCGCTCCTGCCCTCCCGGACAGAAGAGAGGTCTGATCGCTGCCCGCCGCACTGGTCGCCACCGTGGAGGACAGAAGAACGAGAAGTAAACTCGTTGTTGATGCCCCAATATCATCAGAAGTAAAACAAAAGCAACCCCCACCTTTTTCCCCCCTACACCCACCCACCCACCACCTCCCCCACCCTCACCACCCAGCAAATCCCCCACCTCACAATGAAAGACACCGACGTGACATTCATGTCGGATCTCGGCCCAGTCACTGCCGCACACAACGAAGCACAGGCTGCCGTCATGGGAGCCATGCTCAGCGAGATCCAATGCTGGCGCGCACTTGCCGACGCAGGACACATGGACACCCCAAGCACAGCCACATCCCCTATCAAAACCTCCGGCAACAAACGCAAACGCTCCGAAGAGACGAGCGACGAGGTATGCACATACACACCAGCAAGTAATCATCCTGCTTCAAACACACTACCACAGGTTGACCGTCTCAAACGCCTTTTGGAAGAGGAGCGTGCGAAAAGCAAGAGCCTCACAAGCAGTCTGGAGAGTGCAACCAATAAGAATGCGGAGCTTGCGAAGACATTGGAAAAGCGTGAGAAGGAAGGGCGTGGCGGGGGTGATGTGCGATGCGAGCAACGTGAGAATGCTGCCAAGGAACGCGAGGGCGAGGCAGCACGTCTGGCGGAGAAGTACCGCGTGAAGCGGCGCAACCTTGGCCACGTGCTCGAGGCACGCCAGGAGATTATGCACCTCTGCTCCACGAACCCCACACTCAAGAAGGCACTGACAGGGGTCATGACGAAGTGGAAGGACGATCACAACGTGGGTGCTCTCTCCCCCGACACAGTTCTCTTCAGTCGTGCACCATCTGCATCGGTATGCATTGGGCTTCTTTAGTCTCCTAGGGGGTACACTGTTTTCCTTTAATGCTTACTGTTTGCTGTAGTGATATGAATTTTTCTATACCCGCAACACTCCAGGGGTTCATAACCCGCGGGGTGTCAGTGTCTGCGTCCCAGAGTCGTTGGGCTCCTCGATTTTCCCAAAAAAAATACGTGAGTGACTTTAGGGACAATGGAGCTTGCACAGGCAACCTCTATTCCAATGTTTTTGTTCAAAAATAAAATCTAATTTCAATCGTTCACAGCAATCTCGAATGCGCGGCAATGCACTGATGTCGATGCCCAGTCCCTCAACCCTCGCGAATATGACAAAAAATAGAAGCGTGATCAAAGGGAAGCGTCAGAACTACTTCACCACCCCGTCCAGCAACAGCGTGCCACGTCAGCTGTCCTATGAGTGAAGTGTTTGGGTGACTGCTCAGCGTAGGCTTTTTATATACCGTTACGCACTGAAAAACCGTCCTTTAGATTTTGTGGATCTCCCCACAGCATTTTTTTTTTAGAGTTTTTTTCTTCTTTTTTGGAAAATGAGCAAATTGTGTGTGGTCACCACGTGCTCACATTTTTCAACCTCACTAGAGTTGGGTCGGGCAGATTAACTGATCAAAAAAGCTTTGGCCGGCATTTCGTAGAGATATTTACCTAGATTCGGCAAAGCATTAACAAAACACCCACAAAATAGTGGCGAGGTCTTGTGTAAAAGGATGCCTTTTTTTTCTTTTCACAGACACCTCTGCACGACTTTCTCCCCTCTCCCTCTCTGATAGAAATTACATGCAAAAAGACCTTTGTTTTTTTGACCAATAAAAATACAACAGCATTGCAACCTCTTTTTGCTATCACCCATTTTGTTTTTATGCCGCAGCCTTCTGCCCCCTCCCACACAACTACCTAGCGCAGGACTGCACACACATTTCCTTTGGTGCTTTGGTACATTCTATAGGAACCGCAACACACAGCCACATACCATGGTGTCGTCATCATTAAAATACCGGGTCAAGACCGAGCGCCAACGTGCAGCAACGCGTTCGAACACGAGAAAGGAGTTGGAGCGGAAGGCGGGTATGCAGCAGCATTCTTTTTTTCACCTCCCCCCCGCTTCCCCACAGCGTAGGCGGGTTTTAGTGTATTTTCTTTGGCCCTCTCTCTACGTTTTCTTGTGGTTTCTACGTAGCAGGGTTACAGCACTCAAGGCAGTTTCCCTTTTCGGATTTGTGTTTACACTTTTCAACTTCTTTTTTGTATCTGCACGTTGAGGAGGTTGAGTAACGTGTTTTTTTTGTCCATTTCAATCACACTACAGTTGAAGCCAAACGGAAGGATGCGGAACGCGAAAAGAAACGCACCGCACATCAAATCAACAGCGGCACTGTCTGCAAGAAGAAGAAGAAGGATGCTGCGTCGGGGGGGTGGGTCGTCGCGGGCAAGCACGGCAAGAAGCTGACCGGCAAGCAGGCACGCGACTTTAAGCGTTCCCTCTCCGAGGCAGCAGGCGACGCACCACACAAGCCTACCAAAGTCAAGGCCACAAAAATGCAGATGGACCAACAAGTACCACCAGCACCTGCTGCGAACGCACCTCTCGACCTTGCAGCCCTTGGTACCGCTGCAGCAATGATGGATGCAGGCGGCGAGGCAGAAGAACAAAAGGACAACCTCCCCGGATGGGGGTTCTTCGATTAGGGAAATCGCGCCCAATTCTCTTGCATTGAGACATTACGTCTGTCTTCAGTTTATGTGTTTGGTTTTCGTAAAGGCAAATGAGTGCTTTTTGGGCATCATAGATGCAGGACTAACCTTTGGGGGTTTGGGTATATTTTTTTGTCGAATCAGAGAGTGATTTTAGCTAGCGGTCAACGAAAAAAGGTGACTTAGTAGTAGATTAGCAAGGACAGATCAGTTGGTATAATGTTGTTGTTCAGTGTTCCCGCTTTCAAAGACGTATTCTTTCAAGTTTCTGTTCTCTTCAAAGACGGCCGTATCGTTGCCACTGGGCTGTTTCCCCTAACATATTTTTACAGCGCCTGGCTCTGTTTGTTTTTGTGCTTTCATCCGGATGGCTGGCATCGTGGGTCAGTCGGAGGTGTGCCCACATAAAACCACCATGTGTTCAGGTGTCCTGTGTCCCCTCTCTGCCCAGCCCCACGCATCTGTCAATTATTTTCTCTTTTGGTCAAACTCTCAGTATCTCTCAGTTTTTTTTTTTTTTACACCGTTCCGTCTTCTTCATGTCAATCAAGACAAAAATATAAAAAGATTCATTTGTTTGAATTCCCCTCCCTCCCCCTCCCCCTTCCCCTCCACCCCCAAATAACAAAACCTTCATAAAAAACCCCCCATTTAAATCTCCACCTCGGTACAACCCGGTCATACCAAAGGTGCACTGTCATGAGAGGGCTTTGTATTTTTCAAGTCAATTTAAGACCCCCCCCTCTCCACACCCAAAAAGACAGCGATGCTATACACTCAAAACCTCCAAAACCGCTGAACAAATAATCCCCCTTTTTCACCCCTTTTAAAAGGTGAGTGAAGCACCAGAGGCTTCACCTTTCTCTTTTCTCTCTCCCTCTTTCCTTTCAAATGAGCGACGATGACTGGCCCCGCCCTAAGAGCCAATCGCTTGAGAGGGGGTATGAAGTGAATGCAGCGGGCACGTCTTCTTCTTCTCCTGGGCAGGGTGCAGGGTATCCGTCGCAGGCACGGCTTCTGGAGGAGACACAGCAGGTGGTGAGCGAGCTCAAGGCAGACCTGATGCGGCTGCAGAAGGAGAACAGCGAGCTGCGACATAACACAACACACGACGCGCAGGGGCGGCTCAAAGAGCTGCAGGTAGAATTCGACTCTGCGGTGGAGAAGCACAAAAAGGAGGTCAAAGAAGCTCGGTTCAAGACCCTCCGCCTTCAGCAGGAACGGCAGAAACTCAAACAGCAGATCACCGAGATAGAGTCAGAGCTTGCGGCGCGGCCTCCACCAACAGGTATTTAATTTTTTGCGGGTTCTTTGTAAAGTATATTCAATTTAACCTTTATTCCTGATACACCCCCGCTCCACCCACAGCCCCACGAGACGACCTTCTCGAGAAGACCGAGCTCCTCGAGGCTGCCGTCGACGAGCTACGCCGTGAGAACGCCGCACTACGCGAGGAGAAGCTTGCCTTCATGACATGCGAGCTCAAACGCCTCCACCCGCAGGATGCAGGCAGCCCGGAGACGGGCGAGGCGAGACTACAGGCAGCGCTTGACGCTGCCGTAGTCGATCTGGGGGGCGCTCAACAGTATGCACCACTGACACATCCTTTTTTGAGTCAAACTCATATGTCAACTCTTTTATTTTCAAAAAACAACGATGTTTTAAAATACCACCACCACCACAGAAAGATACGCGACCTACAAGGCCTGAACGAATCGCAAGAAGCGCTCCTCGACAGACGCACATCAGAGTACGAAGCGCTGCTCGAGAGCCGCCGTGCGGAGGTCGAGACCATGCACATCCTGAGCCACTCTCTCGACGAAACGCAGGCAAGACATGACGAGGCACAAGAGGACCTGGCGAAGATGCAGGTATACCACCACCACCTCTTCTTATGTGTCTGCAATGGAGGCCCATTCATCTTTCATGGTGTGGCTGAATGGGGGGCAAAAAATGTGCAAGAAGAACTGAATCACTCCAGCCACACCATTTCAAACTTTGCGGATAGAGGGGATTGATGGGCATAACCAGGGACAAGATAAGAGTAACAACAGAGGGAGTGGGAAAATCATGAAGTACAGAACGAGGTCACTGTGGAACTGGTGTGGATGCTTCAACGCAACACGATACTTATCAACACGAAGAGACACAAGTAACTTTTCTTTCTATGCATTCATCCGGGGCTGGCATCGTACAGTGGGTCAGTCGGAGGTGCCTGCATTTAATAACTTCACTTTTTTGTAATATGCCGAGGGTGTTTATCGTTATGTTTTCTCTTCTTTTTCAAAGAGGATGTCTCTCTCTTTCTCCTTCTCTCTCAACTCCTCATAATGAGTTCTCTTAATATTTGGGTTAAAAACTGCCAAAAAAAAAATATAAATTAATTGACAGGATGAAAACCGTGAGCTGCACAAACAGCTGATGCTTGCGACAGTACAAAGGGAGCACGATGCCAAGCGAGAAGAGGCTGCTGCTGCCGCTGCCGCTGCCGAGAGCGCCTGCGACGCCTCGACTGCAGACGACAGTGCCCTCCACGAGAAGACGCTCCACGACCTCCGTGAAGAGCTCGCCGTCGTCAAGAGCACCGCAAGCAGCGCTATCTCCACCCTTAGCGCCTCGTTGAAAAAGGCATTGTATGGAAAACTTTACCAATTTTTTTTTGAACGAATTTTAACACTACTGACCTCAATAGAATGATACGTTCTCAAGAATGCTATTCTCTGTTCTCCTGAAAGCATCGTACATCATCATTCCCCTTCTAATTTTTTTTATCCTATCCAATAACTGTACAATATCCCCCCTATCCTATCTGTTTGTCCTTAATAACTTCCTCTATTTTGCAGACTGCATAGTGAAGAGCTTTGTGAGGATTTTGAAAAGGATCGGATGGAGATGAAATCGGAGTATGATAAAGTACGAGACCAGGTGGAAGGCTTGAAGAACGCGACAGAGGCTGCGCAGCTCAACGCTGTGGCGAAGGAGAACGAGCTGCAGACCTTCAAACGGCAGATGAAGGAGGCCAAACAGCATCTCAAGGCCGAGATCCTCGACACAAAGAAGCTCATCAAAAACCAGCAGCTCGAGGTGCTCAACGGTGAGGACGACGAGGAGTTTCTCTCCCTCCTCAACATCCCAAACAAAGCGCGTCTCCTCACCCAGCAGTACCCACCGCCTATGGACTCACTACTGCAATGATATAAATAGGGACTGAAAACTCATCCTCGGATGTCCACTGCTCCAACCAACTTTTCTAAAAATTAAATTCTGTAAAAAAAAGGTGGAGATTTGCACAAGCCACAAGGCAACTACACTACTCCAACAATTTATCAAAAAAGGGAAGATAAATGCATTTGAGTACCAGATTAAAGACAAAACCTCTGTGGCAGTCTACACGAATCCAATGATTTATTTTCAAAAAAAAGGGGGTAATTATAGATCCCTTTGAATTGAGGCAGTTGCTGCCCACCTCACCCACCTTTTTTGGTGTGGGTGATTGTTGATACAATACACCTCTGCCCCACACAAAAAAAAAGTATCTCTAGATAACCCAACCCTCTTTGTGTCAATTCGATTAGATACCAAAGTAAATATTCAAACAAAATAAAAAAGGAAAAGGGTTTTGTTTCGTTCTCCCCCACCCCGTCAATCCTGTCGCAGTGCGACTCTCACGTTTAAATCCTCACAGATCATTCTTATATTACCTTCCCTTCCTCACTCTTTCCAATGGGTTCTTGTGCATCAAAGCAGGAAAACAAGCCAACAGGGGCTGCAGTGTCCAAGAAAACGCCGACCGGAATCCTGAACACACACCCCTTCTCGCAGCCTGGGCGCTCCGTGTCGTGGTTCGCTGCCTACGCCAAGTCTGATGTTGAGGTGCGCACTGTCGAGGTTCTGAAGGGCGAGCAGAAGCACCCTGACTACGTTGCGAAGTTCCCCTCTGCTCAGGTCCCTACGTACGAGGAGGGTGAGTTCTACTTGGCGGAGAGTGCTGCAATCCTTCAGTACCTTGCTGCTGACCACGCCATTGTGCCGAAGGACAAGCAGCAGCGGGCAAAGGTGCAGCAATACATTGCAGCGAACCTTGCCAAGGTGCGCACGATTAGTACGAAGCTTGTTGGCCCCTGCCTTTTTGCCAAGCCAGAGGACGTTGCCGCACTGGCCAAGAAGGGTATCGAGGAAGTGACCCCGGTCCTGAAGCAGTACGACGCACTTCTTGCAAAGCAGAGCTTCGTGGCAGGTGGCACCCTCTCGCTTGCGGACTTCCTTTTCACCCCGGAGGTGGACCAGCTCCCCCTCGTGAAGGAGCTCGTTGGTGAGGACCTGCTCACAGCGTACCCCTCCATCCGGGCTTACCTTGAGCGCATGAAGGGAGTGCAAGGGTACACTGCGAACCTTAAGGCCGCAGGCGCATGGCTAACAGCGCTGGCGGCTTCTGCGTGAAGAATCGAGTGTTCCCTTGCTCTGCCTTGAGAGTCTTCTGTTGATGTCTCATACAAAAGTATTCATTTTTTTCCCACAGAGAATGAGAGAGTGCCTACAGAGTCTGATTCTGTGTTTGTACTTTTTCTCTTTGTTTTATTGGATCCTGAGCAAGGCTAACAAAGCTCAGGATCACATCACACCAACTCTTCTATTTTCTAGTGTCTTTTCGTTTCGTTTTCAAGGTGGCTGAGCACGAGAGGCTCAGGACCATCTTACCAACCTTGTCCTTTGAGATGTAAGATGTGTGCGAGAGGCACATTCATCTTACAACACACAGCTTTCTTTGTTGAGCTCTGGTCCTGGAGGAGTGGTCCGTATGGACTGCTCCTTCGAGTCCATTGTTATTAGATGTGTGTGCACGGGAGGCACACTTCATCTTCAGTATTTCTTTTTTTATTTTTGATGTGTGGAGAGTCCACTCATGTTTCAAAGTTTTCCTCTTTTCTCTCTTCAGTTGAAGGAGGACTAACTACGTGCGTGCGCCCTTTTCGTAGCGCAAGAAATGGAAGATATGACTTCGACCAAAACATTGGGCACTCCCCTTTCCACAAGGTTTGCGCATTCAGTGATTGCCGTGGCGTCCTGCTGTATCTGCGCTTACCATTCCGCTTTTGTTCATCCAAAAAAACAAAACAAATCACAAGAACAACACAATAAAGCTGAAAGGAACGAAAAAAAAAAAAAGCTTTTATGATTTCCATTTGCCCTCCTTCCTCGCTCCCTTACCTCTCTCACACTTGAGGTGACTAAGCATGAAAGGCTTAGGTTCATCTTTTCAGCTTATTCTTTCTCGTTCTCTTCTTCTCCCTCTCTTCCCCGCTACCTTCATAACAGCTAAACACCTCTATTTCCCAATGGGTTCTTGTGCATCAAAGCAGGAAAACAAGCCAACAGGGGCTGCAGTGTCCAAGAAAACGCCGACCGGAATCCTGAACACACACCCCTTCTCGCAGCCTGGGCGCTCCGTGTCGTGGTTCGCTGCCTACGCCAAGTCTGATGTTGAGGTGCGCACTGTCGAGGTTCTGAAGGGCGAGCAGAAGCACCCTGACTACGTTGCGAAGTTCCCCTCTGCTCAGGTCCCTACGTACGAGGAGGGTGAGTTCTACTTGGCGGAGAGTGCTGCAATCCTTCAGTACCTTGCTGCTGACCACGCCATTGTGCCGAAGGACAAGAAGCAGCGGGCAAAGGTGCAGCAATACATTGCAGCGAACCTTGCCAAGGTGCGCACGATATCTACGAAGCTTGTTGGCCCCTGCCTTTTTGCCAAGCCAGAGGACGTTGCCGCACTGGCCAAGAAGGGTATCGAGGAAGTGACCCCGGTCCTGAAGCAGTACGACGCACTTCTTGCAAAGCAGAGCTTCGTGGCAGGTGGCACCCTCTCGCTTGCGGACTTCCTTTTCACCCCGGAGGTGGACCAGCTCCCCCTCGTGAAGGAGCTCATTGGTGAGGACCTGCTCACAGCGTACCCCTCCATCCGGGCTTACCTTGAGCGCATGAAGGGAGTGCAAGGGTACACTGCGAACCTTAAGGCCGCAGGCGCATGGCTAACAGCGCTGGCGGCTTCTGCGTGAAGAATCGAGTGTTCCCTTGCTCTGCCTTGAGAGTCTTCTGTTGATGTCTCATCCAAAAATATTCATTTTTTTCCCCACAGAGAATGAGAGAGTACCCGCAGAGTCTGATTCTGTGTTTGTACTTTTTCTCTTTGTTTTATTGGATCCTGAGCAAGGCTAACAAAGCTCAGGATCACATCACACCAACTCTTCTATTTTTCAGTGTATTTTCGTTTAGTTTTTCAAGGTGGCTGAGCACGAGAGGCTCAGGACCATCTTACCAACCTTGTCCTTTGAGATGTAAGATGTGTGCGAGAGGCACATTCATCTTACAACACACAGCTTTCTTTGTTGAGCTCTGGTCCTGGAGGAGTGGTCCGTATGGACTGCTCCTTCGAGTCCATTGTTATTAGATGTGTGTGCACGGGAGGCACACTTCATCTTCAGTATTTCTTTTTATTTTTATGTTTGATGTGTGGACGAGAGTCCACTCATCTTTCAAAGTTTTCCTCTTTTCTCTCTTCAGTTGAAGGAGGACTAACTACGTGCGTGCGCCCTTTTCGTAGCGCAAGAAATGGAAGATATGACTTCGACCAAAACATTGGGCACTCCCCTTTCCACAAGGTTTGCGCATTCAGTGATTGCCGTGGCGTCCTGCTGTATCTGCGCTTGCCATTCCGCTTTTGTTCATCCAAAAAAAAAAGAAAAAAAAAAAAAAAAACAAATCACAAGAACAACACAATAAAGCTGAAAGGAACGAAAAAAATAAAGGTTATTCTTTCCTTTTCTCCCTTTATTGTCATCCCCTCCTCGCTTATCCTTTTTAGTGCGCAACGGTTGCGTAGTTGCTCCTGCTGCTGCTGCCCTCACAAGCCGACTTCCTCCTCTCCCTTGATGGATCTGCGGTTCTCGTTGGGTTAGCGGTATGGACCTATAGTGACCCGGTCGCCGTAACTTACTGTTGTCGCCTCTTTGCCACCCTTCTGTCCCCCGCCTCTGCCACCTTTCGCCCCCTTACCAGTACCCTCTGTGAACGGCGTTTGTTTCTGTTTAGCCTCGACTGCAAATTTGGCCTTACCCCTCTCCCCCAGCGGAACGCTTGCGCGTGCGGAAGTTCACTGCAGGATCCTTTAACATATCCGTGGCCCTGGTGGCCCACAGAGGTCTATGTTACGCACGGAAGAGCAACACTGTGCGAACCTGTTACCAATGTACGCCAAATGAGAGGCTTTTCAAGAACGTGCAGGGCACGTTTTGTTTCTGCTGATGGTATTGCTGCTTTGGTGGCTTTGTTGTGCAGCTCACCAGGCTATCCTCGGAGACCTTTGCCCTTTTCCGCGACGGCCTGGCCTTCCCCTCTCCCCTCTCTGCCTCCTTCATTCGACGTTCTGCACCTCCTCAGGAGCGAGGTTGCCGCAGCCGCCGTCTTCAGCTTCTTTTTCTGTTCCGTCTTTTTCTGTCTCCTCTACCCCAACTTCGATGCCGCAGACCCCACACCTCGCTGATGATCAAACCACACACACACATACACACACAGCATTTACACCCAACTCTTTTGCGTTCATAGGAGTTTTTTATTTGATTTTTTTCTCGATAAATGGAGGCTGCCGTCGAGACGCCTCAAGGGGAACCTATCAACTCACCTCGAAGTGTCACGAGCGACGATGATGTGGCACCTCATGCTATGATAGGTGGGGCCTGTTCTGCGATGATCTCGATTTTGCCTGCGAGCCAGGATGTGGTGGCGTTTTGCCAGTCGTTGAGGAGGCGTCTGCTGCTGGGTGGGGTGCAGTGTATTCTGCCACAGACAAGCGACATCGGGAGTACAACCTGGCGTCGAGAACTTATCTCTCATGTCAAAAAAACGTCGCTCTTCATACCTATCGTGACCGCAGATTGGCTCCGTAGTGGTGTCTGTGTTCTGTCGCTGTATTACGCCCTTCGACGCTCCCTTTCAAAGGGGTCGCCCACCGTAGTTCCAATTCTCATGACCTGTGCTCTCGCATCAGGCCACCCTCTGTGCGAGCTTCTCAAAAAACAGACCTTCCACATTGTGCACTCAAACAACACCGCAATGATCGATGAGTTGGTCGTGAAGCTGCGGAATTTCATTAAATTGCTGCAGTATGACGTTCCGAAGCATACTGTACAGGATGGGGACACACTGCTGGACATTTATACCTACTATCACAACTTCTTTTTGAAGAAACCCCCGAGGAAGTCTTTGTCTACATTAGTTCAAGGACTGTCCGACAATGCTACGTCTTTATGTCTAGAAAACGACCTCACCCGGAGCCCCCCTGTTGCTTATTATGTTGGCGATAATGGCGTGAAGCCGCTGTTGGAAGTGGTGAAGATGTTGCCGAATCTGCAGACCCTGTCGCTTAGGGAGAATGGTCTGACGAATAGTAGCATGCATCTGTTGGTGGGTGCGTTGCTTCTGCATCCTTGCATTACTAGCCTTGATTTGGGGGGCAACGAGGAGATCAGCCAGCTCGGTGCGGCAGAGCTCTATTACCTCGTCTGCAGCAACCAGCAAATCGTTGAGGTGAAGCTGGACGGCACCTCCGTCTCCTCCGCGTTGTGGCTGTCGCGGATTCAAAAACAACTGGAACGCAACAAACTCTCCGTTTTTGGCTCCTGGTCACAGCTGCGTGCAGACAACACCGAACCCTTCGGGATTTCCGCGGACTTCTCCGATCTCACCAAAGACAGCGTCTTTTGGGAGGTTTCCCTTACCTGCGTTCCGTTAGATCCACTACAATGCTCTTCACAGTGGACCTGCGATAATTGCAGCATATCCGCGACCGCTGTAGTAACATACCAACAGAATACACAAAGATACGCAGAGAAGATGTGTGGTGAAGATAAGGCTGAAACATTGCAGTATTTCCGGCATGTTGACAAAAATACGTGTAGTATGAAGAAACTGCATGGTGGTGCGGTGAAGCTGGTGCTCGAGACGGAAGGATGTGGTTTAGAGGCAATACAGCAAAGCCTCCGACAGCGTGCGGTCAAAGCAAATGGATGGGACGCCCGTCTGCTGTCAGAGCTTCAGAAGGTTGTTGTTCGTGCAGTGTGTGACAAACCAATGAAGTGTAAGCTCTGTTCGTACTTCGTTGATGTGGAGCTGTGGTACAAAGGGGCAAAGCAGATTGGGAAGGATGTTCCGCAGCTCTTCTCAGAGGATATCATGAGGTATGTGCAGTGTTTTGTTTTTTGAGGTTTTATTCCGACGGCAGTGGTGTGATGCATGATTTTCTAGTTTCTGTTTCTGTTTTCTTCCCCACAAAAAAAATATAAATACCCCCCCCCCCCCACACTGCAGGTACACCGGCAGCCTCAGCCACGAAGTGCAGTCCCTCCTCGAACGCATCTACGACGACAACCTAGTGTTAGATGAAGAACGCGAGGCGCTCGCAGCCATTGAAGAGGAGGATGAGATGAAGATGGCAGCGGATGAGGTGTGCCTCGCCCCCTTTTTCCCCCCTTCTCCACATCACTGCGATTCACACTTCTTTCCTCCCCCCTCACACCTGGAATATATTTCCCCCCCCGAGAGCGCAAATACCCCTAATCCACAATCAAATGGGGCGACTTCACCAGAATATCTCTGCAACGAAGAGACTGCCCACCCCACAGCATTTTCAAACACATTCCTCACTTTTCACGACATTAAAAGAGACCTTTCTCTGTTTATTTGAAGAGTCAATGCCAATGCATCCCGGCGTTTGCACTTATCAACTTCACTTTGTATTGTACCTTTCAGCTCATTCCCCCCCCTTTCAGGAAGCGGAACAGGAGCGTGTCGTCAGCTACTGGAAAGCCAATACACAGATCTACAAGCAAAAGGTAGGAGGAGACCTGCTGGCGCGCATCCGTGAACGCAAGGAGGTCAAGCAAGAGATCTCCGACTCAGCACGCAACGCACACGAAGACTCCTTCGCCGTCAAGCTTGCGACCATCGAGGAACGCTACTGCAGAGCATGCATGGCAACCCCGAACCATCCTCCCTTCGACTATTAAATCCCCCTTTTACAAGCCATCCATTTTTTTCATTTACATCGCTTTTAACAGCCCCTGGTATTACTAAATCGAACTCTATGTTTTTATCCCCCAGATTCTCTGAGAATCGACATTTTTTTCACAATTCAGTTTCATCAATACCAGGCATTTAAAAAAACACCTCACATAATGCACCCCGATGAACGTTATCAGCTATAACCATCACAACCACCGGCATGTCTATGCGCTTGCAAGCAATGACGGGGTGGAGGCTACGCTTCTCCTTGACGTCTCGTACGCTCGTCTCGTAGTTGAAGGGGAAGTTTCGCTTGAGGCTAAATGTACTGCTTCTTTCTGGAGTGTAACGGTGTGTAGCTGGACAGAAGGAAAAGGGTGGTCGCAAGCCGGCACCCACAGCAGCTCTCCCGGTTGGGTCCCCACTGTGCGAGCCTTAGAGCGATGTGGTGATGTGCGGGATGTTGCCGGGTTTTTGGAACAGTGTCATCATGATGGAGCAGGGGCAATTGCAAAGGAGGTTCTGAGGCATGAAGAGTGTCTAGGTGACCGACAACGTGCGCAGCAGACTTTAGCGACAATTAGAAAAGAGAAGGAACGTCTGTTGAAGATTCTTGACCCCTTAGAGGCTGTGGACGACTACCGGTATCTCATTAAGGTGGGCGATACGGACCATGCTGCGTCCCTGCAGTGTAGGTCGCTGAGAACGGCGCCGATTGCACAGCGGTGTAATACAAAAGGGGTAAGTCTTGTGGACGCGAAACGACAGCTTTCCTCGGCGATACGGAAGCAGCGGGAGGTGGAGCGATCGCGCCACCCTGCGGTGCACACAGCGGAGGCGGTTGCACGCATTGTGTCGTACCTACCGGACAGCAGAATCATTGAGCTGCGTGGTGCGTGCAAAGCCTGGAGGCAAGCCATCACACAGTCCACACACCTCGCCCCACGCCTCATGCCACTTCAAGGAGAACACAGCAGCTGGGCGTTCCTCAAAACAACACTACATTCAGACGCTCTATGCAAACTAAAAGAAAGCATTGTGCACACCAACAAAACCTTCGCCCGGACCTGGATAGTTGGCTCACAGGCAGGCATCCTCACCTTCCGGAGAATCACAACATTGGACAACTCATGCATTATCAACAGCCTTTCCACCCAAGAATGCTCTCTTGAAGTACACCACACACATTCCTCTTCCATACGGTTTCAAGGACGGTGGGTGGTGGTTCCGGGGTATACCCTTCCTTTTGCACCTTTATATGAAGCTGCGTTGTGGGTGAAGCGACTTTGTGAAGCCGTATCGTGCAGCCCCGAACAGTTTATGGATGCCCTGGGGGCCCTCGGAATTGTATTCCCAACCGGATTTCCCTCGGGAGTGCTAGGTTCAGAAGGGGTCGCACGGCTGCGGGTGGACACAGTGAAGTGGCTGCTTCTTCCTGCAGTGGGGCGACTCGACGCCTTTGCTGCGGAGCACCACGTGGCCCTGTTTCTGGAGGCACCAAGCGAAACGCTCCTAAACCTCTACCACGACACAAAAGCACTGCAGGACACCATCACGAAGCAGACCGAAAGTCTCATGGCACATAGGGTATATGGCAAGCGTCTTGGTGATGTGCTGGAAGAACCCCTCTTTGCGAACCTCAAGCATTTTAGAGAAACTCCATCTCGCGAGGTGATGGAGGCTGCAGAGGCTGTCACGACGCAGGCGCGTGGGGAGACTTTCGGATAGGAGCACATCCTTTAGGTGTGGATATGATATGTGGTGAGAGAAAAGGGGGGGTGCGGTCTGGAATCGGTTGCCCTTCGTAGTGATGTTGGAGGGGGGGGAAGGTGCTCTCATCTTGGAGATACAACAAAAAGAAGCTTTCATTTACACAGTACAGTCTAACCAAAAAGTTATAGAAAAAAAAGAGGGAGGAGCAGATATGATTTTTTTTTTGTAGTACTCAATGACCCTCTGCACTCTGCCATCCATTGGAGGTCCCCAGACGACTATCTGGGCGAAACAGCAGTCAAGGGAACGGACTTAAAAACTGTCAGCGGGGAAAGAAGACCCTCTCTATCCTCTTCTCCTTCCACTACCCACTTTCCTTTTCACACCAAACCCCACAGAAGCCACACCATCTCCGTGGCCACACAAAAATACACACACACAACCTGGTTTATACCGACAAAACCCCACCCTGTATAGCAGACAAACACACCATGCCCGCCTCCTCTGTGAGCAGCTCTTACAGCAGCGACGCCTGCTCCAGTGTGTCGTCGTACTCTGAGGAGGGTGGTAATGGGTACCCGACGCATATGCACCGTTTAGGGTCGAATGGGGTTCCTATCACACCGCCTGTGGTGGCCTGCGCTGTGCCGGCGAAGAAGGTGCTGCGGAAGAAAAAGATTGCCATCTCGAAGAAAGGTTTGGACCCAAGGGAGGTCCCCCGGAGTCTTCTTGAGCCTACCGCACGGCATGGGTTTCCTGAGCCTTTGGTGCCTTTCCCGCCTGCAGTGGCGCTTCCCATAGAACGTAAGAGGAGCATCGCAAAGCGTCTGCACGCAACGCAAAAGATCATGCAAGATGAAGAGCAGGTGCAGGTCAAAGGAGTGACGCAGGAGATGAGCGCATTGGACTATATGCTTCAGCACCTTCTGGAGTGGGAGGTCGCGAAGCGGGTGGAGTTGGGGTGGGCGGAGGAGAAGGAGTTTCAGACCTTTGAGACAACGTGGGCGCGATATCGGGTGAAGATTTATCATGATGTGAAGCGGGTGATTGAAGCTGTGCAGAATGAGGAGCGTTTGTTGGGTCTGCGGCATGCGAAGGAGAGGCTCAAGGCGGAGGACGAAGAGCAGAACGCACGCACCGCGCTTCTCAAGCTTGCGAAGAACAAATACAGCGGCATCCAGCACGCATGGAACAAAACGCTTATGCAGCACATCAGCGCTGCACGCACGCTTATCCAACGTCAGGGACGTTGCAACGCAAAGATCGCAATGAACTTTATGCGCACCGAATCGATAACACGCAACGAAGAGCACAAACAGGAGCGTCTCGGACGCATCGCTTTGGAACGGAGCGCGGCAAAGACGCTGAACACTTTGAAACATTCTCTTTTCATTCGTGCACATGAACAGAAGAGGGCAAATGACATGGCAGCAACACAGCCGCCACCTTCCACGGTACGGTATACGTTAAGCCCACTGTCGGCTTCGTCGCCAGCAACGTACGCATCAACACGGAACCGTACGTGCCAACAGAGTGTGACAGAGTACTGTGAAGAGATGGAGGAGGAGCACCGTCGTGCGCTCTTTGTGCACATGGTGCGTAAGGAGGAGGAACAGCGTCGTGGTGTTCTGCTCGCAGAGTACTCAGGCTTCAATTTGGTTCTCTTTGCTAGGCATAGGGCAGTGCAGGTTGATGAGGTTTCTAATGTAGCAAGGCGTGCGAAGGATCGTGCGCGAACTCTGCTTTTGACGGAGGCCTCCACCCTGGCGTGTTGTCAGGAGGAGGAGCGCGCGCGAAAGGCGATCAGCACAGAGGCAACGGACCAGCTTGCGGGGATTATGAGGAAGGTGCACCGCGCGCAGCACCGCTTAGCAAAGGGGCAACAGGCGTTGCTCAAGCGGCATCAAATCCACCAGAGGAAGATCAAACAGACGCAAACCAAGGCTCTCATCCAACAGGGCCACCTCCTCCACCGCATTACCAGGCAGGCTGAGACGCAGGAACTTACCCTAGAGGAACATGAGTGCAGAGAGGACATCACAGCAGAAGCGTACGATGCGTTTGACAGGTTGGTCCGCACAGAGAGGAAGGTGCGGTACAAGGCGTTTGGGTCTGCCGAGCGTACGACCCGGTCTCGTGTGGTCGTGAAGGAGGCTGCGGCAAGGAAGGCGTTGAAGATACGTCTTGCGAGAGGTGCGGACTATATAGAACGTTGCAATATGACGTTTGACACGTTGTCGCATCGCAACCAACGCAACGCTTCGCAGCAGCAGAAGAGCTATCTGTACCATGTTCACGGGAATGAGAGGGTTTCGCGTGCAGAGCTGGCGAAGTTTGAGTATATCTCTCGGCTTGCGGTGGAGAAGCACTTCAGGGCTGGGTGGTGTGCTGCCTATGAGAGGAGCGCACAGTCGCAGAAGCGGGCTGAGAAGGACTCTGCGTTGCGGGCGAAGGGTGCGCAACCTCTAGTACCCTTGAAACACATCCAACAGCTGGACCAACGCAGACAACAGCTTGCGAAGCTTGCACAGCAGGAGACCTGCCTTCGCAGTAGTATGGAGGTGGAAGAACGCTACCTCCGCCAGGCAATCGCCAGCGAGCAGCAACCTGAGCTTGATGAGGACGGAGAGGAAGTTGAATACCAAGAGTTCTGCGAAGAAGGGTATGCAGAAGGGGAGGGAGACAGCGAAGATAAGTGATCTATCAAAGGAAAAAAACAGAGCTTGTATCACCGCATTTCCATGGGTTGATACAAAAAAAGGAATGGAATGTTATGAAGAAAGAAGTGGTGCTAATTTTTCACCTTTTGAGATTTTTTTTGCTCCCCCCTCACCCCAGACGCAGAGAGAGATACCAAACCTTTACAATGTTTCCGAAAATGGTTGTTCTTGATCTTGATGCGTGCCTATGGGACCCAGAGGTGTACCTTTTGCAGGGGAACCCAGACAAGAAGATTATGGGTGACTTGGGCAATGGAACCGAGGGGGTTGTGGGGGCGACGGACGGCGACCAGACGGTGAAGTTGCACCCGGGTGCTTTTCTGGCACTACGCACTTTGCGTGAAATGCCGGACGTGAAGGTGGCGGCGGCGAGCACGAGCTTGAACCCCACGTATTCACGGACTGCACTGGACCTGCTGGAGATCGAGCCTGGTGTGAATGTGGCGAGTTGCATCCACTTCTCACAGATCGGACGCACAGGGCACTTGACCAAACGCAAGGACAAACACATCGAGGGCATCCACGCGGAGTCCGGCATCGCCTACACAGACATGCTCTTCTTCGACGACTGCAACTGGGGTGACCACGTAACCGACCTCAACCAAACCTATGGCGTTATTGGCTACAAAACCCCAACTGGACTGAAGGTAGACGACTGGCACGCAGGGCTGAAGCACTACGCAGCAGAAAAGGCAAAGCAGTCGT
This sequence comes from Rhynchopus sp. YZ270_cl-10, assembly GCA_964035575.1. NCBI lineage: Eukaryota > Euglenozoa > Diplonemea > Diplonemida > Diplonemidae > Rhynchopus > Rhynchopus sp. YZ270_cl-10. Next base: position 1,009,613 of record OZ037913.1, read on the forward strand.
AATTTCCTACCACAGCAATAAGAAGCGAGTCACGCAAAGGAGCGGGAGGTGAAGGAGGGTTTTTTGAGCCCTCAAATATACCATTGTTTTTACCCACTAACGTTTATTACTGGGGGGGGGCGAATAAGAGATGTGGCATCTCTTATTAGGCGAACGGACGAGCCAGAAATAAAAAAAATTTTTTGGGGGAAAAAAAGCAAAAAGACATTTTCGCCGGAGGCAAAAAAAATATTTTGACCACTTTTTTGCCAGACCGGGTAGACAGGGTAAAATTTCAAAAAAAAATTTCAAGATAAAACCCTGTTGCATGCAAAAAAAAAAAAAAAAAAATACCCCCAAAATCTCAACCTGATCTCTTATTCGGCCCTGATCTCTTATTCACCCCTGATCTCTTATTCGCCCCCCCCCCCAGTAACCAATTTTCAAAAAAACAAAAAAAAAAAATGCGTGAATTTGTTTTCACTCCTCTGGCGTTCTATCCGCCCCCCCACCCATGTTACATTACCATATATAGATGGAACGCCCATATGGGCAGCTGCTAATATGGGCACCCCAAAAAACAGGATATGGGCAATATGGGCGCCTTTTTTGCCCATATGGGCGGATATGGGCAAAAAAGGCGCCCATATCCGCCCATATCCGCCCATATTCCGCCCATATTTTACATATTTTAATGCGCCCATATCGGGAAAAAGCGCCCATATTTTGGATATGGGCGCCCATATCCGAAATATGGGCTACCTTAAAAAATATGGGCCCGTAGCCCATATTTGAAAATAGTGCCAATATCCGCCCATATTTACGCCCATATTGCCCATATTTTTTGGTGCCCATATGGGCGTTCCATCTATGCATTACCCTGAAATAATTCTCACTCTCATTTTTTATTTTTTTATTTGTTATTCTCCACAGAAACAACAACAACCCTCCCCCACACACAACAATGCTCAAGACCCCCTTCCCCCTCCTCCTCCTCCTCCTCCTGCTTTCTGCAAACGTTGCCGATGGCGTCGAAATGAATCTTATACGGACCAAGGGGCGTCTCCACACTGACAGCATTGTGAACACAGGGTATTCTTCGTACGTCTTTTTGACCAAGCATAAGAAGGGACGTTCCAAGATGCGGAGCGTTTCACGTGGTGCGGTGCAACTGAATATGCTTGATGTGCTGACCTACTCGGAGCTTAAGGTGGGTGACAACATCATGCGTCTTATCGTTGACACAGGATCCTCCACTCTCGCAGTACCCTCCGATGTCTGCGAAAAATGCGTTCTCCGGTGCGCAAACTGTGGCTACCGTACTCCTGCGACGAGAAAGGCATTGCCATGCGCATCGCCTCAGTGCATTCCATCACAACCAGCATGCAATCCTGAGAGCAACACATCCACCTGCACCTTTTCTGTTATGTACGCCGACGGAACAGGAGAGTTTGGTGATATAATAGAAGAAACTGTGGAATGGGGCGCCTTTCAGACATCAGCGTTTATCGGGAGGATTAAGGTGCAATCCCCAGGAGACTCCTTCTCTCGTCTCGGAGTAGACGGTATTGTAGGAATTGGCGGGAAAAGGTTGAATTTTGGTAGCATGCACACCCCAACGGTGTTGGATGAGATTATTGCGGGATATAAACTTCCGGACGTCTTTTGCATGAGGATTGGCGAGCAAGGTGGGGTAGGGGGTGGGGCGATGGACATTGGTGAGATCGATTCTTCAAAATACGAAGGAAATTTGTCGTTCACCCCGATGCAGGCTGAGTTGTGGTATATTGTAGTACCAGAGGCGATGTCGATTGGTGGGCACATTGTCGCTTCAACGTCTTCAGACTTTGGGAGAATGAGCATCGTTGATTCGGGAACAACCTTCACCTTTATCCCCTCCCGCATCTATGACAACATAAAATCTGTTCTGCAAACTCAATACCCCCATCTACCCCACGTAGGTAGCCCCGGGTCAGACGATTCCGACACCATTTTCAATGTTGGTCAATGCTTCACGAATATCGAGTTATCTGCGTTTCCAGTGTTGAAGGTCCGGTTTGTTGGAGGAGGTGTTGCGGTGATTCCACCACAGAATTACTTTACGATCGCAGATTCCGCGGGGGACGCTTTTTACTGTCTTGGATTTGCACCGTCGGGGGGCAATGATTACAGCATTTCTGAAAGTCAGAGCATCTTTGGGGATTCATTTATGTCTGCACTTTACGTCGTTTTTGACAGACAAAACAACCGTCTTGGTTGGGCCAACACAAAGGCAGCCACAGCGCACATCACCCCAAGCTCCGACCCTAACTCAGAATTTCACAACATAGGAGGCACCTCTCTCTGGGATATGGCGCCCCCCATCCTCATCCTCATCCTTGTGGTCGCCGTATGCTCGTGGATATTAAACAGAAATGGGAGCAAAAAAGCCAAATACCAATCAGACCATGGGGAAGAACACTGTAAATCCCTCTCCCCCACAGAAGGGAAAAGGAGGTCCCAATACGGGGCTGTTTGAAATGAGTTTTAGGGGAGGGGAGGGGGAAAAAAATAGAGGGTTTTTTTACTGTTGATGTGATACAGTGGAAAAAAGGGGGGGTTTCGGTCGGTATTGAGTACAGATCTTTATACGAGGAGGTGTGAAGTGATTGTGGATACAAAAAAAAGTGTGTAGTTTGTGAAGGTTATAGAGGGGCATCTTACCAAGTCTTTCGTGTATTTTTTTTTAGAAATGCTTCAGGTAGTATGATTTTTTAGAACGAATTTTTTTCTCTTCGCAATTTTATCAAAATGACAGACGACTGTCATGGATGTAGAAAGTACGTGACGAAAAAAAAGTACTTTTTTTCCAAAAATCGGGTTACGTGATACTTCACGTACGTGACGTTTTTTGAAAAAAAAATTTACTTTTTTTACGTGATTTCGAAAAAAAAACAAAAAAAAGTACTTTTTTTTTTTTGAAAAAAAAAAAGTACTTTTTTTTTCACGTGAAAATCAACGTACGCGAAAATAATGGAGCGTTTTCGGCCATAAAAATGCCCGAAAACACCCGCATTTGCATTTCCGGAATCCGCCCATTCTGTGGTGGGCGATATACAGAAAAATGGACAAAATTTTAGTGACTAAAATTTTCACGAAATATGAACCCATACCCAAATGGGTAAAAAAGTACTTTTTTTTTTTATTTTTCGTCACGTACTTTTTTACTTTTTTTTTTCAAAAAAAAGTACGTGAAGTACTTTCTACATCCATGGACTGTGATTTTTGTTGTTTTTTTTTTTTTTCTTCGGAAAAAACAGAAAGAAAGAGAAAAATGAAAAATGCAAAATGCAAACAATGGCTTACCCTCACCCCGAGCAAACAGACTGGAAAGCATAACGAACAGCGCATACACAAACCCGCTCGCACGATCCTTTTTTTCCCCAAGACATACATCAGATTCTGTCAAGCTTTTTTTCCCGCCCTTTCTGCTTGGTTTTCTTTGTGTTGGTGTACCCGAGGATGTGTTGCTATATCTTTTGGTCTTTTTTCGTTTTTTTTTAAAATGGCATTCGCTTCGCAGCGTTCTTTATTTGTCTCGTTGGGTCTCTCCCAGAGACAGACCGTTACGGGAGCTGTGCTTTCCCTTTTTTTGTTTAGGTACATCCTATACATGCTAACCATATTTGTCAACAGGGATTTGTACTTCACGTCCAAAAAAAAATTTTTTTTAACGCAGCAACAGCATGGTTACGGGTACACCCAGTATTGTAGTCATGCACCAAGGTACATTCACAGAGGCTGCCGTAACTGTTTCAAGTCCCATTTTTTTTTCCAGGAGATACAAGAGAGGGGAGTGTCTGAAGTGCGCTGTTAGTTCCATGTGTTTCCTCTAGCAAATAATAGAAAAAAAAGGGGCAGCCATTTGGGGGGGATGGCTTATTGCTAAAGGTCATCGATGGGTTCTGTATGTTGTCTTTTTTGTGTTTTTTGGGGTTGTGTGTGTTTTTTATATGAAGATGGGAACATTATTTGACATATTTGTTTATCCCTATACTTATATTGCTCAAAAAAATTTGCGCTTTCTTTATCGCAAGCCTGCATCCAAGCGATGCGCGTATATTTTTCAACTTTACCATTTTTCCGATTTCTTTTTTTTTTTGTACAACGATATCTTAGATTCACAGGGGGAGGTTATTTCATCATTCCAAGAAGAAGGCGACTAAGCGCAGTTGAGGCTTAGGTTCGTCTTACAAAACTATTCTTTCAAGTTTTTCTTTCTTTATGATTTGCCTGGTTATTTTTTTTCTCTTTTTTTCATTTTGCACAAGGTGACTGAGCACAGTGCGCTTAGGTTCATCTGATGAAACTTTTTTTGCGTATATACAGGGATTACGCTCCACGTGTGGAACGTATGGAAATCCATACGTGAATTGTTTTTGAAAAGGTGGAATCCATACGTGTCCATACGTGTCCATACGTAGGTAAGTTGGGTTTTGGATTGGGGCTGGGGTGGGGTAGGTGAGGAGTGGGGCTCCGCCCCCACCTCTCACCTACCCCCTACAGAATTCTATTTGTAGGAGACAATTTTCTACCGGAAAAGGAGCATGCAGCATGGCGAAAGAAAAAAGTAGCGTACCGTGCGCCTGCGGCGCTAGATTGCAATACACCCTTCCCATGACATAATAGGCAATTTTAAGCGCAATTTTTAGAAATGTTGCGTACCGTGGCTTCGCCAGAAACTTTCGTTTTAGCAAAATATGGAAGTAAAGTTTGCGGAACTGGACCATAGTTACCAACGAAAGTGTCATTTTATGTCAAGATTTTTTAAAAATGTTGCGTACCGTGGCTTCGCCAGGAACATTTGGATGCCATGACTGATGATTTCTCCAGTTCTTCGAACTTTCACAACCCTTCTCAACCAACTTTGCCAGGGAGAGCGCGCGCGAAGCGCGCGCGAAGCGCGCGCGGTTTTTAATTGTTTTTGCTTAGAATTGTACGTGTTGAAAATCCATACGTACTTTTTTTATTTTTGGGGGAGCTGCGTAATCCCTGCGTATATATTTTTTTTGTGTTTTGTACTACAGCTCTGCTTTTTCGATGTGTATTGTCCGGGAGGGCCCATCCATCCTCAAGATTGTTATCATTGTTCTACGATCAAGTGAGCGAGGCTCAAACTTTTTTTTTCTTTTTTTTTTTTATTGTTCAATTTCTCACAGACTCATCAGAGAGACTGAGAAACACTTTTTCTTAAAAGGTGACTTCGTACGAGAGGGCAACGAAAACGCTTAGGTTTATCTTATCAATCCCTTTTTTTTTCCTTTTTTTCTCTCTCTTTTTATTATGTGTCCCAAGCTTTTCTAAGGTTGGGACAGACATAACCACATAGGTCATATGATGTGATCCAGGGGGGTACGGACAACCCACGGGAGAACCACAGATAATCGGTTTGGTGATCACACCATCATACCAGAAGAACAGTAGTATCTTTGACCTCTTGTGCATGAGAGATATTGGATAAAAATATTCGAGAAAAAAAGGCCTTCTGCCTCATCCTTCGTAGATAAGGTGTGCCGTCTGTAAAACAATACATTTTTTCCCCCCCTATTGTAGAACGTTCTCTGTAGTTTCAGACAATTTTGTTGGTCGTACAGAAAAAAAGGGTTTATTTTAACTTTTTTTCTCTTTGATCCCCTCTATCTATTCTTCTACTCTGGCTATTCTTATTATCTTCAGTTCTACACAAAAAAAAAGACAAAACAAACAAAAAAAATGATGAACACCCGTGGACTTTCGCAGATCCAGCACAACAGCAGGCTGGACATCAGCCACAACCCTCCCAGCGAGAAGCGTGCACGCGCGAACAAAATCATCTGCACGATTGGCCCGAAGACACAGAATGTTGAGTCGCTGAAGTCGCTTATGGTGTCTGGTCTGAGCTGTGTGCGGAACAACTTCTCCCATGGGACACATGAGTACCACACGAAGACCATCTCTAACGCACGCCAGGCTGCTAAGGAGCTTGGACGCAACGACATCTCCATTGCTTTGGACACCAAAGGACCAGAAATCCGCACCGGAAACTTCCCCGACGGCGAGCAGGTTCTCAACGTAGGTGACAAGGTGACGCTCACCACAGACAAAGCCTTCTACGACAAAGGCACCAAGGAGAAGTTCTACGTGGACTACGCGAACATCACAAAGGTCTGCACCAAGGGGCAAGGCATCTACATCGATGACGGTCTTCTGGGGCTGGAGGTGGAGATAGTGGGCGAAGATACGTTGGAGTGTGTGGTGCGCAATGGGGCGCCTATCAGCAACCATAAGGGGGTGAACCTGCCGAACTGCAAGGTGGACCTGCCGGCAGTGACGGAGAAGGACAAACAGGACCTTCAGTTTGGTGCAGAGCAGAATGTGGACATGGTGTTTGCCTCGTTTATCCGCACTGCAGCTCAGGTGCAGGAGGTGCGTGATGCGCTGGGGGAGAAGGGCAAGCACATCCAAATCATTTCAAAGATTGAAAACGCGGAAGGCGTGCAAAACTTCGCGGAGATCCTGAAGGCGTCTGACGGCATCATGGTTGCTCGTGGAGATCTTGGTATTGAAATCCCTGCAGAGAAGGTCTTTGTTGCACAGAAGATGATGATCTCGCAGTGCAACCTTGCCGGAAAGCCGGTCATCTGCGCAACCCAAATGCTTGAGTCCATGACCAAGAACCCCAGACCCACCCGTGCAGAAGTGTCTGACGTTGCAAATGCCGTTCTCGACGGCGCTGACTGTGTCATGTTGAGTGGAGAAACCGCAAAGGGGGACTACCCAAACCAGTGTGTCGAAGTGATGGCGGACATCTGCGAGGAGGCGCAAGGGGCGACGCAGGAGACCATTATGTTCCAGTCGATTCGCCACTTCCAGAGCGATCTGCACACAGAGGTATGCTGATGTGGGGTTTGGGTGTGGATGTTTTTGGACAAACAAAAATTAACTTAAAGTGGAGATTGTGCAACCGAGGCAACTACATTACCCCAACAATTTATCAACAGTGTCATCAAAAAAAAATAGTGGAGTTCATCTTCGGGTGTCTACACTAAAACAACCAAGTTTTCAAAAAAAAAAAAACAGTGGAGATTGCACAGCTGTGGCAACACAACCGAGGCAACTACACTACTCCAACAATTTATCAAAAAAAATTAACATTGCAGGAATCGATCGCAGCAAGCTCCGTGAACACCGCCTTCGAGCTCCGTGCACGTTGCATCATTGTGCTGACAAACTCCGGGAAGACGGCACGCCTCATTGCAAAGTACCGCCCCCCGTGCCCGATCTTCTGTGTGACACGTACCCCGCATGTATGTCAGAACTTTCCTTTTTGCACATCCCAAAACCCCCCCGAGGAAACGCAAATGCGAAGAAAAAGCATGGCTGCTATCCCTTGGTGGTGGTCTAAAGTCAAATAAAATTAAAGACCCTTTTTGTTGCATTTGCATCATTGTTGATAGTCCTGAAACCATGAATTGAAGGATTCAACACATCACAACCAACACAGACCGCACGCCAGCTGTCGATCACACGCGCGACGCACAGCATCCTTTTCGAAGGAGAGGACCCTGACAGAACCAAGCGCATCAATTCCGCGATTGAGGTATACGACTCGCTCTTCTCAAATATTCAAAAACAAAAAATCCAATTTTTCCACAGGGGCTGAAGTCTGAGGGATACCTGAGCGCAGGACACAAGGTGATTCTGGTGCACGCTGACAAGGAGACTTCTGGTATGTCCCAGCAAACTGCCAACTGTTATTATTTTATTCTGTTGTTACGTGCGTGTGTTTTTTTCAACTTTCCAAAAAAAGCCAACACAGGTTTCGCAAACCAGACACGTGTTATCGAAGTTTGAGCCTCTGATACACTGCACGCTGCCTGACGCATAGTTCCCACATCCCAAGCGAGAAAAAAGGGTGCGGCTGGGAAGTTAGTAGCGCAGTGGATAGTGGGTGATGGGGATGCAAACAGAATCTCTCTCTTTTTTTTTTTTTTTTTTTGTGTTGCAGGGTTTTTTCTAGGATTTTTTTTTTCAGATCTGGGGGGGGACGCAAAAAAACCACCCAAAAAAATTTTTTTTTTCGCAGGTGCAAGCAGGGTTTCCGCTTATCTTCATGAAAATTTTTTCCAAAACCGTGAAGATATGTCCAAAAAGGGGTCAACATTTTTTTTTCGCGCTCCGCACAAAAAAGTCCGTTCATTTCACGTAAATACGTGATGACGTGGGATGATAACGTACATCAAGAACCAAACCAACCCTTTTTCTCATGTTCATTCTGCACGGAACTTTCCCTCAGTACAAGAAGAAACAGCGGTCATGATATCAGAACTTTGTGGCGAAGCCACGGTACGCAACATTTCAAAAAATTGTGACCTAAAATTGAACATTTTTACAGCCAAACTATGGTAGAGGGCTGTGGGATTCCGCTCATTAAGTTTTGAGTTGCGCCGCAGGCGCACGGTACGCTAGTTTTTTTATATTTTTGCCGATGCCTTATTCTCACTCTTTGTTCGGTCCGTCAAAGATTGAGTGAATTGGGGGCACGGTCTGAAACTTCACCTCGCTATATCCTCTTCACAATGATGCCAGGAAGGGATAAGACGCGCTTCGCGCGCGCTCAACTTCCTGCCCCCCCCCTTTTTTTCTGGTGCGGGTTACGTACGTGGTGTCCCAAATGGGGGTCTGTGCGGGTGACCCCAACCACCCCCCATATCCTTTTTTTCCCAAGTCAAAATGCGTCCCCCCCCGGGGGGGGACGCGTTTCCCCCCAAAATCTGGGGGGGGACGCCGTCCCCCCCCGCGCCCCCTAGAAAAAACCCTGTGTTGGTGACTAAACTCCGCGCTGTGAGGGCAGAGAGCCAGAGAGGCATAGGGGGTCATATAACCAACTTTCTTGTTTCATTGTTCCCCTCTTGTTAGGAGAGTTTGCCAATTCTCGCAAAATTCAAAAAAAAAAAAAAAAAAAAAGAAACAAAAATCGGCCAACATTCAGATCTTAGTTCCCACTGTAGTTTGTCGACAACAAAAAAAGAAGAAAACAAACCATACACGTTATGCACCCCAGTGGGGAAAAGGGCCGGATTTTTTTAACCCCGTTTTTCTCACGCTGCAGTTCTCCTTCCTGGGGCAAAAAAAAAAACAAACAAAAAAAAAAAACAGATTTGTTTTTATGTAATGGCATTCAGTACATTGCCACCTCTTCTAACTTTTATTGATTTTTTCGTTTTTTGTTTTTTCCCTGCCTAACCTAGTTGAAGAGGGGGGAGGAAATACGATTGTTGTTTCTGGATTCAAGAAAATCCAGTTAATTCCGCACAAAAAAAAAAAAAAAAAAAACTAACAAACATGGCAGCAGTCAACATGACTTCTGTCTATTTTGGGATGTCTTGATTTTCATATTTTTTTTATATATTTTGCTGTGATTTGTTGTTGTTGTGATGCGCATTTTGTTGATTGTGTGTGTGTGCCAAAACTTGCTTTTTTTTCACCCCCAGTCACATACCTACGAGCGTATGTGCCATACTATTTAGTCTGTTCACGCTTCTCCTTTTTGTGCCTTTTTTTTTAAAGTCAAAAAATTTTTAAAGTTGCGATTTTTCGTTGTTTCTCAGTCACACAATACGTATTTTAAAAAAAATCTCTCGGGGGAATAGCATTTCTGGTACGGTTGCCAAATATAACACCAGCGGTGTCGGAGGAAAAAAAAATTAAACCATTGAAAGTGGAGAATTGCACAACTGTGGCAACACAACCGAGGCAACTACACTACTCCAACAAATTATCGAGAAAAAAAAGCATTTTGATTATTACAGGTTGCTAAGCAAGACTCAGGTTTGTCTTATCAACCTTTTCTTTACACTTTCTGTTGGCCCGCAGATTGTCGATATACAACAAACAAAAAAAATGATTTTTCTCTTTTTTTCCCTGTTTCTTTTACATACCTACCAAGTGGTGTCGTTCACACCCCGTTGTGCTCTCGAATTCCAAATGATTTTCAATACTTCGCAACGGGGTAAAGCATTGCTTCCCCATTCCCCTCCAATCCCCTTTCTCTCAGCAATCGTGCAAATTTATACTATCGTCCATTTTGTGTAAAATTGGTGAAAAATATGGTGTTTTTTTTTCACTATTTTTCAGCCAATACTTCTTTCTTTTTTCAACAAGCGTGCAGACCACTCACCGTTTCCGGATAATCAAAAAGCTTCTCCCCACCTTTTTATTGAGTTTCTGAATTTTCGGAAAAAAATTTAGTTACTTTTTTTCGGGGGGTATGTCGAATTATCACAACATGCTTTTCCACAACGGAAAACTACAGTCCCTCATACGCTTCTGCGAGGGGGGTCATTATAACACCCTGATGATTAAAAAGCGGGGGAGAAAAAATGGTGTTTTTTTTGCATACAAAACAAGACAAAATCTACGTCACAGTAAAACAACAACCACACACACACACACCCTAACACAAAACGTCTCGATGAAGGGTGCGACATGCCTCAAGGCACGTTCATCTTTTCAAGTTTTTTTTTTTTCGTATTTTTTTCCCCCCTCCCCTCATTGCTCTCCTATAGTATTGGAACGGTATGGGAAACGCGCCAAAATACTACTACAAAAACATAACAAAACAAAACGATTTGCAACATTACGTTCCCCCCCTTCTTGCTTGCTGCACCTCCAGGAGTGTTTTGATTTACCCCCAATTCTCCTCCCAACATTAACATTGGACTGCGGGTCAGCGTGGTGAGAGGGGAAAAAAAAGGAAGCAAAAATGAAAAGCGGAAAAAAACGATTTTTTTTTTATAAATGCGCTATCGAAATCGCAATATAAAAAAAAGAAGAAAAAAAACATTGCGACAAACCGCGTATCTTTTCCAAAAAAAAAAAAAATACCTAAAAAAAGCACACTTTTTCCTCTCATAACTTCCCCTTTCTCTCCCCTCCTCGAATGGTAGAAAACCTAGGGTCAGCAAAAAAAAAAAACCCCCAAAAACCTCACAAAAATCATAAAAAAACCCACCTTGCATCACTGTCCCCTCCCTCTCTCTCCAACCTATACCTTCAGCCTGTGGATAACCGTTTTTTTAACAGCGGTACACAATGGGGCGTGAACGGAGTAGAGAACGTGACCGTGATCGGGATAGGGGGCGGGATCGTGAACGTGATAGAGGGGGGGGTCGGGATCGGGATAGGGACAGGGACAGAAGAGATCGTGAGAGAGACAGGGATCGTGACAGAGACAGAGAGCGCGAGCCTCGCAGCGAGAGAAGCAGACGCAGGCAGTCCGTGTCACGTTCTGCATCGCGCAGCCCGCCGCGGAGACGTCGCCGATCGTCGTCCGAAGACAGGTAATGTGCCCGTGCTTGCACCCCACCCACCACCAAGTAGATCCAGGCGACTCGCAGAGACCAGATCGAGGATCAGCACTGCCGGCAAGTATGACAAAACACCCCCCCTTTAGAGAGGCAGCTCATCGTTACGTTGTTTTGGGAAATTGTTCATTGAAGGGGGGTTTTTTTTTTGATAAATTGTTGGAGTAGTGTAGGTCGGTTGTGTTTGCCACAGTTGTGTAATCTCCATTGTTATGATTTTGAATTATAATTTGGAATGAAAGGTGTTCCCCAAATGTGGATGGGTCATCTGTTTTGATTGGTTGTGTCGATATTCCGTACCCTACAGAGAAATGCGAGCCATGGCGCAGGTCGGACCCAGCCTGCAGGACAAAATGGAGCAAATCAAACTGGAAGAAGGTGTGTGACGTCAAGATTTTCAGAAAACACAGCAAAGCTAGGATTTTTTTTTTCTGACAAATATTTACATTCCTAATTCAAAGGCTCCCGCCTGCGGGAACTGAAAAGGAAGAAGGAGTCTGAACTTGCGCAGGAGGAGAAGGAAAAGGACGAACTGGCAAGCATCCTTAGCGAGTTCTCAGGTATGTTGACCTCTTTTCAAAAAAAAAAAAAAACAATGCACTCTGTTCACTTCTCCCTCTCTCTCCCTGTCTCTCTTTCTTTAATGTTTTTTTTTTGCTCATTTGCAGCAACCAAAAAAGAGTCTGCCCCGAAGTTCGTCAGCAGCAAGACGCGCATTGTGAATGGCGTAGCGCAGGACGATTGGGAGAAGCGCAAGGAGCCGCAGGAGCATGCCCCGAAGGCTCCACCACGTGTTGTTCCGCAGCATCACCACCACCATCACCACCACCCACCTCCGCCGTTGCACCACCACCACCACCACCACCATCATCCACCTCCACCGCTTCAGCACCACCACCACCACCATCACCACCCTCCTCCGTTGCTGCATCACCACCACCACCACCATCATCAGCCGCCACACCATCACCACCACCACCATCACCCTCCATTGCCACACCCCCAGCATCACCACCACCACCACCACCATCATCCACCTCCGCCGTTGCATCACCACCATCACCATCACCATCAGCCGCCACACCACCACCACCACCGTGCGCCCCCAAGGAGGGGGAGGAACGAACGGTCGCAGAGTGTGTCGTCGTACTCAAGCAGCAGGGAGAGTAGAAGTCGGAGCAGAAGCCCGCAGAAGAGGAGACGGAGGAGCAAAAGCGTGTCGTCATCTTCGAGTCGGTCGTCGTCGAGGGAAAAGCGGCGGCAACGGAAGGCGACGAAGACAAGCAAATTCCATGCTGCCCCTCCCTCTATTCCAGGCCTGAAAGAGGTCTTGGATCCGGTCTCCGTTGGGAACGTTCCGGATGAAACCCAGACGCTCTCCCTCAGTGCGGCGGGAAGGCTTACTGTCCCTCAGATTCTCCAAGCTAGTGTCAAATTCGGTCCGATCGCGGCGTGTACGGTGACAAAGGAGGGGCTGTCGTGCACGGCGACGGTGGTCTTCATGGAGCGTGCAGGGTACGAAGCCGCGCTGTCTGCGTTCATGTCAGCGGACATCGAAGGGGTGAAGGTGGTCTCCGAGGCATGTGTACCTACCCGCATTCCGGTGGTGCCGTACTACATTGAGGTAGCCCATTTGAATGAAAAGGAACTGTCCGAAAAGCACCCAAATTTGCCTATTGTACGGGTAAATCTAAAGCTTGAACCGGTCAAACGGGTTCTCATGGATAAAGTAGCCGCCTATGTGGTGAAGTACGGAAAACAATTCGAGCTTGGCATTGCGGCGCGCGAAGTGGACAATCCTTGCTTCGGTTTCCTCCGCACCCCGTACACCAGCAAGGAGCATACCTACTATAAATGGCGTCTATACTCCATGCTGCGAGGCGACACGCTGCAGAAGTGGCGGACCGCCCCCTTTCAGATGTTCCTTGGCGGGGCAGTGTGGATTCCTCCGCCGTGTACAGGAGAGTTTCTGCCGCAGCTATCACGCCTCAACGATGCAAAGAGAGAAGAGCTCTTTGGCGTACTACGGGGTATGGACAGTGCAGTGGGGTCGGTACGTGACGCGATGATCTTCTGCCTAGACAATGCAAAGTTCGCAGGCGACATTGTTCACATCCTTTACGACTCCATGTCTCTCTACGGAACTCCTTGGCGTGTCCGTGTCAGCCGTCTTTACGTTCTGTCCGACGTCCTCTTCAATGCCTCCAGCTCCGCACCCCACGCCGCAGGCTTCACGTCGCACATCGAAGAAAGACTTCCCTTTGTCATCAAATTCTTCAAAGAATCCGTAAAAAGTCTTTCCACAGAAGAAGCGGATCTCTGTGTCAAAGCAGTTCTCGAAGTGATGACGGAATGGAGAAGGTATGTTATTATTTTCAAAAATGTGGAAACAAAGCAATTTTTTTTTTTCAAAAAAAAAATACCAAAAATAATAATAAACACAGGTGGGATGTGTTCCCAGAGGACTTCCTTTCTAGTCTGGTCGGGATTATTGACCCCTCTGCGGTCTAGACAACCCGATTTTTTGGGAGATTCGGGTTCAAAAAACGGTTTCAAAAAAAACGCCTCCTTTTTCCCCTTCTCACACTTCCCCCTCTTCCCCTCCTCTCCTCCTCCCTCTCTCCCTCCCTTCACTCAAAAAAACTCAAGAAAAAAAACACAAAATGTCCATCCACTTTGGAATTGATGTTGAGGAGCCCCCTCTGGGCACCCCTCTCCCAGAGAGACCAGAGTCGGGGAAGATGAAGGTGGACGACGGCGACGACTACCCTTTGTTGGACTCCGCCTTGGAGTCGATGCACGAGCAGGAATGCGACTTTGTGTGCCTCCCTCTGATGCAGGGACACGACTTTGAGCCGTTTGGCCGGTCGCAACGTCTGCTTAAGGTGACTTCCTGGTGTACTATGGTTGTGGGTAAGGCATCTACCTGGAATGGAACCACACAACTCGACTGTGACAGTGCGGACCCTGTGGTGGCGGAGCTCAGCTGCGACGTGCTGCGCAAAGAGATTGACTACGCAGCGCACAGCACCCTCCCTGCGGTGCTCATCGACCTTCCTACCAAGCCCTCCCCGAACCTTGCGAGGATCCTTATCTCCACGCTCCTGAAGTCGATGTACCTCCACATCTGGATTCGTGTCCCCCTGATGGTCGACGGTGCGACGGACCCTTCGGACAACTCTGCGTGGCTCCTCTGGAACTCTCTTCGCTCGCTCTGCCACAACCACACCAGGCTTAATGTGATTCTCGACGTCACCTCCAACCTCCCCGAACCTACCATCCTCAAGCGTTGGGTGGCCGAGCCTATTCGGGGTCTTATGATTGACCTTTCTCTCTTTACTACTGAAAAGCAGTGCGGCCTCCCCAAGCGCCACCTTGAGTTCCTGATGTTGATGCACAGACACAAGGCGCAGGTAATCTTCAAGGGGCAGCCGCCGCTTTCTCTTATCCAGGCTGGTGTCGATCTGCGGTACTACAAAAACTTTGTTGTGAACACCAAAGCAGAGATTGAGTTCACCGACCACGAGAAGGAGGAAATGCCCTACCAGGACTACCTCCAGGCACCGCTCCAGCCTCTGATGGACAACCTCGAGAGCCAGACCTACGAGGTTTTCGAAAAGGACCCCATCAAGTACGAACGCTACGAGCAGGCCTCTGCGCTGGCATTGAAGGACCTGATGGCTGTGGTGGGGGGACGTCAGATTGTTGTGATGGTTGTGGGTGCCGGGAGAGGTCCTCTAGTGAAATGCGCGATGCAGGCTGCAAAGCAGGTAGGAGCGGATATCAAGATGTACGCGATTGAGAAGAACCCTAATGCGATTGTGACGCTGAAGGGCATGCTGCGGGAGAAGGACTGGAACGGGAAGGTCGAGATCATCCACACTGACATGAGGAAGTGGGACACCCCGGTGCGTGCGGACCTGATGATCAGCGAGCTGCTTGGATCCTTCGGTGACAACGAGCTCTCCCCTGAATGCCTCGATGGAGCTGAAAACTTCCTCAGAAAAGACGGCGGAATCATGATCCCACAGTCCTACCGCTCCTACTTCGCGCCCCTCCAAAGCCACAAGCTCCACACAGACGTTCTCGCGTACGACGATCTCACACACATCGAAACACCCTACGTCGTCAAAATCCACTCAGGCCACCTCATCTCCAAGGTGCAGCAGTGCTTCGAGTACATCCACCCCAAGCCAGAACTCCCCTACCCTCAGTCAAACGACAGGAACCTCTCGGTTGAGTTTGAGGTATGAAAAAGGTTGCAAAAAAAAATTCAAAAAAAAACAATTTTTTAAAAACAGATTGAGGAGGACGCGCTGTGCCACGGATTTGCAGGGTACTTCGACTCCACGCTGTACGGTGATATTGAGATCAGCATGTATGTGGGGAGGGGGGGAAATTGTGGCAAAATAATGGTTCATTCGGGTAACTTTGGAACAGATGCAAGCTAGGATTGTAATTGTCCTACTCAAAAATAAACAGATCTGTTATTTAAAAGGGTTTGGTATTGTGGAGCCCACCCTCGGGTGTCTACACTACTTCAACACTAATGCGAAAAAAAAAAAAATTCAAAATAAATAAATACCAAAACAAAACACAGCCACCCGGAGCGATTCTCGCAGGGCATGTTCAGCTGGTTCTCGATATATTTCCCTATCAAAACACCGATGCTGCTGAGGAAGGGCGACAAGCTGACTGCAGTGTTCTGGCGTGTCACAGGGACAGGGAAGGTATGGCAACCGGCTCCTTTCTTCACAAACTTGACACCTTTTATTGTTTTTATCTCCACCGTGCCTGCATCGGCCTGTCTGCACGTCGTCATCAAATTCATTTCTACCTTAGGGTTACTATGTACAGCCTTTACGGTACACTGTCATGAGTGGGCTTTGTATTTCACAACACTTTTTTGTTTTGTTTCCAGCGCAGCTGATGCTGTGCGATAACGAATATGATAAGGTGGCTAAGCACGAGAGGCTTAGGATCATCTTATAAACTTTTCTTTGTTTTCAACCGTTTCATTAAATTATCCCATTCACACAGGTCTGGTACGAGTGGTGCATCTCCACCCCTAACCCTTCCCCGGTGCACAACCCCAACGGGCGGAGCTACTGGGTCGGTCTGTGAATGTGCAATGTCTGGGCTTCCTCGCGCCGCACGTTTAAAACGCAGAAAACGCAGCAAAAAGGATGCTTTTTTGAAGGCGATCAACAGTAACAGATAATAGCTTCTGTCCCAGTGGGTGGGGGGTGTAACACAACGAAAGAAACACTGTGATGTGAACAACCGCAAAAGTTTTCAAAGAAAGTAAAAAAGGAATTTGGGGTGCCCCTCATGAAGGTGATGTGCAGGGTGTAAGGGGGATACGCAAGCTTGCTTGGACCAATGTTGCAGCAAAAAAAAAAAAAAAAAAAAAAAAAAAATCGGGAGAAAATGAGTAGTGTACAGAAATCAAAAAGTTAACCAGTGAGAGAGAGAAGTTATGGCCCAGTTTTTCTTGCCAGTTTTTTAAGACCAGCTTAGAAGGAAGGGAAGAAGTTTTATCGTAAAAGGAAAAAGGGAAAAAATGATTGTAATGAGAACCCCCAAAAAAGGCAGCAAAACAGAAAAACGTTATAGGATGACAAAAAAATCATATAATTAAATTTGGTCACCCCCATTGGGTCCCAATTCGGAAAAAAATAAAGACTGCTTAAAACATACTTGGACCGCCCGAAATATATTTCGGGCATTTCGGGCGATTTCGGGCGGATTAGGGGCGGATTTCGGGCGATTTTGTGCGCCCGAATTTGCCCGAAATCGCCCGAAATACAGATTTCGGGCGAATTCGGGCGCTTTTTCCTTAGTGAAAACCGACTAGGTAGGGTTCTATTCATTTTTGCAAAAAACTTTTTATATTTGGAAATATTTGATGTCAAATCCGTCAAAATAAGCAAGAATCGAAAACTTTTGTGCACCTGAGTGCACTTTGGGAATCACCACCAAATCACGGGTTTTCTGACTATCATTTGCTTATTCCCACCCAAAACACACTATGAACCGGGTTTTTACTATTTTTTCGTATTTCAGGGTGAATTTTTGTGAATTTTCGGGTCACAGGGTGGTTCTGACCCATTCTCGGGGTGTTTCGGGCCTGTAGTTGCTCAGGAGATGCCCAAAAACGTGAAAAATCGCCTTTTTACGTTTTTGGTAGTATTTTCGTGTAAATTGTTAGGGAAATCGGTTTTATACGTGGCTGCTAACAGAGCTGCACTCATATAAGTTGGGTTCTACTAGGAGTTTTTGCTCATTTTTTTTTCTTTGAACAAATTTTGTGCCAATCTTTCAAATAAAGCGTAAGATTTTTACACTGGTGGCATGCTTCCCAGCACACATAAGATACTCCAGTGCACCGATTGTGCGCCCGAATTCGCCCGAAACTGCCCGAAATCGCCCGAAATCGCCCGAAATGTGCCCGAATTCGCCCGAAATGCGCCCGAATTCGCCCGAATTATGTATAAATTCCCTTTAAAACGCCCGAAATATATTTCGGGCACATTTCGGGCGCTCGGGACCCGCGCCCGAAAAATCCGCCCGAATTCGCCCGAAATTTTTTTCGGGCGGTCCAAGTATGTTAAAATAACACACGCTACAGTTTTCTCAATGTGTGTAACTACCACGGATACAAAAAAAAACGACAAGAAATACCCCCCACTATCCCCCCAAAATACATGGTCAGCAAGAAGAAAAAAATCGTTTTTTTTTAAATCATTGCAACGGCTTCTTACTCAAGACCCTCTCTACCTTACCACTTTCTACCTATAGGTGACGAGCACCAAACCTCCCCTCTTTTTTTAATGTTGAGAGCGGCGATTCTTCTTGGCGCTGTGTGCGCTGTGCAGGGGCTGACCTTGAAGGTCGAGCCACGGAGCGATGAGTGCTTCATTGAGAACGTTGAGATGCGGTCTACACCGATGAAGCTGATCTTCCAGGTGACACATGGTGGGCAGCTGGACATCGATGTCAACGTGTACGACCCTGCTGGGGCGAAGATCCACCAGCTGCAGTCTGTGACCGACGGGCGCCACGACTGGGTTGCAACCTCGAAGGGTGCGTACAAAGTGTGCTTCTCGAACATGATGGCACGTTGGACACCGAAGTGGGTTTCTTTCTACTACATCCAAGGCAACAGCCACGACACCGCAAAGGTGGAGCACCTCGACCCCATCGAGAAGGCCGTCATCGCACTCTCCCAAGGCCTCACCAGCATGCAGGACGAGCAGAAGCACCTCCGTGCGGTCGAGCGTCTCCATCGTGAGACAATCGACGTCACCAACTCACGCATCATGTACTGGTCGTGCTTTGAGGCGTGTGTGCTGGTTGTCATGGGGCTCTGCCAGGTATGTTATTTTTGTTCATCCGGATGGCTGGCATCGTGGGTCAGAGGTGCCTGCATCAACAGTGGTTATCTGCAAAGAGAGAGGAAATAGTGGAGCTCATCCTGATGTCTCACACCCAACTTTGATTTATTTTCAACCATTTTTTAAAGTTTTTTTAAACCACTCCAAAAAAACCTCCTTAACAGATCTACTACCTCAAGCGTTTCCTTGAGGTGAAGTCCTCTATCTAGAATTACGGCTCGCTGACAAAAATAAAAAAATACAAAGTAAAAATAACAATTGTGGGATAGACGAGAGGGGGTTGCAATGCTGTTTGGCGTTTGCTTCTTTCCCCCCTCCTACACGTTTTTTTTTAAAAAGCGCATAGCAAAGAAGAGGAGACGCAAGATGTGCCAAATGGTGATGTGTCAGCGCCAACCACTACTCCCTCATTTTATTTTCTATTTTTTTTCAAAAAAAAAGCGTAGCAAAAAAATAAATAAATGAAAACTGTGGGCCTCTTGCGGTCTATCAGAGCAAATGCTGTTTCTTTGGACTATCCAAAATGGATTTTTTTGTGGTTACAATGACCTTCCTCTGATTGAAAAGGTCTTTTCTGGGTTTTGGGAGGGGTTTTTTTCTTCTCTGGGGTTAGGGGTTTTTGGGGTGTGCTGTAAAAAAAAAAAAATGGAAGTTGAAGTCAAGAAACCTTCTTCTCATTCTTATCTTTTTTTTTTTTGTGGATAAACAAGACGTGTTGTGATGTTTTTTGAACTTTTTTTTTAATTTTCAACCAACTTTCCTTTCACCCCCATAGTACATTATTAGAGTACTATGTGCAAAAGTATATAAAGTTGGCAAAAAAAAGGTTGAAATCCACAAAAAAAAATTGACAAAAAAAAGGGTTAATTCATTGAGACTAAAGAGAGGTGATGATAACGGGGTTAAAAAAAACCCAAACTGGGGCGGGTGGGGAAACAACAAAAAAAACAAAAAAAAAAAAAAAAATGTCGTACGAAAGTTTTTCTTTTTTCCAACAAAAAAGAAACCTTTGGGGAGAAAACAAAAAGAGACAGTGAATTCTGTTTTTTTAAAAAAAAGGGGGGGGGGCATTTATTTTTTTTTTCACCATCCTCATAACGGTCCTGCCATATCACAATAGCTCTCTGCACCGTAGCCGTTCGCTTCCTCATATTTATCTCATGTGTACGTACGCGGTTATACACCTGGTCGTATATCAAGGATACCACTGTACACTGTACGAGCGGGCTGTTGTATTTGAAGTCAACGTTATTTGTCGCATTCCTCTCAAATGCTCCTATGAATCTAATCTTGGATGGCTGCCGATACAATGTAAAATAAATAAATGAACACCCCCCGTTTCCTCCTGCTGGATCTGTCCGCTTTTGAGGCCGCTCTTAGCTGAAAGGTGCGTTATTATTGTTTGGTTTTTTGCTGCTGAAAAGAAGAAAAAAAAACACCTGGAAGACACACACCTCCCCCCCATCGCCTTATTCATTAACTGAAAAAAAGCAAAGTATCACGTTGATCTGCGTCCAAAAAAAATGGATCTGATTTCACGCATTTTCTTGGACTATGCAGCATGGTTCCCCCCCCCCCACTTCCCCCCCTATTTTTTGGGTGTGTCTTTTTTTTTTTTCTTTTTCAGCACAAAAACAAACCACGCATTTTATAGTTGTATATCCCCTCCTCCTCCTCCTCCTCTTCCTCCTCCCCCATATCTCCCTCATTCTTCCCCCCCTTTTTCTCTTCTTTCATTTGTCCAGAATGAGAGTCGAGAGTGGAACGGTGGAGGTGGAGGCCGCTCCCCAGGGGATGCTCTGCACCAAACCCTCTGCTCCGACCCCCTGCCCGTCTTCCAACTCTTCTTCCACCACCTCTACCCCGTGCTCCTCAGCCTCCGCTTCCTATTCATTAGACGCTGCGACGGGCCTGCCGTCCTCCTCATCCTCTGTGCCCTTCTCCGCCGATGAAGCCACCTGCCCTTACAAAGCGAAGGGGCGAGCATTGATGAAGTGCTTTGACACGCTTGATGGGGAGGACGAAATGCTTCGTGGCTGGGCGCTTAATCTGCTAGAGGATTCAGAGCACGGTATGGGAGAGGTTGTGAAGACCAGCAGCACCGTGGTGCTGTCAAAGGAATTGGTGTTAAAGGTGACAAACCGGCATGAAGCGGACCTTCTCGCAAGCCTCAACGCCAATGGAGATGTGTCTGGGAAGGTCCCAGAGTTGGTCGCAACGTTCCCATCGAGAAAGGTCTTCCGGAATGTACAGATTGCGGATGGGGAGATCGCGGTGTTGTACAAAAAGGTGAAGGGAGAAACATTGCAGGATATTCTTGAGGATGCGTTGTGTGCTTGTATGCAAAGTGATTTTGCGGAGAACGATGTTTTTGTGATGAGAAATATCGTTTCGTCAGCAGTAGAAGCGGCGAAGGGATTGCATGCAGTGGGATTCGTCCAGCAGGACCTATGGTTGGGGAATATGGTGTGCAAAGGGGATGCCATTGTTTTTCTCGACGTCGGCGACTTCACCCCCACCACTCCAACTGCAGCTACCTCTGCCTTAGGCGGGCTTCTCATCTCTATTGTCGGCTCCCTGCTTGGTCTCCTTCTTGGGTACGGAGACTCCACCTTCACCCCACGCCATCTATGGGAGCATCTCCCCTTTCCGTGGTGGGTTCACACCCATTGGGGTTCCACGCCCTCAGCAGTGACGGATGCAAAGAAGGTGACTATGGTGCGTCAAATTGCGGAAATGGTGTTTGAGCATGCGTTGCCTCAGCATGCAGTGGTGCAGGCAGGGGTGGTGATCCATTTGGAGCGGTTTATTGGTGTGCGCCATCCGGTAGCTGTCGCGTTGTTGCAGAAGATGGAGGCGAAGTTTCGGTTGGTCAGCGTAAAGAGAGCTGCGTTGATGGCAGGGATTGTGTCAAAGGGGGATATTTCGTGTACCATCAGCCGTCTTCGTGGGTCCAGCTTCTGGACATTAATCCGTCATGAGTTAGGAACAAAAAGTCTGAATGAAATACAAGAGGCAGTAAAGAGACGTCATGCCCCTGCGGCATCGTATTTCAGTCCCTGCCCTGTGGTGCTTCTTCCGGTGACCCCCCCAACGCGAGGATGTACCGGGGTTCTTCCCGCAGGATTGGTGCTCCCCAAAATGAAGGATCTTGCGCCTGCAGAAGAACACTCCCCAAGCTCCATCAGAGGTGCAACCCACAGCGCCATCGAAGATGAGCAGATCTCGAATATGCTAACTTTAGAACAAATGATTCTCTGCGGCGAATTGGGTGGCGACCTCTGCAGCCGTCTTACGAAATGGGCTGGGGTGTATGGCCTCCACTTTAGAAACGACGATTTCTCCGGAATTCTCTGAATTCATTAAAAGCTGTGTTTTGAATGCTAAGAAATAAGGGACGAATAATTTAAAATTGTAGAGGAGAAGGAAGAAAAAAACGGTTAATCTGCGCTCTTTAGATGGGGTGGGGTGCTGTAATAAAAAGATCGTCTGTGAAAGGTTGTCTTTGTAAACAGAAATCCTGTGGTAAATAGACAGTTGTTTTTTTTTTTAGATGAACCATGTGTAATTTGTTCAAGTCTTTTTCTAGGTGACTAAGCACAGAAAGAGAGGCTAAGGTTCATTTTATAAACTTTTTTTTTCTGTTCTTCGTGTCGAATAAAAGCAACTCTAAGAAGAACTACATTGTACTAAAAGAAACTCTTGAACGAATAGTTTTTCTTAACTTTTGTGTGCATTCTTTTTTACGTTAGATATGGGGTCGGGGTCAATACTTTTTTTTTTCACGCATTTTTTGTGCTCCTGAGCGCAAAGTGGAGAAAACTGACCAAAATAACCCCTTTTTTTCTATAGAAAATACGTACATTCAGTTTCACTACAAAACAAACTAAAAAAAAAAACAAAACTTTAAAGCATTCAACACAACCGCTTTCCCCTTCCCCTCCCTAGAGCCCACCCGAGCGCTTAGCTCAAAGCTTCTTCCTGTGGTATCTTTTTTTGGGGATGTGGATGATGTGGATTGTGGTACCACGACGATGAAGGACTGCATGGTTGACTGTTCACGAGAGGGCTTTGTATTTCAAGTCAAAATTAGGATGTGGTACGGCAATCATATGCAAAGGTTTGGTGTTGTCTTGCTATTTTTTTCCCCCTTCCGCGGAGGGAACTGCCAATTGTTTCTGATGAACGGCGAGGGCGTTTCTCTTCCCTTTTGCAATCTAGCTTCCATCATGTGTAGATACCGCGTAAAATGCAAAACAAAACACTCCCAGGAAAAGGGAAACTGCCTCCCCCATGTAGTAGAGGAACCCCACTGTCTCGTATAGCAAGCAACAACATTGTTACAAAGTAAATCAAAGCAAAGGAGGCAGTACCAAGTGACATGGCTGCCTGAAATAGCAAAATAGGAACAGTTGTCTTTTCTCTGCATAGCAGCACCAAGGTAACTAACCATGCTTTCAAAACAAAAAATCCCTCTGTCCCAACGTGGACGAGAGACTCCCTCATTCCCCCCTCCCTAAGGTCCTTCTAACAACCGTTTCCCAAAAGTGTTCTGATTTTATTTTTTGTATTTTGCGAAGCAAAACTGTTCACATTTTTTTTGAGGAGACAATGCTTCAAATTAAGATTTTTATTCGAATCTTTTTTTTTTGTTTCTTCAAAAAATTGTTGAGGGGGCGTGGAGTAGTATTTTGTCTCTCTGTGTAGGTACATTAGTAGACAAAATCTCCTCTTTCCTTTTGAACAGAATCCTTCTAAAAAGATGCGCCTTTTTTTTTTTTTTTGTTTTTATCCCCTTTTTTAGATGTGTGTTTTTTATCAGGAATTACAGTAACACAACAAACACCGGAGGGGGTAAAAGCTAAGGTGGATTTTTGGAAATTTCAAAACTCTAAAAAGGGCTTTTACCCCCACCGATGTTTTGTTGTCTTACTGTAGGTTGATTCCCATTTGTATTCTGGTAGTGTCGTGACCATCATGTTTTTTTTAATCGTTATTTCTCCCCCCTTTTTTTTCAAAAGTAATACCCAGCACCCGTTGTGTTGTGTTGTGTGTATTTTGTTCCGGTATGGGTGGATTGTCGTGCCTTGTGTAAATCCAGTGATGCTTTAAAAAAAAATTCTGTGCACCATAGCGTTGTGTACTTTTTTTTATGATTTTTAGCACATTTTATTTTCCGACTACTCTTTTGAGTGAAAGGTTGGATGATCTATGAACGGGAAGAGATTTTTTCAGTAGCTCTCAGTATGCTCTCACAGACTCTCACAACCTCTCACAGCCTGTTACGTGTCTCACGGAGACGATCCTAGATCACCCAAAGGTGCGTGTGGCACGCAAGACATATCCCGTCTTTCAACCTTTCTTTTATTGTGTAGTCACCAAGGATGGGCTGCGTACGGGGAATCATATCGCTACCTCTTCTGTGTATCTGCAACCTTTTTTGAGCATCAGGTATGCACGAATGTCTCTGGATAAAGGAGACCAGCACTAAGAAGCAAGGAAAATCCCCAAAGTAAAAAAAGTAAGCCTTTTTTCCTGAGTGTGACACTGGACAGTGAATACTGTCTTTTTTAGCAGCTACACTAATCCAACAACTTAGCAAAAAAAAATTGTCTTTTTATCTTTTTTTTTTTTTTGCACCTCGTTTTTTTCATATTCGACGTTTGACCATTTTTTTTTCTCTTTCTCTTTTCTTCCCTCGTAATCTATCCTAAGCTGCCTCCACCTGGAAACGAAACAACTCGCTGGGTGTGAAGGAAAGTATACACATTGAGAGAGAAACGAAAAAAAAAGCAAAAAAGCAAAAAAAGCAAAATAAAAAGGAGACAATGTACCACTTACAGGGCCCCCCTGGAAATGATATGTTTTTTTTCAAAGTAAGGCGCAAAAAGAGAGGTGGGAAGGGAGACACGCAGGGGTACATAGTTTAGATATAACATTGTATTTGTTGCCATTTTCTTTAGAACGGAACAGAACGACATGACCAGAAAAAAACGAAACTAATTTAAAAATAAATAAATGGGGGGAAAAAAGGCGGTTTAACCTCATAACAGAAGGTTGATTAGAACGAAGATCAGTAAATGAAGGTCCTTTTCAACCGTTTTGTTTTGTGGCTTCAACAAAAAAAAAAAAAAAGCAAAAACAAAACAAAAAAAAAGGTTATGAATTAGTGAGTCAAGAAGACAGTAAAAAAAATGATAAGGGAGTCACAACAGTAAATTCATTTTCTTCACTGTCGTGCAGTGTGCATGTTGCGTGGGTAATGCAAGCAATTGCTATCAAATTCTTTTTTTTGTAAACAGTTCTCTCCACGTAGCGCAGCACACACCCTTTATGTATTCATGGCATCACTATTTATTTATTTTTTTGCCAAGGCCGGTTCTGATGGGGGGAAGAAATAAAATGGTTTTTGGGCTTTCAGCTCATATAGGGGATTCATGTAGAAGCGTAAACAGCAGTGGGTTCGGGGTAGAAATGGGTAAATGGGCTGAAGGATATTCCTGCGATTCATGACCGGTTGTGTGTGTGTGTGTGTTTTTTTTATCATTTGTTTTTTGAGATTCCCCTCTTGTATGATGGTTTGTTCATTTTTTTCCTATTTTTTTTTTTGTCTCCCGTTTCGTAAGCACCACCTGATTGTATCCCCCCGGTGGATACTGAGTTTCCCACCTCTTCCACAAAATTTCCGGTTCAGGCTTGGGCTCTGCCCTGTTCACCTATCCGGTACTAGGAGCAGCGTTGTTGCTTTCTTTTCCTGCGCTGAGTTGATATGCTTAAGTTCAGCGCGTAGATCTGCAACTGCTGAGGTCGTTAAGAAAAAGTCACGTCTCAATTCGATTGGCCGTAAGACAAGTTACCCAGTATCCAGTGCAGTTTTTTACAATGGGATGTCAGTTATCCGATTTGCTTTCCGGACCTATCCGCGGGGGTAAAAAAATCAGGTGGAATAATAAAAATAATAAAAAAAATCAAAAAGAGGGAGGGTCAAGAGGTTCTTCCCCTACCCCCTCCCTTTTTCCCTCCTCAGTATCTCTCTCTTCACAAAAAAAAAATTAGAGTGAGTTGGGGCAAAATGGTTCACAGCTTTTTTCTCCCTATTTTTTTTTACACATTCTCCCTATCACCGGACGATTGTCACAATACAGGACGGATAGGAAGCGTTGTAATACTATACAACGTAGTACGTGTACCGTTTTTTTTAAAACCTCTTTTTTTGATCTTTTTAGCAGTGTCTGCGTCCCGGCGTTTGCATTGCCAACTTTTTATTTGTACATTTTTTTACGGTCTACATATTTTTCGTTGTATGGTATTTGCAAAAAAAAATAAGGGGAAAAAATATCAACATGCCACATCTCTTCGTTTTCTTTGATGACCCTAAGCACGAGAGGCTTAGGGTCATCTTGTAAACTTTTCTTTGTCTTGAGAGGGAAGGAGAGGAGACATTTCACACCCCTTTTTATTATAGGATGATTGGTGCCTACCTTCGGCCCAGCCATCTTCAAGATTTGATGTTTTTTTGTTATGTTGTACATGAATGTGCAGAAGCACAGTTTTATCTTTTTTCTAATTTTTTTGACACATTTTTATGGTGACTTAAAAAAGGAGATTTCTTTGGGCGAGGATGATCTGCATCTATACCTTTGAAATTCATTAGCCTTTAGGGCGACTTTGTGTACAGAACCCGTCCTCGGACAGGGTGATTGTCGAAACTACAAAAAATGGGTATAAACGAGAATGCCCTTGTGGTGATTATGGGGGGTTTTTTTTTAATATTTGCTGTTCAACCCTAACAACCATCAGCTCAGCCGTGGTGTTCAACTCTTTCTTTCCCTTTTTCTTTTTACCTCCCTCCCCAAACATGTAGAAGTGTTCATCTTGTCAGATTCTTTTGTCTAAAGGTGGTTACGCGAGGCTTCAGCTTGGTTCATCTTACATTTTTTTTTTCTACCTCTGATCAATGTGGCTAAGCAACGAGAGGCTGAGGTTCATCTTATAAACTTTTTTTTTCGTTCTTTTGTTTTTTATCATCACTCTTGTGCAGATCCCCCCCAGCAATCCTCTTAAAAGCTTTTGGTTCTGTACAAAAAAATTACAGAACTTTGTTGTGCAACAGAGGTGTCACTTTTTTGATTGGAAAAAAAAATACTATGAGGGGGAAAATGAAGATCAAAACTCGAAAAACAGCAAAAAAAAAGTCCTTTTTTTTTTTGTATTCCTCACAATATTGGGCTATCTATGAACGGGAGAGATTTTTTTTCACTAGCTCTCACTAAGCTCTCACAGCCTGTTGCGTGTCTCACTACCAGACGATCATAGATGGCGCAAATATGCAAAAAACATCACAAAAAAACCTCAACCAAAAAAATGTACCTCATTCTACAGGGAAGGTTTCAGTACACAAAACACTGTCACAATGAGCAGCCGTATGCGTCAGAAGGAGGCAGCGTATACTGTATGTCGATGTTGTTTTTTTTCCGATAATATTTTCCGTTTGTTTCGTTTCTCATCTCTCTTTGGGTGCTCCCCTTTAAATCATTCAGCTCACTTTAATACAAACACATGGGGTGACAACATCATCCCGAACAGTTGTCTCTGTGTACGAAGGAG
Organism: Rhynchopus sp. YZ270_cl-10; assembly: GCA_964035575.1. NCBI lineage: Eukaryota > Euglenozoa > Diplonemea > Diplonemida > Diplonemidae > Rhynchopus > Rhynchopus sp. YZ270_cl-10. The sequence continues at coordinate 1,036,980 of OZ037913.1, forward strand.
ACAGCCTATCTTCAAATCCAAGCGTATTCCAGCGCGATAACGATGGTGGCAAAGCTGTGTGTGTTAGATAACTAATAGGGGTAATTCTTTGCGCAGAATATGGCCCCAAGCTGTGTCTGTGCTGAGAGGCATCTTTCAACTTGCAAAGTTTTCTTTATTTGCTTTCCAATTTCCACTGCCCGCCATCACACCTTCACCACACCACCACCACAGCAAGACGAGATAGACAAGGACCAATACTTCAGCAAGAACGCCCTTGGGCAGATTGAGTGCAGACTATGCAGTACGCAGCACAAAAGCGAGGCGAGTTACAAGGCGCACGCACAGGTATCCCCTAACACACACCCCCTTACACTTCACCCCCGCAATGTGGTTATTTTTTCTTCTAAATATTGTGTAATATCCACCTGATTTTTACCCCGCGAACAGGCCCGAAAAGGCCAAACCCACCCATTTTTCCCAGCCTTTACGCACCTTTACGCGCTATACGCGCCTATACGCGGGGTAAAAATCTTGTGTAATATTCAATGAGAATTTCCTCCTTTTATAACTTTTTTTTGTCAAAATATCCTCTTTTTTTTCTCAGGGTAAACGGCATAAGGTGAACCTGGAGCGTCGTAATGAAGGATCGGCCAAGGCTGCGACACCTATGATTGCGGCGAAGAAGGTTGCTGTTGTCAAATCTCTAAAGCACGGGCGGCCTGGGTACAGGGTCAAGAAAAAGACCGACCCGAGCACAGGGCGGCGCACACTCACGTTCGAAGTTCACTACCCCGAAATACAAGAGGGCCTGGTGCCACAGTACCGTATCATGTCCGCCTTCGAGCAGAAGCGTGAGGTCCCCGACGCCAAGTACCAGTACCTCCTCTTCGCAGGCGAGCCCTACGAGACAATTGCATTCAAAATCCCCTCCCACGAGATCCAGCAGGACGACACGTTCTTCACCACCTGGGACAGCGACAAACATCTCTTCACATTAGAACTTTGCTTTAAAATCGAACGTCCGCAACAGTGACATTCTCTCTTTTGCACGACAGGCTAGTCAGGGAAAACTACTAGTCCAAACGACTGGTGTTTTTCGACTAGTGGGCACTAGTAGTGCTATTAGTGTGCTAGTGGGCCATGGTATCGGGGATGGGGGCAGGGGGGTTGCGGTAATAGGGGTGGGGCTGGGGAGGGGGTATGGGAAAGCGATGATTTGATGAATTCATCCAATCTCCCTCATTCTATTTTTTGTGCTGGTTTGGTACAAAAAAAAACAAAAGCCCACCATTTTTTTTTTCATCTTTATGTTACGATCGTACACCGTTCCAGGCTGGACTTTACCGCCCCGGCGGTGATAGGGAGGAGGATTCCCTGCTGATAGTCGACCAGGCAGACAGCCTAGCGTTTTTTCTTTTCTTTGTCCTTCACCACCTCAGAGACCTCACTCAGCTCAGACCAAATAAAAAAACCTCCCATCATTTTCAGATAAACCCCCTTTGTTTCTCCCCCTCCTCCCTCCCATATACGATGTCAAATCCTGAAACCGCACTACGTTTGGAAGCTGTGAGAGAACGGATTCGGGTTGCAAAAGAAAAGAAAGAGGCGGAACGCGCGAGTCTACGCATAGGGGAGGAGGCTATGCAGCGTTTGAACCAGGAGTTGCAGAAGAAGGACCGCGAGACGAATGACTTGAAGGCCCTGCGGGTCCGTTTGCAGCTGTCCTTTGAGGCGGAGGAGGAGTACATTGTGAACGTCTTGAGGAAGAAGCTTGATGCGCTGCAGAATGAAAAGGAAGACCTCATGCGACGTGCCGAACGAGAAGAAGAATACATCGCGAACAACCTCCAAAAGAAGCTGGACAGCATCAAACGCGAGAAGGTTGACATCGAAAACCGCCTTGAGCAAGAGCAGGAACACATCGTCAACAAACTCCAACAGGACCTTCTCAAGGTCAGCGAGGAAAAATCCGAGCTACAAGCCATGCTCCACAACTCCCGCGGTGCAGTCCTCAAACAGCTTGGCGAACAAGCCGCCCTCTGCGGGGGAATGGAATCCGTCGGGAAGGACGCAGAAGTCATCGGCAAGCTTACCACCGAAATCGGCCGCCTTGAAGATGAAAACGACCGTGCAAAAGACAGAGTCTCCTCTTATGAAAACGAACGCCGCAAGCTTCACAACAACCTTGAAGCGCTTCGCAAAGAAAGCCAGGAGCGAGAACGGGTACACAAAGGACTCAAACAGGAATTGGAACGGGTCACTGAAGAGAGAAAAAATTTATTCATTCAAGCAGAACAAGTTCTTGAGAAGGAGATCAACAACAAGCTGCGGAGGAAGAAGCGTGGTGGGGGCCGTTCCAGCCGCCTGCGCTCCGCATCCGAACTGAGCACCGCCGACTCCCTCAGCAGCTCTATGGGCAGCTCAGCCATCTCCACCCCCAAGCTCCTCGACCAAATGCTCCCATACCCCATGGGCGTAAGCTACAAACACGACAAGCGCCGCTCCTCCTCCGTCCCCGTCTGCATCTCCCCCTCCGACAAGAGCAACCGCGCGTCCCCCTACTCCTCCTCCACCTACCTCCCACCAACTACCCCAACCCTATCTTCAGGGTCCCGCGCTGCTCAAGGAACTGCAACTCCGGAGAAGTGGTGAGGAAAAAAGTGAATTTTGCGTGAATTTAGGTTGAATAATATTAGGTTGAAGTTTTGGTAATGCTAAAAAGTGTTCAGTCGAGATGATAAGGGGGTTTAGGGAGTGTGAGAAAACAGAACGAAAAAAAATTGTGTTATGTCTTAAGTTTGGGTTGAGAATGATATATACCTTTGAAATTCAGTTAGCCTTCGGGCGGGTTTTGTGTACAGAACCCGCGGAGAGGGTGATTGTCGAAACAAAAGAAAAAAACTGAAATTGTGCTAAACAAAAAATGAGTGAAATTGCATACATGGTAGTCTGGCCGACTCTGCCTATTTTTTATTTTTTTGAAAATCACTCAGAAATTTTAGGATTTTCAAAAGTCTGACAGAGTCGGCCAAGACTATTATACGGTGATTTGTCGGACCCTTTTTGGGTACCCCCGCGGACCCTACCCTGAGGATCCGTACAGGCCACTGTGTATGTATGAAAACTGGGCAAAAAAAGAAAAATCCCTTCAACAGAGAGAACAGCTGGGGTGGGTGGGGGTGGGTTTTATTGCTTTGCAGGTATGCTATATTATGATATTTTTTTTTTGGGGGGAGGGAGGGGGTCGGAAGGTGTCTTATTAGGTGAACAAACATAAGATGCTTTAGGTTCATCTTATAAACGTTTCTTATATTTTTTTTTTTTCAAGGGATAGATTTTGATGCACAAGGCACTCTTTGAAAGGTGTGTTGTTGCGCGCTTCTTCCCTTTTTGTTCATTTTTTTTGAGAGTTTTTATTTTATACTTTGGGAGGGTGGTAGTTTTATTTGGGGGAAGGGGAAATCAGATATAAAAATACGCGGGGAAAATCTCTTTTTTTGAAAATAAAAAGAGATTTCCCCCTCTTTTTCAGGTGACCAAGCATGAGAGGTGGTTCATCTTACCTTTTTTTCTCTTTTTGCTGTGTTGCTCCGGACACAGTGAAATGAATGTGATTATTTTTTTCCTTGCGTGCAAAAAAAAAAATTGTGTATTCCCAACGTGTGTCTTTTTCAAGGTGACTGAAAAACACGAGAGAGCTTAGGTTCATCTTTGCAAACTTTTTTTTTCATTTTATTTAGTTCTGTGATGTTCGTGCTATATCACGTTTGCACCTTCTCGACAAAATTTCCAATTTTCAGTGTCTGCGTCCCAAAAAGCGTTGACACTATCAAAAAAACTCCATTTTTCTCTCTCTTTTGCAGTCTTTTTTGCTCTCTTTTTATGGATTCTGTGAAGAAAAACCCGTGGTTGCTTATGTCCGTAATAGTAGCCTAAAATTAAGCAATTGTTTTTTTTTTTTTTTGCATACCCTCATAGTATAAATTATGTTATTGTTACAAATAAATTATTTCGGCGATTTTTATTTTTTTTATAACATTTTTGCATTTTGTTACTTTTTTCATTGTTTGGATTTTATTTTTTTGTAACATTTTTGTTACGCCGCAGGCGTAACAAAAATGTTACTGGGGGGGCTAATAAAGCATACAGCGCGGACACCCATGGTGTAAAAATATAGCTTTTTACACAGAGTCACTCAACGAACCCTTTTTTGCGGAGCAAAAAGGGGAAAATGGCGCCGCAGGCAAAAAAAAAAATTGAGGTACAGCCTGGATGGTGTGGTCAGCAACCCAGTTCCCTATGGTACTCCCGTGCTTCAACCATGGGCTTTTTATTTTTTCTTTGTAACATTTGTTACTTTTTGCCCAACTGCAAAAAAACGAATAAAACATTTTATTAAATTGTTACAAAAAAAATGTTACTTTTGGGTCATTTTTTTATTAATTTATTTTTGAAAAAACATTATTTTTACTATGAGGGTATTCCCGCATACAAGAGGTCGTCTGCACCTTGTCTGTTTCATTATATTTTTTTTTCCAGTACCTGCGTCCGCCGATGAACGGTGAGGCGTTTGCACTTTCAACTTCTCTTTTTTTTCCCGTTCTGAAACTGTTGAAATAAGTCATCCTTACTACATGTGCAGAATAGACCCTGCCTTTTTCTTATGGAACCTGGAGTGAGTGACAATGAAAAATACAAAAAAAAAAAAAAAAAATGGACGTATTTTTCACGCAAACATACTAAACATGGGGAAGCAGGGATAGCACAAAAAAGGACGGCACATATTAGCAACGCACACACATTTTTTTTATAGGGGAAACTTTGGGTTGAGCACAACCCTGCGTCTACACCTTGTGCAGTACGTGGAGCTTTTCCTGGTATTTGAAAACTTGGTTGTATTAGTGTAGCCACCCTAGAGTGTGCTCCACTATGGTATTTACGATACACATCCTTACCCAGTTGGTGTACAGTGATTGTCGATATAAGAAAAAAACGCAAAAACGCAAAAAAAAACACACACATTCTCCCACTCCCATTCGCACTGCAGCTCTTGCCGTTAATTTATGCGATACACTTTGGTGGGTTTCCTGCCTGGGAAAAAAGGGGTAATTAGGAAAATGTCAGACCCTTCTGACTGCAGAAGCAATGCAAGACGAAGACCTGTGTTTTTTTTTTTTTCCTTCTTTTTTTCATTTTTTCTTTTTTCAAATCAGTTGTGGTTCTCTATGTTTTTTTTTCTCTCTGGGGGGGGTGAAAAAACCCTCCCCAAACTGCTCCCCAGCATTCCCACAATACGTCACGATTGCACAATAAAGAAACATGGTCAAAAAATACCACATTTTTAATCATTTTTGCTTTATTTTTCCACACATTGTCCCATTTTTCAAAGTGACTAAGCGATGCTTAGATTCATCTTACAATTTTACAAACCATTTTTTTTTTTGACACACATCTTTGTGGCCTTTCCTTCCCCCCTGCAAGCTCCCCACCGTCCCTATCCCAGCAAATTTGATGATGAAAAGAAAATACAAAAAAAAACTTTGTGGACAAAATCCATCCTCGGACGGATTTATTGCCGAAACTATAAAAAAAAAATATAGTGGAGTTCATCCTCGGGTGGCTACACTAATACAACCAAGTTTCCAAAAAACAAAAAAACAAAAGAACCGCCATTCCCCCCCCCTCCCCTGACTATCTACTGCGTCGACTCTCTAGCCCTTCACAGACCATAGTAACGCACTAAAAAAAAAAAAAACGCACACAAAAATAAAAGCACCCGCTTCTTTTCCCCCCACTCCCTGCAAAACAAAAATAGCAACTCTCATCGAAAAAAACTGGCAACACCTTTAGTTGTCTCTAGCCTTTTAACATTTTCCCCCTCCTCCTCCTCCTCCTCTTTCCCTCAAAACACCTCCTTTTTTCTTCTAGGGCCCCTTTTTTTAATACCCTCTACACCATTAAGAGGGGGCGCCGTGTTGAGAGTAAGGTGAGCGGAGGATGCGATCGTAGGCAGTGGGGCTCTGCGAAAGGCTGGGGTGGGAGAGGAGGGGAGCAAAGAAGGCGCGACCTTCTTCTGCAGCCTCCTCGACCTCCACCTCCACGATGGGCTGCTGCGGGAGCCAGGAAGGGCCACAGCAGACCGGGGCTGCAACGGCTACGGCGACCCCACCCCCCGCGAAAGCACCACCTACCCGGAAAGGGAATGGAAATACTGAGGTGGCTCCAAAACCGAAGGCACACCAGGACCCATACTCTGCCCCAATGTCGCTATTCTCTCCAACGGAAAGCGATAACTCTGGTGCAGCCCCTCCGGATGATTGGGAGTCGTGGAACACTCAGTTTGCTGCGCAATACGACGTAAACCATTTGATCAATGAACACTCCTCAACGAGAATGTGGAAGGCCACCTACAGACAGCCGCTTCTCCATGAAAAGAAGGTTTGCGAAAAGAAACGTCGCCGCTCTGTAGCCTGCAAGGTGGTCAACCGCAATGAGGTTGGTAACGCATCGTGGGTTGCCGCTGCACGCGAGGTGAAATTCCTTCAAAAGCTGAACCACCCCAACGTAGTAGCATACCAAGACTCCTACATCACACCGGACAGCATCATCACCGTCATGGAAATCTGCAAAGGAGGGGAACTCCCGCATTCACTCTCTGAACACAAACAGATCTATACTGAGGGTGCGGTGATGCGAGTCATGGGAAACATTCTGTCCGGCATCACTCACGTTCATGACAAAGAGGTGTGTCATCGGAATGTGAATCCAGGGCATTTGTTGATAAAGAGTAAGTTGCGACCATCTGAGGTTTCGCTCTTTGAGAAGGTGAAGCAGGCGCTGCATGAGGTGCCGGAGAAGGAGAAGGAGAAGGTCGAGGAGTTCCCGGCGCCCGCGTTTGCGTCGATTGCGACGTGTACGAAGGAGCAGCGTGCGTCTGTGGTGTCGTCGCTGTCTTCATTGAGGGAGCACGACATCGTAGATGCGCTGCGTGGTGCGGACGTCGTCAGCCACATCTCCAGCAGCATCGCCATCGCGGGCTTCGATATGGCAACCCAACTCCGCCAGGGCGAAACAACCGACGATGTCGCCGACATCTCCTGCAACCCTTACTTCACCTCCCCCGAAATCCTCCACCTCCTCCGCAAAAAGGGTCCCGCAGAAGGCGACCTTCCCTACGACAAATACGACCAGCGCTGTGATGTCTGGTCCGTTGGCATGGTCGCGTACGTCCTCCTTACAGGACAGCATCCGATGTCCTCCGATACTGGTGTCGAAACCGAGGAAGAGGTGGTGGGGAAAACGCTGGCGACGGATGTAGAGTATGAGCAGGCGATCTGGGCGTCGCTGTCCTGCTCTGCAAGGGAGTTCACGTCGTCGTGCCTGCAGCGTGACTACACAAAACGCCCGGTTGCGTCGCAGCTGTTGAAACACCGTTGGTTTACGTTGGGCTCTGAGTCGCCAGCACTCTGCGATGAACAGGACATCAGCCACGTTCCCTTGAAGCGCCCTTCGTCTTACAGAATCAAGCGCCCCGCGAACGGCCACATGCAAGGTTGCTGTGACATCATCTGGGATGAGGGCACCCTGCAGACAAGCAAAGACGTGCTTATGACAATCGAAAGCTCGTTGGACCCACGTGACCCGCGTGACACCCCCTTATCAGCACGCCTCATGGCAGATCTGCACGAACAACACCCAAGCTGTGTGTGGCTCGTGTACGATGACAGCGGCGGCTGTGTGAAAGACTACATCAACGAACTGGAGGAGTTCCAAAGCCACCACGTCCGTCTTGCTATCGGATCGAACGGGTTTCTTGTGATAGGGATTCCTGGGAACAAAGAGAAGCATACAGACTCGCATTGCGTCAAGGGTGCACAGGTGTTGGGGCCCGACATGGAAATTCTTGAGTGTTCGCTTGATCAGAATTTGGTGGATTCCATTAAGAATACTGCCTTAGAGGTAGGTGGGTTGGGCACTGTATGGGTGACAGATTTCCTCAGTGTCAGTGCGCCCGATCTCAAATGGGTGGTTATCCTCGGCACCGCCAGTGGCGACAGTCTGATTACCAGTGAAAGCTGCCCGGTCCTCAAGATTCGCTACAAAAAACGCCTCATTCACTGCTTTGGGTTTGCGAAGTGCTACCAACTCCTCCCGCTTGCAAACCAGCGGTACCCCTCGATGTGAAAAAGAAGAGAAAAAAACAAACTAAAAAAAAATGAAAAATATAATCAAAAAACCTAAAAAAAAACCAGTTATTTTTTTAAAAGCAAAGTTTTACGTAACCTTTGGGGGCGGGAGTGGGGAAGAAGAAAACCAGCGAGAGGGGAGGGAAGTATTCTCGTAGACTGTTATGATATCAGGCTGCTTCGGGTAGGGGGTTGGCGCGGGTTAAAATTGTTCTTTCTTTCTTTTTTTTGTTTTACTCATGGATGACACCCGTAACCGGGTACCGGGAATTGCCGGGTTTTAAAATTTTTCATTAACGGGTCCAATCGGGTTATAAAAACCTGGTAACACCTCGGTAATGGATCTAGGTTTTGCAAAACCCCGGTGATAACCGATACCCAGGGTCCTAGCTCAGTAGAACGGAAAAGGTGGCCCACCTTTTCCGTTGTTTTTTTTTTTTTTTGGGTTTTTTTTACACGCAGGCCCCAGCCTAACCATCGTTCCATCGTTCTATCGACCCGGGTGCCCGGGTCGATGGGTCGATGGGTACCGGGTTGACCCGGGGTTTTGGGGAATTTTTTGAGATACCATCGAGCCGGACTCGATTGGTCAAACGTCGAAGGAAAAGGAAGCATGCAGCATGGCGAAATAAATAAAGTAGCGTACCGTGCGCCTGCGGCGCAAAGCTTGCAACCCACCCTTCCCATGACATAGTTTAGCTGGAAACATGTGCAAATTTAAGCGCAAATTTTAGAAATGTTGCGTACCGTGGCTTCGCCAGGAACCTTTGGGTGCCATGACCGCCATTTCTTTTGTAAATGTACTGAGGTTACTGATAATTCGTGCACACAAACTTTTAGAGTTAGAGTTAGAGTGTACAGCCGGGTCGTGCTAGACTTCTACAACAGCTCTGGGCCAAGGAGGTCCTCAGTGTCGTCAGCCAGTCCCCTTTGCTGTTAAAAACAGCGACTTGGCGTGGTCAATTTTTCCGCGCGAAGCGCAGAAAAATTTTTTTTTGAGCCACCTTTTCCGTTTCTTTTTTTTTTCTTCTGAGCTAGAACCCTGCGATACCCCATTCATGTCTTTTTTTTTTTTCTTTCTTGCATGGTTTGCATTTAAAAAATTTGCCGCAAAGTTATATAAAAATAAAGCATGGAAGTTGAGAGTGCACACAAAACAAAAAAAACGAAACAAAGACTGTCCCCATATTGCACACCCTTTTTAAAGAATACCAACCAAACAAAGTAAAAATGCACCCATCCTCATTGTGCACATTCATCTTATTTTCATTTTATTTCTTTTTTTTTGAAAATAACAAAATTAAAAAAACGCAAACTATCGGAGAGGCCCCCAAAGGGCGTTCCAAATGAATATCTTTTTTTTTTTAAATACGCGTTTTTTTTAAATATTGTCCCCTACTGTTGTGCAATGATATATAATAACCTGCAGAGAACCAGTACCTGCGTCCACAGAGGGGCGGTGATACGTGTGTACTGTCAACTTCTCTGTGTATTTTTTTTTTGTTTGGTGTGTCTTTAAAAATGGGGAAGGGGGGCAGCCTCGCTCAATGCGCCTTTCTTCTCTCCCCCTCTCCCCCTCTATATCCCTCCACAACTTAGCAAACCCCCCTGCCGTTTTAAGCATATCATCAAAAAAAAATGCCTCTTTTTTTTTTTTTTTGCACTCCCTTCATTTCTACACCACTACCACCACCACCTACTTCAGGCGCGGTCAAAAGGATGGCGGAAACTTCGGAGGTCGAAGGCCTGTTCCGCGCAGTCAAACTCGAGGATTGGCGTGTTGTGGAGAAGTGGTGTGCGAGTGGAGGTGATGTGAATGTTGTCGACAAGACGTACAAACACTCAACCCCGTTGCACTGGGCGGCGTACACGGGCAGCGAGAAGGTGACCTCTGTGTTGCTTGACTTTGGTGCTGATGTGAATGCGCTGGAGTCAGACAACAAGACGGCACTGCACCTCGGTGCCTTCGAGGGCAACCAGGAGGTAGTCGAGATGCTGGTCAATGCGGGTGCGAACTACCGTTTGCGTGACACGCTGGGGAAGACGCCGTGCGACGTGGCGATCATGAACAAACACATCCAGGTGGCAAGGGTGCTGCCGAACTACGCAGAGTGCGTGGCACCCAAGGCAGTCAGCGAGTCTGCGTCGCCGACGTCGCTGATGTGGGAGGAGCGTCCCATTCAGAACGCGTCTGTTGCGTCTTCGTCTTCATCTGCGGTGCGTGGACGGCGTGGGGCACAACGCAGCGAGGTGGAGGATACATCACCACAGCAGCAGGAGGAGGAACGTGTCCAGCCTGTGGTGCCGCCGCTCTCTGCACTGCGTGGCGGGGTGAGCAGTCCTGCAGCGTCACATGCAGGGCATGTGGTGCATGCGCACACCCCTGCCGCACAGCATCAACATCAGCATCAACAGGAGGTGCCCTACTCCATCCAAGTGCGTGCCGGTGCGGACGCATACCCAGTAGAAGGCATCTTCACACTCGCAGCAAGCCGCACCTGGGAAGGCATGCCACTCTGGGAGTGCACCTTCGAGTCAGGCGTGAAGGGGTGCATCTACGCAGGCACAAACGGGCTTTGGATTGTGACGGAGGATATATGGTATGGGTTCCCTCTCCCCTGTCGTGACATTCTGCAACAGATTTCTTCACCGATTTTTTGACCAAATATGCCTTTTATCACTCTCTCTTTACAGCCACATCGAGAGCGACTCTGGTCTTATCACCTCCGCGCACAAACACGAAGGCGCGATGCCACACGAGATGCAGCAGTGGGAGACACACAACGGCGCTGACTGGGTGGTCGACACAACAGTCACTGTCGCGGCAACGGCGTTCCACAAGCCACCCACCACCACTACCACCCCCACCACCACCACCACCGGCACACCCCTCCCTGCCGCACCACCACAACACCACCAACGTATGTACGCACCACGAGGCGACTACGGGATTTCTCGGGTAGAGGAGGATGAGGGGCACGAACGGCGAAGTTGGCTTGCCCAGGAGGACAGGGCGAGGCGGCAGGTCGAGAAGCGGGCACGCAAAGCACTGAAGGATCTACTGGAGGACCAGGAGCTGTATGGTGGGATCTACAGGCCTGCAGCGCATCGGGGGGCGAGCGAGGACCGGAGCAGCTACCACTACAGCCAGCACCAGGGGCGCCGGCGGAGCCCACCGCGGAGCAGTACGCACTCCTCGCACCGTGTGGAGGATGCGGCAAAGCGGGCGTTGATGGACCCACACGACGATGAGTACCTAGCTGACAAGGAGAGGCGGCGCGCAGAGCGGCGTGCACGGCGGCGGGCAGAGAAAGAGGAGTACAAAGAGATGCGTCGCGCGCAGAGGCGGCAGGAGCGCGAGATGCGCAGTGGTGCACGCAGCCGCTCGCGTAGCAGGCACCGTAGTGTTGTCGGTCGGCAACGTCGTGCCTCACGCTCCCCAGCACGCTCTGTGCGCAGCGCAAAGTCGGGCCGTTCCCTTCGGTCAGTCTCACGCAGCTCCGTGCGGAGTGCACGATCCGCTCGTTCAGTGCGTTCCGGCAGGTCTGCACGGTCTCGGTCCTCTCGAGGCAGAACACCATCACGTTCCGGCCGCGCTGGACGTTCCCAATCTCGCTCTCGTTCTCGCTCCCGAGCACGTTCCGTTGCATCAGACTATGGTGATGACAGAGGAGAGGCACGTCGACCCTGGCTCCCCCCAGGGTCTGCCGCATCGGTTACAGGGAAGCGTGTCACCGATGGCTTCGCAGACTACCCTTCACGCCTCAGAGGCTGGGATGACGACGTTCAGCACTACCTCAACACTTCGCGAGCCTCGAGTCGTTCCTATTCTTCGCGGTATTTGTAATGTGGTGAAACTAAATTGGAGAAAAAAAATGGGGGAAAATGGGGAAAAAACTAGATTTTTTTTTACCGTTTTTTTTTTAGAGTTTAGGTAGGTGCAAATGGGGGTCTTTTTTTGAGCATAGACTTATGTTAAATTATTAGATCAAACAAACAAACAAACAAACAAATTGCGACAAAGACAAACGTGGGTTTTTTTTTTATTGTGAAATGTGTGGGTAGGTGGGTTGAGTAGTATTGAACAGTGGGGTAGGGGAAAACGTCCGAAACAAAAGAAGCAAAACAAAAAAAAAAAACAAACAAACCAAAGTCTACGATATGGAACAGTTACATTTCAATAATTGTGCGGAGCTCGCACGAGAAAAAAAAGCGAGGTGTCTCCACATTATCAATTTTTCAACAAAATAGAAAAATAAAAACAGTGAAAATCATTGCATTTACTAGAAGGGGAAAAAGCGACCTCTCTGAAAACCAACAACAATACTCAAGGAGGGGTAAGCAAAACATAGGGGAATCTATAACACATGAGAACACCTCTGTAGATAAGGTCTCACAACATATCTGTTGCCCTTTTCTTAGGATGGCATTTTTGTTTTATTCAGTGGAAAGAAAATGCCTTTTTTATGGTGTTATGACCCCAATACAGCAATATTCATTTTTTTCCCCCCCAACAAAGCATTATTTAGTTTTTTTTGTGTTGACCAAGCACAGTGAGGGCTTAGGTTCATTTCACAAAAAGAACTTTTGCATTCTTTTGAGTAGAATTATTTACATTTTGTGTCATTTATTTTTCAGTGCGAAATCGCCCCCACAAAAATAAATCACAAATGGAACAGCTTTTCAGTGAGTATTTTTCCCGGTGACGAGTTAGTTTTCAATGATGTGTGTGCACGAGAGGCACATTCATCTTTCAAGTTTTTTTCTTTCTTTTTCCTTTTCTTTTTACCGCTGTGTGAGCAATGTGTATCACCCTTTATTTGAAATATATTCTTTCCAGGGTTTGCTTCCTTCCTCTAAGAAGGCAAACAACTCTACGTAGAAAACAAAAAATCCCCCCCCTAAAATAGTAAACGAACAACCCCCCCCTCTTCCCTCTCCTCCTCCCCCCGCTCCCTACAATTTTGCTTTTTCACACCTCACACTTCTCTCTAGCGTACCCCCATCCCCCCTCCCAATCCAGCTAATCCAACACAACACAAAATACCTCCTACATATGCCATAAAAAGCGCTAACAAAATCGGGTATATCGTCTGAATGGTTGCACCATTTTTTGTTCTTTCTGTCACACTTCTACCCGTGGTTCCTCATATGAGATATTATTAGAAATCGGTCTTTTTTTTGAGAGCCTCGAATGTCTAGGTTAATTGAAGCGCCTCCCCCAGCGATACCGCTTGCCGTGAATTGTAACTCACCAGCATCAACGTCAGTTTCAGCATTGGGGACACGAGATCGGCATACCACAGTATCTACAGCACGACGATGGGAGGCCTTTCTTGCGAACGGTGTGGCAGTGAGTGGAGAGGCACGTACCTGGCTTTTGCAGAGCACAGACTGCGTTGCACTTCATCTTCGTATACGTATCCTCCACGACAGCGGCAGAGCAGACGGGGCTAAGCCAACACCGCGCCGTATTCTTCTCTCCTCCCGCCAGGTTGCCGCTGTGCGACGACGCTTCTCCTGCACCCCCGACGCTGTCCTCACTCCCATTACCGCTCCCATTCCTGAGCAGATTACTGCATTTTGCGTATTATTCGCGAAATCACAGAGCAACAACAGTACTTCCACTTCCATTGCACGCTTTACGCATCTTCTTTGCCCATTTCTTGACGAAGCTTTGATTGACGACGTCATCAAACGATGTGATTTTGGTGAATCATCAGAACACACCATATGCACGGCATTGGTGTTGATATGTCTCTGCTGGGTGGACGTTGCTTCGGAAGGGGAAATGCTAGCGTTTTTTTCTGCAGTCGCTTTAAGAGGAGGTATTGCCGTGCCTTCAGCACGAAGTGAATTGGATGAAGTTCCGTCTGGGGTTCCCTCATCGGCAGTGGAGGTGGACCGTGCGGTAGAATTGCTAGCAACACTTAGACGTCGTTCGCATCAGCGGTTTGCAAGTGGTCGGGAGAGAGATGAAATACCTATACAAAGGGAAAGACCGAAGTCGGCATGTCTCCCTACAGTGTCGCAAGGTGATGTGTCAGGGCAAAGGAGTGTCCATGTGAAGAGAAGGAGGGAACGTCCGTCAACTGCCTTAGCACTGCCCGACCGTGCAAAGAAGGCGGCCATGGCATGTCACACCAGTACCGTGGAGGTCCAGCCCCTCCCCGAGTGGTGCAGACTCCCAGAAAAGGTGATAACGTATAGGAGGAAGCCTGGTCTTGCTGCTGTGGGGGGCATTTACACTGTGGGTTATAGGGAGCATTGAGAGGAAAAAGAAAGGCCCTTTTTTTGTTTTTTTTCCACATTTTTTTTCCACCATATTTGAGACAGATCGAAAGAAAAGAGACACAATGGCATCCAACGACGAGCTTGCATGCGTGTACGCAGCCCTGATCTGCCACGATGAGGGCCTTGAGGTCACCGCCGACAAGATCGCCACCATCACCAAGGGTGCGGGTCTTGAGGTTGAGGCCTTCTACCCGGGCCTCTTCGCGACCTTCCTTCAGGCCAAGCCCCTGGGTGACCTGATCAGCAACGTTGGAGGAGGTGGAGGTGGTGACGCTGCGCCTGCGGCTGCGGGCGGTGACGCACCGGCGGCTGAGGCGAAGAAGGTATGACACACACCACACACACAGCACAACACCACCACCACAGGAGGAGAAGGCGGCAGCCCCGTCTGAGGAGGACGAGGACATGGGCTTCGGTCTGTTCGACTAAGCATGGCAACGTTTTGAACGTTGTTGCGTTCAAAGTCTATGGGGATGTGGGGGGTGATGCGCACTTTTGCCTGAATGCACAAAAAACAATGAGCATTAAAACAAAGAGGGGGATAGTCAACTTCTCCAACTCCTAGATTGGTGTGGAGCGCAATGGGAAACGTATGGGGTGTTCTTTCTTTTTTCTCTATTTCGTTTTCATCTTTGCATGGAACAGATTACAATAAACAGTTCGAGCCACCACGTTGTTCATTCACTCATGCTCGCATGCGTGCCGTACCCCTCACGTAGCCTCACGGGTGGCGCTTACCTATTTGCATTGCTGCGCCGTGTCTCTGATCTTCTTCTGGAAGGCTGTTTCTCGTGATAAAAGTTCTTTTGCTTGGTTGTGTTAATGCAGCCTCAATTCTAATAAGGAACCTCGTAAACGAAGCATTTTTGGGCGTTGAGGATTGTTTCCTTCACAACGTGAAGAGCCTCTTCGCCAGATGTTTTCACCTCCATCAGCGATGTGGGCGCGTCCTTCAGTTCACCCTTCTTGGTCTGTTTCCATGATATTATATTTAGTTAATGTTCAACCGAGATGCTCCCTTTCCGCAAAAAGTGGGCGTCTCAGTACACTTCCCCTTTTCCCTTTTGAATTCACCACTTCTGATAAAGGCAAACACTCAAAGACACAATGGCATCCAACGACGAGCTTGCATGCGTGTACGCAGCCCTGATCTGCCACGATGAGGGCCTTGAGGTCACCGCCGACAAGATCGCCACCATCACCAAGGGTGCGGGTCTTGAGGTTGAGGCCTTCTACCCGGGTCTCTTCGCGACCTTCCTTCAGGCCAAGCCCCTGGGTGACCTGATCAGCAACGTTGGAGGAGGTGGAGGTGGTGACGCCGCGCCTGCGGCTGCGGGCGGTGACGCACCGGCGGCTGAGGCGAAGAAGGTATGACATACACTGCACACACAGCACAACACCACCACCACCACCACCACAGGAGGAGAAGGCGGCAGCCCCGTCTGAGGAGGACGAGGACATGGGCTTCGGTCTGTTCGACTAAGCACACTTCCCGTTCACGTCGAAGAGTGAGTCTGAAGCGTACTGTGTGTCCCTTTCTAACCCAAACAAAGGGATGAACATTTTTGGTGCGTGGAGGGCAGAGGAGGAAAAAACTGGAAAAAAAAACTTAAAAAAAATTCCGCACATGCCACAATAAACAAACAATACGGAGGAAACATACCATTATCTGCTTCCGAATTGAAGAAACGTGTAGCCTGTTTGGATGCGTTGTCACAGACTGTGCTGTGTGTTCCCGACGACGAACACCTTCATGCGCGACACAGTCACTAAGTAAATCCCGCCTCTTCTCTGCAGCATTGACGGCAAGCTCCAGAAACGTCAAAAACAAACAAAAGGGGACGTCTCTTCCGCTGCTGTGTACCACGCTTCAGCTGCAGAAGTAAAAGGTTTTGGGTCAAGGTTTGGGGTGTATCACTTTTTTTTAATGAGTTTACCCCACATTTTCTTGGGAACATATTGGGTGAATGATGTTAAAAAAAAGAGAGGGCATTCTTTTCCCCCACCATTCCACCTCTCCCCAAACCCACCTACCTACAATTTCTCACTGCATACACTGTAACGAGAGGTCTTTGCATTTCAATCCATTTTTCCCGTTACCTGCTTACAGTTTCCTTTATCAACAACTCCCAACACTCCGGGGGGGTTCGATAACCAGAGTGTCAGTTGTCTCCTAGCGTTTGTGCACATATCATTTTCACCTTTTTGTACTTTTCAACCTTTTCAACGTCACCTTTTCCAGGTCGGGACTAGGGGAGTTATATCCCACATCACCCCCTCCCACCTCACTCTTATCTACTATACAATGTCCGGCTTTGCCGACAGCGTGGAGTGCATCGAGGTGCTCTCCAACGACGGCTTCGACCCACCACGACAACTCACCTTCCGCGGATGCTTCAAAGGGGAAGAGGAGGAAATCTGCGTCAAAATCCTGAACCTCCCAAACCACACCGAGCCCTTAGATGAAATGCTCTCCGATTTGAACGGGGATTTTGCGGTTCAGGTACACAGAGTAGAAAGCCTGGGGAGCACCAGATGGGTCATCATGGATTATTGTGACTGCAGTATTGGCGACGCCATTGCGGTGTTGAAAGAACTCAGCGAGGAGCAGATCTGTGCTATTGTGTATGGCGTTTTGAAGGCGCTGAGTGCGCTGCATGAATGCGAGGTGGCGCATGCAAACATTAAGCCGAATAACATGCTGATCCAAGAAGGGCTTCTTATCCTCAGCGACCAACAGCTTTCGCAGCTCTCACAGTTCAAATCAAGGCCGCACCCAGGGAGACTATACCCCGAGGAACATGAGGCACCCCCTGTCGACATATGGGCCCTTGGTATTTCCATTGTGGAGATGGCCGACCGCATTCCCCCGATGTCGCTTCTCAGCGAAGAGGAGGTCGAAAATGAACTTCTCGCCGGGCACGTGCCTGTAGTACAGTCAAAGCGGTTTGAAGGAAGTGCAGCAATGGACGACTTTGTCGCGAAGTGCTTAGAGTTAGATCCCAATCAGCGTGCCACCGCGGAAGAACTCCTGCGCCATCCTTGGGTGGCGACGCAGACCATGGAAGGTACGGAGAATATATTTGATGCCTTGGTTGATACGGTGAAGGGCACGTTGTCTGAGTGGAACAGTGCGAACGGGAAGCTTATCCCAAGGGTGCAGATCCACAAGCTCTTTGAGGACCAGGTGGAGGAGGCGCTGACGACGGCAGGGGCGGTCATTGATATGCCGCCGATGCGGCTGCCGGACTGTCCGGAGGAGGGCTTTACGAAGCTGCCGTCCTCGTTGGTCCCGGAAGACGACCCTGAACCTATCGTTCTAAAGGACAAAACTGCAGGAGAGTTTCCCCTCGCAGTCCCAGACCCAGAGGCCCGTCCGCAGAATTACATTATCCAGAACTGCAGTAAAGTGAAGGTCCTCCTCTTAGGAGCGAACCTGAATGTGTTAGTGCAGAGGGTCAGTAACAGCTCGATCTTCATCGGGCCCTGCAAAGGGATTGTCAAATTGGAGGGTGTGGAGAATACGCAGATAGCGATTGCGGCGCGGCGGGTGGATATGGAACGGTGCAACAATGTGCAGGTCATTTCGCTGTACACCCAGGAGCCTCTGCAGATGGTGAGCTGCGAGCTGGACACAATCTCGTTGATTCCGTGGCATATGGCATACCCTCTGCAGAAGGAGATGATGAAGCTGGCAGGGCTTGACCCGTACACGAACCGCTGGATGGAGGTCGAGACAGACCACTCTGTGGATGAGGCAGGGTTGAACCTCCTCCCTGATCCGTACCGGCTGTTCCACATCTCAGCCTTCCCGCTGCCGGGGATGGCAGGCGAGCCGACGCAGTCGATTTATCTCCTGAAGGATGTGGAGGCCCCTGTGCGCCCTGATGATCATGACTGTATTTACATTTCGTCGTTGAAGCAGGCTCGTGTCGTGAAGCGTCCTGGAGAGATCAGCGGCAAGAGTGTGACTATCGAGGACAGTAGCCGGTCGGAGTTTCTCTTCCTCGACAGCATGTCGAAGGTCGAGCTGTGCAACCTCAACGCCTGCCAGGTGGTGTGCGGGCCGACCGACTCGCTTCTCCTGAAGGGGCTCGTGGGGTGCGTGGTGATTGCTGTGTGCGATGAGATCCAGCTGCATCAGTGCAGCGATGTGTGTCTGTTCCTGTGGTCGGCAACCCCGCCCATTGTTGCGAGCTGTGCAGGGCTGGAGATTGCGTACTTCAACGTGAGCTGGCCGCTGCTGGACCAGATGGTGCAGGAACGTGGCTGGGACAAAATGCCGAACATGTTTGAGGAGATGCGTGACGCCAGCCCGCGCAGCTCATGCGACGCGAAGATCCACAACGAGCCCAACTACAGGAACATCCCGATCCTGAACGAAGGCCGCACCGACTTCATCGCGCCTATCAACTACCCCTTCGACGCCAAGCTGCAGGTCGACGCCACACTTGCCGACTTTGAGCCCATCTTCCTCCCTACCCCAAGGCGCACACTCGACCTGAAGGTCAAATCCGTCACAAACGACAAATTCTTGGACCTCGCGACAAAGCTCCCCGTGGAGTACCCTGCCCGCTTCAGCACCCCCGCAGGGCTCTCGATCCGCCATCTCGCCCAGGCACGCATCGTGCACATGGACGGCACACTCCCAGACGACGTTGCTGTCGAGATGGTCGACTCATGCGAGATCCTTCTCCTTGACGAGACCAACACCGTTCTCGTCAGGGGTGCGAAGAACAGCACCATCGTTGCCGGCCCTGTAGCAGGACAGCTCCGTGTTGAGGACTGCACGAACTGCACGATTGTTGGGTGCGCGAGCCAGATCATTGTTACCGGGACAACTGACTGTCGGCTGTGTGTGTGGTGCAGCCATGATTTCATTGTGCACAGCTCTTCTATCGAGGTGTCTCCTTGGAACGTGGTGTACCCGCATCTGCAGGAGCAGGCAGAGAGCACGTTTGGGAGTGAGCGGCTGCTGATGGAGAGCAGGCACAACAAGATCTACGACCTGTCCAAGGACGACATCCGCTATCCAGAGCCGCACACACGCGTGTACCCGATGCGCGACGTGCGGCTGGAGGTGCTCGACGTTGCGGGCGAGGCAGACCCGTCTCCCTTCCCCTTCGTCCCTGTCCCAGACGTGCCCGCCGCAGCAGCACCCGCCTCCCCCGCACCCACGCCAGCAAGCCCAGAGCCCTTCTCGCCATCATCGCCCTCCCCCGCCAAGGTCTGCTCGCCGAACACCATCAGCTACCTGGACGACGAGCGTGTGGAGCGAGGCCTCGGGGAGCTCAGTGGTGGTGCCTTCGAGATGGACCACGCGACAAAGTGTGTCGTGATAATTGCAGACGTGGCAGAGTCGGTGACGCTCGCAGACTGCAGCGACTGCTCATTTGTCATTGGCGCCTCTAAGGGTGCAGTGCGGGTTGCGAACCTCGTGAACTGCAAGGTGTGGTGTGTGTGCCCCACATTCGCGGCAGTTGCGCTGGAGAAGTGCCAACTGCACCTCCTCTGCGGAGCGGCACCCTCGTTTACGTCCTGTGTGGACACAACGTTGTCGCCCTACAACGCACGTCTCCCCCGCCTCCCGCATCTCCTCGAGCAAGCAGGTATCGACCCCGCAGTGTGCCGCATCGCAGACGCGCAGCAGGACGCCGACAGCAGCGTCTCCCAGCCAGAGTACGTAGGCCTGCTGGAGATGCAGAGCTTCGTGCTGCTCAAGGCTGTCTCCGACGAGCCGCAGTCGCACCCCCTCATAGAATCACGACTGAAGGGTGTGCAGGAGGCAGAGGAGACGGCTGTGCCCGTGCCCGCAAAGCCCACTGGTGAGGCTGTGTTCCAACGTGCACGGCGAGAAGCGCTTGCAGGAGTGAACGCTCGCGGGCCATGGGATGTGGCTGGTGAGGCGCTCGTTCCGAAGGCGAAGTGGGACAAGTCAGAAGTGACTGCGACGAGCGCAAGTTACTTCAGAGGGAAGACAGTTGTGATTGGGGAGTCGGAGCTGAAGCGTGACCAGCAGGTATGATGGTTCTTGTGCACATACACACAATCAAAATAAACAAAAAAACTAAATACATCACAGGTTCAACTGGCGCAGCTGCACGACTCTCGCGTTGTTGTGATTGGATCGTGCGAGTCGATTGTGATTGACGACTGCACAAACTGCGAGTTCATCCTTGGACCGTGCTCTGGGTCTCTCTTCATCCGTGACTGTTCAGACCTTTGTGTCACAGCTGCATGCATGCAGCTTCGCCTGCGTGACGTGAACAACGCAGACTTCTTTGTCCACACGGAGACCGACCCTGCTGTTGAGTCCTCCACATTCGTCACCCTCCGTCCTCTCAACATGCTCCAACCCAACCTTGCAAACGCTTTTGCCGAGGCAAAGCTGAAGGCAGACGAGAACAGATTCAAGCATGCTGCAGACTTCAACACCTTCAGCGACCCGAAGGCAAAGGTGGGCTTCACCCTCCCTGAATGGCTGGGACACTTGATGATGCGGAGCCTGGACCTGGAGGGACATGGTGTTTGCAATGCACCTGAGGGTGTGGCTGAGATGCTGGCTGGGGCTATTGAGGGTGGGGAGAGCCTTGAGAAGGGGAACTGCTTTGCGATGGGTGTGTCTGCGAAGGAAGCGATGCGCCAGCATGAGGTGCGCCAGGGTCTGCGTGACGAGGACGACGTGAGCGACGATGCGGGCGACAAAGATTCGCAGAGCGACTCACTCACACTCGACAGCGACATGGTGTCTGGGAAGTCAAGCAAGCGAGGTGCTGACCCTGAGCCAACTCCGACACCCGTCACCAAGCCTCCGGCACCTTCACCAGAACAGCCTACGAACCTGAGAGCCGAGACAGTGACCTCACCAACGAAGGATACACCACCCTTGGGGACCCCGCAGTACGCACGCCACGCACTGCTGACCCTCCGCAGGGCTGCTACGTCTGAGGTATGCAGCTGCCACATGCACCACATCCACATCATCCACACCCCACATCACAGGAAGTACGCCTCCCCGCATCCTCAGAGGAGGAAACGTTCCTTGCAGCACTTCCACCGCACAAAGCACGGGTATGCAAAGCACCGCTGTTCCCCCACTTTTCAACATCCCACACAACGCCTTCGTCAATAGCGAGGTTATTTTTCTCTTTTAGTTGCGGAAATGGCGTTATCCCTGACAGCCCCCTGTTTGCTCTACGACCACGATTGTGATCAAGGAGACTAAGCACGCGAGGCCTGCAGGTGGGTCTGTACCACTCTTTTTTTCCCTTTTCAAAATAATTTTCAACATATTTTCCCACGCTTTTGCAGATCGAACTGGACGTTCTGTACCCCACACTTGCGGAGGTGCTGCAAGAGGATGCCACGATAATGTCGCCTGTGGACGGTGCACTGCTGGGCGCTCCTTTTGAGGAGATGGAGCTGGAGGGGAAGCATGTTGTGATTCAGGGCACGAGCGGTGGGACCATTGGTGTGGAGCCTGGCACACGTCGCATTGTCATGGATGGGTGTCGCGATACAGATCTGTACACGTCTGTCGCGACGGAGGTGTGGGTGAGCAACTGCGTGAACTGCAAGGTGCACACAATCTGCGACTCGCTTTTAATCTACGCCTCTGTCGACTGCGAGATGCACGTCTACGTGACGTGCCCGCCCATCATGGAACGCAGCCACGGCATTGCCCTCTCCCCCTGGTCGCAAACCATCGAGCACCACATGATGACACCCGCCCTCATGGCATCTGTCAACCACTACGACAGACCCTTCGACCTCTCCAAGGCAGGTCTCACCACATCCCCCACCAGCCTACTCTCCGTCACCAGTGCCAAGATCGCGGGGCGTCTGCACTACCACATCGTGCCCCCAGGGCCAGAAGACGTGTCGCCCCTCCTCAGAGGTACGTACCCCAAGGTGGGCCCCCTAGAGGAGGCCAGTGAGGCGCGTGTCATCATCCGTGAGGTGCAGTGCAAGAAGGAGGAGCCTGAGG
This sequence comes from Rhynchopus sp. YZ270_cl-10, assembly GCA_964035575.1. Classification (NCBI taxonomy): domain Eukaryota; phylum Euglenozoa; class Diplonemea; order Diplonemida; family Diplonemidae; genus Rhynchopus; species Rhynchopus sp. YZ270_cl-10. The sequence continues at coordinate 1,059,429 of OZ037913.1, forward strand.
AGGCAGCGGCAGAAGAGGCGGCAGAGGAGACGGCTGTGCCCGTGCCCGCAAAGCCCACTGGTGAGGCTGTGTTCCAACGTGCACGGCGAGAAGCGCTTGCAGGAGTGAACGCACGCGGGCCATGGGATGTGGCTGGTGAGGCGCTCGTTCCGAAGGCGAAGTGGGACAAGTCAGAAGTGACTGCGACGAGCGCAAGTTACTTCAGAGGGAAGACAGTTGTGATTGGGGAGTCGGAGCTGAAGCGTGACCAGCAGGTATGCTATTGCTTTGTCTACTCAGTGTGTAACAAACAGACAAACTAACTAAACAACACAACACAGGTTCAACTGGCGCAGCTGCACGACTCTCGCGTTGTTGTGATTGGATCGTGCGAGTCGATTGTGATTGACGACTGCACAAACTGCGAGTTCATCCTTGGACCGTGCTCTGGGTCTCTCTTCATCCGTGACTGTTCAGACCTTTGTGTCACAGCTGCATGCATGCAGCTTCGCCTGCGTGACGTGAACAACGCAGACTTCTTTGTCCACACGGAGACCGACCCTGCTGTTGAGTCCTCCACATTCGTCACCCTCCGTCCTCTCAACATGCTCCAACCCAACCTTGCAAACGCTTTTGCCGAGGCAAAGCTGAAGGCAGACGAGAACAGATTCAAGCATGCTGCAGACTTCAACACCTTCAGCGACCCGAAGGCAAAGGTGGGATTCACCCTCCCTGAATGGCTGGGACACTTGATGATGCGGAGCCTGGACCTGGAGGGACATGGTGTCTGCAATGCACCTGAGGGTGTGGCTGAGATGCTGGCTGGGGCCATCGAGGGTGGGGAGAGCCTTGAGAAGGGGAACTGCTTTGCGATGGGTGTGTCTGCGAAGGAAGCGATGCGCCAGCATGAGGTGCGCCAGGGTCTGCGTGACGAGGACGACGTGAGCGACGATGCGGGCGACAAAGATTCGCAGAGCGACTCACTCACACTCGACAGCGACATGGTGTCTGGGAAGTCAAGCAAGCGAGGTGCTGACCCTGAGCCAACTCCGACACCCGTCACCAAGCCTCCAGCACCTTCACCAGAACCACCCATGGCACCGCCTATGGAACCCCCTACCAAGGTCGACAGCCCCGAAGTGTCTCCCGAAGACCTGCCGCCCCTCCCAGAGAGCACACCGCCACCGATGCGCAACATTGTGCCCGAACCTTCGTACGACAGTCTCGCCATCTCTCAGGCTACAACAAGGCTGCCGGGCGACATCCTACGGAGGCTGGTGGAAGCACCTGTGAAGCTCCCACACATGACGCATAAGCTTACACGTGGCTCAGAGATCGAGGCGAATCTGATCAAGGCAAACGAGGAGCTGACTAAGGTGCGGCATGACCTGGTGGCTATTGAGGGTCTTGAGTCGAAAGTGGACGCTCTGCTATCGGATCTTGGCTTTGCGTAGCGCAGGGGGGGTTGTCAGTGTTGGTTTAGTACAGCGCCCCAAAAGTTTAGTACAAGTTTAATACAAGTTTAGTACAGTTTAGTACACCTGTTTTAAACACCCTTGTATTAAACCTGCCAACACTGGGGGTTGTGGGTGCGTGTGCACTGTCGTAGCCGTTTTTGTACATTCAACCTTTGTTTCGGGTGTCAAAGTGGGTTCAGGTGACCAGAGGCGAATTGCCTTTGACACCTTCTTATACTTTCAATTCTGTGAACTGAAAGTATATGAATCTAACCTTCTTTTACTCAACACTGATTGCGAGCCCTTTTTTTGTTTACGATAGCGCTTTTGTCCTCTTTTAAGGGTGTCATCAGACCCCTCGCTGATTTTTTTTTTTTTTTTTTTTTTTTTTTTTTTGCATTGGGTGTGGGAGGGGGAGGGTAAGAAGGAAGGGACGGTGGACGAGAAGTGCGATTTAAAAACGCTTTTTGTTAAAGTTAGACTTGTGTTCGGCTCTGAAAGAAAACGAACAAAAAGAGAAAAAAAGAATTTATGGGTGTTATTTCTCTCTGAAATATGCGCAGCTTTTCTGATTGTTTCCCCTAAGTTAAAACCGAAATAAATAACCGAACCTGACTTTTAGGGTCTTACAAAAACGAAATGGGGTGGTGTCAGAATAATTTTGCTATTTTGTTTTTCTCACACAGTAAACTGTTTTAGCGTTTTATATATTATTTTATTTTTGAAAAAAAATTGGTTGGTGTTCATTCCAATCAGAAGCGGCACGTTCATCTGACAGATCTTTTTTTTTTTAAAAGACGGGATGTATAGTTTTTGAGCGTCCTTTGTGTGCTTTCTCTTCATTTTCAATAGAAAGTCTCTGAAAATTAGTGTTTTTTTTTAACCACTTCCTAACAAGATCGTAACGCAATCCTCTGCACAAGAAAAAGGAAATTGATACCCTTTTGCCACCCTGCGCACAGAGGTTTCGTCCCCCTCTTGGCATGATTTGCCTTACCCACATACTGTTAGGAACATAACCAGGGCAACCGATTCAACAAAAAGGGCGGGAAAAGGTGATACCCACCCCAACCCTCCTCCCTCCCCCCTTAACTGCGAGATACATTCTTTTCCCCCAGCCCTTTCTTTTTTGAGGGCCATAAAAAGGATGTGTTTCAGCACAGTAGGAATTTCCTGCATTTTTATCTTTTTTTTTGGGGGGGTCTAAAATTAACCCCTCTTCCATCTCTCTCTCCCCTCCCCAAATAACAATGGTTAGATAATTAAAAAAAGCAACGAAATATAAAACCCTTTGTTCTCATTCTATGTTGTCCCGACTCACGCCCTTTGGAGGGGGTGGTTGACCTGTTGGCACACCTTGGAAGACACCTCGTACATGTGTGAGGCAGCAAACCCTTTCAAACTTCTTTTAAATCCTGATAAATACTACTCTCCTTTTCAAGGCTTTCGTGGCAACCGAATTTCCCTTAGTTTTTTTTGGCATTTTTTTTTTTATCAAATATCATCCTCATTACAGTACACATGTCGGGCGGCGCAGAATTGCCGGACAATGATGCGCAGGCTGCCCCGCCACAGGAGGGTGCGTGCAGTGCCATCACCCGGGAGAAGAGCTCTGTCGCACGGCACTTTGTGGGGGGGTATTATACGGCGATGTTTGCGGACCGGAGTTTGTTCGAAACGCAGCATTTGCGGCCGTTGGAGAAGAAGGTTGTGTTGAAGGACTTTGATTTGATGGCAGTCATTGGGCGGGGTGCGTTCGGGGAGGTGCGGCTATGTCGACGGAAGAAACGGCCGGACAAGATCATGGCGATGAAGCGACTCCACAAACAACACATGGTCAACCGCAACCAGGTCGCCCACGTTCGTGCCGAGCGTGACGTCCTTGTGGAGTCTGGCAACACACAAAAGAACCCGTGGATAACAGACCTCTACTACTCCTTTCAAGACAAGGACCACCTCTACTTGGTCATGGAGTTCCTCCCTGGTGGGGATCTCATGACCTGGCTTATAAAGTACGACGTCTTTGACGAAACCGTAGCCCAATTCTACGTGGCAGAACTGATTCTTGCTGTGCATTCAATACACAAAATGCGGGTATGTTAAAAAGAGACATCCTTTTAAACTCTTCCTCCCCCTTCAGTACGCCCACCGCGATATCAAGCCAGATAACATTCTCTTAGACAGACAGGGGCATATAAAGCTTACAGACTTTGGGTATGTCATCTTTCCCCTCCCCTTTTTTACTAAAAAATGCAGACTCTGCAAGCAAATTGACGTCGAAAGCATTCCAGTGGAGGATATTTTGACGTGCGAGGTGAAGGAGATGTCGCTTGAAGTGTCTCATAAAAGCTATCAGGACAAGAAAGCGACGTGGAAGGACATTCGCAACCGCAAAATGTTCTGGACCGCTGTTGGGTCACCTGGATACGTTGCGCCCGAGGTTCTGATGAAGCAGGGCTACAGCATCGACTGCGACTGGTGGAGTGTAGGAATCATTCTCTATGAAATGCTCTGCGGGTACCCACCCTTCTACGCCGACGATGTCATGCAGACCTGCCATAAAATCATCAAATGGCGAGAGTATCTTGACTTCCCTCCAGAAGGTTCTGACGCACTCAGTGAAGCCTCTATGTCAGTCATTCGCGATCTTCTCTGTGACCCGCAAGAACGTCTCTCATTCGAAGCGATTCTTGGTCATAAATTCTTTCATGGAATCAATTGGAACGATCTTCGTTCACAACCCCCTCCGTTCGTGCCGCAGCTACGCAGTGCAGATGATATAGGCTATTTCGACGTACCAGAAGAAGACCCCACAGAAGGCCCGCTCCCACAACGCACCAAAGACACGAATTATTTATTCTACGGATTCACAGCAAAGCTGAATAACCATACCACGATGGCACCTAAGTCTAAGTCGCGCCCACCTATCCCCGACGAATTCATGCAGAGCATGGCAGAGGCCGAACAAAAAGACTAATTTTTTTTTTGAAGTTTTTTTGAAGGAAAAAAATTCGAATCCACGAAGAACCAATACCCTTACGTCTGGTGTACAGAGAGGCGTTTTTTTTTTATACAATTTGAAATTTTCTCTATTTTTTTTATATGTGTGTATGAGACACATCCTTCAAATTTTTGTTTTTGGGTGGGGGTAAAATGGAGATGTTCTTTTGTTTTGGAGGGGGGAGGGGCCCTTACCTTACCGATGCCCATGAAAATACATAACATTTTTTTTTTGATTCTGCTTTTTTGGTCAGAAAAAAAAAGATCCCCTCTTTTATTTCTCAATATGTTGCATTCCTTCCTTCCTTCCTTCCTTTTAATGGTACTAGTATTTGTTCATTGTGGTCAACAATTAGAACCCCGTAGCACAGCATATTTTGCATCTTTTTTTTACATTCTGAGTGTCTCAGAAAGGCCAATACATTGCAAAACATTTTTCTCTCTTTTTTCTTATATTGGTGTGGCTGAACCCAAAAAAAAGGGTATTATTTAGCAGTTTGTTAGCACTTTGTTAGCATGCATTTTTGGGGGGGTGGTGTATAAAAATTTTTTTCCCCACGGGTCATAGGTTTCGAACGCGCGTTCGCGTTTTTAGGGCGTTTTCGAGTGCGCGTTTGAAAAACGAAAAAAAAAACGCGCGTTCGGAAAAAACGAGAAAAAAAAACGCGCGTTCGGGAAAAGCGAAAAAAAAACGCGCGTTCGGAAAAAACGAAAAAAAAACGCGCGTTTGAAAAGCGAAAAAAAACGCGCGTTCGGAAAAAACGAGAGAAAAAACGCGCGTTTGAAAAAACGAGAAAAAAAAACGGGCGTTCGAAAAAGTGGAAGCCTCATGTTTACGTGGGGAGGTTTTTCGAACGCGCGTTCGAAAAGTGGTTTTTTCGAACGCGCGTCCAGTTTTTCAAACGCGCGTTCGAAAAAACCACTTTTTCGAACGCGCGTTTGAAAAAAAAAAAAAAAACGCCCTTTTTTTTTTACGCGCGTCCAGCTTTTCGAACGCGCGTTTTTTTTTTTTTTTTTTGCGCGTTTTTTTTTTTTTTTCATGTGCGCGTTTTCCGATTTTGGATTTGCGCGTTTTCGATTTTCGAACGCGCGTTCGAAACCTATGACGGGTGTTGGAAAAAAAAATTTTTTTTTTCGCTGGTGAGCTTTTTAACGCCGGCATTTGCATTTCCGGAATCCGTCCGGCCAGTGGTGGGGTCAATTCGCCGAAATGGACAAGTTCTCGGTTTTGGTCAATTTCCGCAGTATACACAGTATACACAGTATACACAGTATACACAGTATACACAGTATACACAGTATACACAGTATACACAGTATACACAGTATACACAGTATACACAGTATACACAGTATACACAGTATACACAGTATACACAGTATACACAGCATACTTAGGGGGAAAACTCACTTTGTGGGCGCCGCAGGCGCACGGTACGCGTTTTTCGTGATTTTTTCCAGCCCCGTTCTGTGCGTTCTTTTGACTCAGCGAGTCGATTGCGTTCAACGGTGGGGTCACACATGGGTATGCAAGAGTGGAGGCGCGCCAACAGGGGGAGTGGAAAAACCAAGGTAAAAAAATGTTTTTATACACCACCCCTAAAAAAAGGGTATTATTTAGCAGTTTGTTAGCAGTTCTTTAGCAGTGAAATTTGCTGGTTTCAGCCACACCATATATCCTACAAAAAAACAGTACACAAAGAAAGATGTCGCGTCTGTCGTGCGATCGTAATTCAGATAGCAGTTCTGCGTCGTCGCCACATATAGGTGGTGTGAAACGTGCCCCCGATGCGATCGACAACGAGGTCAAAAAGCAGCGTGTCGCCAGCGCTGCCATGGGCGCGGAGATGGACACCTTGCTTGCACAGTTCTCCTCTGCGCGCGAGGCTTTGCAATCAGGCGCGTCGACCCCTTCTGAGACGCTCAGCACCTTACGAGAACACACCACGCGTACACAGCAGACAACACTTTCCCTGGCACGCTCCAAGACGCAGTCCTTGCAGGACACATCCGAGGTCATTTCCTCTACTCTGTGCACCCCAGAGATGTATCATGAGGTGGACGCAGACGGCACACTCTGGGCCAGCCGAGATGAGCCAGTCATAGATCTTATTGGCAGGTATCTGTATGCGTCGGGCTGTGCCGAAACTGCTGCGATCTTTGAGGCCGAGAGTGGGACAAGCATTGACCCCGAAGTGAAGGCGGCGCACGAACCGCTCTTTGCTCTTCTCAAATACGTTGATTCGAGGAACACAACAGAGCTTCTCGCCGCAGCGGAATCAATGCGTGACGATTGGGCTTCGGATCGCCCCTATCCTGGACCAGGATTTGTTAGAAAAGAAAACCAACTTGACACACTCCGCTTTCTGTTGCATCAACTCGAAGTGTCGCGGTTAATAAACGAATCCAACCGGGATGCGGCACAATGCTACATCCGCGACCATTTATCCTCATTTATCGATACCGACAAATGGTCGGTAGTGTTGAAAATGATGGGACGGTTAATGTTTATCGGTGCGGATAAGGTGCCTTCACGGTACCGCGAGGTGGATGTGGAGGAGACCTGGAGGAAGGTGCGGGTGGAGGTGGTGGAGGTGTGGTGCGCTTTGAAAGGGGAGCCGCGTCATCCACATCTGATGGTTGCTTTGGCGGCGGGGTACGAGGTCATGCCGGTGCTGCTGAAGTATATGGCACTCCCCGCATTATTCCGCAAGACACGTGAACTGCACGTCCCTGCCCTGCCACGTGGCATGCTCTTCCATTCGTCTATCAGCTGCCCCGTCACCCAGCAGGTTACCACAGATGGTGACGGTGCAAACCCCGCTATGATGTTACCTTGTTGTCACGTCATCTCCAAGGCCGCAGTCGCCACGCTATCCCGTTCGAATCAAACGTTAAAATGTCCATACTGTCCACGAGAAAATACACAAACAGAATGCAAGCCGCTTTTTCTATAAATCGCCTTGGGAGGGAAAAAAACCCCTGGTGGCTATAGCCGCAAGAGAAAAACTCCCCTCCCTACCCTTAACGATTGTGCAATAACAAAAAAAGACCATTTTTTTTACTCTTCATTTACCTCCCACCCCACCCGACCCTACTGCTCACAACAGGAGGCTGCAATGATGATCTCCACTAGCGGGCAGGGGGCGGGGATCGATGATAGATTGACCCGACATGAAGATGTGTTGCGGGGATACAAAGAGAAGTTTGAGGAACACAAGAAGTGGCTGCAGGGACAGCGCGACCTGCCGTCCTTTGTTATGAAGGAAAGCGGCAATGCGTGGGATGAGGTGAGCATCGAGAGCGATGAGTACACTGCTGAGGCAGGCCCACGCCACAGCGTCCCCGTCCACGAAACGCTTCTCGAACGCGGCAAGATGTACGAACAGAAGCGCGAAGCTGCCCGCGAAGAAGCCATCAAAAAGGAGCTGAAACAGCTTCGCACCAAACCAAAAATCTCAAAACAAGGTGCCGCTAAGGTGTTCGAGAAGCCTATTGAAGAACGCTTCATTGAAATCGAGGCACGGAGGAAGAAGGACCTTGAGCAGGCCGAACGGGGGCGCAACGATGATGCTCCAAAATTCTCTTTTAAACCACAGATCAATCGGAAAGGGAAGCAGTCTGCAACACGCACCAACTCTGTCGGGGCAGTCGACCAATGGAAGACGCGGCGCGACCAGAAGCTTGAAGAGGCGCGCAAGCGTCAGGTCGTCGAGATGATGTCCATGCAGCGCACCCCAGAGATCAACGAACACTCCCGCCGCATTGTCGACCGCAAGATGAAGGAGGAGTCCACCTCTGGCCTGGGCGGGAAGGGACCTCACTACACCCACGCCGACTCTCTTCTTGAACGCGACCGTCTTGCGAAGCTTCAACTCTGGGAGAAATACCAGCAGGACCTTGCGGAACAGCAACCAGGCAACCCGAAGATCACCCCATACGCAGCATCTCTGGACCGTGAAGGCAGTGCCTGCGAACGTCTCTATGAACACTCGGTTGACCAATACGAACGCAAAAACTACCTTCTCATGAAGAAGTACGCGGCAGAAGGGACCGAATGCTACCACTCACCACGCATCACTATGAACGCTGCGATGATCAGAAGAAACCAACCGGTTCACGAAGACCTTCTCGAGCGCCACGAGGTTGCGAAGACACGCAAGGAGGAAAGCATGAAGCAGGTCATGCACAGAGAACACTTCCAACACCAGCCAGCGATTAACCCCGTTTCAGACGAGATTGCGTCACGTCTATGCCAAACATCGCGCGAACGGCTCTACAGCAACAAAACCGACTACTCCGCCCTGCAAGACCAATACTCCTATCAAACAGAACGACCAACACCAAAGCGCAACACCCTCCGCCGTGCCGCCTCAATGGGCGCAATGCGAGGAAAGAACGTAAAGCGCCAAGAGGAGCTCCGCGACCAGCAGTCCCGCAAAGAAATGGAGGAATGCACCTTCCGGCCAAAGATCACCCGCCCCCCTGCAGAGATGAAGGGTCTCGACTTCCACGACCGCACCCAGCAGAGACTCAAGAAGAAGGAGGAGAAGTTGCGTGAGGCACGCAAGGAGCGGGAGGTGAAGGAGGGGATGGAGTGTCCGTTCACACCGAACATTGGGTACAGAAAGGAGGATGTGGAGGAGGACAACGGGCAGATCTATGGGGGCGATGGGAAGGCGTGGGGGTTCGACGACTTTGTCGAGAGACAACGGAATGCACGCAGAAGCACCGTTGACAAAGAGCGTGGACAGTGGATGACAGGGAAGAACTGGAAGAACGAGGTGACCGTGCCAAGAGAGTTCACCCTCGGCCGCAAGGACCAACCTGTCCGCAGTCTGCAGAAGCCTCTGTCACCTCCCACAGCAGATGACGATGACACATACGAAGACGAAGAAGAAGGAGACCACGAGTACGCAGAAACAGCAAGCAGACCCCTCCCGCAGGAGGGCCTTTTCAGTCAACCGGCTTCGTACGATTTCGGCTATTGTATGTTCTTTTTCTTTTTCTCTTTTTTTTTGTAAACTTTCTTTTGCACAGCCAACCCAGCAATGCAGGCATGGGCAGCCCCGTACCCCTCGTTTGGTGGACAAACTGCGCAAGCTGCATAAAAAAAAAAAAATGAGAGAAGTTCAACTAAGGCGAAATACCGTGTAAAAAAACAACAACGGATGGTACATAGATAAGACCATTCCTTTGGGGGGGATTTGAGAAAAAAAAAAGTTTTGATTTTTTTTTTTTTGTATCCTTTTAGCCGTGTAGTAGAGGAGAGGGTTTCCCCCTCAAGTACCGACATATTCCATTCACTCCACACCCCCACACCCACCCCCTAGTGTTATTAGCAATGTACCTCTTTTAGGGTGCGCTTTCCTTTAAAAAAAAGTCCGATTTTCCCTTTGGTTTTTACAGCACAGCGTTATACCCTTAAAAATTCCCACAGTGTGGGAAATGCAAAAAAAGCAAACAAAGGGGCACTGTTTCAAAAACAACTCTCCCCCCGTCAAAAATCGGCTTTTTTTTGATTTTTTTTGCAAATAAAAATGCAAAACAAACGATTAGATTCCCCCCCACAACGACTTTATTTTTCTTCTGACATCTTGAAGTACAAAAAAACCCGGTTCGGTGATTTGTCGATTTAAAAAAGAACAATAAAAGTTTTGACAGTTTCTCCCCCATACCCCCCACTTCATCCTCTCCAAAACGCTTTTTCAGCAGCAAAAAAAGCAAAACAACATCCAAAGCAATACAGAGATAACCAACCCCTTTTTTTCTTCGTCTTTTCATTTTTTCGTTTTTTACCACTTTTTTCATTAACCCCCTTATCCTCTCCCTTATATACCCTCCCTATAGACCACCCTTACGCTTTTATCCCCCCCTTTTCCCCAATGATGTATGCATTGTGTATTCTGAACGTAACACACTATTTGGAATAAATTCTGGTAGTGTCGATGATAGGTAAGCAACAACAACAAAACATTCCCGAGCGTTGACCCCCTACAGCTACCCATAGTGGGTACTTAGGAGATTGTCGGCAAAATTTAAAAGAAAAAAAACATAAAAAGTGAAGATCGTCTGAATGTCGGCTGCACAAATCAGATTGTTAAAACAAAAAAGCAAAAATAAACAAAAACAACCTGCCAGCAATACACAGTACAGCCACTATTGGTCTTTTCCCTCCCGTTTTTTCCTTCTGAGTCGCCATTTGGTTCGGCCCAGGGGGTTTTTTAGATGATTTTTTTTTGAAATTTTCATATTTTTTCCCGTCCCCACTCCCTGCGTGCAGTCTTTCTTTGGGATTGTTTAGTTTCAGAAAGGGTGTGTGTTTTTGACCCTCTCAAATACTTTCAATTCTGTGAACTGAAAGTATATGAATCTAATAGCTTCAGTGCTATTCATGGCAGTGACGTATATAACTTGAATTTTGGTTTTACTGGTCGTTTCACGTTGTAAGCCCACGGTGAAACCACAAAGTCAAGTCAAGTCAAGTCATTTACTTCACCACCGTGCATCCCAAAAGAAGTCTCCGGTATAGGAGTGGGCTCTCTTTGTGAAACATTTTGTCTTTCGTGTTTAGAAAATAGTAATAAAAAATGGAGGTAGAGAACAACGGGGGAGGTCTGGGGGGAGCGGGGTTCGGACAGCTTCATCCGATTTTTTTTTCAAAGATGTTTAAAATCTTTTTTTTGCATTCTGACCACTTTTTTTCGGCTGACAGTTTTTCAGATCATCAAAATAAACTATATATTTGAGACCTCTCTGCTCTCCTCAACCTCCCAATAAACCTACACCCTAAAACATTCCCTTTTCTCCCTTTTTTTTCATTGTCAAAAAAAATCCCCCATTTTGCATGAATTGCGATTAGAAACCAAAAAAAGCACTCTCCCCCTATCCCCCATTTCCCCCCCGAACAACCGTCTTTGTTAGAGACCGCCCATTTTTTTTTCCCCCCACCAAAATTTCAACAAACCCCCCCCTCGAAACCCCCCCAAACACCAGAGGGGACATCAAACAAATCAATCCCACTTTTCACACACATCACCCAGTTTTTTTTTCTCTTTTTCCATATTCTTTTGGCTTACCTTCGTATAAAAGGTAGACATATTCGCTGTTAAACGCTACAACACAACAACACCATACTAGCAACACCATGCTCCGCTCCGCCCGCATCCTCCTCTGCGAAGCAAAGGTAACCTTCAAGCGATCCCCTCACGAGGTCCTCGGCGTCGACCGTGCAACCAGCCTCGACGACGTCCGCACGCAGTACCTCAAACTGGTGACGGAGTGCCATCCGGACAAAGGAGGTTCCCCTGAGGAGTTCCAAGCAGTGAAGGAGGCCTACGAAAAGATCACGGACGGCGCACCAACGTACATGATGTATTCAAATGAACGGACCTTCTCGGAGAAGCTGACTCTACGGTTGAGAGAGCGTTTTGCGAAGATCTTTGAATCGCGGGGTGTACCCGTTGACTTTGAGAAGATGCACGATGAATACCGAGTACGTGGGTATGCGACTGGCATTGTGCGTAGATTGATCATAGCGGGGACCCTCTGGTGGATGTTCATGTGGTGTGAACCCGCCCAGCCGGGCTACGGTGTCGTCCTTGCAGTATCCTACTACTTCGACTATATCACCGCATACCGTACCCTGCCCTACATGCTTCCCTGCTGTGTCATCCACTCCATCCTCAGTGGCCGTTTCCCTTCCTTCTACACCCCCGTCGGGTCGTACTGGGCAATCGACGCAGCGAACTCTGTCACCATGGGGTACGGAGTGCCGAACTTCAGAAGCCGTGAGTACATGATTGAATATAACAACGCCAGAGTAGGGGACGCCATCAGAAAGGTGCGCGGGTCGTACAAAAGGGTGATTCCAGAAGAGGAGAAGGTATCAAGATATATTTTTTGAAAATTTATTTTCGAGGTGAGGACAGGTTTTTATATTGTACAAAAAATCCTTGCACGATAACGATTTTGTAATCAAAGGGTCTCGGGTCCACCCTTTTTTTTTTTTGTTATTTATTTCAACTTCTGTGAACCGAAAAAAATCCAACTTCTCTTTTTTTCTTTCAGGAAACCGACACCCCAGTCGTGACAGGCATGCAACGCCAGGCAATAGCATCCGAAAGGCAGCGCAAACTAGAATTGTGATCGATTCTTCTACATTCCCCCCCCAAGATGACCAAGCACAAGCTTAAGTTTCATCTTACAAACTTCCCCCCCCCCCTACCCCCCCTCAACCTCTCCAGTGGGCCCCCCACCCACCTCATCGGACCTACTATCCAACACACCTCTCCACTCCTCTCCGAATATTTTCCACTACCCCATGCACCCCCATGTACCCCCTCTCTCACTACCATCACCGCCAAAGAACCTGAGGGTCAACGCAACCCTCCTCCTTTCCTTCGCCCCTTTCCTTGCTTCTCTTTCCTAGAATGTCTGCTGTATCTGCTATGGCCGAGCGTCTTCGCATGACAGCCTTGACATTGGAGAACCGTTACACCTCCTCTGTAGCGTCGATGTCGCCACGCCGCTCTGTGCGGAGCTATCGGCAGAACAGCCCACGGCCACGGCACCACCAGGAGCACACCTCAGCCTCGCAGGCCTCCACCCCGCGAAGGCAGAGCACCGTGAACATATACCAAGAGCTTGCGGATGGGGGTGGTGGGATTAGCCTTGCCGCGTTGATGACGGCGCTAGCAAGGTACGACGTGCAGCTCGAGGCGGCGACAGTTGAGTTGATCTTTGCGAGCGCAGATGCAGACAAAGATGGGCTCTTATCGCAGGCAGAGTTCCGTACCCTGAGCCACGACTACGCAACATTAGTGCAATGTCTCACCACACGGGCACGCCGGCGCCACAAAGAGCAAGAGCTTGCAGAGAGCATCGATGCGGCAAAGGCACGCCTCACAGCATTAGTCGAAGAGGACGAACGTGACTCGAAAGCGGCAGAAGGCGCGCGGAAAGACCTGATGGCACGCTATGAGACACTCAAGGGGAGACAAAGTGCGGCAGCGGAAGTGGACGTGAGGCTGCGGAATGCGAAGTCTGTGTTGGAGGCGACGAACGAGGTATGCACTTTTTGTGGGGGAATCGGCTGTTCATTATTGGCAGTGCAGATAGCAACACACCCCCTTTATCTTACGATTCATTGAAAATATTTACCAAAACTACAAAACAGGAATTGCAAACCGCAACAAACGACTCGCACGCTATGGTAACAATGCTCAAGAAGTGCCAGCAGTACAGCAAGCAGGCTGCAGACGACATGCGCGACGCAGAGGACGTGCGCGACCACGCCCTGCAACAGCTCAAAGCACAGGAGGCCAAGGAGGCGGTGTCTGCAGACAGACTCCGCGAACTGCAGGAGCAGGTCAAGCAGCAGCAGGAGGAGGTATTCACACAATCTCTCATAGACAACCCACAACTACCCCCCCACTGCTTTCACACCCAACTTTCCTCTTCCATACCAACTTTTCACCCCAACTTAACCCACAGGTCGAACGCCAACACCAACGCACACAACGTCTCTTCCAAGAAGCAAAGAAGGCGACAAAGGCCTGCGACACTTCCAAGCAGGCTATTGCCAAATGGAAAGGCGACACTGATGAATGCGAGAAGCGCCGCGACGAGGCAGACAACAAGGTGCGGGGCACAGCGGACCGGCAGAAGGAGGTCACTGCGAAGCACACACGCTACGAACAGCAGCTCAAGGAGCTGGTTACTGAATGCAGCGCAGCGGAACGGCAGGTACAGACACTGGAGAAGCGGTCTGAGGAGCTCGAAGGACAGCGCATTAGTGGACAGCGGCCTACACAACTCCGGGTCAAAGAGAAGGAACGGACAGTCGAACGCATGCAAGCAGAAGCAGAGGCCGAGGCAACACAGAGACGTGCAGTGGAGGATGAGGAGATGCCTGTACTGCGCATGGAGGTCAAACTGCGGCAGCAGCGTGAAACGCTTGAGGCTGCGGAGCGTGAGTTGCGTCAAAGCCGTTCGGATCTTGACAAAAGAAGTCTAGCAGGTGGCGCCGACGGTCCAGGTGGTATAGGCAGCACTGCCCCCAGCTACGACCCCTCCCTCGGCACCTCCCCCGACCGCTATGAAGAAGAGGAAGACCCTCTTGCAGACGCCCTCTCCTCCCCACGCCACGGCTCCGGCACGTCGAACACTTTCGCCCCTACAATAACGACAGCAAGCCCGTTGAGGCGGTCTTACTATAGGTGAATGTTTTTGAACAAAAAATGTAGATTTTTATAAGATATGGGATCTTACAAAAAAGTGGAATCGGTTTTTTCGACGGAAACTTTTTTTTTTTGTTGTACTACACCCAGTGTTAGATGTGTTATTTCCTTTTTTTTGTATTCAACGAGGGTATTAGATAGGGTTTTTTCTCTTTGAGACCCTATCTGAAACTCTGATCCAACAAATGTACTAGTTAAAAAAAGGTTGCGGTTTTTATGGAAATCTTTCGCAATAATATTCTCTCAAAGACGTGCTGTTCTGGGGCAATATTCGGTAATCCTGCAGAGAAGATGATAGGACCTTAACCGCTAACAGGGGTATTCAGGTGATGTGTTTTTGTGCCTTTTACCTCTTCTGTTTGGCCGCAGGGTTGTGCTTTCGTCCAGCTGGTAGGTCAGTCGGAGGTGCCTGCATCAACTTCACTTTTGTATACGTATATATTTCCATCACACCACTTCAGGCATCCCCCCCTTTTCTGGAGGATCAAAAAAATAAAATAAAAATGGATGCTGTGTTTGGGGTGGACTTCACCACCGCAGTGTCTCTTGCTGTGGCGGGTATATTTGCGTACATAATCCTTGGGGACGCGGTGCGGTGGCTGCAGGCAGCGTTGCAGAAGAAGAACACAGCTGCTGTTGCCGCCGCCACCACCACTACCACCACCACCACCACCACACCACCACCACCATCCACACCTGCAACTCCCGAGACCCCCACCGAACCTCCTGCACAAAAGGAGGCACCAATCGAGAAAAAGGAGGAATCTACCGAACCCACAAAGCCGTCCGCACCTACCCCAACCCCTACCCCCACCCCCACCCCTTCTGCCACTAAGGCGGATGACCTTCTGGACAACCTCCTTGACGATGCGTTTGACGAGGCAGACAGTGTAGAGAACGTTATCGACCAGGCCTGGGATAAAGTGCACGCGAAGGACATGCAGGTTTCCACGAATGTGAGTGGATTGAATGATTTTATTCAGAACAGTGTGAAGGCGTTGGATGAAGGGATGAAGCGGGCGGAGGCGCTGAAGAAGGAGAAGAAGATTGAGGAGACGAGAGAGGAGCAGGCACGTGGTCTTAAGCGGCAAGGAAACGCTGCGTACGAGGCGAAGCATTATGAAAAGGCGGTTGTTCTCTATTCAAAAGCGATCCGTCTCCTCCCAGACGTCGATGACGACAAGCACACCCTCTTCAGCAACCGCTCTGCCGCCAACTACTTCCGCGGCTTCTACAACGAAGCCCTCAAAGACGCAGAATCCTGCATCAAGCTCAACCCCAAATTCGTTAAAGGCCAAATCCGCAAAGGAATGGCTCTCGAAAAGCTCTCTGAATGGGGTGAAGCAAAGGCGCACTATGAAAGCACCGTCAAGAAACACCCAAAAGACCCATCCATCAAGGAGGCAGAGGAAGGCATCCAACGCTGTGAAACTGCCCTTGATGATTTGCTGTTTGAGTGAGCGCATTTTAGAGGGATTTTTTGGGGGATTTTATCATTTTTTGGGGGTATTTTTTAAAAAGTAGGTTCACTCTGGGAGTATCGGGGATGGGGGGGAATGGATAATTCAAGCAAACTTCAGCTGACGAATTGCATGATGGAGATTGCTTTTTGCGAATTACATTTGTCTGAAGCATTTCACATTGCTTGTCAAACTCAGTGTTTCTTGGGATGCCTGCGATACACAACGGTATTACCCCCAAGTATGTGTTTTGAATTAACAAATGAAGCTGATAGCATTTAACCCAAGGAGATGCATGTCATAACTACTGTGCACTGGACCGTCCTCACTCATTGTGTAAGTACAAAATGATTGCGTCTTCTGTTGTGCTGGGGGTAAGGGATGGGAAGGGGAGGGGCAAAAAAAAAATAACCCCTAATGTGTTCTAACAATCTCACTGTTGTGTGCGGGAGTGGGGGGATGTGGGGATTATCACGGCAGTGATTTCTTTTATTTTATTTTTTTCAAATTTTTCAACATTTTGGAAAAACTCTCAAAGGTGGGGAAAAGGTGTATTGTATAAAGAGATAATGCCACTTCTACAAACAACTTTATTTTGAGAAAGGCGACAGCATAAGAAGAGCCTGAACCTCATCATATAATGTGTGACGCACCCGAATAGCGGGTGTGGCACACCCGCTAGTTGAGGACTCCAGCTTTTGGTCCACGCGCCTTTCTCTTTACCCTCCCTCCGCCTCCCC
The DNA here is from genome assembly GCA_964035575.1 of Rhynchopus sp. YZ270_cl-10. Taxonomy (NCBI): domain Eukaryota; phylum Euglenozoa; class Diplonemea; order Diplonemida; family Diplonemidae; genus Rhynchopus; species Rhynchopus sp. YZ270_cl-10. The sequence continues at coordinate 1,076,306 of OZ037913.1, forward strand.
CTCCTTTCCACGCAAAGCAACAGAGCCTTTCTGTATTTCCACGGTATTCTTTTGCCCTCCTCCAACTCACCCACCTCCTTTCCCCCACATCCCACACCTCAGGAGCGTTCCAAGAGGAACTACGGAATTTTTTTTTAGAATTTGGACAAAAGGGTGACCATGCAGGTGTTGGTTCCTGCACCGCTTTTGGAGTATTGCGAGCATGGGTATGTACGCGATGCGGTGATGCTGTGTGTGGCGCAGTGCGATGAGACGGTGTGGGCGTGGCTGCTGCAGCGGGTGGGTGCGGACTGTGTGGGTGTGGTGCTGCGGGAGGATGCGGTGCTGTATGGCATGCAGATACGATGCTTGTGGGGCATGCTGAAGGGCTTCAGCCTAGCACGCAGCTATGCGTTAGTGGCAGAGGTGGCGCTGAAGGTCAGCAGCGACCCGGACACACATCTCTATCGAAACCTCGCAGTCTCGCGTCTCGCACTCACCGCAGTCCAGCTCTCTGCGGAGCACAAAGCCGTGCGCTCGCTCCGACGCCTTCAGGACACATCCGGCACCGTGCGTTCCCTGCGTGCTGTGCTGAAGCACTCCCTCCAGGAAGGAAGACTCCCGCCGTTGACAGGTGAGGTCGGGCGGGATGTTTCGTTTCTTGCGCAGTGCGTCGCCATTCTTGTCACCAGTGAGGTATTTTTCTTTTCTTTTCAAAAATTGGGGGATTTTTTAACTTAAAACAGGGCTGCTACGAGGAGGCGGTGTTCCTGATGTGCTGCTGCTGTGCGTTGGGTGATGTGTCGCCGCACCCTATGGAAGCAATCCTGACTGCGCTGCAGCCGTCGGAGGATGGGGAGTCGCTTATGGACGAACATGCGTTGTTTGAATTTCTGCAGAAAACATTCCGCACAAGCGAGGTGGCCACGGCACGGCAGCTGCGGGACGGTCAATGCATTGTGGCACGCCTCAACGGCGAACTGCACTTCCTTCGCGTCGTATCGGGACCTATGTTCGATCTGCAGCCTTACGACCCGATCTGCCTGATGACTTCAACAGACGCAAGCAGGAAGGTGCAGTTCTGTAGCAGATCCGATTTCTTCGATGCCCTCGACATGCCCGACGAGGACTACAAATACGCTGTGGTCGAGTCGCAGAAGTACGGCACGCTCGACACCAAAGAAGGCATCACCCGCTTCTCGTGGATGCAGGACGGCGAGCACTACAACTTCCGCTGCCCAAGCCGCCTCATCGTCCCTGCCTACCCCTCCTACGTTGCGCTCTTCGCGCACTGCTTCTGGAACAAATACTCCCCAGACTCACTTCCGAGCTTGACCGAACGCCAAGCAACATGGGTTTCCGACAATGGCTTCCTTAGAGATGCATAGTAAGTCATAAGGGCTGTATGAGGGTATTAGACTAGAAACGCAAAAGGGGGGGTGAGGGTGGTGGTTGGGTGAAGGTTACGGTGTTGTGCCCGTTAGGAGAAAGACGTCGCAATGCGTATCTTGTTGTTATTTTTTTTTTGTAAGATTTCGCTGGAACCTTTTTTCGTCTCTTATACTAACATATTGCTTTTGCATTTTTTTTTTGTTTAGGTAGACTGTCATGAGAGGGCTTTTGTATTTCAAGCCAATTTTTTTTTGTCACCCATGCACCATGCAATTCCTCGTATGACATGGGTATCGTACCAACTAAACGAACGGAGTGTTCTTATGCTATACCAAGCAGGCTTAGGATCATCTTATAAACTTTTCTTTTTGTTCTCAAACTTATATCCTCTACCTCCTCCCCCTCCCCCTTTCCCCCAACGGTTTTGATATAATATCAAATACTCACATTTCTCTCAAAAGCATCTCAGATAAACACCACACATTGCCACCCCACGTTTGGGGCGGAATTTCCTTCAAATTGTTTTCACTCGCTCCCCCTTTTCAGTTCCTCCTTTGATATAATGTTTGAATATTCGCCGATCATGAGTGTGAGCACCGAGTCAACTATGTCTCCGGTGTCGTTGTCAACGAGTTCGGTTGTGTCGAGCCAGATGCGGTGTGCACGCGGCGCGATCGATATGGGCGCCTCCTTCAGCGAGGATGCAAGCATTGCGTCCTCCGGCGCGTATACCCCCACGAAGCGGCAGGCCCCCAGCCCGCCTTCCTCCTTGGAGGTCCTGAAGCAGAATCGGGTCGCTCGCTTTCCACATATCACCAGAGAAGGGAGTGAACGGTCCCAGGTCAACCCTGCCCTCGAAGAACACCTGGTTCGCCTCATCCGCGAGGTGCGCTTCAACGACTGCTATGACCTCCTTTGCGATCATCTGTACACCAAACAACTTTTAGTCACCTGCCTCTCATTGAACGAAGCGGTACGGACACGAAACGTTCGTCTCTCGAAAACCCTCATTTTGTATACATACACCGATTTCACCCCGGTGCAGGAAAACCCTTTGGTGACTGCGGTGCTGCTTGGGGATGTGCGTTTGATAAAGCTTCTGCTTCTCGCGCCCATCACCGATTTGAACAAAGGGTTTCCCTTGGTGCGTGCAGTGGAGAACTGTGGACCGGAGGTGGTACGGCTGCTTGCAGCAAACAGCAGGATCAACCCTAATAAGGGAGGTGCCTTACAGAAGGCGGTGGCAAGAGATATGCAGACCTTTGAGCCTGTCTTCGCAAACCCTCGCCTCAACGTAAACCGCCTTTGTGGCACGGTAGGCAGCACCGCACTCTGCGAAGCCATCGAAAAACGTAACATCCCCGCAGTCCGGCTTCTCCTCACGCATCCGAAGATTGAGGTGAATAAAGGCTTCTTTTTGACTCCTCTTCAGGTTGCATTAAGCGACCCTGAACCATCCATTGCTATTGTTTCCATGCTTCTTGAGAAAAATTCATATTACCGCCGCGCCTATGGTGGGAGCAGTGGCAGTTCGTTGTTTGTGGATGTCAACAGAAAGCTGGGTGAGAGCTCTTCTCCCTTGGTTATGGCGTTGGAGTGCGCACAGACTGATATCGACATTTTAGAACTGCTGCTTCAGGTGGAGAACATCGTTGCCGACTCGAAAGATGTAATTCGCGCATTGGAACACCGTCACGACCCTGCAGCAGAAGAGCTCTTCGCAAAATACGGAAAACTCCTCAAACTTGGCGACACGTGGCAACGCCACACCCTCTCCTGCACTATGGACTTCGCCCTCCTCTTCATCTTCCAGACCCTCCTCGCGGTGCTCCTCTTCTACCTTTTTTACGATGGTCATGATAAAGTAGGGGTCTTGGTGCTGGCTCTGTGGCTGTGTGGCAACCTCGCGTCTATCTCTGCCTGTGTGTACACCGCGATGAAGAAGGAGAGAAAAGAAAAGCATTTCATCCACAAGAAGGGGGGTGCCTATGGGGAGGTGGGGCTGGTGGTGCGGGTGCTGCCGGTGGTGTATGATGTGAGGTTGGTGTATGCGACGTTGCGTGCGATTCTGTCGTTGTCGTGTGGAGAGGCGAGGCATGCGCTGTTTGTGAAGAGCGCGCTGAATGCGCGTACACAGGCGGTCTTTGTGTGCCTGCCCCAGAGCGCCGCGCTTCTGGCCTTATTTCTCACCGCCGCCTCACCGCGCAGCCCCCTCGTTCTCTGTGTCTGTGTGTGCACCGCTCTCATCCTCCTCAAGCACCTTGCCTTCCACTGCCACCTAGAAGACAGTGTGCCCTCCCCCTACACACGCTCCCTCGCAGAACCCTTTGAGGTGACCACCAAACCCGATTTTGATAATGAAGAAAACGGATGTGTAGACAACGACAGCAATCTCTTTAACAAAGTCAAAGCAGGGCGGCCGCCGAGGTATGCATTTTTTTTTGGGTAAAAAATGGCTAAAAAAAGTAGCTGAAAAGGTCTTTTAAGGCCTGAGGGTCTGGGGTTGTAGGTAGTGGTGCTTATAACATAATATCATCATGTGTTGTGCACAGCTTGGATATGGAGCTGATCGTGCGGCAGGACCTTCCCAAGCTTGTAGGGCGTTTGTCGTATCTCGCAGAGGCAGAAGTGACTAAAATTTAATTTGACGATTTTTCCTAAAAACTTTTATCTTCTTGGCTTTTTCCAAAGTTCAAGTGGTTATTAGTACAACAAAAAAATAAACTCAGCGTGTTCCCGCACGATAACGATGGTGGTGATGATGTGCAAGAGACACATTTTTAGGTTTTACGTTATTTGCTTTTGTTTTTGTCTTTATGAATTTACCGTTTCTTTGGGCTTCGCGGCACACACGATATTAGCGCACAAAAGAGTTTTTTTTTTTTTGTGCGCAGACAACTTGCGTGGTGACTGACCAGATTACCAACAAAGTGTTTTTTGGCTTGGGATCCCCTGTTCATTTTTTTTGGTGAGGGTGTTTGCACTTTCAACTTCTCTTTTTCCTCTTCTGGTTTTGCTTTACGTTCGCTTTTGTTATGTTTTGTTGGCATTGCTGTTTCTCCTGCCGTTATTCTCACACCCCGTTGATATCCGGTGCCTGCTTCCACGGAGGCGTTTGCACTTCAACTCCATTTTCATCACACTTAATATGACACTCTTCAGAGCACGAACTGATTATGTGAGACGCAAAGATGTGTCTACAATATAGTACAGCTTGGGGGAGGTTATTTTTTTGTTTCACACACAGAACCGTTGCTTTCTGTGTGAACATCAGCTATGGGTAAGTCCTACTTATCTCGTTTCCTTTCGTGTTGATGTGTGTTTGTTTAGATGTAAACCACGAAATGGATGTTTTTTTTTTTTCAGATAATGGGGCCTTTTCAGGACACAGCGAGCAAACGTCGATGATAAGGTCCTAACTCATCATGGGGTTCTCGTGCGGTGTCGCTCAAAGGGAGGTCAGTCAGTATCTTTTTTCATGATTTTGTCTTGATTTTATTTTCTCAGATGAACTGTCCGTGAGGTCTGTTCATCTCTCTTATGCGACGTAGCCCCCCTCATCGTTGGGGGCAGGTCCTCGTACCTGCTTTTTCTCAGACGCAAACCCAATGCCTGCCTTTTCTCGTCAGGGTTGGGTTTGCAACAACCCCAGAGTTCGATAACCCGTGGAGTGTCGGTGCCTGCTTCCCAGAGGCGTTTTGCACTACTCTACTTTACTATAGTTGGCCAAGCAGTGAGAGGCTGCGCAGCTATGAGGCTCGTCTTACAAACTTTTCTTTTTGAGGTATCAACTTTTTGTGTGCTTTCATCCGGATGGCTGACATCGTACAGTGGGTCATTCGGAGGTGCCTGCATCAACAACTACAGTTTTGGTTTTTGTTTTTTGTCTTCGCAAACCTGCCCGCCCCCTCCCCTTAATTCTGATGCTTTTTTTCCACGTATTTTACTCCAAAATAGAACGCAACGCACAGGTACTCGGTATGCCGTGAACCTTGGGGGTTGCTGCTTTTCATGTACATTTATATCAGATGTAAACCACAAAAGTGGATGTAGTAGGGGATGGCATAGTTGCCATCCAAAAGGTGCACCGGTCATGTACCATGGTACACTGCCATGAGAGGGGCTTTGTATTTTTTCGAGACTCGTTTTTCTTTTGCTGTGCCTTTTTTCCCCTTCTTTATTCTTCCCTTTTTTACATTAACTTTTTGCACTTTGTGTTTGCCTTTCACAGATGTAGCCCCATCTACGAGGTACACATTATTTCACCTCCCTTTTTTTTTCAAGAATTTCTTCTTTTTGCAGATCAACTCCATCCATGATGCGTTCAGGAGAGGTATATTCACCTCCTAAATCACGAATGGATTGTAGGACTGCATGGTTGGGTGTCCACCTCCACCCCCCGGTACATCCGGTCATGTACCCAAGGTACACTGTTCACTAGAGTGTTTTGTATTTCAACTCTACTTTCATCTTGCAAGCTTTCTTTATGGGATCAAGGTGACTAAGCACGAGACGCTTAGGTTCATCTTATAAACTTTTCTTCTTTCTTTGGGGTACTCTCATTTACCCCATACAACATACGCTGTGTGACGAGGACACTAACTCCCGGCAACAGGAGCGTGAACACCCTCGATAAAACACTTTGTGGAAAAGATGAAAAAAAAAACTATGTGTACTGCGAGACATATTCATCTCTCCAGCTTTTTTTAAATGCCCAAAGGAAATAGCCTGCTCTTCTTCACAAAACCCCCCATCTTAATCTTTCGTAGAATCCTTTTGGATTGCAACGACCACATTCCCCATAACCCCTCTGCTCCACGCTCTTTGGCCAAACTCGAAAAAGTACCCCTTCTTCCCCATATTTTTTTAGTTCACCCCTTTCCCCCCCATAGTGTTGATTTTTTCTGATTTTTGAAAACTTCTGCCAGGGTCCACCTGGCGGACTCATGATTCCGTCATGGAGTGAGTCTGGGATTGGCGGACTACGTTGGGCACTTTGCTTTACATATCTATCCCTTATTACAGAATTTTAAAGTAATTTTAACAATGGACCCATCGTTTGACCCTGTCGCTAAGCTTCTGGGATGGTCAGCGGATTCGACTGACGTTCGCAGTGTGGACACCAGCTTTACTGTAGCTGGGATTGTCGCTGTGGGCCTTTTGGTGTCGGTGGTGCTGCTGCGCTACACTGCTGGGGAGCTGGCCCGCAAGTTTGCGACGAAGGACGGCGCACCCAAGGGAGAGGAGCTTGCAAAGCAGGCCGCCTTCTGCATTGTGGGGATGGTGTTCCACTGCTATCTGGGGCCTGCTGCGATCAACGCTGCGGTGCTGTCTGAGGGGTGCCCTTGGGAGGCGTCGGTTGGCAACCGGGCTGCCCTGGAAGGGTCGCAAAAGGAGTGGATGCCTCTTGTGAACTACCAGGGCATCATGGGTGAGATCTTCATGGGCTACGCCTTTTACATTACGATTATGTGGGTCGCCGGGTGGGAGGAAGGGTTTGACAAGATTGTGCACCATATCGTGTTTTTGTTTCTGTCGTTGGTGCTTGCAGGGAACTTTGCGTACCCGAGGCTGGCTGCGTTTGCGATTAGCATGGAGGCGTCGACGATCTTCCTTGATGTGAACATGATGTCCGGGTGGTACCCGAAGCTGAAGATTGTGCACCTTCTGTTTGGCGTGCTCTTTATTCTGTCGTTCATTGCGCTTCGCATCTTCTTCTTTGGATACGGCATGTTCATTGCCCTCAAGGGATTCGCAGAGAACCCCACAGCAGCACCCATCCCCGTGCCCCTCTCCGCCTTGGTCCTCTTCCTCTTCTCCGGTGGCTGGGTGCTCCAGGTCTACTGGACCCAGAAGATTGTTGCCAAGGTAAAGGAAACCCTCGGAGGAGGCAAGAAGAAATCGGAGTAGAAAAAGCCAGTTGGGGGAGGAGGGGGGGGGAAGTGACATCTCATCAATGCTGTATAAAGAAAGTTTGTAAAAAAAATGGTGTAAATAAATGCTAAGTCCTTTCAAAGGTTTGGCGAAAACATTGTCGAAAAAAAAAAGGGAGTTTTTGAAGTGTTTGAATCAATTTATATGGGAGGGATGGGGGGGGAGGGGTATTTTGTGTTCGGTAGATTCCCTTTGCTTTATTCCCTTTTGTTTTTTCGAAGTGTGCTTGTCAAAAGATGGGGATTTTTTTTTTTTGAGGATCAGGGTTTTTTTTTTCTTGTTTGCCGCTTGAGGGAGAGGGGCGAAGATCACGCTTTTCATTAGAATATTATTCTAATCAAGAAGCCCAAAGTAGTGTTTTTTCCTTCGTGTGCAAATCTGTCAGACCTTTGTTTATTGATGCGTGTGCACGAGAGGCACATTCTCATCATTTTCAAGAATTCTCTTTTTTTTTTTTCTCTCCCTTTCCCCCCCTCACGAGTTGTTTTGAGTGTCTCTCTGTGTGAGATTCATCTCATAAGCTTTCTCATTGGTTGTTAGATACCAAGTAACCATGTGTCATGGCAGCATGCAGAGACCCAACACAACTTAAAGTTTCCCCTTTTTAGATGACAGTGCGTCTAGTTCATCTTTATCTGGGGCTCACAAATTTATTTTATTTTTGTTTTCATGAGCTCGACTGAGATGTGCTTTAGCACGTTTTCAACTGCTCCTTTATTTACCCCCCTTTTTTTGACATCATACCATTGAAGAACTGAAGCCCTCACAAAGTAACGAAAGATCTTGCCAGTAGTTACGTTTTTTTTAACAGATGGGTGCAACGGGTGACCCACATTCTTTTTTTTTTTTTCATTTCACATTTTTTTTTGGTTGTTTTTAATTTACGTTTTCATCATGAACGATACCAGAATGAAACAGGGAAAATGTGGACAGTACGAAAGCTTCTACAAAAAAAGAAGATGTTGAGCGTGATGAGATGCTCTCCCTGTAACTGTTTTTTTTTTGTTCCAAAACGAAAAATAATGCGTTTTTTTTGGGAGCTGATCAAACAAATATGATCTGCGACCGAGTCTGTGTGTGCTTGTGTTCCCTTGTTGAGAAATGCGTCTTGTTATTTCCTAAGAACCCTGGAAGGGCTTGCTTTTTCTGTTTCTAAGGTGACTAAGCACGAGAGGCTTACGATCTTATAAACTATTCTTTTCTGTGCGTTGTGCCAATCTAGATGTCTGTGTGCGTATTCACCTTTCATCTAATCTTTTTTTTTTCTCTTTTCTCTCTTCGCTTCTCATGCGGAGCCTTTGGCCATCTTCCAATCCAACTCTTCCCTTTTTTTCACATCTTTCCCCCTCAGCTCTCATCTCCTCCCCCATCCCCTCCCATAACCACTCAACTTAGGGACTCTTTTGACATATTCCCCATTCCCATTTATTTGCCTATTTTGAAAATTCTTTGAGGTTTCCAAAACACACTTTTATTCCCCTCCTGGGAAGCAAATAAGGCAAAAAATAAATACCATGTTGTCTATAGGTTATGCTAGGCGAACCACATGGCTCTCTGCAGTACATTACCACCTCTGCGTTTTTATCTCCTTATCACTGGCCCCCTTTGCTGCAGCTGAGGCAGCCACCACTTCTTCTCTCGAGTTCACCTGCAGTGCTGGCGGGGCCGTGGGGAGTCCGTACCTATCGCGGACTGTAGAGAGCGTGCAGGCTTGCCAGGCGCTGTGCATGCCGCTGGTGGAGTGCAGTGCTGTGGTGTTCCTGCAGGATGGGACCTGTGTGTTATACCACACCGCTTCCAAGAAGGATGTAGATGTGGGTGTGGCTGTGGTGGACAGCTCTACGCTGTTCTGTGTGAAGCCCATGCATGCGTTGTATGACTGCAGAGAAGGTACCTTCGAAGCAGACTTTTCCATCGAAGGTGTCACCACCACCGCAGACTGTTTGCAGCACTGCAGTGCTATGCACGCCTGCATCGGCGTCTCCTTCAATGACAGCTGCAACGCCATTGTGCATCCCAAAGCTGTGATCGGCAATGGTACTGCTTGTATGAAGAGAGCCTCGCGTGCCCCGCATCCTTCGTTTGCGTGTAGAATAGGTGGCTTCCGTGGCGAGCTTCTTGTAAAGACGGAGGCAGCAACGTTGGCGCATTGTCAGTCCAGATGTGGTGCTTTGCGTTGCGCGAATCTGCAGTATATCGGGACGTCGTGTTCATTGTATGCGGGTGGTGATGAAGTAGACGGTGCTGTGGGTGTTGTGTGCAAGACATCTGCACCAGGTGTGTTCCGTTGTGAGGCAGGTGTTGCGTATGGTGCTGCCGACATAGCAGTCTCAGACGTTGCTTCTCTTGACGGCTGCAAACGGCGTTGCGCTGCGCTCGAACTCCTCTGTATTGGTGTCAACTACAACAGCGTCTCCCGCCGTTGTGACATTCTCAACACCATCAGCGCAAAGCAAACGACCGGAGAGGCGTACACCTCTTGCCTCATCGGACCAAGCTCTGATGCTGACTGGATGCAACCAGAGGTTTCTTTGGCCGCTCACTTTAGAAAGACAGACAAATGGTCGGGGGATGTGTTGCAGCGAAGGGAATGCTGTGAAGATGAGTGCCGCGGTGCATGCCATGTGGCGCCGTTGTGCACACACTACGCTGTGCGTGGTGGGGAGTGTGTTCTGCTGGCGGGGCAGGCTGAGGTGCGTCCATTTGGAGGGTATGTGGTGTTTGACAAGGTTGTGGACCGCTCGGTGCGTGGGTACCGTTGTGTGCGTGGGTCGTACAGAGGTGGTGTTGTGGACACCATTCTGCATGTCAGGAGCAAAATGGACTGTACGGCTGCGTGCACTGCGTCGCCACGGTGTGCGACAGCAGTGCTCCACGACAGCGGACGTTGTGTGCTGACCTCTCTCGAAGCGGTACGAACGGAAGGCGTCGTCGAAGGGTCCACCGCATGCACGAAGGACGGCGTCACAGAGGTGCGCAACTACCGCTGTGTTCCAGGCCTCTGGCACTCCACTGGGTCTGCAGTAGCGTCCAACTCATCAGCAGAATGCAGAGCACTCTGCGACGTGTCTCCAGCATGCAAGGCGGTATACTTCGCAGCAAATAAATGTCTGTTGCAACACACTGCAGCAGGCGTAGTGCTGTCGCCAAGAGACGGCGGCAAGACCTGTGTGAAGAACCACAAAGACGACTCCCGCATGCTCTCTATTCTTGCAGAAGTTCCGCAAACTATTTCACAAAACACTGCGACAGTCAGCGTCAAGTTTGTCTTCGACGTAAACGGGTTGACACCACAGCTCTTCAAGGACGCCACCTTGCATGCAGGTCTTGAACACAGCGCACGCCTCACCTATGCGACCCTCAGCATCAAAGTCCCTGTTGGGTCCAACCCGGCAACGTACCTGCAGCAAACCCAACGTGATCTGAAGAGTGAACTGAACCGTGCACAGAACGTCTTCATGGCAAAGATGAACCCAACCCTTGCGGACTTAGGGCTCGACGGTGTTGAGGGGAAGACTGAAGTCACCGGCGCGGGCTATGCGTGGGACACCCAGAGGTTGCGTGCCATCGAGCTGGCCTTGCTGTTCAATGCCTCCGACGTGCAGGACTACACCCTCCAGGCCAACCGCATGGTCCTCGCACGCACTGTTGCCATCGCGGCACGCATTCCCGCATCGAACGTCTCGATCTCGCACATCAGCAACTGTCCTGCAGAAGGTCCCTGCACACTACGTTGGGAGGCTGCCAGCCCTGCCTCCACCGGAGGGGTGGTGCTCAGCACCGTGCACAAGAACCCTTCCGTTGTCAAGGTCGTTGTCTCCATTGCAGCGCACAAAGCCACCTGCACAACGCTGTATGAAGCACTGCAGTGCGATGCCCCAGAGCAGACGTACCTTGGACGTTCAGGGTTGTTGTGCTCCCTGTGAGGGTGAACAGCCCTCCGCACATACAGGCCGCAAATTGCTTGCAATGCCGAACGTACATATCACAGATGAATCTACAAAAGTGACGTCCCACTGCACCCTCGGGTGGATGCCCAAACCGTACGGGGTGATGTCGAATCTCTTCGCCGTAAAGGAACGCAGTGTGGTGGTGAACGCAACGTTGGATGACTGCATCTCCGCCTGCAAGGCTGATCCTGCCTGCCACGCTTTCAGCAGAGACCGCAACCTAGGCGAACAGCGTGGCAGCTGCCTCTTGAAGAGAACACTCCTCGGGAAGGGGGACGTGCCAGCAGCAGGCCTTGCCACGTATGCCGTGAGATGCCCCACACCGCTGCACAAATGCAGGTGGAGGCAGCTTGGCGGTCATGCCTTTTCTGGCGAGGTGCTGGAGACCGTGGTGACGCATCGTGAGGAGGAGTGTCGGATGGTGTGTGGCCACATGGCAGGGTGCGGTGCGGTGTCGTACTCCTTGGGTGAGTGCAGACTGCTGGGAAGCTCGGTTGGTGCAGTAGTGGACAATGTGACTGTGTCTGCGGTGTGCTACAGAGAGGACGTGCCGGACACGTGTGCAGAGGGTGTGTGTGGCAGCAACGCGGTGTGTCTGCCGTATGCAAAGGGGCACGTCTGTGCCTGTGCAGAGGGCTTCAGGTGTGTTGCGAACTGTACTGCCTCAGGACGCAAGACATGTGTACGTGCCGCATCGCTTGCAGAGCTGCTCATTGCTGCCACAGCCGCAACGCTCCGTCTCGACACATCGGCAGTCCACCTGAAGTACGTTTCCCGCTCCCTGGTGGCCAAAACCCCCGGACCCATCAAATACAGCATCAGCCCCGTGCGTGTCAACCTGACGCACGCAGTGTCGGTCACAGTGCGGGATGTCGCTGTGTGCAATGGGTCTGCAGTGGTGGCTGCCTTTGCAGGCGCGCTGGGTGTTGATGTTCGGAGAGTGGCGCTTCTGACGACGTGCAGAAGCTATGCTGGAAAACGTGTTTCTTGTGTTGATGGGAAGGGACGTAACGTGAGCCTGCACCCAGTGATGGTGCAGGGTGTGCATGCTCGGAGCATGAGTGGTGCAGCTGCGTGGTGTGCAGCGGAGAATGCTTCGCTACCGGAGTGGCGCGACAGTGCTGCGGTTGAGGCCACCGTGCGCACAGCTGAGGGACACATGCGAAGCTCACGGAGGTATTGGACAGGGGCGCACTGCGCTTCCTCCTGTGCAGATGCGGGGAACTGGGTGTGGGCCAACGGCGCGCCTGTGGACTGGACAGCGTTGAACGGCGTACCAGAGACAGGAAAGTCGTGCGCAGTGTTGCAGTTGCATGCGTCAAGCATGCAGTGGAGGCTTGTCGCAGAGTCGTGCAGTCTCCGCACGGCCTTCGCGCTCTGTGTGAACAGCACCGCACCCAGCTGCCCAAAGGGACGCTGCCCCGACGTGCACGTCACCCTCTCGGTGGTGCTCCCGTACACCCGCAGGATTCCCTTCGTGGCCGTCCCTGGAGGTGCTGTGGTGCGGTACACACCAAGCGTCGTGCTGCCCGCCCACACGCCTATCATGCAGGAGGCGAAGCAGATCGGCACCACTAACGCAGCAGGCCGTCCCACTGGCTTCACGTACCCACCCGTCGACAGACCCGAGAACGCAGTGCTGAAGGCAATGCCGCAAGCATATGCGTCGGAGGCTCTTGCCGCACTCCTGACATCCTCCCTGAAGCGCAAGGAGACACCAGCTGTACTCCGCAGCAGCAGTACCTGCCATGCCAGCGTGCAGGCGCAGAACGTGAGGTGCGCGAATACGTCTTGCGCTGCGTATGTAACCCCCTCTTTGCACCCTCTTTGTGTCAATACACCATGTTGACCTTTATGCGTTCTCCCTTTTTACGTACTTTTTCTACAGCGTATCGTCCACTGAAATGGTCGCAACCACCTGCGCTGGAAAGCATTCCTGCAGCGATGCGTTGTGTGTGCACGGTGTTGCCTCAAACTTCGTTGGGTACTGCCAATGCCTCTGTGCGGTGGGGTATGCGGGGGCAGACTGCGGACAGTGCGCGAAGGGGTTTACAGGGTACCCGGCGTGCACAGCAGTGTCTGGGCAGGTGCAGGTGCAGGTGTGGCAGCTGCAGTTCTCGTCGTCTGCTGCACAGCTGGCTGCAGACACGGCAACCTTGCAGCAACGCCTGGACGAGGTGTTCGGAACTGTCGCAAGCGTCGCAGTGTCACACATATGCCCTGCTGCTGCCTGCGCCTACCCCTCCAGCAGTGGGCATGCCTGCAACGGCGTGCACACAGTCGCGCAGTGGGCACCGTCGCGTGCAGCGCAATGTGCCCAAGGTGCAGGGAATGCAACCAGGTCTGGTGCAGTGCTCACAGACGCAGCTTCGGTGGTAGAGGTGCTGGTCACATACAACAACAGACATGCACTGCATCCAGGTGTTACCAATGACCGTCTCATGGCGATTCTGGAGGAGGAGAGTATGCAGAATATTCATTTTTGTTGTTGTTTTTTTCTAGACAAAGATATGATGTGCGCGAATGATTCATCTTTCGCGTGTTCATGCGGTTATTATGAAGCATAAATTGCCTTCCTAGTTACAGAGGACTTTGCTTCATAATGGTATTACTATTTTAGGCTACTTACAATTTCGGCTCTGGGTATCTTAACTTTATCTTTTTTGTTTCGCACAGAACGCTCTACGTATGCTGGCGCAGGTCTTGGGCTCTACAACTTGATGCAGTACCACAGCATGTACGGCCCTGATACAGAGGTATGGCTCACACGCAGCTTTCATCAGTTGACATGGTTTGCTCCCTTATAATTACCACACAACATTCAGCTTCATAGCGTGACGGTTGTGCTTGAATCTGACGTTCCAAGCGAGGCTCCTGCTGCCGTCCCTACGCCTGCACCGCGGGCACGGCAGGACATTGTCGATGTCAGCGAAGGCAATTTGATTACCGCTGCGATGATTGGGTTTCCTGTGTTTTTGATGCTTGCGCTGTGCATTGTTGTGGGGTACAAATACTCTGTACGCCGTCTGCGTCGGAGCAAGAGGAGGCACAGCCATTGCCAGCTGCGCGACGCTGTGTCGACACACTTTGCCTACACCCAACCACGACCCAGTGGCGACGACTTCGTCACCATCTACAAACGCAGCAACGAGCCTGCTGGCGTTCTATGGGAAGACCACACCGTAGTGTCCGGCGTTCTCCCCAACTCCGCAGCACACAGATGCGAGGTAGACGCATACCTTCACCGCCGTGTCCACAGCGTCAACAACGTTCCGGTCCTCAAACTGGATGAAATCCGTGAACTCTGTGAAGGCAGGACCATGGTCACCCTCGGATTTGAGCCACGCTTTTCTCGTATCGTAGTGCAGCTTGACCAATGCGTCCAAAGCTTCAATGAGACAGCGTTTCTTGCAGAGCTTGCAAAGCGTGTTTCTTGTGCATTTGAAATGAAGTTTGGTGTCCCAAATGTGGTGGCAGAGAAGGTGCAGCAGAATGGGTTTGAGTGCCAGGTGTTGCTGCATCTGAGAGGTCTTACCTCAGGGCAGATAGCAGCGTTGGTGGCGATGTGCCGTACACCTGGTGACGGTGTGCGGAGTAAGACGAATATCATCAATGCGCGCATCGCTGATGATCTGGACGATGCCGCAACAACACCACCGACCACACACCTCTGGCTCTGCGCGCAGTGGCTGCAGGAGGCCGCTGGGTGCAGCGGGCTGTACATCGAGATGCCGTACTACGTGAACGACATGCCCTGCTTCCAGCACGCCCCGGCGGACCACTGGATTTACTCAACCCCGTCTGGGGAGTGGGTGGTGACAGCAGACCGGGATGTGGTAGGGCAGGAGGCTCCCATCTTTGTGTTGCGCTCTGCTGCACCGCACTACGGCAGCCTCCCGCAGGATGTAGCGGCGTGGTGCTCACCCCTGCGTGACGTGGAGGTGGTTGTGTCCGACCGCGAGCCCGTTGCGCATGAATTCGTTATCGGGCAGAAGGTGGCGCTCATGGAGGACGTGATTCTCGAAGACGCTTCATCGCTCACCCGCGGTGCGCAAGGACTCATCATGGGGGCACACCGCGACCTGGTCTGCGTTTGTCTCTTGAATTGCAACTCCGACGTCGTCACCCTTCCACCTGCTCTTCTCGAAAGCCCAGATGGTCCTCGGGTTCACGCACTCCGTGAAGGTGCTTGGCTTGCAGCGTCCATCGTGAAGCAAACACGGTCTGGGGATGTGTTGGTACGTTACGACTGCGCAATGTGCCCACCGGAATGGGTGTCAAGCACGGATGCGAGGCATGTGTTAAGGTCGCTTGCGGTTCTTTCCTTTGAGGTGGGAGACGCAGTGGCCCTCAGTGACATCGACTTCGACCCGGCAGGACCGCTCTCTCCAGAGGATGTGGGGAAGGTGGTTGCAGTGGGCGACGAAGGGCAGGTCAAGACATACCTCGTGCGTGGGGGCTATGAAGAGTGGTGGTACTCCGCGAGGCAGCTCGTACCATACCAAATGGGGTGCGGGCTGTGAGGTTTGTGGGTTTTCCTATTAACCGTGTGAAGCGTTGTGTTGTAAGGTTTTCGACGTTTTTTTTTTGAACTATTTCCTCTCCCGCTTAGGGCAGCTCTTAAGTGAGGCCCAAATCGTTTTAACGCATTCTCTTCAGCTTTCTTTGAGGTGATGTCAACTTCACCCTGTTTATTGCACGGAAGGCCACTTTTTCTCCGACCTCGTGTCTTTTTGTGCGTGGGCTTGTTGAGTGGGTGTGCACGAGAGGCACATTCATCTTTCAAAGCTTTTTTTTCTCTATTTTTTTCTCTACTGCCTGCGTCCGTCAGAGGCGTTTTGCACTTTTTATTGTTTCTTTTTTTTTTAGTCGTTTCGTACTCCTCCGCTATCACGACCATCGTCTTCCCATCTAGGGGAGAACCTTTGGGTTCCTTATGTCTGCAACACTTTCTTCCGTGGGGGTGTTGTCGTGCCTACTGTACTACATATCCCCCAAAAGCCTCCAGTTTTCCTGTCGGCAACTCGAGTGTACAGTTGTCTGCGTCCCAGAGGTGTTCTTTTTGCACTCATCAATTTCACCTTTATTTTTCTGTCCGAAAAAAATAATCTCTGTGCCTCGTTTGTCGAGAGCACAGAGAGTTTCCAGAACGCCAGAGAGTTTGCGGAAGTTATCATTCGCTTTTTTTTTCTTGGTAGGAGAGGTGAGGGATTTACGTAGGGGTTCTGATTGTATTACACAAAAAAATTCTCTCGATGACTAAGGAAAAGAGGCTTATGACCAGCTGGACTGTTCTGTTGTTTCGTTTCCATGTCTTTTGCGTCTGTCGAAGTGCAGAACGCATCTATGAACGTTGCTTCTTTCCCTGCAGAGAAACAGTGCCCTGCGTCCGTCGATGAAACGGTGAGGCGTTTTGCACTTTCAACTTCTCTTTTCTTTCCCTATAGGCGCGTAGCTTATTTTGTCCCTATATGGGGGTTCCCTGGTGGTGGCTGTATTGTTGCCAGCTGTATTGTGATGTGTATTATGCATTGTGATGGGCAACTACCACAATACAGCCGCCACTAGAGTTCCCCCCCTACCCCATAACGCTAGAGACAACAATAGGGTTTCTCCCCACAGCGTGACCTCTAACACAACAAATTTTCCACGATGAGTGCAAGCACCTACCGTTATCCGAGTGTATTTTTCTCTTCAATTGAGAAATGTACAGAGAAATGCAGAGGGGGGTGGGTTTTCCCTCCCGCCTTTCTGTGCTTTGCCTGGCATTCTTTTTTTTTGCTGTTTTTTTTTATCTGTACTTTTGGTAAGGCTCACTCAGGGGGTTTTTTATTGTCCTTTGCTCATTTGATTTTATATGCGTTGTCTGTTTTCTGAACTAGCTCGCTTCTACACCCCTATCCTGTCACTGTCTTTTCAAAGGTGGCTAAGTTTTTGTGTGAGATTTAGGTATATAACCTGCCAATACAAATCACTTTGACACCCCAACCATTTACCACATTTTTGTAAACCAGCTTTAGGGTATTGGTTACATATTACCTCGGATTTTGAATCCTTTTGCTTTTCCCACACTTTTCCCAACCCCCCTCCCTCGCTCACCCTCTTCGTTGATGCGTTTTTTGTGGTACACACAAAACAACACTTCACACCTCCCCCATTACCCCCCTATGTCACTTTCCCCTAGACTACACAAAAAAAGGTATTTTTTATCCTATTTTATCTCATCCCATTTCCCCACTTCAATAAACATTCATCTTTTTAACAGGGAAAACACGGGAAGCGACTAAAGGAGTCGCAAAAAAACCAAGGGGTTAAAAAAAAGGGGTTAAAAAAAACTACAAAAGCAAATACTAAATAACACAAAAAAACTGCAATGCGTTTTGCAGTCCTGCTTCTCGCAGCCCTGCATGCAAATGCGGAGGATGTGTACAGCTGTGTCGCTGGAGGGTACTCTGGGGAACCGCTGTTCCAGATCGAGACGGACTCGCTAGGTGCGTGCAAGGAACACTGCTCGAAGGTGCCCGACTGCAGGCATATCGAGTTTGATTCTGGGAAGTGCAACGTATTCAGCACCACTGCCGAGCCAAAGGATGTGTCTGCCGACACAGAAGCGACCCGTTGCACGAAGGCGGAGGAGTACCCATGCACGCTCCACCGCGACTCTCCTGCAGCAGAGATCCTTCTTCTTGAGAGCGTGTCTGCGAACGATCCAAGCTGTTTCGAGGCATGTACCGGGATGCGTCTGTGTGCGTCGGTTGTGTTTGACATCACA
Organism: Rhynchopus sp. YZ270_cl-10; assembly: GCA_964035575.1. NCBI lineage: Eukaryota > Euglenozoa > Diplonemea > Diplonemida > Diplonemidae > Rhynchopus > Rhynchopus sp. YZ270_cl-10. Next base: position 1,094,333 of record OZ037913.1, read on the forward strand.
GAGAACACATGCTCGCTTCGTAAGGCGGATAAGGGAAGCACTGTCGAATCTACGTCGCACGTCGTCTGCACGAAGCCTGTTAAGAAGCAGCAGGAGGCCTGCGCCTTTGCCTGCGTCAGCAGCAAGCGTTTCTCCTCGGACCCGCTCTTCACGATTGAAATGGTGGCCGACGTCTCGGAGTGCCAGGCGCACTGCAAGGGCACGACAGGATGCTCGGGTGTGGCGTACAACAGCAAGAAGGAGTGCACGCTGCACCAGGGTGGCCAGATGGAGACGCTCGAGGACGCTTCTTCGATGTGCTGCACAAAGGAGGACGTCGTCAAGCCTGTGCAGCCCACGAAGCCTGCCCCCACCACGATGGCACCCATGACAAAGAAGCGTGACTACCACTGCCAGAAGGGCGCCTTCGATGGGACCGAGCTCTTCGTTGTCGAGATGACCAGCTCTGTGGAGGCGTGTGAGGCACACTGCACTGGCATCGATGGGTGTGTTGGGCTGACGCACACTGGTGAGGCGTGCACGCTGTACGGGCGCAACGCTGTGCTGGACACGAACAAGGAGGGCACGTCGTGCATGGTGCTGAAGGACCTTCTCTTTGACTGTGCAGAGGGCAAGCGCTTCGCAGGTGCGTTGTTTGAGATCGGTGACGTGCAGTCCCTCGCAGAGTGCAAACGTCAGTGCTCAGCATTCAGCTCCGTCTGCCACGGAATCAACTACGGTGCAGACAAAGGCTGTGAGCTGGTCAGCTCTGTCGAGACCTTTGCGTCGGAGTTCGAGAAGGGCACAGAGTCCTGCGCCGTGGTGACCGACTCGCTGCCGCGCAAGGAGAAGAAGAGCCGCTTCGTGTGCGCCACAGGGTCTGCCAAAGGTGCCGATCTTGTCACCTTCGAGAACGTCAACTCCGTCGATGAGTGCACTGAGTTCTGCCTGAGCCTTGGGCCCTGCTCGACGTTTGTCTTCACTGAGGACCAGGGCAACTGTGTGCTGAAGGCGTCGCCCTCGTCGCTTGTGCTCGGTGGCACCGGGCTCGCCTGCCAGAAGGAGCGCAAGATGGTCAAGCTCGACGAGTCGCGCACAGCAAACTACAGCTGCAAGAACACCACTGCTACAGGTGCACCGCTGCGTGTGGTGCCACGCAGCAGCGAGGCGGAGTGCCGTCTGCTCTGCGCTGCCAGCCCTGCATGCGAGTTCTTCGTGCTCAGCCAGCGTGGGATGTGCATCCTCGAGACGTCTGGCTCGCAGGCAGCGGCACGCAGCACTGTCAGCGGCAAGGTGTGCACCAAGACAGTGAAGGTCGACCCACGCCACGTGAGCGGCTTTGGTGTTCTTCCGTCGAAGGCGGCTGCTGCAGGAACGATCGAGCCTGTGGACGGCTTCCGCTGCGTACGTGCCTCGTACGAGAGCGGAAGCATCAAGACCGTCGACAACGTGCCCACCCACACGGAGTGCAGCAACGCATGCAGAACGGTGACCCACTGCGACATCGCGGTGCACCACCCCGCCGACAGACGCTGTGTCCTCAAGTCGCTCCATGCAATGCGCACGGAGGGTGCCGAGCACGCCGTCGCATGCGTCAAGGACACGATCACCGCATTCCCGACCTTCCACTGCACGGAGACGTCGTCTTTCCTCGAGGGCACGCTTGGTGTCCTCAACGACGTGACGCTCGCGTCCTGCCGTACCCAGTGCGACAAGATGGACGACTGCCGTGTCGCACAGTACACCCACGAGACACGCGGCTGCGACCTTAAGAGCTTCGAAGCCTTCCAGGAGGGACCACGTGTCGGTGTCACAGCCTGCGCACGCCTTGTGAGGGAGCACCGCACCCTGCGTGCGCTGTCTGCACAGGAGACGAACCTGCGTGCGCACTCCTCGATGACGATGGGTCTGCACGTCACACGTCTGAGCCAGGTTGTGTGGGAGGACAAGGACGAGGTGCCATCGAACGACAACGCCGGTGTGTTGTGGTCGTGGACGAACGTGAAGGTGCCCTCTGGGATGGACCCTGTTGTGTTCGACGCGCTGCTCGCCGCCACCATGGAGAAGGAGCTGCAGAGCGAGGACAACCTCTTCATGAACGCGCTCAACCCGACACTCGGCTACCTCGGACTCGACAGCATCTCTGCCGGTGCGAACGGGAAGTGGTCGATGGGAGGGGACGGCCACAAGTGGCTGACGCTCCTGAACGAGGTGTTCCTGTTCCCTCTGTACATCAACGTGCCTGACGGTATCGACTTCAACCGTGCGCTGGACCGCAGATGGGTGTCGCGCTACGTCTCCACACTGACGCGCCTCATGGCGTCGACCATCTCGTTCTCCTCCTACGAGCAGTGTGACGACTCCAAGACCGTCTGCACTGCGTCGTGGGAGGCGGCCACACCAGACACCATTGGTGTGTCCCGTGCGAGCGACGCTTTGTCGGATGGCTCCATCAGAGAGCTGGTGCTGGCAGTGGAGGTGCCCCTGGGTGAGGACAAGGCGACCTTCTGCCAGTTCATGCGTACCTCGCTGGAGTGCGACAGCCTTGCAGGCACCGGGATTGCGAACACGTTTGGAGTCTTTGAGTGTGGCGAGTGCGGGGGGATCAACAACAACTCGACAGACAACGAGACAGACAGTGCGCCTGTTGATGCACCGATCGACACTGAGGGGGATGATGTCACGTCTGTAGCAACGTCGCGTCGTCTGCTGCAGATCAACAACAACAACCAGGGCTGGCAGTGCACCACGGGGTGGAAGCCTGCGTACGGGCTGCTGTCCTCTGTGTTCGACACAACAAACAACACTGTCATCAACGGGACCTTTGCGGAGTGCAACGCCACCTGTGTGGAGGGAGACGACGGCTGTGTTGCCTTCACCCGCAGGACAGACATCGACGACGATGACGTCTCCGAGTGCACATTCAAGCGTGCCATTCTCCCTGGAGCAGGCGACCAGATCGCGTACGACTCGTTGGGCACGTACATCACGCAGTGCCCGGAGGAGCTGCACGACGAGACACGCTGCAACTGGCGCTACGTCTACCAGCGCGATCTGCGCAACGAGTCTAGCATTAACGCGTTCAACGGCACCACTGCCAACAGCACCGACATCAACGGTACCGACACTGGCGTCACCAGCGCCGTCTCATTCGCCGCCTGCAAGGACATGTGCCAGGAGGTGGCGGACTGCACCGGAGTCTCCTACGACACAGAGCACGGCCTCTGCTACTTCCTGCAGACCGACATCACGTCCGAGGAGATGTCCAACAGAGACCGTGCCTTCAAGAGTGCCATCTGCTACCGCAATGCGAGCAGCACCTGCAGCAACTCCCCCTGTGGCGAGGATTCCTCCATCACATGCTACCCTTTGACCGACGAGGTTGTCTGCGGCTGCCAGCACGGTTTCCGCTGCACGGCGAACTGCAACGACGCGAACCCCGTCTGTGTCCGCCGTGCCTCTATGCAGGAGATGTTCCTCGAGGCTGTCACCGACACTGTGGGTGTCGACCGTGCGGGTCTCATCGTCACCAAGGTCGAGGTCACCGACCCGGGCACTGTCGACCCGCCGTCACCCCCGTCGCCCCCGACACCCACCGACACCGCGTCACCCGAGGAGGAGGAGGTGCTGGAGGTGAAGCAGCTCCCTGTCGACATCCCCACGACCTTCGTGCTCAGTGTGACACTCGACAACATGGACGTGGACCAGTTGCTGGAGGTGTCCGGGTCTGCGTCGAAGGTGCAGAACATGATGAACGCCTTCTCGACACGTCTGAGTGTCTCCCCCAGCCTCCTCTCGATCATGCACATCTGCCAGGTGACGTCCACCGACACAGAGGTGCTCTGCAAAGACGCCAACAGCAACAGCATCACCGTCCCCGCAACCCCCACCATCAAGGTCACCCCCTCCGCCAACTTCTCTTCAGGAGCTACCTGGTGTTCCGCCTTCACAACACCGTCGCAGAACCCAGAGTTTGAGGACCAGGCGGTGATTGAGGCATTTGTGATCAGGTCGAAGGGAGAGCTGATGGAGAGCCGCTCGTACTGGGTGGGTGCCACATGCGATACGGACTGCTCGACAGCGGCGCAGTGGAAGTGGGTGTCTGGGACGGGTGTTGACTGGGGCGCGCTTGCCGTGAACGACACACACCTGACCGACGCAACGAAGTGTGCGGTGCTGCAGTGGGACTCACAGCTCTTCCGCTGGGGCCTTGCCGCAGTGAGCTGCGACAACTCTGACCACTACCCCATCTGCGACACCATTGGCACCGTCGCCGAGGACCCTGCCGAGTGCACCACCTCTGGCGCCTGCGACGTGCGCACAACGTTCTCCGTGCAGCTCGAGATGAAGCGTAACGTCGACTTCATCCAGTTTGCCGACGGGTCCATCAGGCAGTACCACCCATCAGACCTGCTCCCTGTGGGGATGAAGATCGTGAGAGACGGTTCCGTTTTGGTATGTATTGTGTTTGAAAACATTTTGTCACATTTCTTTTTCAGGGCTACGTCGACACCGAGGGCAAGACGACTGCCATCTCCTACCCGCCAAAGGACACTCTCGACTACGCTGCCATCACCGAGGTCGCAGTGGAGGGCAACTACCCTAGCGAGATGGTGCGCACATTCTTCTTCACGTACATGGACGCAGAGCTCACCACTGCGAACATCGCAACCGGACACGTCAGTGTGTGCCACGAGTACTACTACCACCTGCACGTGAAGTGTGAGTACACATCGCTGTCGTGCTCTTTGTATGTACCTTTGACGCATTTCAATGTCACCTAACAACCACCTTTTCCATCTCTTCCACAGGGTCAACCCGCTGTTCATCCTGCACACATCTTGCGATGGAAACCCGCCATGTCTGAACAGCGTTTGCAGCGGACACGGATACGTCCGTGGGTTCGAGGGGCACTGCCAGTGCACCTGCGACACAGGGTATGCGACACGTAACAGCTCAAACCCACAACCTTCCAACCCACCACCCAACTTCACAGATTCACTGCCCAGGACTGCGGTGCCTGCGACACAGGCTTCAGCGACTACCCGGAGTGCTTGCCCGACATCACCCCGAACGAGACGAACACCACGAACCCGTTGTACGTGGTGATGCAGTTCCGTTTCTCTCAGAGTCACACATACATCGAGGACAACATGGCTGTGTTCGGCACTGTGATTCGCGAGGTGTACGGCTCGCTTGTGTCGTCGTTCTACCTGTCCTACGTCTGCCAGGGAAGTGCCTGCGACGATGGGTACTGCTCGATCGAGAAGCCCGTGCTCGAGTGGTCCACCACCAGAAGCGCGAAGTGTGTTGCCTACGGGACAACGCTGTCCGCAGAGAACCAGCACCAGGTGATGAGCAGATCTGCAGACGCGCTTGCAGCAGGCGACGTCGGCGACAACAACGTTGGTGCCTTTGTGGAGATGTACTTCACCGCCGACAAGGACATCTCCAACACTGCAGAGGAGTGCAGCGCGATCCTTGACGCACGCATGCTTCTTGCACGTATGCACTCACTTTTTTTTTTGAGCAAACCCCTCTGCTTCCCCTGTTTCCACCTCCACCATTCACAGACACACGAGGCGACCTTGCACCCTTCTCTCTGGACCTGTACTACACTGTGTACGGACCTGCGACAGACGTATGTCATGCACAACTTCAAACTCCATTCATTCCACACCCACACCACAGCCCTACTCGACGGACATCTACAACCAGTCGCAGAACGCTGCTGAGGCGCAGAGTCTTGCGGACGAGGACGACTCGAAGACCGCGATCATCATCATGTCCGTTGTGTTCGCGTCGTGCTGCCTGTGCATGAGTCTGCTCATTGCCATCTGGAAGTACCGTGAGCAGCAGGCCGACCAGGAGAAGGAGACCACAGAGGAGCTTCTCAAGCAGCTTGACGCCGACAGCGACTACGAGGAGTACGAGGACTTCCTTACCATCTACAAGGAGGCGCACGAGCCCATGGGGATCATGTGGGACGACCACACGCTGCTTGTTGGTGTCTGCGGTATGTTTGTTTTCCTACCACCCCATGCACACATATGCCACCTCAAACCCACACCCAACCATCCACGCATTCACAGACAACACTGCCGCTGCCGACCACGGCGCAGAGCGCTTCCGCAACCGTCGTGTCATCCGCGTCAACGGCACCAAGGTCACACGTCTGCACGAGATCCGCGAGATTGTCGAAGGCGAGCCTGTCGTCACCCTCGAGTTCGAGCCGCGCTCCGCCTCCATCTGCATCTGCCTTGCCGAGGCGCTGGTTGACTTCGACGAGGACAGCTTCCTGTACACCTTTGCCGAGCGTGTGTCGTACTCCCTTGACCTTATGGACTTCAGCGACATGGACATGGAGATGCAGAGTTCTGAGGAGGTCAACGGCGAGCTCCAACTTGTTATCAAATTCTTCGGTCTCACCGGTGAGCAGGTTGCGGCCATCGTCGATATGTGCATCACACCCGGAAACGACATCAAGAACGGCCTCCCCATCATCGGTGCCTACCTCAACGGAGCAGGGAAGAAGACTGTGCCCAAGCTGTGGGTGTCGTGCCAGTGGCTGTCCGAAGCGGCAGAGTGCTCTGGGGTGTACCTTCCGATGCCGAACACACTGCAGAACGGTCTCCCTGTCTGGCAGCACGCACCCTCGGACCATTGGATGTACGCAACTGCGTCTGGCTTCTGGACGATTGTCTCGGACCGCACTCTCATCGGCAGCGACGTCACAACAAGCTACGTGCTGCGCTCCAGCATCCAGCACCGTGGTGCACTCCCGCACGTCATCAACAAGTGGCGCACACCGCTTCGCGAGGACCCACACACCGTTGTCTCCCTCAAGGAACCACGTGCACACGAGTTTGTTGTGGGACAGAAGGTTGTCTTCCCGCAGGACGTGCAGCTCGAGGGCGACGGCTGCTTCATCAGCAAGGACTCCATGGGTCTGGTCATGTGCGCACTGGAATCGAACATGGTGCAGGTGTGCCTCCTCAACGAGGAGTACGACGTCGTCACCATCTCTGCGGAGTCTCTCGACAGCCCCGACGGACCGCGTGTCAGCGTGCTGCACGAGGAGCGTTGGATGGACGCGACGATTGTGAAGGAGGCGCGCGACGAGGTGGGCGACGAGATCGTGAAGGTGCGCTTCGACTGCAGCCTGTGCCCCCCGATGTGGGTGGACAAGGACAAGCTGCGGATCAAGCTGCCGGATGTGTTCACCATTGGAGACACTGTGCGTGTCAGTGGCGACGAGGGCTTGGGTGCCTTGGAGAAGGGCGAGACGGGCGAGGTCATTGCGTGCAGCGACGGCGGGCAGGCACGCCCGTACCTGGTCTCGGGCCCGTACGCCTCGCACTGGTACGCGCCGCACCAGATCGAGAAGGTGACCACCCTGCAGGCCATGGATCGCACCCGCTCGCTGCCCTTCGGCGACGACGACGTGGCAGGCGAGTACTCCGCCACCCACGTCGAGTCCATGTCCTCTGCGCCATACGGCATGCAGGAAGAAGTCTCCCACATTCCTTCCATGAACATCATGCACGACCGCAAGAGAAACCCTGAGAAGGAGGATTAAGACTGACCTCAAAAAAAGTGATAAGAATTTCAAATGGGGAACGGGGTGAACGGCCAAGACATGATTTTTTTTGAAGCAAATCGTTAAAAATAGGTATTTGAAAAGATGACACCCGAAGCAAAATTTTGATAAAAAAATCTGAAAAATAAAAGAACATGGGTAGTTGCGACACGAAGGTATTGCAACTTCCGTGTATTTGTTTTTCTTCCAAAAGCCCTCTGTTTTATTTTTTTTATGTTTTACTTCCCTCCCTTTTTCTCCCCATCGCCCTCCCCTTCTTTTTTGTGAGGTATATTCATCCATATTTGTGGAAGTAATCCTACTTTGCTTTCGAGGAAGATAGGCTGTAGTTATTACTGACATTTGCAATTTGCCGGGAACTATTTTTACCCAATATTCGGAGCAACAGAAAAATGTTGAAGAACAAAAAAAGCAGTTTGTATGCCCGAAGGGTATGTGTGTAGGGGTCAGCTATTTGGACACCTTTATTTTTTTTTTCACTCTCAGGTTGTTGTTGTTTTTTTCGTTAAAGCATTTTGTGTGTCTGCAACACCAGATCACACAAGCTTAACAGAATTACCAGCGTTTTCCTTTGCGGCTACCTTTCTTTCTTCGGCAACCAAACACAGTGAGACAGGCATTTATCACACAACCACCTTTCTTTTTTTTCCTTCCATTTTCCCTTTTCCAATTTCTCTTTTTAGTCATGTTCACGTATCAACCCTTTGGATGTGTGTACACGAGAGGCACACCCATCTTATAGTGTAACATGACAAACAACTGGCACAGACACAGCACAGCCCCATATTATGTGCGAGTCTGATGTCGTATTTTCCCTCCTTTTTTTTTTTTGTCTCCAATTTTTTTTTGAAAAAAAAAGTTTTACATTTTCGTATGCACGCAGGTTTGGTCTATTGTGAGATGTGTATGTGAAGTGGATTCGTTTGTGCTTTCGGATGGCTGGCATCGTACAGTGGGTCAGTCGGAGGTGCCTGCATTAATAACTTCACTATTCAACTTTCAACCTTTTTTTTTGTTGTTGTTTCATGTGGATCCTTACGAGAGGGTTCGTCATAACTTTCAAAAAATATTTTGTTTTGATTTTTTTCCCTATTTTTTTTTATTCGAAAGGCCAACCGGTTCTGAAAAAAACTTTATTTTTGTTGTTTTGTTGTTGTTTTTCTTATAAAACATATTATCAAACTGAACACTTTATTCAGCATTTTTTTTATCTTAGGGAGGAACTCTCAAATACGAGAAACCAAAAAAGGCAAAAAAGGGATATTTTTTTAAACCATCTCCCAATTACCTACAATGGTGTCTAAGGTTGCAAAGTACACAAAGACTTTGTAAAAGACTTTGCCACAAAAGGCTTTTATCAAAAGATCAACACCTGTTAAATAATCGTATCAAATCGTTGCCAAATCATGAGGGCAGGGAACACTCACACGGCTATAAATGGTAGTGTGTGGGTGTGTCTTTTTATGCAAAGAGGAAAGTGAGCAATAAGGTCGGGCTTCGTCTCATCTGACGAAAATGAGTATTTTTTTTTTGTTCTTTGCATGAGCACGACCGAGCTGTGTTACAGCACGTTTCAACTACTCTATTTATGTACCCACCAACGCCTAGAAAATACGGCTCTGGGTACTTCCAATTATATCCTTCCTTTTTTTTTTTGAATTTTTCGCTGTTTTTCTCTTTTTGCACTTACTTTATCACCTCTTTTGTCTTCCATCATTTTGGAGGTGTGGTACACGCGGGTTTTTTCGTTATGGAAAAAAGGGTGTTTTTTTTCTCTCTTAAAGTATACCCCTTTTCCCTGACATTTCTTTCTTCTTGATGGGCCTTCAGAAGGCCCATTCGTTCTTTCAAAAAAAAAAAAAAAATTGGTTTTTTTTTTATGGTGGGTCTCTTACGCCCTCTTCCTCCTCTCTTTTTCACGTTCACCTTCCCCCGGAAAATACACATGGTGGGGTGTGTGTTTTTGTTTTGATGTTTTACTGGCTTGCCTGTTCGTTGGCAAAGTCAGTCTCAAAGCGATCCCCTATCCCCCCCCTTTTATCTGCTTTATCTGCTTTATTTGCTTGATTTTTGAGTTTTAACTTTTGTGGCGCTTCGCGCCACAAAAGTTAAAACTCAAAAATTAGGAAGTGACTAAACACAGAGAGGTGTAGGTTTATTGACCAATTTTTTTTCCCCCTCTTTTTTTCTTTTCAGTGTTTAGCACAAAAAAAAAAAATGGGGAGGTGGAGGAGGACGGAAGGTACGAAAGAGATCACCGTAGGTGGTGGTCTTTTTTTTCGGGGGAAAAAAAAACAAAGGAAAAAGGAAAAGATAAGGAGGTTATAGTGGAGTTCATCCTCGGGTGTCTACACTAATACAACCAAGTTTTCAGAAAAAGGAAAACAATGAGTAAAGGAATGGTCTTTAAACTGACCGGAGTTTTATTTTTTTTGGTGTATTTTAGTACCCAAACTACGCAGTTTTTATTTTTATTTTTTTACGCTTTTTTTGGATGAGGTTACATCAACTGATAGAGAGAGATCACGGACAGAACAACTTTTTTGGGGGTTTTTTTTCTGTTAAAACTGAAATCACCCCCTCTCCTGTTGTTCTTTTTGAAGTATCTCGAAGACAAACCAACTTTCAAATTTTTTTTTTCTTTGCAATCACAAGAAATTAAAGCACACAAAGAGATTTTCACTAATTTGGCTAACCTCATGGCAAACACATAACGTTGCCAAGACTCCAGATTAATGTTGATCTCTATTACAGAATCTTTGGAATTTTTTTTTAAAATCCCCCATACGCTGAGCTGAGGGGGGGAAGCAAAAGGTGAAGGAAAAAATCAGTCTTTTCCCCCCACCCCTTTTTGATCAGAACATTTTTTTTTCCCCTTTCCCCCCAAAAAGAATACCCCATATCGACGAGAGTTGTTTAGTTACAAAAAACATGTTTTTTTTTTTGGCTTCCGGGTGGTCTCTTTACTTCATGATAAAAAATGCATTTTTTTTGATTTGGCTTTGGTCTTGGTCTTTGGCTCCCCCACCTCTTCTCCCTTCACCCCTTTCTTCAAGATGAGTGTGCAAAGAAGTGCTACACTCATCTTTCTTTTCAAAAAAAAATTTTTTTTTTCAATTGTTTTGACCAAGATATTAAACGAAGGTTTTTACAACACAACAAAAAAAAACGTCAAAATAACCATTCTCCATCTCCCCTCCCAAAGGAACGGCTGCCCTGGTTTCCCCCCACACGAAATCACTGCCAAATATACTTCTTTTTTTCTCCTTCTTTTTTTGTTTTATTTGTTTTGCCTTCCCCCCCCCCCCCCGAAAAAAAAAAAAGATGACCACCCCACCCATTTTTTCGTGTCCTCACATTCCCTCTATTCCCTCACTGAAACCTTGGTTTTAGTTGCGCTGTGCAAAATTGGACTATGAAAAAAGGGAGAGATTCCTTTCACTAAGCTCTCACAGCCTGTTGCGTGTCTCACGGAGACGATCATAGATGGCACAATGGCCCAAAAATATTTTGTCAAGTACTCAAAATAACTCAAACCTTCCACACTTACCCTTTAAATCCTCACACAGAACACTTTTATACTACCTTCAAGCGTTCCCCCTAATAATGCCGACCGGAATCCTGAACACACACCCCTTCTCGCAGCCTGGGCGCTCCGTGTCGTGGTTCGCTGCCTACGCCAAGTCTGATGTTGAGGTGCGCACTGTCGAGTTTCTGAAGGGCGAGCAGAAGCACCCTGACTACGTTGCGAAGTTCCCTTCCGCCGAAGTCCCTACGTACGAGGAGGGTGAGTTCTACTTGGCGGAGAGTGCTGCAATCCTTCAGTACCTTGCTGCTGACCACGCCATTGTGCCGAAGGACAAGAAGCAGCAGGCAAAGGTGCAGCAATACATTGCAGCGAACCTTGCCAAGGTGCGCACGATCAGTGCAGAGCTCGTTGCACCCATCCTTTTTGCCAAGCCAGAGGACGTTGCCGCACTGGCCAAGAAGGGTATCGAGGAGGTGACCCCGGTCCTGAAGCATTACGACGCACTTCTCGCAAAGCAGAGCTTCGTGGCAGGTGACACCCTCTCGCTTGCGGACTTCCTTTTCACCCCGGAGGTGGATCAGCTCCCCCTCGTGAAGGAGCTCATTGATGAGGACCTGCTCACAGCGTACCCCTCCATCCGGGCTTACCTTGAGCGTCTGAACGAAGTGGAAGGGTACACTGCGAACTTCGCGGCTGCAAGCGCATGGCTAACAGTGCTGAAGGCTTCTGCGTGAAGAATCGAGTGTTCCCTTGCTCTGCCTTGAGAGTCTTTATGTTTAGGTCTCATGCACAAAAGGTTATTCCCCGCAGAGAGTGCCTGCAGAGTCTGATACTGTGTTTGTACTTTCATAATTACAATAATCACTTTTTCTCTTTGTTTTATTGGATCCTGAGCAAGGCTAACAAAGCTCAGGATCACATCACACCAACTCTTCTATTTTCTAGTGTCTTTTCGTTTCGTTTTCAAGGTGGCTGAGCACGAGAGGCTCAGGACCATCTTACCAACCTTGTCCTTTGAGATGTAAGATGTGTGCGAGAGGCACATTCATCTTACAACACACAGCTTTCTTTGTTGAGCTCTGGTCCTGGAGGAGTGGTCCGTATGGACTGCTCCTTCGAGTCCATTGTTATTAGATGTGTGCACAGGAGGCACACTTCATCTTCAGTATTTCTTTTATTTTGTTCGGGGCACTTTTTCTCTTTATTTTCGATGTGCATGCACGAGAGTCCACTCATCTTTCAATTTTTTCCTCTTTATTTCCCTATCTTAAGACGAACTACACCCTTTTCGTAGCACAATAATAAAAAAAAGAAAATATGACTTCGACCAAAACATTGGGCACTCCCCTTTCCACAAGGTTTGCACATTCAGTGATTTCCGTGGCGTCCTCCTGTGTCTTGCTACTTACCATCTCGCTTTTGTTCAGCCAACAACCAAGAACAGAACAATAAAAAAGGTCTATTCTTTCCCCTTTCTCCCCTTATTTGATCCCCACAAAAACTTAATAACAAACCATTCAAACTCCCCTCATTTGACCCCCCTCCTCATCATCCTCCCCTACTCACAGGAAAAAGAAGCCTCTTTTCCGGAGGTTTTTTTCCTCCACTCAACCCTTTCTCTTCTCTTCTTTTTCCTTCTGTCTTTTTTATCAAAATAACAAACCAATAATGGCAGCAGTATTCGCCCTCCGTCCTTGCAGAGACGTACCAGAGGATGTTCTGCATCAAATCGTTCAGTTCCTGAACCTCAGTGAGGTGGCCAAGTGTGCGCTGGTCTGCCGGAAGTGGTGCACCTCCTTCAGCAGCGACCGCGTCTGGCTGACGTTGTCGAGACGGTACTTCACCGCGCTGCCGCTTCTGCGTCTGACTGGTGGTGAGATTGGAACGTACGGTGTTTCATTGCCTCCTACCGAATGTGTTGGAGCACCTGCCCAAGCAAGAAGTGAATACATCCAAAAGAGACATGAATTCCGCGCACACCAGAAAGACCTGAAACGCAAAAAGCACATTGACACAACCCGCCCCTTTGTCCTGCACGCAGCCCTCTGTGTGGCGTGGCTTGCGTCGGTTATCTTCCTCGGTCTCCTCATCATCAACGCCGAGGGCTACAACATCTGCAGTGTGGACCAGACGTTCAACGTGCTCCACGGATGCTACGCGATCATCTTCGCGACAATCATGTACAACGTCTTCACATCTGCACACTACGAACCAATGCCCCTCATGGAAAGAGTACGGAGGCACAGCCAGTTGATCAGTATGTACCTTTTTAGGGTTTGTTTGCAAGATTTTTTTGGCCATTTTTAATAGAGTTTTATGGTGTTGAATGGAGGCGCACAAAAAGTGCGAATTGGCCCTCGAATTTTTTTGTGAAAAAAGTGCGCAAGAAGTGCGAACCCTTCAGTTACCAATGTATCTAAACTAGCTTTTTTATAGCTTTCAGGGTGTTTTTTTTGTAGGGTTCAGAATACATAGCTAGTAGGTGTAAAATGGTCGACATAACAAAAACCTAAACAGGTCTGACTGGAGTCTCAACTAGCATCCTGATTGCCTTCGTCTTCATCACGAAGCTGATCCAGTACAACGTGACGGCGGCAGAAGAGGACCGTGTGCGCTGGACGATCTGCTTCACCCCTGTGCTCTCGATGCTGCTCTTCTGGCAGTGCCTCGCGGTATGTTGTGTTGATGTCTTTGACATCTTTTCCATTTTACACTTACCTTCAAAATGTCATATTATCACATTAACGCCAAGAGGCTTCCCCTTACACTATCCTGAATTTGAAAGGGTTCGAAAACGTTTTTTTTTTAAACTCTCGCACACACCCCCTTTTCAGGTTTTTGCCGCACGCCCTGCAGTGATAAGGTGGCTTGGCGCACCGAAGCTGCCTACCCTCATCGAGCTCCACGCCATGATGACAACGTTCTTCCCTATCGGCCTCGGGATAGCGATAGCGGCACTGGGGATGTTCATTGACGTATGTCTTCTCTCTTTCTCACCTCCTATCCTTTTGTTTTAACCCACGGAGTGTCAGCCTGCGTCCCAGAGGCGCTCGCACTATCAACTTCACTTTGTTTATCATCACTGACGGGCAGTTTGGAGAAATGTATGTCAAAATAACCTCCACAGACACGCATTAAGGAGTACCTGATCTACGCGTCTGTTCCGTACATGTTTGCGACAATGAGTGTGACGGGCACCTTCCTTCTCGACTTCGCAGCGCAGCACAAATTCGGAGACGCAGTAGCGGCCTTCAGCATGGCAAACCTTTCGTGTCTTCCTGTTGGCTTTATGCTCTATGAGGTATGTGGGCACCCTTCCCAATAGGGGACCATGCAGCACTAACCCATATCAAAGTCTGATTACAGTGAATTATCCGTCAATTACCAATAGGAAAAAAGAATCTTAGTACAGACCCCAGGGCTCCGCCCTCTGTGCTTAGGTGATTGTCGAGGACACAAATATCACTTTGTAACACACAGTGTCATGTCATAAATATGGGTTGTACTCCGTGTGGGGGTTGCCCATAGTGACTAACACATACACCATAGTATATGAGCTGTGGTTTGCTCTGAGGAAGTATCTACATAGTGCTTTAATATGGGTTGTACTCCGTGTGGGGGTTGCCTATACTGGCTAACATACACCATAGTGTATGGTCTGTGGTTTGCTCTGAGGAAGTATCTGCATGGTGCTTTCAAATACACACCATAATCTGGGTTATACTCCGTGTGGGGGTGCCTATACTGACTAACATATACACCATAATGTATGGGCTGTGGTTCGCTCTTAGGAGCTATCCACATGGCGCTTTTGTACTAAACACATCATACTACACAGCCTCGTGGTTTGCTGCTGATGCCGCTGATGCTTTTCTTGTGTTCCTTTGCCGCGTCGTATGTGAGAGAATGGATGAAGGTCGGCGCACAGAAGAGGAAACCTCACCACCAAGCCCCTGTGCGTCCCATGCCCCGTAAGCGATTGTGAAGTGTGGGTGAGGAAGGGGGGGGTGGAAAAAGGGGGGAAAGTGGGATGGGGTATTTTTAGTTTATCTTTGTTGGTGCTTTTATCCTGAGGTTGGCATCGTTATGTGTGCGGTTAGGGTGGCGGCAATCTACCATTTCTTAAATGAGGTGGTGGCATGTGTTCAAACTAGCTATTTGATGAAAGATGATTTTTTTTTCTTTTTGTGTGTCTTCTTTGAATGGAAAGAAAATTGAAATTAGTTTCTTGCATTTCTATTTGTTGAAAAAAGGCAGAGTTTCCGCCAAGGTGTACCGGGGTGTACTTTGGTACACCCCAATATTTTTCCCGGAAAAATTTGGATTTTTACAGGGATTCGGGGTGTACCAAAGTACACCCGAGAAAAATGGGGTTTTAGAGGTTGTAGATGACCCCCCGTGGTCATGTGACCCCACCGTGCAGAGCGTTTGGCTCGCTGCGTCAAAAGAAGTGGAAGAAAAGGGGGGTAAAATCTAGGAAAAAAAGAAAAAAGTAGCGTACCGTGCGCCTGCGGCGCTGTGTTGCTGGCTATTTGATGTTGCTATATTATCATTGACACTTCTGTGTATTGACCCTTTTTTAAAGGAGGCTTCGGTGCAAGCGACGAGTGCATTCACTTTCTATTACATGTTCCAACGGCAGCACTGTAATCACTGTGTAGCACCACGCAATGAAAAAACAAATACCATCACCTTTCACAAGACTCCTTACCTTGTTAAGCTTCCACCCCCGACCTCCAAACGAACCACCTCTACCAGACAACACAGCTGCGAAGCTTAACATGGTTGCTATCAAAGCTGGTGCTAAAAAGCCTGGTGCAAAAACCCAAAATTGTGCCAAAGCTGCGGCAGAGCCGACTTGTCTTGGTCAAGAAGGAGACCCCTCCCACGGTTGACGAGGCGATACGGCCAGTGGAAGTGACACCTCAACCGGTAGTGAGCGTATCTCGCACTTCCCCTTCTGCTCTTTCAACCCTTCCCAAAAAGTTTTTTTGTAGCACCCCCCCGCACGCTTCGCCTCTCTACCTGTGTCTGACAGGGAGGCGCGCGCGAATCGCGCGACGACCGCTTTTTTGGGGAGAAAAAAATTTTTTTGGGGGTCGTTTTCATGGTACACCCCAATTTCTGAAACCCCAAATCCTGGCGGAAACCCTGAAAGGGCAAAAAAAAAAAAAAATAATCATTTCTCTAGAAATAAATGTTCATCTAACAAAACTTCTCTTTTAATTATAATGTCAGATCCTGTCTTGAGTTTGGGAGTAGGTGTGGGGGTGAGCTGGTCAAAGGGGGGGAGAAGCTACTGTGTTGCCCAACAAAACATACATACTTCAGGCACCCTAGCTTCTACAGCTAACTCGTTTTTAAGAACGAAAAATATTAACCGAAAAAAAAAACACACAAAATACAAAAGTCAATCCTTGGACTCCACGAACCTCGATATCCCCTCAAATTATATGAATGGAAACGCATGTTAGAAGAGGGAGAAAAAAAAAATGCCTGGAGTGAACTGCATTTTTTGAACGAAACAAAACAAACTCAACATGATTTGCAAATGACAACAAAAAAAAAAAAAACAGACAGTGGAGATTTGCACAAACTGTGGCAACACAACCGAGGCAACTGCACTACTTCAACAATTTATCAAAAAAAAAGTAATGTGCTTTCCCCCATCCCCCTCGCTGTATAGTGAATACTATACGGCAGCTGCGCCAAGCAACAAGAAGTTATCAACAATTTTAAAACCAAATGGCGGAAAAAGCTGGTGGTTCACAAAACGGTTTCCCCCCCATTTTATCTAAATTACGAAGCACAAGAGGGGAGGAAACGAACAGAGTATCTAGATGTCTCTTAAAAAGTATCGGAGATAAAGATTTTTTTTGTTCATATTCTCGAGAAATCCGGCCTTTTTTTCTTGGTAATTAAAATACTAAAAAAGGCGTAAAGTTGCGTAAGATTTGAGAAGTAGATTTTCATCTTACAATTTTTCTTTATTTTTTTTTTTTTTTTTGCCCCTCTATTTTGCCGAACTTTCAAACTGCGCGATACTTTTGTTTTTTTTATGAAACAATTTTTTTTCTGGCGTGCTTGGCGAAAGTGGTGCGGAGTTGGTAAGGAGGGTTATGGTAGGGTCAGTGGCCTTGTCAGTGTGTGTGGCGGCTCTTGATGACGAGCTGATGGAATGGCTTCATGCCTGCTATTTATTTTGCGAAGGCTTGAAAGGCGATGTCTCTCCATTGTCTTTCAGGGTTATTTTCCTCCCCCCTTTTTCTTAGTAAAGTGGAGAATTACTAGACACAGCTCTGCCTTGTCTCACTGAATTCATAAAGGTAAGGTGTATTCATAAAGGGAAACACGAAGAGTAAGTGCATCCTTGGGTGTTCTCCACTTTTTTTTTTGCAACCAAGCTTTCAATAAATAAATAATTTCATGATCGTGATGAGCGAGAGTTTTCCTTTTTCTCTCTTTTCTCCAAAAAATATATGGACATGTGGTCTCACAAAAGGCGCTGTTCATCTAGTCACCCCACCCCCTTTTTTTCTGTGATTTATTTTTTAGCTTGTTGCACGGTGGAGTCTGACCAGCCTGGCCTGAGGCCAAACCGGACTCACCCCCGAGTCCGCCTGGCCGGACTCGGGGTCCGGCCAACCGGACCCCTGGCCGGACCCCGAGTCTGGTTGGCCGGACCCTGAGTCCGGTTGGCCGGACCCAAAAAAAAAAATTTTTTTTTTGACATCTCAAAAATGCCCTTGGTGGGTCCATATGACCTCAAAACTGGACTAAAAATGCAAATAAAGGCACTTACGAGCAGTTTAGAGCATCTAGAATTTATTCCACGGCAATTTTGTGTGCACCCTGTACATTTTGTATGGGCCATCGCCTTAGCAAAAAATCGAAAAACCACAAAAAAAAATTTTTTTTTTCCGGGAAAAAATTGGCCTCTGGGTTGGGTCTTGGGGCACCGAAAAATGCAAAAAAAAACGCAAAATTCGGGTGTTTTGACCATCTGGGGTTTCAAATACACGTATTGGAACACTACACTAAACAGTGGTTAGACAAGGCGATTTTTGACCAAAGAAAAAATAACTTTTTTGCCCAAAACCGGCCGTGGTAGGTCATAAAATGGCCCAAAAAATCCAAAGAAAACCTCAGATTGGGCAAATTGTGAAAAAAAAATTCAAGTCAAAATTTCAGCCTAAATACGGTCATACCCCGTGTACTGTAGTAGCTATTTTCGACGATTTGAGGCCATAAAAAGCAAACTTTGGCACTTTTGAGCATCTATTGGGGTCTAAGAGGTGGTTTTGTGTACCCGATTTTCAGACGAATTTTTTTTCTGTATTGGTTACTGGTGACTGTACCCAGAGAAGGCACCTTGACAGCAGCGAAGGCGCAGGTTACGATGAAGACAAGGTATGTAAATCTGTTTAACTGTCGTAGATCCAATCCCGACTACTACATTTTACTGACCCCAGACCCCCTCACAAATAGCCCTAGCTGGCTCCGATGATGAGAACTCTGCAGTGAGCGAACCATACAGCAAAATACTCCTCGCACGGTTTGGTGGTTGTCAAGTTGATGTGTCAGGAGTTTGGCCCATTTGGCCTTGTAAACTTTTGTAGTTCGACAATACGTTCTCGTACGCAGTGTGCATCTTCTGCTTAAGAGTTGTCCTCAGCATTTTGTTGTTTATCTTTTTGTTCTTTTGATTAATACTTCTACATGGTACCCTCGCTTCGCTTGGGAACCATTAGTGCAGCAGGAAACCCGCTGTAGCGTGAAAAAAGGCTACCTTATTTCACGGCAATACATAGTTATTACCGCTTTTTTTCATTAACCTCACCCTTCCCGACTACTGCGTTTGTACATCATAACTTAATCACATCCCACATTTACACTCATCACAGGATCGTGAAATCTGAACTGCATCCGTGCTTGCGATGAGAAGCCTCGCCGCGTCTCCGACATTCAGCAACTCAAAATCCAAAGAGTATCACCCGCATCAATCTATTCTGAGTTTGCGGACCAAGATCTGGGGTGGAAGGGGGGTGGGTACACTTTGTCAGTCACTGCTATTGCCATTTAACCCAGGGAGCATAGCTAGTGCAAGAAATTCGACTTTGGAAACCTTCCGGAAAGTCTGTCCTCTGCTTACGGAGGACGAGGCACAAGAAAATATTGCGTTCCCCCAGAAAACCAGTGCACATTTCACACCCCTTGTGGGTGGTCTTGTTGCCTTTTTGTCACAGTAATTTTGGCCCAGGCATGTTCTTGAAGCATGACAATTTAGTGTGTATGGGGCAGGGTGTTGTTTTGTTCTGAATTCTCTTTGTTATAACATCTAAGTCAATCGCGGGTGGTGGTTTGTGTAGCGTGAGGCACTCTTTTTAACAAACTTCCTGCGGCTGCTAAAGCGTTATTTCTTCGGATTTAACCCGTACAGCGTAACATAGTGGATTCGCCTGGTCGACACAACCTTTGATAGATATGGGATAACCAACCCCCTTCAACCCCTCGTGGGTTCACTAAACAAGCCCTAGTGGTAGTTAAACGCGATTGACATTTACATTCCTAGAGATGAAAGAACAAGACAACACTTCTGTACCCGCGCATCAAAATTGTGGAAAACTTTGCACCCCAAACACCCTCAACAACGCCCGCCAAAAGGCGCCCCTTGTTGCTGGGAGTTGGTTCTCATGTTTGATACCTGCACAGCGGGCATTCCTCTGAGTCCAACGCATGTTTGGCCTGTCTGCGGCGTTGTACTTCAGGTGCACGAAGACAGGGTGGTAGTAAATTTTGCGTAGTGTCGCATTCCCTCATGTGTGGGTCACTCACACTTGCGGTCATGTGCCACTGCGTGGGTCTGGGAATTTGGGTACCTGGGTACAGGAAATTTGTTGTGGAAGACATCAACCACCATGCATTGAGGAGGGTAAGACAGTGGTCGCAGTTTCTACTTGATAGCATTACAACATTTAACTTCTCCACGGGGGTCTTGGGCCGTTCACTCGGTTATACCTTGACTACCGGAAGATATTCTTGAGGCCTTTTTGGTCTCTAGAATATCCGGTCTTCCCGAACGGAGGCACACTTTGTGTGTTACTACGACCTGGCAACTTCCAGCAGTAGGTTAAGTAATCTTTCTTGTAAATTGTTGGAACATTATCTCCTCAGTGCATGAATGCCCCATGTGACTGGACACTTTTGTGTTTGTCATGTGGAGCTGTGGTTGCTCTTTCACGACTTTTTTCCTTGTACACCAGTGTACCGTGTACCTGGGTACCTGGGTAACCTGGGTACCTGGGTAACCTGGGTACCTGGGTACCTGGGGCGGCCAGGCGGACCCACGGGTCCGCCTGGCCGGACTCGGGGTCCGGCCAACCGGACTCGGGGGTCCGCCTGGCCGGACTCAGGGGTCCGTCCTTTAGTCCGGCCAAAAGGGTCCGGCCATTTTGGTCAGACTCCACCGTGTGGGGTGCTCCCCTTCGAGCTACGGGTTTTTTTTATATATTTCAAAGTGAACGACTTTCAGAGGGACAGTGGAGTTTTTTTTTTGTAGCTATCATTCCAGCAAATTCATCTTTTAAAAAAAAACACAAAATTCTGGCAGTTCCCGATGCCTTCCGTTCCTCCCCACTCTTCACTTTTAGTATTTTTCTTCTTTTTTTGTGTTGAATTTTCAGAATTTTTTTTTGTGGTTTTCTGATGCCTACTTTGCACCTTCCAAAAACCCATCATTTTTCCTCTGTTCACTGTTGTCTGTTATCAGAGTAGGATCCAGGCATTTCCCAATGTGCTCGGGACATGGCCACTCGATGTACAGTACCCCAAATATGTTTGGCGTGCAAATTACCCTAAAATCCCCAAATCCACATACTTCGTGGTCCGCCGGAGTCCGCCTGAGTTGAGACGGACCTAAGACGGATTCGGGCTGAGTTCGCCTGAGTCCGTCTCGACTCGGGCGGGGGCTTGATGGGATTTGGCAGACTCAGGTGGACCACGAAGTATGAATCCACCAAACTTATTTGGACGCCAAGTTATTTGGAGTACCGTAGCTGCTGGGGATGCTTGCACTCTCTTTTAACGACCCGCTAAGAGTCTCTTTTCATTTTTTCTCCATTTTTTTGTTGTTTTGTATTAAATATGAGGAAATATATCTAACCCAAGAACCATAGGTGTACTGTTGCCTTCTCTTGGGTTTCTTTTATCATACATACAGCTCTGACACAGTACTTTTTTTTTTGCATTTTTCAACAGATTCCGATGGTACAATACCTTAGCACAATAACTTTATCATCACCACCGTACGTTAGTGCCATGTGTCCCGTTTTTTTAGTTTTCAATCTCATGAGAGACTTAGAATCATCTGACCAACTTTTTTTCAAAAAAAAAAAAAAAAAATTGAGCTCCAATTGTTTTGCTCTTTGTATCTTTTTTTTAACCCGTATGTTAGTGTCGTGTGTTCCATCTTGTTTTTGGGCCACTCATCGCTTTTAGATGCCGTTTATCGAAAGTGTTTGCACCCTTTTCCCACTTCAGTCTTTGTTCTCTGTTCCTTCTGCAGTCCATAGGCTTCGGTCATAGGGCGACGAAGCAAAAAACAAGGCTGCTGATCAATGTTACGGTTTTTCACTCCTTTTTAACTTTTTTTGTTTTCTCCTCTTCACTGCACGCTGTTCCCGACGTATTGTGTCATGGATTACACACCACGTCCCTCTGGTTGCGTCAGTTATTTGGGTTTTCCACATTCACTAAAAAATAAAAAAATGACCTAATGCGTGCCTCCCCTCAGGAAAGATTTTGTGTGAATCCGTCGTTTGTCTCTGTTTGCTATTCTTCTGGTTGTCTTGCCGTTGCATTCACCCTTTCCACAAAAAAAGAACAAAAAAAAGAAAAAAAAAGAGGGCAAAACCAGGTTTTGTGGTGACTGGCTTAAAATTGAGCCCAGCACCCAACTTGGCACCCAAGGACACTGTGTGATCTTTTATTTCACTCTCCCGGCTCCTCCCCAAGTCATTTTGGAATTAAAGAGATCTTATTTCACCTTTTAAACCAGTTACGACCAACGTTTTTAACGCGTCATATAAAAAAGAAATATAGTGGAGCACACTCTAGGGTGGCTACACTAATACAACCAAGTTTTTCAAAGAAAAAGAGGAACTGCCTGTGTTCCTGGCATCTAACCACTGACAGCTAACCCATATCAAAAAAAAAAAGCAATATTGTTTCCACCTCGAAGTGGCCCGATCAAGAGAAACTGTAAAATACACACAGTTTTAAATCTTGTTTTTTTTCCTCTTTTCTTATGTGTCTTTGGATATTACCTAATGTGTTATTACCAATCAGATGACCTGGTCTTTGCCTTCTGCAGGACACAGGCTTCTTCTGGCAATCGAGGAAGTAAGTAAACTTAAAAGTACAGATAGTTCACCTAGTAGGTGCAACGTGATTGTCGACGCAATTAAAAGGATGTGTGTCAAATTGAAACAATCAAAAAAACCCCCCCCTCTGGCTTCGTTGTGTTGTTAATGTTGACACTCAGGGATCAAGCCTTTTGTTCGTCTGTCCATTCAACGTGACTAAGCACGAACAAAAAGGATCCAAGAATACAACAAAAAGATTGATGAATAACCAATGTTTCAAAACATTAAGTAATCCAATCAGACTAAGCACGAGAGGCTTAGTTCATCTATAAACTTTTATTTTTTTTTCCCGCACAACTGAAATACTAAAATAAAGGGGAGGGGAAAAGACCCCCCATATCCAACAACCACAAAACCTTTCCAATCCCCTTTGAGGGATTGGGAACACAACCTGGCCCCAGTGTTGGTTTTCAGAATGGGGGAAAACCTGTTTTGGTATCTGTATGGGCAGATATACCAAAACCAAGCTTATCATCAAATAAAAGGAAGAGAGAAAGAAAATCTTGATAGGGGGAATGTACCCTCTAAGAGAGTCTTGATACTGCACACTATCATTTTCTTTCCTACACAAAAAAATATATGAAAGAAACGTCCCCACCCCAATTCCCCACCCCCTCAACAATCAACTCGGTGAGCAGCGTCACCCACAAAAAAAACCCCCCCACCCGCCACGAAAATAACGAAATCATAACACACACACATTTTTTTGTCACACCCCCTTTTTTTTTGATATCCTATCCTTTTGAATTTTTTTGATGTGTATGCATGAGAGGTGCATTTCATCTTACAAATTTTGGCGTCTAAAAAAACATCATTTCTCTAAATGAATGTGGCATCCCTTTGGCAAGCGGTCTTCACATGGGGGTCTTATTTGGTGTTTAGGATTTGAGTGTGCACCACGTGAGTCACATTCATCTTTTTTTCAAGTTTTTGTTTTCTACTTAGGGAACATTTTTTAAGGTGACTAAGCACGAGAGGCTTAGGATCATCTTATAAACTTTTCTTTTTTGTTGATCCCCTTTATGTCTATGCCATCAATCTATTTGAATGCATAATATTATGCTGAAACACTATTTAGTGACAAAACGACTGCACCCCTTCATAGAAACAAAACTTTTTCACTTTCAACTTCACATTTTTATTTTGGGGTCGGAAGAGAGTGTTTAGAGGCTCATCTTACTATATAAAAAACCTCCTTTTCTTTTAGTTTGCTTGGTGCGTATGACGTGGTGTAGCGTACCAACCCTCCATGGACACAAGACAAACGGGGTATTTTTTATTATTTGTTTGATGTCACTCATATGGTCCAAATGCTCTCTCCCCCCACTCTTGATTCACACACACCACACAAAAAACTCTTCTTTTGGTTGTATTTATCCAACTCATGAAGAGCAGTCTTCCTCTCTTGCACACACATACACAACAGATATATTCTGGGCGACATTCCATTCGGAACTACCCCACAACTGCTTCCAACACACATTTTTTTTTTTTTTTTTTGCACTTCACCTTTTTTTTTTTAAAGAACAAAAGCGCTCAGGCAAAACCCCCCTACCCACCTCTATACCTTATTATCAAGTATTCTAAAAGAACAAAGTCGGGCTCAGCCATTGGGGAGGGTTACTGGAACCAAAGGGTTATTAAAAAAGTGTGTCGGATAGCATGTTTGCTTTTCGGCTCCAACCCTTTCCTTTTTGACGAGTTCTTTCTTCTCCCCCCCTCCCTCCCCCCCATATTGTGCAAAGCGAAGCGATACGGCACGCCTAACACCCAAATCCCGTTGCATGGAGAGGGTGTGGCTTTTAGTAGCATTTGTGTCGCCATTTTTTTTTTGTAGTGTATACATCAAAAAGCCCCATGCTGCTGTAGGCGATTGTCGATAACTACAACAAAAAAAAAACTAAAAATAAACGTTCTCAAATCCCGTTCCCTCCAACCCACCATGCCTTTGGAGCCTTTGTGTTTTTTTTTTTTGAAGAAAGTAGGGCTTGGGTTACTAGTAATTTTACCACCTTTTTCGCCCCTTCGTCCCAATTCAGACGTCACGCTTATGTTCATCAGCCACGTACCTCCCCTTTGAAGATGTTTTTGTGTCCCATGTGGCTCATTCTTTACGTCTTTCAACATTTCTTATGTATTCGTCTCTGAAAATTCCTTTTTTTAAGTTTTTTTTCTGTTTTCTTGTCCTTGTCATTTTTGGAAGTGGAACGGAAAAGGGTGGGGACCAAAGTGTCAGAGTAAGTGACATTGGTGAGGGGGTTGGGGGAACGAAAAAAATATTCTCAAAACGGGCACAATAAAAATGAAAATAAGATGAAAAAAAAAGCAAAATACCCTCCCCTACCTACCCTGATGTTGATCTCATAGCAAAAAGAAAAAAACCAAGGAAGCCCTGCCAGCAGAAAGGCTTTGGTACGTACCAGCACACAGGCAGCGGAGCTTTTGTCGCACTCCACAAACACACGGGGAATTGGAGACAGAGGATGGTTTGAGGTTGTAACAGAGTTACATGCGTTTGGATGGCATTTTTTTTAACTGCATGGTTGGGGTCCACTCCAATGACCGGTACAGCCGGTCAATATACCAAAGGTACACTGTTCACGAGAGGGATTTGTATTTCAAGTCAACTTTTTGTACATAACCTGCCTCGTCCGTGGGGGTGATTGTAGTTATATAAAACGACAGTGGAGATTGCACAACTGTGGCAACTACACTACTCCAACAATTTATCAAAAAAAAAGCAAAGAAAGCAAAAATAAAATAAAGAAACATACCACCTCGTATGATACACAATACTCAACAAACGTTCCATCTGAGTAACAAATGCCCTAGACCTCAAAACCATCCCGCAGCGCAGTTTTTTTTTGTTTCCACCTCCTACTCGTTTGCCTTTCCTCCTTCCCCCCCTAGAAAAAAGGGGGAATCCAGAATAAAAAAAACGAAAATTACTGGAAACGAGTTCAAAAACTCCTCCCACATTTATACAAAACTCCTCCCCCTCTTCCCCCAGTGTTGGCAGGTTTAATACAAGGGTGTTTAAAACAGATGTATTAACCTTGGTGCTTTCAGAAATCGGTCAACAACCTGTCAATATCAGGGGGTCTATAAAGTCCCTGTGTCAGTGGCCTATCAGCTATTTGTCAATTATTGACCCCTCCCAGACCAAACCTGTATTAAACTGTGCTAACCTATTGGGGTGCTGTACTAAACCAACACCCTACCTTCCCTCACCCATCTCCCCCTTCATTTCTCCCATTTAGAAAAAAATCCATATATTTTGGATGCACACTATAAGATGACGTTGCGGACAGGTTTGGCTGTGTTGCTGTGTTGTTGTGTGGCGGGGGTGGGGTACCGTGGTGCGTTGGGTTGCGCGCTAGTCTTCGACGACGAGCTGGCTGTGGTGCGCAATGCCGACACCTACCCAGAGAAGACGCCTCTGCAGACGCTGCTCCACAACGACTTCTGGGGCGCACCGCTCTCCTCCCCGCAGAGCAACAAATCGTTCCGCCCTCTTACGGTCCTCAGCTTCCGCCTCAACCGTCTCCTCGACAACGGCTCGCCCTTCGCCTTCCACCTAGCGAACATCGTCCTCCACATCACAGCCACGCTCCTCCTCTGCCTCTACTGCCATGCCCTTCTCAACGAATCCAAAGGGACCAAACCTCAGGAGGTTGACACATGGTGCAGCGTGCTATGCTGTGGCCTTCTCTTTGCTGTCCACCCGGTTCATGCCGAGGCGGTAACCGGGGTGGTAGGGAGGGCGGAGCTGTTGTGTTTCATTTTCAGCATATTAGCAGCGTGGGTTATGTTACAAAAGGCGTCTTTTCTCCGATGTGTGGTGTTTCTGTTGTGCGCGCTATGCGCGGTATTCAGTAAGGAAACCGGGATTATGGTGGTGGTGGTAGTGGTCGCTGTGGACCTCTGTTTTGGGAGAATCGAATGGCGTAAGGTGGCGACCTGCGTTGTGGTGGTCCTCTTCTACGCATGGGTCCGCATCGTTCACATCGGCCAGCTTGATCTCAAAGGAAGTGCTCTTCTCCGCAAAACCGAAAACCCTGTTCTCTTTGCACCACCTCTCTCCCAATACCTCAGTCTCGCGTACATCCAGGTCAAATACGCGATGCTCCTTCTCTGGCCAACGGACCTCTGTTGTGAGTATCCGTACAACTGCATTCCCTTAGTAGAATCATTGCAGGATGAACGCATCGTTCACATTGTGGTTCTATTTATGTGCGTTTCTGTCGTATCTGGGATCTGCTTTCAACAAGGCGGCATGGCGGCGGCAGCGCTGGTCTGGACAGTAGTACCGTTCCTCCCTGCATCCGGCATATTCTTCACGATAGGGTCCATGGTGGGGGAACGGCTTCTGTACATCCCCTCTGCGGGGATGTGTCTGGGTGTGGCGCTTCTTGCGCGCTCTAGGGTTATAGTGTGTTTTGTTGTTGTGATTTGCTTCTTTTGGGCTGACACTCTGCATACCCGCAACGGTGAATGGCAGAACCACGAAACACTTTTCACCAGCGCACTACGTGTTTGCCCGCAAAGCGCGAAACACCATCAGCAATACGCATTGCTTCTTTTAAATGAACACAACGCGACTGGGGCGTTGTATCATTTGGAGATTGCATTGCAAATTGACCCTGAATACTGCGAGCCACCACTCTATATTGGAAAGGCCTTGGCGATGCAGGGGGTGGAGAGGTACCCTGAGGCACAGCAGTGGTGGCGGAAGTGTGTTGGGTGCAGATACGTTGCGCAGCAGTGCTTTGACCTCTACTATGAAGTGCAGAAGCAGTACACACAGGGGGGCACACCGAATGCGTCCGCAGAGCATGAGCTGGGGGAGGCGCTGCTCGTAATGTCTGACTACACAAACGCGGCTGCGTCCTTCCGCCAGGCAGGGCTCGCACGGCATGCCGAACAGGATTGGGAAGGGGCTGCAGAGTCGTTCACCCAGGCAGTGGCCTCCTGGCATACTGCGAACGGTGTGGATGATGCGGGTTCTGATCTCCTTATAGAAGTGGAAGACGCAAGCCTCAACCATCCGTGCAATGTGTGGTACTGGTTGGGCAGTGTGTACGGCCAGATGGCAATGCATAAATCCGCGTTGCAGACGTTTTCGAAGCTGTTCTTTCGGTGTCCAAATGCACCGAAGAGTGTGATGGCTGCCTACGAAGGCTTGGTGGCGATCCTGAAGGAGGCGCTCACGAACGATGTAGTGTTGTTCCGCATCCGCATGTCTCGTATAGAGGTTGTCGCACTGCACGCCAAGGTGCTTCTCCACATGAGTGCAAACGAAGCGCTGCCTCTCCCGCCAGCACACAGAGACGCGTACAAAACAGAGGGCACGTCCCTCCTCCTCAAGCTTGTGGCATCCGCAGGCGCGCGCGAAAAATGTCAATACATAACAAAGATGGTAGAAGTGCTTCGGCAAGGGGGAGGTGCGTACACTACAGTATTGTGCAAGCTTCTCAAACAACAGGTATGGAAGGCCATATGACACCTAAGTAGTGTGATAGAGGTTGGGGGTTTTTGTGTGATCTGGGGTGGGGAAGCGTTCCAACTTTTCAACCTCTTCCCAAATTTACCTTTCGCGCTTTTTATACCCTCTCCCGCTTTAGAATCAACAGAGAGTGTACGTAACATGGTTAAGATTTTGTGTTTTTTTCCTCTCCCCGTTTGCGCTGTCGGTGTGCAGCATCTACCTGCAGCAACCAAACCAAACATTTTCCCCCTGGGGTTTGCTGTGTATGCTCTTAAACCAAATGAACACAACAGGATACCTACTGCATGCACGGAGACGCGTTTACCACGTGGAAGCAGCACTGTATTGGCCTCAGGCGTGGGGATCTAGAGAGGACGCAACGGGGTCACGCATGAGCAACGTTTTCCTTTTTTTTAGCTTCAATAGCAACTGTAACTGCAAACGAAAACGAAAACAACAACAATCCCTCCAAATGCGCACATACAGCACACAACAACCATTGGTGGGGTAAAAACACCAGAGGGGTAAATAACTACGGTGGTTTTTTTGGGATTTCAAAACTCTAAGTTCTAAGGAGTAAAAACCCCACCGATGTTAACAAAAGATATGTTTGTTGTGTTACTGTACGTCTTCTCATCTTGAGGGCATCGGCACATTTGCTAAAAAAATACACTTTTAAAAAAATCCTTCGCATAACCCTCTACAGTTACTAGACTACAGCAGTTTTTTGTACAAAAAAGAAAATCTACCCAAATTTTGTTGATCCAGTTTTGACAAATTTTGCATTTTTTTTTGACAATTAGTAATTTACGCCGTTCTCTCAGGCTAAAAGAGAACCTCTTGATTACGCTCCCTTTTGCTGTACGTACTGATAAACAGAACAACATTAACACCTTTTTTTAGGCACCGTTTTTTTACACGAGTAGCCTTTTAACAATGAGTCTCAAAGAGGAAGAAAGTCCGGCCGCAGCTCCCACTACCGAGGCAGCAGCGAAGAGTGAGAAGACCCCGTCTGCGAAGGGGGAGAAGAAGCAAAAACAGCCACAGCAGCAGCAACAGCAGCCAGCAGGGCAAGAGGGAGCCCCACAGAAAAGTAAGGGTGAATTACGGCGTGAACGCGCCGCACTGCAAGAAGCCGAGCGGGCAGCAAAAGCGTTGAAAAAGGAGAAAGAGCAACAAGATAGGGTATGCTACGAGGTTGCCACATATATTTTAAAACACCCAAAGTGTCTGCGTAGTTTCTGACGAGGCTCACCAGGTTTTCTCTTACTTCCCCCCCAATTCCACTACATCACCTTACAGCAAGCCGGCAAACAGCCTGCAGCACCTAAAAAAGCTGCACCCAAACCCGCACCTAAGGCGCACACCCCAGCTCCAGCACAGGAAGATAAAAAGGGCGGGAAAAAGAAGACGAAAAAGAAGGACGACCTGAGCACTATCCACCCTGCAGTGCTGAACCTGGGTGAGCAGTACAGCAACTTCGAGATCGTGGGCGGCAATGCAAGATGCATATCAATGATGCAGGGCCTCAAGGCGATGCTCCAAGATTACACACGGGAAAAGGTATGCAACCTGTGTACAGTTTCTGTCGTGAGATGTAAAATAATGCAAGCTTTCATAGGCACCATTTCTTACCACATTTTCTCATACAGGACAGCATCCGGTTCCAAGAGGACTTCATCGCAAAGCTGAAGAAGCACATTGGGTACCTAACGGGGAAGCGGAAAATCTCGTTTTCCATGGGCAACGGTGTGAACTTCCTGAAGAGCCGTGTGATGGGGCTTCCTGAGACCATTAGCGTTGAGGTATGACCACTACCCACACACCCCTACAACCCAGGCAAGTTGGCGCAGTGCATTCACTACGTTTCTGATTTCTCTTCTTTGAAGAAAAGTAAATGAAACTGATATTTTCTCATACATCTTTCACGCCTCTGAAACCACCCCATCAGGACGCAAAAGCTACCCTCTCGGAAGACATCGATGAGTACATCCACAGCACGCTTCTCGCGTCGAAAACCATTGCAGAGCTTTCGGTCGGGTCGGAAAAGACACGGAAGCACCAGATCAAGGATGGCGACGTGATTCTGACGTACGCGAAGAGCACAGCAATCGAATGGGTGTTCAGACTAGCGCACGAGAAGAAGGTGCAGTTCGAGGTGATCTGCGTCGACTCACGCCCTCTGCACGAAGGACGGCAGATGGCCCTGACGCTTTCGTCCTTGGGGATCCCGACGACGTACTGCCTCATCAACTCTCTGTCGACACTTCTCAAGCAGTGCAACAAAGTTTTCATTGGCGCAAGCGCGATGCTCACAAACGGTTCATTGGTCTCTCGGGCGGGAACCGCAATGGTCGCGATGATGGCAAAACACTTCAGCCTCCCGGTGTTGTGCTACTCCGAAACGTACAAATTCGCGGACAAGGTGTGGCTCGGGAGTCTCACGAACAACGAGGAGGCTGAGTCGGGCGACCTCTTGACCCTCATCAACGGCGACAAAAGCCCTCTTGCCGATGCTGGCGACGGTGTTAAGATATCTAGCTTCATGTACGACTTGACACCTGCAGAAAACATTGATATGGTTGTAACTGAGCTGGGGCCCATGCACCCCAACTCCGTCCCAGTGATTGTCCGTGAACGTCAAGAAAAACATTTGGATTAGAACCTAACCTAAGAGGTTCCGCGTGGATGGTGTACGACTGTGTTTTTGAAGCATTTTTTCAGTGTCTGCGTCCTCACCGATGAACGATGAGACATTTGCACTGCCAACTTCTTTTTTCCCAAAATAAAGCCCTATTTATGTGGTACTTTCTTGGGGTACGCTCATACGATTTTCAAAAAAAAACCCAAAAAACAAAAATGAAAATAAAATAGGTGTTGGGTGTGTCCCATGAAATGTGTCTTCAATCTCGCATTACTAGCCTTTTTGGGATGGGGGCCCAGTTGGGAAGGGGAGGGGGAGGAAGAGGGTGAGGGGTAATGTGGCCCCCGCACCTCGTGGAAAAACCATCAAAGTTTTGGGGGGGGGAGGTAACCTCCCGCACGGTGATGATGCTTAGGTTTTTGGTGATGGTATCCATCATCACCGTGCGGAGGGTTAATAGTTATTAATTGCACGCCAATAAAGTAGTCATAATTTTACTCGAGGGGATTGTTTTTTGCACGAGTCGCCGAACGTGATGAGGATTGTGCAGGGGGAAAACATAGAACTAAAAAGCAAAAACCCGGACGCACAATGAATCAAAAAAAAAGAAAGTTGTTTTTTTTTCAAATAAAAATTAAAACAGAAAAGGAACGGTTTGAGCCGCTAACCGACTGGGCCTATTGAGAGAAAAAAAAATGAAATGGCGATGTTCTTATAACCCCCTTGAACGCTACCAGAAGTACTTTTTTTTTTTCTTTTTTCGCGTTTTTGTTGTTGTCTATTACTGACTATAGACCAATAGAAACTGAAAAGAAGAACAGGTACATCGTTCGTTTTCGCTGTGATTTTTTTTTCTCTTCTCATAGGCTTGTTGTTGTTGTTGGTGCTCGCTGTCTTTTTCTTTTTTGTGGTAAAAGATGTGTGTGCACGAGAGGCACATTCATCTTAACGTTTTCTTTTCTATTATCTCGTGACAACTGTCTCTGTATCAATCGAGGTAAAAAACAAAAAAAAAAAAATTGAAATGTGATGAGCATTTTTTAGGATATGGTGTGGCAGCTTTGTGCATCATTCCAATACAATTTTATTCAAAAAAAATACAAAATGTTACTAAAAAAACGTCGTGTTATCTCCTTCAGAACGTACAGAAATAGCATTATGAACGTTTTTTGTGTTGCACATCCCGCAAAGTACTATCTTTCTACCTCTCCGGCTAATAATTAAAGGCTTTTGTAAATTTTTACCAGGTAGAAAACCCTAAGAAGTCCAGTCTCATCGCTTCCTCCTCTCTCTGTCACCTCAGCGTCCCACAGAGGCAATATGCCAAAAAGAAAGAGAAATGATAGCGTGGGGCGTCCGGAGAAAGTCACGTTGTTTAGAGACAGGCATGATCGTGGGGCGAGTACGTCGTTAGGGACTATCATAGGACTAACATAATTTGGATTTTCCCCTCAAAAATGGCCATTTTGCCAACATGGCCAAAACCGTCAAAAAGCCACTTTTTCACTATTTTTTTGCATTTTATCATATTCTGAGTTGCCCTTATCATGGATTTTCGGGTCATACGGTGTTTTCGACCCAGTTCTGGGTGTTTTCCGACCGGAGATGGCCCGGGGTTTTCCACCTGGTAAAAATTTATAAAAGCCTTTAATTATTAGCCGGAGAGGTACAGAAAGAATCGAGCAAAATGTTACCTAAATTACTAGTAATGATTAAATTTGGTACTCCAGAAATAAAAAATACCAAGTACGCAACAACTACGCAACACGTACGCAAAATGTACGCAAAATGGGGTTATCAGGAGCACCAAAATTGCGTTTTCTTTTAGTGGGGGTAATTAAATTGCTATTTTGCTGTTTTGCGCGATCGATTTTTTTTAGAGAATAAAAGGCTAAACAATACTACCAAATGAGGAGACGCTATTGTGGACATCAGGTCCGGGAAAATCCGGTCAGGCTGACCGGATTTTGTTCCCACTGGTGGAAAACGTACAACAAAAAATGCTTCTCTGTTTTAAAGAGAGAAAAAAAAACGAACAAAATAGCGTGAACAAAACAAAACAAAACAAAACAAAAACCGGGTTTATTTTTTCATTTTTTTGGGGAGTGAAACGCTTTTCTCAAAAAAAAAAAGATCCTGATACCCCACTCGAAATTTCTAATTTCTCGCACCTTGGTACATTTAGTGTACCCCTACTATACCTTCTATTCAGTAGAATAAAGCGTATGTGAAATAATGATTTCTGGTACCTTTCGGAGTGTCCTCACTCTACGGAAATATTCCATTCAATTTCCACTAGCGCCCTGTGTCCGCCGATGAAGAGCGTGGCATTTCCAACACTTCCAACTTGTCTTCCTTAGGGGTGAATCATGCCTTGTAAAAACTCAATTAAAACATCAA
Organism: Rhynchopus sp. YZ270_cl-10; assembly: GCA_964035575.1. NCBI lineage: Eukaryota > Euglenozoa > Diplonemea > Diplonemida > Diplonemidae > Rhynchopus > Rhynchopus sp. YZ270_cl-10. The sequence continues at coordinate 1,127,396 of OZ037913.1, forward strand.
ACCACATCCTCGAATACAGATTCTATTTTTCTTGTCTCAAAACCAACCAACACACAACACCATGCTGCGTATCACCAGAGCCGCTCTGAAGGTGTCCACCAAGGCATCTCTGTCTCCTTCGGCATTGGACTGCATGCTTGAATGCAACCACATGGCCTTCCGTTCTGAGCCCAAAGTTGCAGAACCCGAGCGCGAACAGCAGAGACACGAAGAAGACCTCGTTTCTCTCATGCAACGTGCCCTGAAGGACACCCATCAGCTCAGTGAATGCTGAAAACTAAACCACGTTTTGAAAAAAAAGAGAGAGGAAAAAAAAAAATAAAATACAACAATTTTTAATTCACAGTGTCGCCCTAATGATGTGGAGTGGGGGGTGTGTCATTCCCCCCTATATCTTCCTCAGTTTCTTTTTTTTGGTGACGTGTACAGGGATATTTTTTTGCCAATTTTTTTTTCCATATTTTTTGTGTTCATGTAGTCACGTAAAATGATAATCATTCTGCCTCATTATAGGGTCACCGGATATGAGATATAATGATATAATGATATGACAAAACAGGGTGCAGGGTGGTTCCGTGCAATATCAGTCACGCAAGGAACCTGGCATCTTGTGTGTCTCACGAAGAGCGTTATGTGTCTGAAGTTTTGAAGGAAAAATATGAGGCAAAAGCCGTCGGTTGGACATTTTTTGTTGGATCGATTGGTGTGGCTGAAGGGGGGTGCTATTTTCTGCTATTTTCTGCTACTTTCTGCTATTTTCTGCTATTTTGGGGGTCTGGATTTTTTTTATTTTTTGGCCGTGGTTTGGGCTTTTGCTAAAGGGAGGAGAACTGAGGGACTCCTGACCCCAGCCAGTCCCCAAAACACCTACCAAAGATGCAGGACAACGTTTTTTTCGAGCAAAAAAGCGTAAAAAATAAGAGCAATTTTAGCACAAAAAAAATGTATTTTGTCCCGATATAGACCAGGTGCTGTACTGTGTACTGTGTACTGTGTACTGTGTACTGTGTACTGTGTACTGTGTACTGTGTACTGTGTACTGTGTACTGTGTACTGTGTACTGTGTACTGTGTACTGTGTACTGTGTACTGTGTACTGTGTACTGTGTACTGTGTACTGTGTACTGTGTACTGTGTACTGTGTACTGTGTACTGTGTACTGTGTACTGTGTACTGTGTACTGTGTACTGTGTACTGTGTACTGTGTACTGTGTACTGTGTACTGTGTACTGTGTACTGTGTACTGTGTACTGTGTACTGTGTACTGTGTACTGTGTACTGTGTACTGTGTACTGTGTACTGTGTACTGTGTACTGTGTACTGTGTACTGTGTACTGTGTACTGTGTACTGTGTACTGTGTACTGTGTACTGTGTACTGTGTACTGTGTACTGTGTACTGTGTACTGTGTACTGTGTACTGTGTACTGTGTACTGTGTACTGTGTACTGTGTACTGTGTACTGTGTACTGTGTACTGTGTACTGTGTACCTTATGATCCGTTTGTGGAGTGGGAGGGGGTTTCCGGGTTTGCGGGCTGGCCAAGTTGCCTTCCCTCGTCCATCATGAGCCACACCACCACCCATCCACCAAACCCAAAAAAAAACCCCCAAAGTGCTATTTTCTGCTATTTTCTGCGATTTTCTGCTATTTTCTGCTATTTTGGGGTCGTCAGCCACACCATCGATGCTTTTTTTTTTTAGGCACAACGCCGTTCTGCACCCCAATAATACACAGATTTTTTGATGATCCTATTATACCTTCTATTCAGTAGAATAGTTAGTAGATGAAACTATTTTGATTTATTTTTTTTGTTGATGCGCTCGACGCATTCATCTCTGAAGCTTTTCTTTTCCATTTGTCTTACCCCTCTCCCTACCTGGTGTCTGTGAACCGATAAAAAAAAGGTATGTTGCTACAAAGCGCTCTGTAGGGGCTTATGGCAACGGTCTCTCAAGCACCCCTTTTGAAAAACCAGGTTTTTTTTACTTTTTTTTTTTTTTTTGTAGAAATCAACAAATTGCTGTTACCGAATTCGTACAAATTATCGACCGGGTTTACGGCCGAATTTTTTTTTTTACGAATGCGGTAATATTGAATAATGAAAAAAGGAATGTTGTGACTGCGCCACATCTCATACTGCCAATCACCTATCTGTGAGGAAAGGGGAGCATTTCACCAACCACTATTCGAGGTTTTTATATCGAAGTCTCGATATAAAAAAAAAAAAAAAATGCACACAAACCCTAAACAACGAAGCACGGAAGTGTGTCAGCTGGCTGAATTGATGTGGTCTTATTCTCGAGTATCCTTTTTAAGGTGACTAAGCAACGAGAGACTTAGGATCATCTTATAAAATTTTCTTTTTTTAGATCCCCAGAACCCCCTCTCCCCCTTCCCCACCCTATTCTTCAACTTGACCGAACGAAAACCATGAGAAAAGAATTTTCATGGAAAATCAAACACATTACCCCAGACGCTCACGGCTATTTTTTGGTTTTACCCTATGGTCCTGTCTCTTTTTAAGACTTTTTTTTCATTTTGATCCAAACTTTTCGAACTTTTTTTCAAAAAGTTCAAAGTTACTTTTTTAATTCAAGCAAAGTGAAGCCCATCCTTCGGGTGTTCCTCCACTCAAATAATTTTTGCAATGCAGAAAAAATAGGCCTTTTTCAAAAAAGCTCAAAATTTAGTTTTTGCGCGCTTTTTTTGTGTTTCTCTCAGAGACACAAAAAGGTGCACACAAGAGAGACATATTTTGTCGTACACGAGAATGATTTTTTGTTCTTTTTTTTTTGGGAGTACATAACCCTTTAGTGCGTACTGTTTGTACTGTTGTGCAAAATAGGTATAGGAAAATGAGTCTTATAAGCATGAGTTTCTTTTTTGAAATTTTCCTTCAGAGCGTGTAATACGCACTTCAAGGATACTGCACACAACGCAGCCAGAGCGATAAAGGGCGTACCCTGGCATCTAACAATGGCTGGTGTTGACAATACTGATAAAAGTTGCAAAGCAATGAACAAACGGTATTGACAAAAATAAATTGTTTGTCACAACACATGTCATGCTGGAAACACACAACCATCAGTTCACAACAACAGCCAGCGCCTCCCCCCCCGGTTTTCCACAACGCGCACCATGTGGCAGCTATACCCACATATGGTTCCCCGCAGCCCCATTAACCCTTACCCCTCCCTCCATCTACTCCCACAGTTATTATTTTTTTTTTGCGAATCAAGAAAAGGTAGAAAAATAGCCTGGGTATTTCCATTTGTCGGATTTCAAGGCGCTTCATAAAACCCTATTAAAAGATGTTATAGAAATTTACAGTTTTTGGTGTGATTCAGGTACGGACAACCCACGGAAGAACCACGGAGAACTGTTTCGGGCTATATTAATATTTTCGGAGCACCTTCGGGAGAACCACGGGGGAACCACGGAGAATCCGTTTGGGTGATCACACCAGTTTTTTTTTTTTAAATTCGCGAAGAGTTGTCCTACTGGGGGTTTCCGACAACCTCCAACAGAATGGACATCGATCTGAGCAATCTAAGTTTTTTTTTCTTTTTCATAGAGTGCGTGAGAAGAATTCATCGTCGCGGTGTATCGTTTTTGTTACCGCATTTTTCGAGCAATTCTGACACACTGCGTGATAGTGCGTAGATGCAGAAAAAGGAGGAGGGGGGGTACAATGTAACAATGGTACACCCCTTGAATGCGTATTGTTTGCTAAAATAGTTTACTTAAGAATGTTATGAACGTCTTTTTGTCCGCTGATAAAGCAAAAGTAGACGCCCTGTGCTGTCTGTCAGGAGGCTTTTTTTTTGGCTTCTTTGCGTAATAAAATACCCTTCTCTCCCATTCTGGATGGGGACAATGTCATTATGATTGTGTTCCTGCCTACAGCCTTCCTTTTTGCATATCTCTGCGGGGTTCGATAACCCGTGGAGAACCAGCCTGCGTCCGCCGATGCACGGTGAGGCGTTTGCACTTCCAACTTCTCTTTTTTTTTCCCACAATAAATCCAACGATCAACACAAGGTTTCATTAAGTGAGTTTTATGTGGAGTGTCGGGTGCCTGCGTCCCCAGAGGCGTTTTGCACTGTGAACTTCACTTTTCTTTTTATTAGCGACCGACTGACGGAGGAACTCCGTTCACCCCATAGACGCCTGTAAAGTATAGTGGAACGCATCCTCCGGGTGCTTAAGTACTCATTCAAGCTTTCAAAATAAAATGGAAAAGGAAAAGGAAAAAGATAAGGGGGTTATAGTGGAGTTCATCCTCGGGTGGCTACACTAATACAACCAAGTTTTCAAGAAATTGTTTGGCACCGTTTTACGCTCCCCCACACATTTTTCTTTATAAATAGATGCGTGCCCACTCTCTTCCCCAACGGGCTGCTCATCTTGCTCAAAGAAATACCACCCCCTTCCCTTCCCCCTTTTTCATTTTTTTTTTTATACCTCTCTCTTCCTCTCTCCCCTGAGTCATAAAAAAGTATTTCTAAGTGAAAATATCAAATAAAAACGGAACTCTTTTGGTTTTTTACTTTTCTCTCTACAGTTTTTAGTACTTATGTATTCTGGGAAGCATACCACCAGTGTAACAATGTTGCGGTTTTTTTTTTTGTGACATACACAGACGTGCTTACGGGATGTAAAAGATCATGTTAACGTAAGAAAGGCCACTGTCCACGTTGTCTTCACATCAAGCCTCTTTGGTGTGGCTTAAAGGGGGGTGCTATACAGTGCTATTGTGGGGGTCGTCAGCCACACCACTTTCTCTCTCTCTCTATCAAAGCTACCCAGCAACACAAATACACAATAAAAACGAGAGACCTGTTTTTCACTTTCAAATGATGTAGAGAGCCATGGACCCCCAGGAAGGCGCGACTATGGCGGAGGAGCGGTACCGCTCTGGGCCGCCGCAGGAGGAGGGGTATGTGATGAAGTGGCTCGACGACGGGGGTGAGGTGAACGCGTACAACGATGCGTACGAGGGGCAGCACTATGCTGGGGAGGCGCCGGTACAGCAGCAACAACAACAGCAGCAGCAACAACAACAACCCACACCCGAAAGCGTCCATCGCAGCCGAAAACAGCCTTCTGAAACCCCAAAGCCCAGAGCCCCCGAACCCGTCGACCCCAAAAAGGCGACCCTAGAAGAAGGCACCCTCATCAAAACCCGCTGGACAATCTCCACCAAGATCGGCCAAGGCGCCTTTGGTGAGACGTATATAGGGTGCAGTGTTGTTGACCCGACGTCGACAGTTGCTATAAAGGTATGGTTCAGGATTTTTTGGCTATTTTTGGATGTGGGGAAAAAAGCGGGTTTTTGAAAAACCACACCAACCACCAACCAGGTCGAACGTCCGAACGGCTCTGCCAAACGCGACGTTCTCAAAACGGAGGTCATCGCGCTGAAGAAGCTGCAATGCGACAGTGTCGTGAAGTACCTCAGCAGCGGACGCGACGAAGGGCTTGGGATCAACTTTCTTGTAATGGAGCGGCTGGGGTGCGACCTGGCAGAGTTAAAAAAGCGCACAGGGAAACCAGTGTATGCACACACCTCTCCACCCTTCACTAAAAACGCCACAGTCGCCAACCCCCACAGAGCGACCCTTCAAGGTCCTTCTGGCACCAGAAATTACCTCAAATGGGTGTATTTTTATTCGCCTTCCACTTTACTCCCAAATGCATGCATTCAGGAGATATGACCATGTGACCCATCTATCAACTACCACAGATTCGAACTAGCCACCACAGTGCGTGTAGGACTGCAGATGCTGACCTCCATTCAAGCTGTGCACGAACAGCACTACCTCCACAGGGACATCAAGCCCAGCAACTTTGTCATTGGCCGTGAGGACACGAGCCGCGTCTACCTCATCGACTTTGGCCTCGCACGACGGTACCGTTCAAACGACGGCACCGTGCGTCCTGCACGCAACCCTGCAGGCTTCCGCGGCACAGCACGGTACGCAAGCATACAATCCCACAAACAGCAGGAGCTTGGCAGACGCGACGACCTGTGGTGCCTCTTCTACCTCCTCGTCGAGTTCCGCCTGGAAACCGGCCTGCCGTGGAGAAAACACAAGGTATACCTTTCTCTGAGTACTGATGGTGTGGCTGAAGGGGTGTGCTATTTTTGTGCCACTTTCTGCTATTTTTATGCCATACTGTGGGTGTTATAACGTTATCTATAACGTTAATAACGTTATTAAAAGTGTTATTTTTGTTATTTTTTTTCCTATCTACTTCTAAGGGCCAGGAGTGGTTCGGAACGTGCCCAAAACCCCCCCAAAAATTTTTTTGGGGGGGTTACAACAAAAAAAATGCCCCAAAAACATGTTTTTTTCATATTTTAAAAAAATTCCAACAAAAAAAGTGTTATTGGAGTGTTATTTGAGTGTTATTTTCAACATTTTTTTTCACAAAAATGCCAAAAATGCCAGATTTTGCCAACAAAAATACCAAAAATGGCCGAAAGTTACATATATTTTTTTTTTTTTTTTTGAATTTTTTTTGTATTCTGTAACCTCTCTCTATTTTACGGCAGGTGTGACCGGTTGAGGTGATACTTCCGGACTGAGGAAGGGCATTCTTTTACTTTTTTTTTCTGTGTGTTTGTTGCATATTTTTACCTCCTACACACCAAAAATCCACCAAAAATGTGTCCCGAGAAAAAATGAGTCCCAAAAATAGCCACTCTCAAAAAAGTTCCTATTTAAAAATTCTTCCAAAACATAACTTACAATTAGTAGTTTTCATTGACGCGCAATTATTGACGAGCACAAAATCCTGTTACAGGCGTGCAATGTGTAACCGCTAAAGACGCCCCCCTAAAGCGATGGTGGTAGGTGAAGGGGAGGGAGGAGAGGAAAAGTGCAAGGGGGGTCTGGAGGACCCCGGGAGAGCTTGGTCGACGTACCCGCGTAATGCAGGATACATAAAGACGCGTTCCTCCGTCCCAGATGGGTCATCGCTTGCACTTCTTCATTGAACCAACGACCTCCGTTGTTTTGGTCATACCCCGGTTCGCTGATTTTGAGACCAAATATTTTCCCCAGCAATTTTTCCACACAAAAAATTGGGAATTTTTTATTTTTGCTGCCTGATATGTTGTGCAGGTCTGGAGTGGAAGCGTGTAATTACAAATACTTAATTACACAGTTTCCACTCATTTTCCACAGAAAAATCCCAGACCTAGACCCATCACAAGAGCTTGCCAAGAGCTTGTAATAATCTACAAAACTCTAATAATACTCCAATAAATCACTCATAATTGATTTTAGTTTTGTTTTACACCACCCCCATAGACCACCCTAATTATTATGAAACTCTTAGTCAGTCACTGCTATAGCCATTTAACCCAGGGAGCATAGCTAGTGCAAGAAATTCGACTTTGGAAACCTTCTGGAAAGTCTGTCCTCTGCTCGCGGAGGACTAGGCACAAGAAAATATTGCGTTCCCCCAGAAACCAGTTTTTGTCACAGTAATTTTTGCCCAGGGCATGCTCTTGAAGCATGGCGGCTTGGTGTGAGAAGGGGCAGTGTATTGTTTTGTTCGATTTCAACGGTTGTTAGAACGAGTCAAGTGGATGCTTATCTAAACACTGACTTTAGTACAGACCCGAGAGATCACACATGACTTTGAGGAAAGAACAAAGCAATGCATCTGTACCCGCACGCCAGGTTGTAGTTACTTCAGGATTTTCTTAAGTTTGCATGAAAGAGAAGGGGGCGAAACCTTTGTATACGTCTACGACGAAGGTAGTAGCCTAATGACAACCATGTGGTGGCTGTAATTCACATCCCTTAGAATTACCAGAATTCAGCCTTTGTTGAAGTAACGTGCATACTTGTATGTGCGTGTCACGCTTCTCCACCCTTAAATGGGTGCACCGCTCGGTGAGCAGTGGTAACCCTTCTCGACTAGTGCAAACTTAAGAATTTTCTGCTGGAACTTACCAAAATCGATTTTCTTTCACCCCAAACACCCGCAACACCCCACCTGCTACTTCGGTAGCCTGTGTTGTTGGGAGTTGGTTCTCATGTTGATCCCCAGTGTCTTGCACTGCTTCTTCTGAGCCCAACGCTGTTTGGCCTGTCGACGTAATAAATACGAAGACAGGGGGGCGGTGCCAACAATTTTCCAATGATGTAACGTTTATCTGATTGATTTATCGGTTGATATACCTTGGCAATGCTTGTGTGCTACTTCATGCACACCCAAGCAAGGTATATTGAACGGTACTTTCAAGCGATACTTCGTTATGTCATTGGGGGTTATTTTTGTTATTGCGTTATGGTACCCAGGTGCCCAGGCACAGGCACCCAGGTCCAGGTGCCCACGTACCCAGGTACCCAGATACCCAGGTACACCGGCACTGTGTACTGGGTACCTGGGTACCTGGGTGCCCGGGTGCCCGGGTGCCTGGGTACCATTACGCAATAACAAAAATAACAGTTATAACGGTGTTATAACGTTATCGATAACGTTATAACACTTTATTCCGGTTTACAAAGTAGTAGTCCCCAAGCACAGGCCAAAATGCAGTGAAATAAGAAGAACTTTGTGTGTTAAAAGTCACCTTATTTCACGGCAATTTATGTGTAAATTGCATGGGGCGTGAAAAAAAGTCACCTTATTTCACGGCGCACCTGTATGAGGATTCCTGTACGGTGGGTGGATTTCAGGTGGGGAGGGTGGGGATCTGAGAGAGCATCTCCCACTCGAGCTTGTAAGAGGCGAAGCTCTTGTAGTTGCTTAGTCCGCTCTCGTATGCCTCCTGCATCTTCGCCTTAAGCGTTGTCCTCGGCATTTGTTGTTGTTCTTTTTTTCTTTTGATTAGCTCCTGTAACAGGTGATACGTGTGGTGTGGGTGGTATTTATTTTTCCTGATCTCCCATCTCACTGTTTTTTAGCCTGTGCTTGGGGACTACCCCTACTTTGTAAACCGGAATAAAATTACGTATTGTTTGTCATAAGGAATCCGTTTTTTCACGCTACAGGTGCGCTCGTTACCTGCTGCACATAATTCACCTCGCTTCGCTCGGTAAATTATTTTTCCGTATTTACCTCGCTTCGCTCGGTAAATACTATTACATGGTCCCCTCGCTTCGCTCGGGAACCATTTCTGCAGCAGGTAACTCGCACGACCTGTAGCGTGAAAAAAAGTATTCCTTATTTCATACCAATAAGGGTAGCACAATTAAAAACCTTGTTTAGTGTCCCACCGCTCCCCAAAAATCTGTTCGCACGCACGCAAAAAAAAAATAACTAGTCAAAAAAAAATAATTTTTCCCTCACCTATTTTGCCCTCTTTTCAGGCTATTTCCTATCTCTGGGGCGTTTTGTTGCATTTCTGAGCCAATCCCGGCTTGTGGTGGGGTGAATACGGAAAAATGGACAAAATTTTAGTGACTTAAATTTTCGCAAAATATGAACCCATACTCGTAAACAAGGGTCATTTTCAGGAAAATTCGGAAAATTCCGACATTTGGAAGCAATTTTTTCCCCTGAAAAAACAGTGGGTTTTCAGCCCGAAAACATACCGCGATTGGGATTTCCGGAATCCGTCCGCACTGTGGTGGGGTCACTTTGCCGAAATGGCCAAATTCTTGGTTTTGGTCAAAATCCATGTAGGGTAAAGAGGGCCAAGGTAAATCCCACAACCAGATTTTCTCTCCCTGATCCTGACGTCTTGAAACATGAAAATGCGCGAAAACACCGGCATTTGCATTTTCGGAATCCGTCCGTTCTGTGGTGGGGTCAATTTGCCGAAATGGACAAGTTCTTGGTTTTGGTCAAAACCCGTCAGTGTAAGGTAAAGGGGGCAAGTGTTTGCCTGTAGAAACTGGTAGGGAACAGGCAGCGCCGCAGGCGCACGGTACCCAACTTTTTTTATTCTTGTACCTTTTCTCCACTTTCTTTTGATTGCACGAGCCGATTGCTCTCCACGGTGGGGTCACATGTGTGTCCAAAAACACTCTAAGGTACTATTATTCTGAAATATGAGATTCAATGGTTTCTTAAGGAAATCTTCATAACGTGAGATCTCTGAAAATCCTCGAAAACGAACCCCGCCGGAGGCGGATTTTTTTTATACACGTGTGCGCAAAAATGCTTATTTCTTGCTTATTTCGCACATTTGGGAGCACGGGACCCCAACATTTTTTTTTTTTTCTGGTCACTTTTTCCCAGACAGAAGTGCCCTACCTACCTTCCCCCTTAGGGCCCTCCGAGACTTCGTCCGTCCTGACTTCAACCTACCAACCATAAAAATTATTTTTTTTGTAGTTGTGTCCAGGGCTGTTCCTTATTCTCGCTTTTTCCCCCAAAAATCGCTGGTTTTATTCTCGTTTTTTTCCTTTTTTTAAAAACCCCGCAGAGGCAGGTTTTTCCTGCATTTTTGCAGGATTTGAGCCAGTCCCGTTCAGTGGTGGGGGATATACGGAAAAATGGACAAAATTTTAGTGACTTAAATTTTCACAAAATGTGAACCCATACTCGTAAACAAGTCATTTTCAGTCTGAAAACCCAGCTTCAGATGAAATTGTGGTGTTTTTGACTGGGAAGGTAGCGCCGCAGGCGCACGGTACCCAACTTTTTTCTTTTTCCTTTTTCCTTTTTCTCTGCTTTCTTTTGATTGCGCGAGCCGATTGCTCTCCACGGTGGGGTCACATTTGTGTGCAAAAACACTCTAAAGTACCCGCACTATGAACTATGAGGTTCTCTGGTTTAGTCCGGTCTGCGAAAGAAAAACACCACAAAAATATCCAAAAATCCCGGGACAAAGAACCGACCTTAGCGCAAAGCCTGCCGGAGGCAGCTTCTTATTATACATGGTCAAAACTCGGTCCCCAACCCAGCTCAAGTTGAGGGCCTCCGGCGGAATATGAGAATTCCTCGGTTATCCAACTGCGGAGTTCGGCACTTCATTGACATTTGCACCAAGCACGCGTGGTGCACGATTTATCAGTAACCTCAGTACATTTACAAAAGAAACGGCGGTCATGGCACCCGAAAGGTTCCTGGCGAAGCCACGGTACGCAACATTTCAAAAAAAAATGTTGCTTAAAATTGCATACTTTTACTGTCAAACACAGAATAGCTACAACTACAGTGCACAGAATACTTTTTTTGCTTGTTTCGCACATTTGGAGCATGGGACCCAACATTTTTTTCCTGGTCACTTTTTCCCAGACAGAAGTGCTTACATACCTTCCCCCTTAGGCGAAAAAAAAGTGCGGCAACCACGAAAATTCCTTCGGTGCGGCATTTCCAAAATCTAAAATCCGCATTTTGGAGACAGATTTAGAGGAAAGCCTGCGCCGCAGGCGGATTTTTTTTTGGGGATTTTTTTTTTTTTTTTTCCTCACCCGAAAACCTGATCTTTGGCTTGTTTGCATACCACCCCGACCAGTGGTGTGCAAACTTTTTGCTCCTAACCTAGTAGAAGCAGGCTAAAACCCAGCGAAGGAAAAAAGGAAAAAAAAAAGGGAAAAAAACTCAAAAATCAGAATTCCTTATTCTCATTCTCACTTAGGAACAGCCCTGGTTGTGTCCCAATTATTTTTTTTTTTTTGGATTTCCAAAAATCTGTTCGCGCGCAGGACACTAAACAATATTTTTAATTGTGCTACCCTAAATAGTTATTTATTTTTTGTTATAACGTTATTCGATAACGTTATAACAAAAATAACGTTATAACAAAAATAACGTTATACATAACGTTATAACACCCACAGTATGTTATGCTATTTTGGGGTCGTCGGCCATACCAATTGAGGTTCATTCATTTAGCCATTTAGCCATTTGGCCATGGTAAGGTTTCTACCAAAAAAAAACAACAACAAAATAGGAAAAAAACACCATCGGTGAAATGAAGGAACGCTTCACAAACGAAAAGCTTGTAGAAAAGCTGCCTACGCAGTACTACCTTTTCATGAACCATCTGCTGTCGTTGCTTTATGAGACCGAGCCGGATTATTACTACTTGAAGCAGCTGTTGGAGAGCATGAGTGAATGCGAGGGGGTCTCGCTGAACGAGACCATGGAGTGGCAGCGGGACGGGTTTGAGAAGCAGGTCGGGCAGACGACACGGAGCAACCGACGTCAGCAGGAGGCTGCTCCACCGCCGCCACCGCCGCCTGTTGAGGAGGTGCGCACGAACCCTCTGAACCAGCCCGTAGAGCTGCAGGAGGTGGAGGTACCGTACCAATGCACGCCGTCGGAAGCAGAGGCAGCAGAAGCAGCCGTCGCAGCAGGCAACGGCTACGTCGTGGGCTCGCCCCCACAGCAGGGCATCGATGCGTACGACGACCAGCCGAAGTCCCTTCCAAGGGAACGTGGTGAGCGTGCCCGCGACGCAAACGACAACGTCCCTGCACACGCCTACGGCGGTGAGGACGAAGGTCCACCCGCACCGCTCTCCACAGAGAACGAAGGCGTCCCGCAGGTGGTGCAAGAGAAGCCGGTACAGCACGCGAAGGTATGGCTTTGGCGGATATTATATGCAAGAAGGAGGCTTCCTTTGGCCTCAAGGGAACAACGCTTTATGGGGTTCCACACGCACACAACATCCTGCAGGTGGACAAGCCGAACGCATATGCAGTGCCCCCTACGGCACAAGCTGTCGACGACGGTGACGCAGGCGTTGCGTACGGTGACGGTGAAGGCGAAGTTGCGCGCGCCGCAGATGAAGTATGTGTACCCAAAAAATCTCCCACAAGTGCAACAACTACTAAATTTACTTTATTTTTTTTCACTAACTAACCGCGAGAGTCTTAGGTTCATCTTTAAATTACACTTTTCTTTGGGTACAAATAGGTGGCGTGATTCACCGAGCGGTTATAAACCGCCTCCGTTCTCTTACGGCACCGAACAGTTCACATGATCTCGACTGAGATGCGTTTTAGCACTTATTTCAATTACCATTTCTTTCCCCTGGGGACATGGCATTTTGACACCACCACCACCACGCCCCACAGGAGACACTAACATCCCAGAAGGACCCACCCCCTCAGGAGGAATCCCGCAACGGCACAGTCTGCAAGCAATGCTGCACTGTGATGTGAGAACAGTGAACAGGCAGAACACGCATTTTTCTGCAAAAAAAGCAAACATAATAAAAATAGACATATGACGAACATGCGTCACCTTCCGTACAAAAAAAAAAAAAAGAAAAAAGAAAAAGAAAAGGCTTCTGCCAATACTGAGTCCAGACCCTGCGTAGGACCTCTGATTGTTGATACAATACCCAGTCCGTTTTTGAGGACCTTTTCCCCCCTTTTTGCCACAATGGTGGGACCTTGAGAAAGCCCCACAGAGAAATCGTTTTCAGCGAAAATAAGTCTATCCATCACAGCACAATAGACCCCGTCTTTCCCCCATAAGGAAAAGTTATCAGTTAGAAAATGCATTTTTTTTGAGCTGAATGTACTATCGGTACGGTTTAGAGACACCCACCTCCGACCAACTTTTCTCTTTTTTTAACAAATTCATTTTGTGTAAAGACGATTTCTCCCATTACGGTAGTTTCTTTTGCATTTTTTTTTGTTATTGTTCTCGCCAAGAATGAAGGGAGCTGCAAAAAAGGGAGGAGCAGCGGTTTTTTCTTGATAAGAAGATGTGTGGGGAGGTGAAAGCGTTCCTTCCTTCACGCTTGTTTTTTCTTCTTCTCTGTTTGGTAGTTGGAAGTTTTTTTCTCCCCTTTGGTAGTGTTAGCGCGGATTAGCCCTTTCCTTACTTTGGCCACCTCTCACCCCTGCGGTGTCCCAACCGTTAAAAAAAAATGGTCTCCCGAGGTGACTCACACGGCTAAGGTCATCTTCCCATCCCTTTTTTGATGTGCATGCACAAGATGTACGTCATCTTTTCAAAAGGTCCCCCTGTTTTGACAATGTATGTAATTCTGGTCTGTTTTCGTATTCTGTTCGCTGTGAGCTTTTTTTGTGAATTTTTTTTACGGGGAATTTTTTTGCGAAGTTTAAACTTAGTTTTTTACAACGAGATAAGAAAAAACGCACCTAGTGGATGCGTATGAGCAATGATGTCATAACAAATGTGTTCATGCGATGGGTACTAAGCATCTAATAGTAATGATTAGGTTCATCCTGTTAAACTGCTGTATGTGTAAGAAGAAGAACACATGCATCTTGTTCAATGGTGCTTTCGGAAATCGGTCAACAACCTGTCAGCGACGTGTCATGACCTGTCGGTGACCTGTCAATATCAGGGTGTGTGTGTATAGAGTCCCTGTGTCAGTGACCTGTCAATATCGACCCCTCCCGGAGCACCAATTCAAGGTTTCTTTTGTTGAGGGAGTAGCGCACATCCGAAGTAAACCAACGAAAATGGGTGTAGAACTGCATGGTTGGTGGGGGTCCACCCACGGTACACCCGGTATACCAAATTATACACGAGAGGGCTTTTGTAATTTTGTGCCAGTACCTGCGTCCCAGAGGCGTTTTGCACTATTCTCTAGTATTCCAAGGCATATTTTCTTAAGTTGTACCTCCGTCGAATATCAGAACCATTTCTGCACCCCCCCACCCCACCCTCTATATTACCTGATGTGATTATGTACGGTTTTTTTCTCTTCATTTGCACACAGCAATCCGTTGGGCGGTCTGTAGGTAGTGGGGAAAGGGGAAGGTTTTTGTTCGCGTGGACCCCCTGGCTCTTCTCGCGTTCAACAGCAAAAAAAAAGGGAGGTTCGATTAAATGGCTCGTCCTCGCCCAGGGGTTTCCTTCCCGAGTTTTCTAAAAAGGGGGCTTTTTGGGTTTGTTTTATTCTGTTTTGTTTTTGCACAAAATTGAATTTTGTGTTCTTTTTTCCCGCTAACTTTGGAGGGGGTTCTTCGGGGTGTCTAAGGTGACTAAGCACGAGAGGCTTAGGATCATCTTATAAACTTTTCTTTTCCTTCTTTTGGGTGTTCTTGTTAACGTTGATCTCATTATTGGGAGAACATCAAGAGAGTAGAGGGGGAGCCACTGAAGGGGAGGATGCTTTCACATACAGGCAAACAAAACGTTGTATATTGCTTTTGGGTAGTGCAGCTGGCCCTCTGTATGGTGAGTCTGCACCAAAGAAAAATACCAACGGGTATATCAAAATATACAAGAATATGGGGTGCAGAGCTTTTGTGCCCTGTGTCTCTCTACCTCTCTCCCTTTTGCTGCGTATTAAGTTTTGCGATCGCGCTGTGCATTTCTTTTATGGGGTATTTTGTGTTTTTTTTTTTTTCGATTCTTTTTTTTTCAAGTCCACCCCTTTACGGACATCATTTATGTACAGAAACCTATAGTGAAAGGTACAACCTCCTAGAGGGAGGGGAGTAACCGACACTTCAAAATACAAAAAACTAAGTTTTTTTTTCAAAAAAAAATTAAATACAAACTCGACTCTCCTCCCCGCCCCAAAACCTATTGGTGAGACCAAAAGCTGGTTTTTGCCAAAAACCAAAATAGAGAGAAAAAAACAAAAAAAACTACAAAATCTTCCCTTTTTTAGACCTCCCCCCAACTCCTGTAGAGCGGAGACACTCGTTGTCGAACCGACACTTGTTGTCAAATCTTCCGCAGACACGACACTCCTCCCCCAGAACGATATCGCTAGACGCTGTGCGATACCTGAGAAACGGGCTACCATATCTAAGGATGGCAGCAGGCGCGCAAATTGCCCAATAAAGCAACAATTTGTGATAAAACCCCTCTCTCTCCCTCTCTCTCTCTCCCCTCCCCCCAGTGTACCCAAAAAGTTTAGTTCAGTTTAATACACCTGTTTGTAAACACTCTGTACCAAACCATATCAGCCAACCGTCCTCCCCCTTCTCCCCTAACCACTCACCACAGCATGCCCCAACACGTAGGACACATATTTCTCACCCCTACGCCCTTGTAGATATTCTAGACAACCTTCCTCCTTCTCTCTTCCTGTGTTTTTTTTTGTCTCTGTCCTTCCCCCCCTCCCCCCATCCCCCGATGGACATTCCTTCGTTGGTGCAGGTGAACCAGCTGCGGCTATCGAGGAGCCATGTGGTGCGTCTGATGCAGCGCTATTTCGACCACGTGCTGTCCGAGAAGATCATTGGCTGTTACGTGCGGGTGTTGCTGGAGGAGAACGGGGACGAGCCGGGGAAGAGTCTGAACTACAGAATGGCGCGTATAGCGGCCACGCGGAAGGGGGTGGAGTACAGTGGGTTCTCCTTCAACAATGAGTCATCGACGCTGTACCTGGACCTGGACGTGCCGCAGGCATCGGACACAAGCGTGACGACCATCCAACTCACCTCCATCAGCAACAGCGAGATCCTCGACGACGAATATTCTTCGTACTCCGCACACGTCCTCCCCTGCGAACGAGCCATCAAGCTTCCACCACCAGCCCACCTGCAGGAAAAGCTAAAGGCGCTCCTCCCATCACTCAGTTCAGCGGGGGTGGACGTGACGACGTTCAAAGCAGACGTCTTCGGGACAAAACGGCAGCTCAAACGCGGCAAGCGAACTGCAGATATGGCGGCAACAGCGTCCAGCCCTGAGTGCGATCAACAACAAGAGATGATTGATGAATTAGAGGTATTTTTGACAACTTCTCATATGAACGAAAAATATTGCCAAAAAAAGAGTCCCAAAAAAAGGCATTTCTCTCTCCCTTTTGTTTTCCATCCTACCCCACTCTCTCTCTATCTCTCTCAGAAACGCGTTGATTCACTGAAACCCTTCCCGAAGGAGTTCAGCAAGCTCTCGATGGACGAGCTCCACGTCTTGGAACAGGACGTCGCACAGTACCTCACAGACATCCGGAGTCGTGTCAAGGACATGATGCTTTGCCGGGTATGCTTATGTTACACTCCTCTCTCTACCTTAGATAACCTCACCATAAAACACTCTCAATTTCTTCCTTCAATCCCCCCCATTTTCCCGCGATTTTCCCTACCCCGTTTTTAGAATCAACAAAGTGTGTGCACATTAAGATTTTTTTTTGGTGCAGATAAACAACCTGATTACGTTTTCTTCTCTTTCACAGATATGTTTCGAACGAGACACTGCAGTTGTGCTCATGCCTTGCAAGCATCAGGTGTTATGCGAACCTTGCTCGTACCAGGTGGAAGACTGTCCAGTGTGCAAGACAGACATCACAGACCGAATCATGCCACACAAATACTGACCTCCATTGTGCCCTGTATTGTCTCGCTTTTTTAGAAGCCGAGCTTTTTCTTTTGCGATGCGATGATCTGATGAGCTGTAGGAGTACCCCCTCCGTACATTACGGTAGGCAAAGGTGCCCTCAGTTTAGGGAGAACGTATCAGATGTCAACCTCGAAATGGATGTAGAACTGCATGGTTTGGGGGGGTCCACCCCACGGTGCACCCGCGGTCATTATACCAAAAGATACACTGTTCAGAAGAGGCTTTGTATTTGAAGTCCACTTTTGTTTTGCATTCTGAGGCTTTGCAGGATTGGGGTGTCAACACTCCTTAAGGGGGTTTTAATAACTTAAGGTGACTAAGTACTAGAGGCTTAGGATCATCTTATAAACCGTTCTCTTTTTTTTTTGCACCATGTCAGTTTCCCCCCAGCAACATTTTTTATTTTTGATATTTCTTTTAGATAACACTGCATGGGCGTTACTCGAGGGGGGGAGGGGTGGAGACAGGAGGGGGTGAGACATAGCTCTTACTATTCCTCTTATCTGTGTTCAAAATGGCATATAGGGGTTAGTATCTCATGCGGGAGGGGGTAAAAGAACGCCCTTTCCTTTGTTGAGGGGGATTGCTTTCATAGATTCTATTGTTGGGGTTGGGAGGGAATGTTTACTTTTTTTTTTTTTTTTTTTTTTTTTTTTTTTTTTTTTTTTGGCAAACACTTTTTTGGGTGTTTTCCCCTAAAAGATACAGCATAACCCCCCTACTTTTTTAGCAGAATGTAAAACCACAAGATGGATGAAGGACTGCATGGTTGGGGTCCACCCCGGTACAGCCGATCATATACCAAAATGAACACTGTGCACGAGAGGCTTTGTATTTCAAGTCAACTTTTTATCTCTCCCCAAATCCTATTAATTTGATCCCATCACTCCTCATTTTCAGTGCAAAAAAAGGGGTAAAATGTCGACAGTGTTGATGCTTTTTGCATTGAGCAGTGCGGGTCGTGTACAGAGGGACCCTAATGAATTGTTTGCGAGATGTGTTAACTCTGCCATGGACCATGTAGGGCTTGACCCGAACCAATCTGATTGGAACTGTGGTGACGCCGCGATCACACCGATATGCCTGGAGAAGGCGACGTACGCCGTCGCAAGCACGATCAGCTGCGCTCAGGTGCACACCGGGATTGGCGCGCTCAGGCTCTTTTCTCTTCCGTCGCTTTCTCATGCAAACTCCGCGGAGCGTGCGCTGGAGTGCATCGACGGCGACTCCCATCGTTGTCTCACGCAAACCGGCGGCTGTGGCGACAACGCACAAAACTGCCTGAGCTATCTAAAATGCATTGCCTCTGTCATGAACCGTTGTCTCGACGCACCTATTTGGCCGCTTTCTAGCATGAAAACTAGGGCAGACATTCAAGCCTTTGATGTAACACCCTATAATGCATGCGTTGCATCGAACACCGAAAAATTCTGCCGCACCGACAGCGACGCAACAGTACGCCTCGCGTGCAGAGTACTGACAACATATGACTGTGGTGTTACCTCAGGCCTTCTCCCTTTCTTTGGAAACGAATCGATTCCGATCCTGCAGCACAGTCCCAATGCTGAATGCATCTCCAAAGGGAGACAACAATGTCTGCACAGCGCGGGGACCTGCAACAGCATGGCGTCTCTCCCAGAAAGCAGCCCTGCCATGTGTACGGATGAGCTGCGTTGCATGCTGACTGTCATCAATGAGTGTGCTGGGTTTACCTATTTTCCGGCAGCATTGATTCCTGACAGTACCGCATTGGAGGCCGACTGCACGCTCCCATTCCGCACCATCTGCAACGAAACGCACAGCTTTCACGCCATCTGCGCCGGCACCGCAGCGTTATCCTGCTCCTCCCAGACCGCCCCAGAACACTCCCTCCGCGCAAACTTCTCGCGCTGTCTCTCCTCTGTCCAAAAATGTGGTCTTGACGTTGACGCATCAGAATTCCCATGCGATCTAGGAGAGGTAGAATGCATGCAAATGATAGGCTGTGCATTAACCGGTGTATCCCAATGTGTAGATGACATCCTGGGAATGGGGTTGCCACAGAATATTTCTTTTGTAACAACAACGGAATCGGCGGAAAAAGAGAAGGAACCTACAATACCCGACGTAGGCCCCCGCATCTCCCGCGCAAAGAGCAAAGCGAGGGCTGCGGCGGATGCAGACACCTTTGCAAAGTATTTGTCAAAAATCCCGCCGATAGTATGGGTGATTATCCCTGCAGCGGGGTTTGTGTCCATTTTCCTCTTCTTCGTAGCGCTCAAAGGGGTGTTCGACCATGCAGGGGACTTAAATCTTCCTATAGAAGATGAAGACTTTCCTGAAGACATCAAAAACGAAGCTACCCCAGAGATGGAGATGGATGAAGTGATAAACGAAGAATATGGTGAGGATGATGATGATGGTGCGCAGGTAGAGAATTTTTCTTAGTTTTTTTTTTTTTTTTTTTTGAAAAAATCAGGGTTTCCGCGTTCTTCCGGTGTTTTCGAAGGGGGCGGACGAGTTTTTTTCCCCCCCCAAAAAATTATTTTTACTAGTGCTTAACACAATACAGGTCGAGCCCGGCGCGCTTCGCGCGCCGGGTCGGGGGCCTCCGGCGGAGTTGTCTCGCCTCACGGTCTTTCGTGAGACACAACAGGTGAGAAACTCACGTTACGAGATACTCGAAAACAAAGCGTGGCGGGTGGTGGTTGAATGAGTAATGGGTGGCGCAGGGTAATTCTGCAGGCAAAACAGGCGTTTTGGCCAAAACGCCGGTTTTTCAGGCAGGTAACCGGGTTTGCGGCTTGGGAAACGTACCAGCGAGCTGTGAGAACCATGCGTGGGGCACACACGGCACGAGCTGCGTTTGGTAACCACACGATACGGTTAACGCGTGTATCGCATATACATAGCGTTGTGTGTATCGTATACGAAGACCGTTGTGTGTAACGCATGTGAAGACCGTTGCGTTATCACAACCACACGAGCCAGCGAAGTGTCTCAGCGGCGCAGGTGTTGCGTACACGCGATGGCGTTAAACCCGTAGCATGCTTTAGGTGCACACGAACGGTATCGCTTATGCATAGCGTTGTGTGTATCGTATACGTAGAGCGTTACCTGCAAACCATACACAGACCGGTTGACACACACCAGCCAGCGAAGTGTTTTCAAGACCGTCAACTCAAATTCTGTTTGGTGATTTCAGTAGGGAGTGGGGTAGGTGGGGGACAGGGGATGCCAGGGGAATGATAGAGGGGGATACCATAAGTGCGGCCGCAGATCTGCGCGACGCCAAAGAGGGGAGGCCTTTATTTTTCTATACGGGGTGGGGTGCGTCCCCTGCGGGGCCGCACCCCACCTCGTCCACTTTACAATGTACCCGGGCCCTCTCCCCACCCATTTTTCCCACTCCCCGGACGAACTTCGTCCGGCAGTTTTTTTTTCTTTTTTTTCTACCGGACGAACTTCGTCCGATTTTTGGGTCGCGGAAACACTGGAAAAAATGCTTGGGAATAGTGTAGTTGCCACAAAACTCCACTCTTTTTTTTTATACCCGCAGAGTGTCAAAGTTGCCTTCTCAGAAGGCGTGTTGAGCATTTCTTTTTAGGTTTTTTTTGGAGGGGGGTTTCGGGTTGCTGTAGTGGATTTTCTGGCAAAGTATGTCAGAATTCTCAATACATTATATTGAGAGAAGAGGTGGGGGGGAAAGGTGGGTAAGGGTTCTCTTATTTAGTGCGTTTAATTACCGTGTTTTGGAAAAAAAAAATATGTGGGTGGCAAACAAGGAAAGAGTTCGTTGCTCACACAAAAGAATCTTCTTCTTGAAGAACCAGGGCGATATTTGAGTTTTGCCCCGCCTCTGTTAAGGTGGCTAAGACACAGAGAGGGTTAGGTTCGTCTTAATAGCCTTTTCTCTGTTTTGACACAACAAAAAAGCTACGCAAGATCGCAGGACTTTGCACTACAAAAAAGGCTGAAAAAAAAAAACATAAAAACCCAAAAATGTGATGCAAAGATAAAGCTTGATCTGTTTGTAGACTTCTTGGGGATGGCCTCTGAGGGTTGTTGTGTAAAAGGAGGCTGTGGTAATTCCTTGTGTAACATCTTACCTGCGCTGTGTGTTTGAAACACACCATTAGGTGAGATCCGTTGTACAGAATATTGTTTATGTGATGTGGTGAACCTTGAAAGTGTTTCAGCATAACTCTCAATCTGTTTCTGTTAATTTTATTTTCTCTGGTGGTGCTTTCGGAAGTCGGTCAACGTGTCACGACCTGTCAATATCGACCCCTCCCGAGCACCATCTGGGGGTTCTCTAACCCCACTAAGAACAACTTCTTTTTTTAAGATGTGTGTATACACATTCGTCAAGTTTTTTTGTTGATTTTTTTTTTCTTTTTTTTTGAGTACAAATCACTCACCTCTAGAGACAGTACGCAACGTGGTTTGCAGCCATCTCTACGAAACGTTGCTCTTTTCCCCCTTCTTGACGCTACGAAAGGTTTGTGTCATGTCATTTTTTTTTCAGGGTATATCGCCTCCGCCTTCTTCTCCCTCCCAGAGCTTCCCCGATGCTGTCATGCATGTCTGGATGTCTGGGCAATGCCAAGACAACTCACCCAAATTGCGTCAACATCTGCAAAAAAAAGCAAAAAAAAACGTGGAGCTCACACAAAAAAGCGAGGTATCAGTTTTTTCAAAGAAAAAGTATGTAGCACAAAAAGGTTTCCGCACAACATTGTACAGATGTTTATACCAATGCTATTATAGGTGCAAAGTGGTTGTCACGATCCATGATACAACAGAGCGTCAGTCTATGGCATTTGGGTGCAGAACCTCTACCTCTATTGTAGGCGATTTGTCAGCACAAAACAACTAACCTTGTGGCACTGTGTACAGAACAGGGGTGGGCCGAACTCTTGGGGTCTGCAAAAAAAAAACACTCTTAAAGTACTCTATGGAATATGAGATTATTGTGTTGTGCTGCTTACTCTTTCGGCTGTGTCTTGCCGGTCGTCAGAACTTTCACAACTCCAAGAGCCGTGATCTGTGGTGGTGTTTGCTTGTACGGCCTTCACAAGGTTCTCCCCCCAGGTCAGGAAAATTAGGGAGGCCGGCTTCAATACCCTCCATGGACTCCTCTCTGGTGTGAAGTGAGTTTCGGGCGAACCCCAAAACTACTTCTTTTGAATGTTCTGCAAACCAAAGTTGGTACATAATGTAGTCATTTTTTTTTCCTTTTTTTTTCTTTTTTTCTAATCAACTTCACTTCTTTTTTGCATTAGTGACGGTCGATATTACGAAAACTTAACGAACCCTCCCCCACTTTTCTTCCACCACCCCCTTTCCCCATATTCACACCACCCCTATAGCTATACCCAAAGCAACCCCCCTCCCCCCTCCCCCTCCTCCCCCCCACCAATGTCCCTCACCACCCGCATCTTCGTGGAGCACGCTCCACACACTATACAAACCGTGAGCACACAAGGTGTGCTCTCTGGCCTGACGTTTAGTGTAAAGGACTTGTTTGATGTGAGAGGTCTGCGCCGTGGGTGCGGCTCGCGGGCGTGGCTTGCGGCTTTCCCTGAGGCAGCAGAAGAGGATGCGGAGGCTGTGGCGCTGATACGGTCTGCTGGAGCTGCGTTTGTGGGCAAGACACAACAGGACGAAATGGCATGGAGCCTGACAGGGATGAACAGCCACTACGGCACGCCACCGAACCCTGCACGCCCAGACTGCATTCCGGGTGGCTCCTCCAGCGGCGCGGCCTCCTCCGTTGCAGCCAACCTCTGCGACTTTGCGCTCGGAAGCGACACAGCAGGGAGCATCCGCATCCCTGCCAGCCACTGCGGTCTCTACGGCATGCGTCCCACACACAGCAGAGTACCCACCGCAGGGGCGACACCTCTGGCACCTTCCTTCGACTCTGTAGGCACACTCGCAAGGACGCTGCCAATTCTCACCAAATCGATGTCCGTTCTTCTCCATGACTATCAAACAACGAACACAGCAGCAACACCCCCAAGATGGTTGGTCTCCTCCACGCTGTTAGATTTGGCAGAAGCGAAGGAGAGGTTCGCAGAGGTGGCAACGGGGCTGGGTGCGGCTGAGGTAGAGGTGGGCGATTTGGAGCAGGGGGTGAAGGACTTCAGCACGATACAGATGTTTGAGGTGTGGAAAGCGCATGGTGCATGGGTAAAGGGTGGCGTGGCGTTCGACTCTGAAGGTGTGGCACAGCGCTTTGCAAAGGCAAAGGAGGTGCCCGCAACCGACGCTGCAGAGGCCCGACAGCGTGTCGATGCATTGTACAATGACTTTGAAGCGCTCCTCGGCTCCGACGGTGTGCTCATCCTCCCAGCCGCGCCCACCGCAGCCCCACCCTGCAACCAAGTGGCTGACGACGCCTGGCGCACCCGAGTCCTCCGTCTCACAATCCTCGCAAGTCTCACAGGATGTCCCCAGCTCGTCGTGCCCTTCATCGCACCCCCCAACGGGCCCGTAGGGATTAGTCTGATAGGCCCAAGAGGCTCGGATGAACGTCTTCTTCATCTCGCAGGGACCGAAGAATTTCGTGCATTAATCGAAAAGAGTGTGGGTAGTGTGTGAATGTGGTAAGAGGGAGAGAGCGAGAGAGGGGCGTGTGTGGTTTTTGTGGGGTTTTTTTTGGGTTTGCGGGGTTTTCTCGCGATTTTGTGATGGTGGAGGGTTTTTTGTAATATTTAATGCTCCCTCACGACACACTTCGCAGAAAAAGGCTTTTTTTTGTTGAGCTTGTTTTGCGTCTTCCGCAGTTTACAAACTCTTTTCCCCGATATCACTTTTATGATAAAGTTTCCATGGATAGACATGAAAATGGGCAGCACACAGGTGGTTCCGTGCTGTTTTTTCCACCGACATGTGGGGCGTGTCTCCCGAACAACATAAAAGCAAATGAATAAAGATGTTGGAAGCAAAAAGGAAGACGAAAACAATGTGGGCCAAAAATTGCCGTGTAGTCAGCGTCACGCCTACCTCGGTAGGTTACAGTGAAAGAACAAAAAAAAAGAGAGAAAAAAAAATGGCAGTGCACTTCCCTAGCAGGAGCGAATTGGTCTGCGACACTCGTCGACTGGCGCAACATTACGCAGCTACTGGACAGACAACATTTTTTTAGTGTTTTCTCTGTGTAGCTGGTCGTTTTACACACCCTTTCTTCTAGAAAGAGCTCGTTACCATATCTCCCCACCCCAGTGTTCCTAGCCCTAGTTTTAAACTAAACGTTTTAAACGTTTTAAACTCTAAACGTTTTAAACTGTTTTAAACGTTTTAAACTCGAATAAAAAACGGTGGTGAATTTTGGCTTTTCAGGGAAATTTTTTTTTTTTTTTTTTTTTTTTTTTTTACAGGCAAAAAAAAAATGTCTTTGCGAAAAAATGTGGTATTTTCCTCTTTGCTGAACTTTTCAGTGGCAGCAGGCACGGTGTAATTAGACACCGCATGGTGTCTAATTACAAGGTGCCACCAGCTCTGCCTGATAGGCCGAGCAGAGTGTCGTGTTGCACTGGATGCTTGGCGTGCCCCCTTTGGTATAGTGGAGCCGTCGTTGTGATAGAAGATGGCCCCCACTCCTCCGTGGGGGTGCGCTGGTCTGGTGGTCAGTGAAGCACGTGGTGTTCTGTTTACCGTGTGCAAGGATCCGTCTGTGTAGACGCGTCCCGTGTGGGGTGGCAGAGCCGCAAGAGCCAGTTCCGTCCTTTGCCGGTTCTCTTCGCTGCTTGCAGAGGCACTCTTGCTGACACCCGGTATTTCTGGTGTGATCAGCACGTCATTCAGCGTACGATCCGATCCCACTCCCACGGTGACACGGGGTCGTGGTCCAGTAAGGGTGCGCGTATGCTGTGGCGATAGGCTCCCGTCTCCTCCACAGTCTCTATCGCGCCGGCAAGCCAGCTGACGCCTACAGGTAGCTTGGTCGATGTCGCAGCAGCTCTACCAGGGGAGTCCTCCACCCGCATGAACTTCTCCAGGTCGTCCGCCGCTGCTGTTGTGAACAGAGAAGACACAGTGGTGTCCCATGGTGTCCCCATCACACACTAGCCCACTCAACCTATCTTTTTCTCATGCAGGTGCGTGCAGATCTCCTCCGCATTGTGCAAGTCCTCCTCCAAAACTTTTGTGCTTACAGGGCGGCAGTGATGCAAGGTGGGTTTTTTCGATGGGTTTTTATGCGGGTT
Source organism: Rhynchopus sp. YZ270_cl-10 (assembly GCA_964035575.1). Classification (NCBI taxonomy): domain Eukaryota; phylum Euglenozoa; class Diplonemea; order Diplonemida; family Diplonemidae; genus Rhynchopus; species Rhynchopus sp. YZ270_cl-10. The sequence continues at coordinate 1,152,787 of OZ037913.1, forward strand.
TTTATGGGTTTTTTTGGGTTTTTTCGGGTTTTTTCAAAACCAGTTTTCTCGGGTTTTTATGGGTTTTTTGACTTTCTGGTTTTTGGTAGGGTATTCGTGAATTTTTAACACTGGCGGTATGCTTCCCAGCACACACAAGTGCATGGAAAAAATGCCTTGGTAAACATGTAATGTGTGGTGGTCAAAAGTGTAAAATTCCTTCGCCAATTGGTTTTTTAGGTGTTTGTTATACCTGGAGAATATGGTCAGATCACTCATCATACCACCTGTAGTATGGTCACACACAGGTACCAGACCCCGAAAACACCACTTTTTCAGGCCATTTTTGACCTGAAAAACCACTTCATACAGGCACCAGCCAGTTTTACTGTATTAATGTGGGCAGTGAAGCTGCCCAGCACGCACCCTCCATTTTCAGCCAAAAGAGTGTGTCTTTGGACACCCACGGTAAAGGACAACAATGTGTATAGGCACTATTCTGCCTCATTGCGGTACCAACCTGCATTTTTGGTGTTTTAGGCGGTCGCCCAAATTTACAACAAAAAAAACGAAAAAACCCACGAAATCTACACAAAAATCTACAATATCATAACCCAAAACGCAACAAAATGTACGAAAATCAGGAAAACACACAAAATCTTCAAAAATTCACAACATTGCACCGCTTTTTGGTTTGCGTGACGAAAGGAGCACGCGCGGGTAACACTCATTGCTCACCGAGAAGATGGTGTCACCGGGGTTTTTTGGGATTTAAACGTGGGTTACGTGGTACTGCAGTGGAACCACCCATGGTTCTTACACCGGAATCGCGTTTCCCACCCCACATACCTGGGTATGGACTCAAAAAACCCACCAAAAGAGGTGAAACTCCAGGTGAAAACGCCTGTTGTAGCTGTAGGTGCACACGTAACAGAAGGTTTATACACGTAAACTCACGGCACTAAAATTGTTCAGAAACCGTATAGAACGTCTGACTTAGAAGTCAATTTTAGGTGGCTTAAACTCCACCAAAAAAAATGTCCGACCCCGCATTTTTGTGCGAGAGACGATGGCATCCCCACGAATCGTGGCCACCGTGGCCGTGGTGAGGTGAGGCAGCCGGTGCAGAAAACGATCGCAGCCCCGACGACGAAATACTCGACAGGTGCAGCACCCCCTCGACAGGTGGAGCTGGCCCGCCTGGCGAATATGTCTCTGGAGCTCCAGATTCAACTAAAGAGACTGGCGAATGGGGGGATCACCGTGTTGGAGCACAAGACTTACTGCCTGTGGGCATCGACACTCCGGAAATGCAAGGAACTGCGTGTGCGTGACCTGTCTGTGGACGACCTCCCCCTGGGCATAGCAGAGCAGCTGACGCTAGCAGCGGACCTCCACACTACCTCTGCGACACTGGCGAGTGACCTGGGCAGGGACAATCGAGTCTACAGGGAAAGTCAACAGAAACTGAAGGCGGTGCACAACTTCGACGTGGACCGGAAGAAGCTCACGGCCTTCTGCAGGGGTACCCTGCCGGACGATCTGCTGGCTGTGGCTAGAAGAGATGGTACCCTGACGGCCAACGCACAAGAGATGGATGCCATCCTCCAGGAAGAGTGGAAATCTGTATTCCAGCTCTACCGCGAGTGCCCTGAACCGGAGTATGACGACTTTGATGCTGTGTTTGGGAAACATGTAGCGAAGCACAACATGGATTTGCTCCCTCTCACTGGGGAGGATCTGGACCGCGTTCTGCAGAGTAAGAAGAAGTCTGGCGCATGTGGTGTCGATGGGTGGCGCATGGGTGAGCTGAAACGCCTTCCTGTGGTCCTGCTGAATGCCTTTGCCACAACGTTCAACGAGATCGAAGAATCCGGCACGTGGCCTGAAGCGTTGCTAACTGCGATCGTGACTCTCACTCCAAAGGGAGAGGGTAAGGACCCGCTGGACCACCGCCCGATCACCGTGACGAGCAGTGTCTACAGACTCTGGGCGTCAGCACGAGTACGTAGCATCCAGAAGTGGCAAGAAACCTGGATTCACAAGGACCAACACGGCTTCCGCCCTCGCCACGGGGCTCACAACGTCCTGTTCGACATCTGCACGCAGCTGGAAGACGCACTGTCTGGCGGAGAACCGCTGTACGGCCTGGCACTTGACTTTGCTAAATGCTTTGACCGTGTTCCCCAGAAGCTTACCCTTGAGCTCGCAGCACGACTAGGGCTACACCCCCGCATTCTGCAGCCGCTCCGCACCATGTACGAGCAACTGCAACGTAGGTTCCAGCTTCCACTTGGCGTGGGTACCTCGTTCAGAGTGACGAACGGCATCCTCCAGGGATGCCCCATCAGCGTCGTCTTGATCAATGCGCTGGTCGCAGTGCTGCTGAAGGACCTGGACAGCTGCAAGAACACCTGCTCACGTGCGTACGCGGACGACATCACCCTCCTGTCACGGAAGTCGATGAACAGCTTAGAGCCATGCCTGCGCATTGTGGAGAGGTTCTGTGCCATCACCGGCATGAAACTTAACGACATCAAAACCGTTGCATTTGGATCACGTGAGAGCTTCACCAGCACTCTTGTCTCGAACACAGGTCACAGATACAAAACATTGGTGAAGGTCAAGATCCTAGGGGTCTACCTCTACTGCTCGAAGCACTCTCGACGGTCCTCTCCGGAACGAGTCCGCAAGGCCGTTGCAGCCCTACAACGCCTACGATGTATGCCGCTGGCTTTCTACCACAAGTATAGAATTGTGTCAGAATGCATCCTCCCGGGTGCGCTGTATGAGGTCCCGTACGCCCTGCCCTCGCAGTCTAGCTTGAAGGAACTCTCCACCGCCGTCAACACCTGCCTCTGGGGCAGTGACTATGGGACGCGCGCAGGCCTCGCAATACGCACCGTTTTATTGAAGAGCCACCGCACTGACCCGGCTGCCATCATCTGCAACCGGTCCATGAACGTCGTGCTTGACCACATAGCATTTGACGCAACACTGAGAGAACGATGCCTGTCGATCTACAAGAGGTACAACGCAGGAGGAGGCTGGGACTTCCGCCCCCACGGGCCGGTCGGCAACATGACCTCCACTAGCATACTGACAGGCGTGAGATGGTGTGACGACCTAACAACCGTTACGGAGCTCTCGAGTGCACCCGTGGAAGAAGAGAAGACACACGCCCTAGGTCTTCTCGCGCCAGGTGAACGACACCACGCCATTCGCGAAATCGTCCGACGACAGAAGTTCACAGATCTTGCCTTGGACAGACCGACTTACGACGGCGCTCAATACGGTGTCAACCTCGCCGACACCACGTACCTGCACGACCAACTGCAGTGGTCCCACCCCCTACTAGCTTACCGCCTCCGCCGTATCATCTGCGATGGGATACTCTACGCGCACCCTACGGTGCTGTGCCTATACGAGTCAACAAAGAGAGGTGGCATACACCTCGAAGCGAACCAGTGCCCCTTATGCCTCACACCAACCACCGGGCTGGCGAAGCACCTGCTGTGGACTTGCCCGCACACTGTGTCTGCTAACGTGAAGGAAGCGCACCGCCCTCTCCTCGACAGGATCGGCCCGAACACCCCGAGTTGCCTGGCTATGCATGGCATAGCTCCCACGAACACGCCCAAGCACGTAGTAACCGACATGCAGAGATACCTGCTGGACGTCACCACCGCAGTAGATGATCACCTGTCCTCGCGGACGACCACAGCGCCTGCACGCCACCCATGGCGTATGGACTTTGAAGTGTTCGATGCGCCCCCATACCAGGAGGCCATCTACCGGCAGCTCGCCCCTTTCTTTGGGAAGGACGATGACCCGCGATGCAAGCAGAAGCGCCGCGAACTGAAAAATATGCTCCAATGGGCCTCCTCCCTGAAATGGAGTACTGCCAACCTGCCTGTGACATGCGTGGAACTTGCCATTGACTTGGAAATTTTCCACAGGATCTACGTTCTCCGGCCAACCTCTAACATTAGAGAACGGGCCGCCGCCTTGCGCACATTGCTCAACAAGCTTCACCGCCTGTGCAAAGCCCTTGGGATTCAAAACCCATTTCCTGCATCTGCCATCTCCTCCTCACGGGGCCTCCGGTCCATTGGCGCACCCGGACTTATTGGCTACGACCGTCGCCCAGTTTTTACGTACCCGCGCTACACCATGCACATGCTCGAACACGTCATCGTACGTGCCAAAATTACGAACTCCGGCTGGGGAAATGATATCATCCCTGACAACAAACTTGTAGAAGCCAGCGCAGCTGATGCTGTGCGATAACGAATATGATAAGGTGACTAAGCACGAGAGGCTTAGGATCATCTTATAAACTTTTCTTTTTTTTTTTCGGATCGCTCCGAAAATTCATATTTGCGATGTTTTGAGCAAAAAAAATCACACTCCACGCCCCAAAAGCAAAATATAGTGCGGTGGGTTTTTTTAAGGTTTTTTTGGGTTTTTTTGGGTTTTTATGGGTTTTTTTGGTTTTTTTGGGTTTTTTGGGTTTTTTTGTTTGGGACCCTGGATTCCTGCATCACTGCAGGGCGGGCATCCGCACCCTCGCGACAAGGGTGAACACCTTCTCGTCGTTGTGCGCCTTCCAGCCATCAACGTATACCGAGATGTGCAGGCTCTTTGCTAGGGCTGCTCTCACAGGAACCATGACCCTGTCATACTCAGCCTTAAGTACCCTGTTACCCATCTGGAACCCGCTGGGAATTTTTGACACATCAAATGCTGGCACCAAGCGCTTGATCAGCCAGGTTTTAGCGCACTCATTAGGGTACCGTACAGGAAACAAGTTAGCAGGAGAAACCAAGAAAAACCAGGCTAAATTGACCCCAGATGCACCAAAACTATGATTTTTGATACAGAAAAAAAAAATTCGAAAAATTCCCCCCACATTTTTTACGTTTTTTTGTGCAGAACTGTCACCCGTTTTTTATTCGAGTTAAAACGTTTAAAACGTTTAAAACAGTTTAAAACGCGTTTTAAATAATTTAAAACGTTTAAACGTTTTAAACGCAAAATTAGGAACACTGCCCCACCCCCCCCTACCCAACGTCTATAGTTCTGCATAGGGCTTTGCACCGTGTAAGTGCCAAATGAACGTATCCTAAAAATTCGATTTTTATCGCAAAAAAAAAAAGCAAAAAAAACAAAATTAAAGAAGAAGAAATGAGGTTGTTTGGTGTCCGCTTTCATTTCCTACCCATGGATGCATTCCTTCCCTACCCCCCTGTCCCTTCAAAATCACCAAGAATGCAATATCCAGGACACCGCATTTTCACAGCGTTTCGTGTGTTATCCACATCTAAACGCTACATGTCTCTTCACGTTTTCAACAATGTCCCGGATACACAGGTATGCGCATCCCACCCTCCCTTACGTTAGGATGTAGAGAGGCAGATTCATGTTGCATGGGTTCTCTGTTTTGTTCTTGAGAGGATCTGGGTGTCGTGCATTTGTGCAAAGGGGTGCTCTTCTCTCTCTCTCTGTAGCACTGTTTTGAATATGCCTACACCCTCGAGGTGTCTGTGTTGTCAAGTTTACTAATTTTGTTCATGTGAAACCACTGACACTATTTACAGCAAAAACTGATCGGGACACACGACGGGTCGTTCCACTGCGATGAGTGCCTTGCAGTGGCGATGCTCAAGATGACACCCACCTTCAAGGACGCTGTTGTCATCAGAACACGCAACCCCGACATCCTCGCAAAGTGCAACATCGTTGTTGACGTTGGTGCCAAGTACGAGCCCGAGGTACGTCACCACCCCCTCTACCACCCCATGCACCCCCCTGCTTATAACCTTTACACAACATTTCTCTCACAGAACCTTCTGTTCGACCACCACCAAAAAGAGTTCCAGGGTACGATGAACACTGGAGTGCACCAGTACAACACACGCCTCTCTAGCGCCGGGCTTGTGTACAAGCACTACGGAAAGGAGATCGTTGCGGGGCTTGCCACAGGCGCTGCGGAGGACGAGGTGGCGCAGGTGTACGACCGTGTGTACTCTGGGTTCATGGAGCACATCGACGGGATTGACAACGGTGTGGAGCCGTTTGCGGCGGCGTCGGGCGAGAAGCTGACGAAGAACTATGTTGTGAGCACGTCGCTGAGCAGCCGTGTGGGGAACCTGGCGCCAAGGTGGAACCAGCCGACCGACGCGGAGAGCTTCAACCAGGGCTTTGTGAAGGCAGTGGCGCTGGTGACAACTGAGTTCCTTGCCTCCGTCGACTACTACGCGAACGCATGGCTGCCCGCAGCGCAGGTCGTCAAGAAGTGTGTCGCAGACCGCCTGAACGTGCACGAGAGCGGCCGCATCGTGCACCTCGACACCTTCTGCCCTTGGCAGGAGCACCTCTACGACATCGAGCGCACCCTCGGCCTCTCTGGTGAGGTGCTCTACTGCCTCTTCCCCGACTCCAACAGGGGCTACAGGGTATGTGAACGGCAAATACGTTGCTTTGCTTTAAAACATACAGAGTTTCGCAATGCTGCTTGTCCTCTGGCGTTTTTTATTTATGAATTTAGTTTGCTATTATTACTTCCACTTCGAGCAGATCAGAGCAGTCAGCGACGAGGGCTCGAGCTTCGGTCTGCGCAAGGCGCTGCCGTGGAAGGGGCTGAGGGACGGAGACCTGGTGGCAGCTAGCGGTATTGCAGGGGGTGTGTTCGTGCACGCATCTGGTATGAAATGACACAAACAAAACAGAGCTTTACTGAATACACTCTTTTTGTCGACGACACGTTGCCATGTGGTTGCAAGGAACGACTAACACTGCAACGATTCAACAGAAGAAGGCATCGTATTTTTCCTCTTTGGGGACACTTAAATACTTAATACTTAAATACAACTTAGAACAACCAAGTTTTCAAAAAAAAAAGTCTTCAGGCGACCACAGAACCCACCTCTCAGTGCGACAAACAACAACAAACACACCACACAGGGTTCATTGCCGGCAACGACACCTACGAGGGTGCGCTCCAAATGGCTGTGAAGGCACTGTCCGAGGAGTGAAGCCTCCCTTTCCACAACTACTATGAACGTGGGGTAACATACGGTCCTGGTACAGTATACAAATCTTTCTTCGATCAAAAAGCACCTACCCCCCTCCCATGTTCCGGCGCCCACCCCAAAACAGCCAATAGTTGAACACAAAAGAAATGAAAACAGTTCCTTTGCTCGATAAGAAAAAAACAAAACAAAATGCAGCAAACGGAAAAAAACGTGGTCTGGTAAGGTAACGACAGCACCGCTCTCCTCCTCTTTTTCAGGTCTTCCCTTTAGTTCTTCCCCCCCCCCACAAACCCAGCAAACCCCCCTACCACAACAGAAGGGGGAAAGCCAAATGAAACCTGCACACCCCCTCCCGCACTGTGAGCCACAGCAGTAGCGTCCATTCTCTCTTCACAACCCTTTACTGTCCTCCTCACCTATCACGCAAGGCGACTACGCTCCTGAGCATCTTGCCACTCTCCTCTATTGTCTCTATCAGAGGCAAACATGCCTGCGATATTTTCATTGTCCGGTTCTCTTGTAGCTGCGAACCGCTTTAAGAGGAAGTGTCACGCACGTTTGGAGGAGCATGTACTCGAGCAGACGACGCAAGAGTGCCCTGCTATCATAGGTACACCTCTGTGGCGGCAGTTGCAGCAGAATCCGGAGCTGAAGTGCAAGATCAAGCTAGAGACGACGCGGTTGCTCAAACGTGACAACACTCCTGCGAATGGTGGCTATCGCACGCACGTCACAAAAAGCTTCAGGGACGGTGCAGTGGTGCTGCGTGCGCACCGCAAGCGCACTGCAGACCAGCCTGCCGCGTGCTATGAGTACTTCATGAAGCAGGAGGAGTTCACGTATCTGCACAAACTGTCGTCGAAGCTGTCCACAGAGGCACGTCTGGTGGGCGCAAAGTCGACCTTCATGACGCCACTCATGACAGAGCTGCGCAACTCTCTGGACCAGCTCAACACACCGATTCTGCTGCGTCCCCACCAAGACGAGAACTGCCTTCCTGTGCACAGTGTGTTCCCTGTGAAGGGGTGGGTCCTGCGACGGTGCTGTGCGAAGCAGCGTCCCTGTGCACAGCACGCAGCAGACATCTCAGATGTGTTGTCTCTGTACGTCGACGGAAGGTTTCACTCTCATTGGGTGAAGACGAAGATGTTTGAACGTGCCGAGCTTCTTGCAAATGCTGTGCAGAACTTGGTCAAAGCTTTGCGGCTGCCGGCGTCGAAGCTTCCGCTTGTCTGCAGCGCACCGAAGGGCACGGCCATGAAGAACGGTGTCATTGCGCTGCACGGATCCTCCTTCGACAGACAGCTGCCGCTGCGCAAGGCTGTGACGCTTCCGAAGGCGCGTGGCGTCTTCGCAGAGTTGTATGAGCTGCTCCCTAAGTTGGATGGCTACGTTGTGTCGGCGCATTTCTTGTGTCTCGCGTTGGCGACGGTGAAGGCGTTCATGCCAAGTTGCAAGGAAAGGCTGGACATCGAAGTTGCGCAGGATGAGCTGCGCATCTTCTGTGCAGAGGGGCGTGGCTACCCACACTTCTGCCACGCATTGACGCGCTGGGCAGGTCTCCACATGTCGCGCCCATCGGAAGCAGATGTGTGCAGCTTTCTGCACGAAGCGCGTGATGCGTATCTCAAACTCGCCTCAGATACCGCCTTCATCGATGAGCTCGCCCGCCGGCACGTCTCGGTCTTCGCAAAGCCGTCTTCACAACATCTTCCCAAAATGGAGTTCCACACTCTCGCACCGCCCATCAAACCACCTCACGTTCATGCGAACCTCACTGGCCTGCAGGAGTTGGTGACGACAGTTCCTTCGAGCTTGACGTCGGTTTTTACTGACGCAAAGGAGCAGTACATGGACAACTGTCGGAATGGGCACAACCTGGCGTGCCCTGTCATGGAGTCGACACTGGACGGGGAGATGGAGGCACAGTTTCCTATCAAAAGCCAGGTGCAGGCGGGGGTGCTGTACCTACACCTGAAGGGCATGACCGGGACTGTTGTGGGCTACTGCCATGGCAAGGTCAGGGTGGCCTTTGGGCCGCCCCTAGGCGACCTGCCAATACCGCCTGAGCACCTGCACAACGCAGACCCACCGAAGACAGGTCTCAGCAGCATCATGGTGCTGTCGAAGCTCAAGAAGTGGGGCACCTCCACACGGCGTGACCTCTACGAGGCACAGGAGGATGCGCTCCTGGAGTCGTCTGTGGTGGCTTAGTTTTGATTTATTTATTTGCGCAGCTGTTGCTGCGCGATAACGAATGATCAAGGTGACTAAGCACGAGAGGCTTAGGGTCATCTTATAACTTTTCTTTATCTTTTTTTGCGTTGTACACTGCTGTTATTGCCGTTTTGCTTCGACAACATGCATCTGTGCTGTCAGGTGCTTTGTTCACAGAGGTCTGCGCACACAAAACCCATCTTTCCCAGTTTTCTTCAGTGACTACTTGGTGGCTACAGTGGCAAGAAAAGAGACCCATCTTACAAACAGTTCCCTTCTTTGAAAGATGTGCACACGCAAGGCAGATGGCAGCGTCCATAAACCCTCACCGTATTCATCTTACAATTTCAAAACATTTGTTCTTTTTTTGTAGAGAATATTACCGGGGGCGAGTGCACAACAGAAAATGTAAATGTCTTCGAGGTGAAGTGGGCTTGGGTTTCCACCCGGCACATTCCTTCCTTTTTTGTCCATATGCCAGATCATTGCCCGTCTCTGTCAAAGCTGTTTTTTGCTCTCTTTTTTCTCTTGAATGAGGTCCAAATGACACAACACTGCTTCACTTTCCCCCATTCTACCATTCTCCTTCTCTAACGACATTGTTGCTGCCTACTCTTTCACTGTATGTCGTGCATGTGGTCCATTTCAACAGGGGGGAAACTGTTCTGAGGTGAGTTTGATAATTGGGATTTTTGTGGTCGTTGCAATCAGCAGCTGTGGTGGTGTGATGATGTGCGCAGGGGATGACAGTGTTGAGATTGTTGACATCTCACACCTGTCTTGAACCCATCTCCGCAAAGGAAAGGTGCCGCCTAATATTGATTCCCTGCTTTCTTGTACCACGCGAAGATATGTAAGGGTGGATGCACATGTTGGCAATGGAGACCGCGCCGTTCCGCTGTGACTTTTGCACAACAACCCGTCATGGTGTGGGACCTCTAACTGGGTGTGGAGTTGTCTCTCTTGTTTTTTTTTGCAAATGATAACACATCTCGTTTCCTTCACAAACACAACCCACCCCTCTTCTACTTGTCCTCAACACATATCCCCACAGAACAGAGTAACTCCCCTGAACATGGACATCACAGGACACTTCGAGTCTGCAAGCTGTGTGGTACAAGTGGATGGGAGTGCCACCCTTGCACAGGTGAAGGAGAAGCTTCTTGCGGAGCTTGGCGTGCCACGTGCTCGGAATGTTGGTGTGCGGATGCGAGGAGGTGGCGACATCGGCGACGGCGACGACGACTTGCGCATCTGCGACACGGAGATGGATGAGGGATGTGCCGTTGAGCTGTACTGCACGGGTGCCAACATCACTCCTGGGGTGATACAAGCTTTGGATATCACTTACGTGCTTACTCTCTCCCCGTGCGATAGGTACCTTGCAGTGCTGTCTCAGTTTGATGTGTCCGTCTTCGACACGGAAACACATGAGTGTTTGTGCTCCTTCACCTGTTTCCCTGCTTGCAACCCAGCATTCTCACCGTGCAGTGAGTGGATCTCGTGTGTAAACTCTGACACACAGCGTTCTGAAGTTCGTCACGTGAAGACAGGTGCATTGGAGCACTCCTTTGGAGATGTAGGTGATGAGCGGTTGGCCACGGCATGGTCACCCTGTGGAACAAAGCTGTTGTCGTGTTGCAAGAACAAAGGTTTGCAGGTGTGGGACATTGCAACGGGCGTTGTTGTGCATGAATGGGTCCATATTGCGGAGTGCTTGTACGGCATGCTTCCGACAGGCGACAGGGTGGTGATGTTTGGCAACAGCAAAGATATCACCATCTGGGACTACACGACAGGGGCGGAGGAGCTTGTTCTGACATGCCTTTCTCCTAGTATTGCTGTGGTGCTGTCACCAAACCAACGTTTTGTTGCATCGCTTTGCAACGACTGTGTGCGTGTCTGGAACATCGAAACAGGTGAATGTGTATTTGAAGATGTCTCAGAAAATGAGTGGGCTAATGTTGATGTGTCCAACGACATTGTTGCTGCCTACTCTCCCAATACAGTGCGCATGTGGTCCATCTCAACAGGGAAACAACTGTTCCGTCATGAATTAGATTCCGGCTTTTCTTGTGGTCTTGCAATCAGCAGCTGTGGTGGTGTGATGATGTGCGCAGGGGATGAGGGTGTTGAGATTATTGACATCTCACACCTGTCTTGAATCCACTTCCACAAAGGAAAGGAAACGAAAAAGTACCACCCAATATTGCTTCCCTTTCCTGCACCTAGCCTGGGCAACTCCACACAGGAACATATGGGTTTGCGAATAAGATGGATGCACATATTGGCAATGATGACCGCGCCGTTCCGCTGTGACTTTTGCACAACAACCCGTCATGGTGTGGGACCTCTAACTGGGTGTGGAGTTGTCTCTCTTGTTTTTTTTTGCAAATGATAACACATCTCGTTTCCTTCACAAACACAACCCACCCCTCTTCTACTTGTCCTCAACACATATCCCCACAGAACAGAGTAACTCCCCTGAACATGGACATCACAGGACACTTCGAGTCTGCAAGCTGTGTGGTACAAGTGGATGGGAGTGCCACCCTTGCACAGGTGAAGGAGAAGCTTCTTGCGGAGCTTGGCGTGCCACGTGCTCGGAATGTTGGTGTGCGGATGCGAGGGGGTGGCGACATCGGCGACGGCGACGACGACTTGCGCATCTGCGACACGGAGATGGATGAGGGATGTGCCGTTGAGCTGTACTGCACGGGTGCCAACATCACTCCTGGGGTGATACAAGCTTTGGATATCACTTACGTGCTTACTCTCTCCCCGTGCGATAGGTACCTTGCAGTGCTGTCTCAGTTTGATGTGTCCGTCTTCGACACGGAAACACATGAGTGTTTGTGCTCCTTCACCTGTTTCCCTTCTTGCAACCCAGCATTCTCACCGTGCAGTGAGTGGATCTCGTGTGTAAACTCTGACACACAGCGTTCTGAAGTTCGTCACGTGAAGACAGGTGCATTGGAGCACTCCTTTGGAGATGTAGGTGATGAGCGGTTGGCCACGGCATGGTCACCTTGTGGAACAAAGCTGTTGTCGTGTTGCAAGAACAAAGGTTTGCAGGTGTGGGACATTGCAACGGGCGTTGTTGTGCATGAATGGGTCCATATTGCGGAGTGCTTGTACGGCATGCTTCCGACAGGCGACAGGGTGGTGATGTTTGGCAACAGCAAAGATATCACCATCTGGGACTACACGACAGGGGCGGAGGAGCTTGTTCTGACATGCCTTTCTCCTAGTATTGCTGTGGTGCTGTCACCAAACCAACGTTTTGTTTCATCGCTTTGCAACGACTGTGTGCGTGTCTGGAACATCGAAACAGGTGAATGTGTATTTGAAGACCTCTCAGACGACGAGTGGGCTAATATTGCTGTGTCCAACGACATTGTTGCTGCCTACTCTCCCAATACAGTGCGCATGTGGTCCATCTCAACAGGGAAAACACTGTCCCGTCACGAATTAGATTCCGGCGTTTATAGCGCTCTAGCAATCAGCAGCTGTGGTGATGCGATGATGTGCGCAGGGGGTGACGGTGTTGAGATTGTTGACATCTCACACCTGTCTTGAATCCACTTCCACAAAGGAAAGGAAACGAAAAAGTACCACCCAATATTGCTTCCTTTTCCTGCACCTAGCCTGGGCAACTCCACACAGGAACATATGGATTTGCGAATAAGATGGATGCACATTGGCAATGGAGACCGCGCCATTCCGCCGTGGCTTTTCCACACACATGCAGCACAACTACCCGCCATGGCGTGGGAAGGTGGGAGGACCTAACTCGGACGTAGTTATCTCTCTTGTTTTATTTTTTGCGAATGACAACAAATCTCTCCTGTCCCACTCTCGTTCACAAAACCCCCTCTTCTACCTGCCCTCCAGAACAGCGTTCTCCTCTTCACCCTTTTACTTCAGGACAACACACAACACAATGCAACCACCCCCAGGGCACAACCCAGGCGCACCACTCCTCCCACCTAGCAGCGCTGGTGTGCCTATGGCGGTTCCTCCACCTGCAGGAGGGGCCGCACTGCCACCTGGCATGACACTCGAGCAGTACCAAATGCAGGTCTTGCAGTATCAGCAGTACCAGCAGCAGTGGTACCACTACCAGCAGCAGCACGCACAGTATGTACAGCAGGTGCAGGCGCAGGGTGGGGAGCCTGAGGCAGCGGCGGTGCTCCCAGCACACCCCTCTGTGTCACCACCGCCGCCGCCTCCTGAGGACGCACCCGAAGAAGAGGACGAGAAGAAGCTGAAAGTAATCTGCGACACCTCCATGGGACTCGAGGGCAAGCTCCTGCAAAACATCCAGCAAGACTACTACTACACGGTATGCATTCTCTTTGAGAAGAAAAAAAAACGGCGTCAACCAAAACCCCAATCAGGACAACCGATTTGCAACAAATATAGATGCACGAAGAAAGCAGTTCTTCTTTTTTTACGCAGTCTTGGTGGCATCGCTCCCTCCGTTCACATCACGGTACGGGGCAATTTTTACCTCATTTTTTTTTTATCTCCATAAAATCCAACCATTTCCGTTCGCATTTTTCACCCCTTTTTTTGTTTTTTTTTTCAGGACACTTTGGCGCTGATCACAACATTCGACGATTTGTGCAAAGAAGCCATCGAAGACGACGAGAAGGAACCTCTGTACGCATATGCCTGGGGCGGCATGCGTAGTATCTACAGAAGAGCGGACAACATGGTTCTGGGGCGGAAGAAGTCGGTATGCCATTTCTTTTTGTGTCATTTTTTTGTTCTTTTTTTTGTCAGCTTTTAGGTATGTTAGATGCAAAAACCTCGAAATGGATGTAGGAGGCTGGTTGGGGGGGGTCCAACCCGGTGCGTTCATTGTACCAAAAGGTACACTGTTCACGAGAGGGCTTTGTATTTCAAGTCAAATTAGAGATTTGATCCAGAGAGAGGACCCAAATGAGTATGTACACATTGCAAAGAAGAAACATTTTGGGGAAAATAGAGCGTACAACACAAAGCTACACAACAACATCCACAAAACACAGGAACGCAACCAACATGAGAACCGATCCCCTTCGAAGCTTTGGTGCATTCTTTACAGAGTATGGAATTCTCTCTCTCTCTCTCTCTCCCTCGCTTTTTTCCCCTTGGTCAGATACAAAAAACTAGTGGAGCACACTCTAGGGTGGCTACACTAATACAACCAAGCTTTCAAAAAAAAAATATGAATTCGTAAAAAAAAAAAAAATCAGCTTCTCTTGAAGTAGAAAGTGTGTATTGCAACTCTATTTTTGCACCTCAGTTAGTCCTTCTTCCTCAGGGGTAGACTAATCACAGAGGCTGGGGGTTTATGTGTAGTTATCAACCCGATGTTTTCCTTGCTTCCCTTCACCTCTCTTTCATCAGATGTTCGAAATCAAGATCACCCCCGAGCAGCTTCGTGCCCTGCTAAAGGACGACGCAACCTGCCTCCGTTGTGTCGGCGTGCTGTATGTCCGCTTCACACAACGCATCGAGGACTCGCTCAGCTGGGTGCACGGCCCCCTTGTAGATGACTCCGAGGTGTTGATGCAGTCCCGCGGCCATGAAGAATCCGTCACCACCACCCTCGCACGCTTCACACGCAACGTTCTGACCGAACTGAAGTACCTCGATACACGCTTCCCCCGTGTCCCTGAGAAGAAGCTGCGCGACCTGCGTGCAGGCATTGCTGAAGAAGAAGGCAAACAGACTGAAGGTCCTGCCAAGCCTTCCGGTGACAGAGGATCAGGACGTGAACGTGACTACGACAGACGCAAAGGCAAGGAGGAGGATGCGGAGAAGAAACCTGAACGCAAACGGCGCACAGGGCGTCTCGGGGAGTTGAACAGACGGAGCGAAACGAAAAGCAAAGCCTCACCCCAACCAGACCCCCGCTCGCGCGCAGCACGGATGAGACGCGGCAGCAGCGAAGACTGATTTGGAAAGGAAACAGGGGAGGGGCGAGGGGGGGTGGTGTCGGGGTATGTTTGTGGCTATCTCGCTACAACAACACAAAAATCAACAGAAGCTGGGGTGCGATTTTCTAAAAATCGCCAATATTTTTTGTCCTTTCCCACCGACATTCGGGCATCTGTCAACAAAAAAGAAAGCACCTCCCTCCCCTTTATTCTCACCGACTCTTCTTTCATTTGCCACATCTTTCCCTTCTCCCCCTCTCCTCCAGACACAGCGAGATGCCCGGATGGGGTGACAGCGATTCTGACTCGGATTACACAGTAGAGGTGGAGGCTTTGGGGCTGGAGGGTGGTGGTGGGTGTTCTGTGGATGGGACGATGCTTGCTGGGGGGCGGGGGAGGGAGGTGGAGAGGGAGTGGTGCCGTGCACGGCTGGCGCAGTGTCTCTTCATAGCGACGTCTGCACGTTCCCTGCTGCGTGAGTGGCGTGCCTATGTAGGGTCCGACGTTGTGCACGCAGAGGAAGGCTTTACTGAAGGCGATGCGGTTCTTGCAAACACCGAACGCGCCCTGCGCGCAACCCACGAAGGCTTCTCCGTCGCCCCGACCCCTCTCAGCACAGCCCTCATCGCCCCCTTAACCGCCCTAAAGGAATCTCTTTCCAGAGTAAAAAAGCGCTTCGCGCAGCTTGGGTTTTGGTTTCCCGGGAATGTCGGGTCCTCCTGCAGAACGCAATGCAATGAACACATTGTCGACATCGAGGTGCACCTTGATGTGTTGGAAAAGGCGTGCATCGCAGGGCATCGAATCTTTGATTATGATCAGGACGAAGTTGTGGAGGAGGGGCACGGTGCTGCTGTGGAGACGGATACGGAGGTGAGCTGGCAGCGTGTGTTGGTGGGGGGGCGGAGCATGGTGGGGATATGCGAGTGTCTGCTGCAGTGGACGGCACCCCCGCAGGGGAGTGAGGTGCACAGAGCCACAGAGGCGCATGCGTTGCTGCAGCGATGTGGTGAGATTGTGTATAAGTGTAAATGTGCTGCAATGAGTGTCATGCACCTTGCCGGTATCAGCCACCGTATCCCTAAACCCTGGGTGAGTAGTACACACACGGCACGTCTTGTGCGGCGGTGTGAGTATGTTCATGCCTCAGCGCAGCGGGTGCATGAGCTAGCGCAGCAGGCAGCAAAAAGCCCGGGTGGTGCTTTGATCTTCATGAACGACGCAGCGCGACTCTGCAGTGCCCTGTCTGAGTCGTCGTTGCAGGCGATGAAGCTTTCCGCTTCTTTGCGTGCATGAAAAGAAAAGAAAGAAACAAAGAACATCTGTCATTTTTCTTCTCGTCTAGTCTCCCAAAAAATTCCTAAATTCACCTCAAAATACAGGTACTTTTGTACTTACACAACACACAAAAAAGAATAAAAGGTCGGACAGATCCCGAACAGAATAAAAAACACTAAAAAAACTAACTAAAAAAAATAAAAATGCTGCCTGAACAAACAACGGTCACCATGCAGCCGACCCAGGGCGCATGCACCGCGTTAGTCGCAGCAGCAGAGCCACGTGGGCTGAAGGAACGGTACCGTGCGGTCGTGACGCGGATAGGGGAAGAGCCGATGCTGCAGATTGAGCAGGTTGGGGAGTTCCGCTTTGCGTACAGGAACGTGAAGAAGAAGCCTGGTGACCCGCGCCCCTTCCTGCAGGTTGGAGACGAGGTGGAGTGCAGGCTCACGCAGTCCGTGCCCACCAAGGCCGTCTCCGTGCGTGTCCTCCAGCAGGCGCCCACGCAGTACCAGCACGACCCCTACACCCCGCTCCCACCCCCTCCCTCCCTCCCCGTCGTCGTGGAGGCAGACCCGTCCTCTCTCTACGACCAGCTCGGAGGGGAGGAGGGCATCTTTGCCTTCATGGATGAGGTATGTTGGGAAAGGGAAAGGGAGAGGGTGAGCAAAGAGCTTCGGATGTGTCACATCCTCCTCGGGCGAGATGTGCACCCCCTAGTCTAGGCTAGAGCAGTGGTGCAGACGCGTCTGAGATTTTTGAATAAATATTGAAGATGCAGATGCAGATGGGGTACTGCATGAAGCCTTGTGGGTTTAGACATTGGCAAAGAGGAAATTATTCAATGCGAGAGTAAATACAACAAAAAAAAAAAAACCACCACCACAGTGCATCGGAATAAGTGATGATTGCGCGACCCGAGTATACTCGAAGAGCTACCCCTCGTATCCAAGCTGTGCAGGGCCCGACCCTGTCGACAAGGACGACCTGCAAGAGCTGAAGGAGCGTTACATTACTCGGTTACCGCGGTATGCACCCCCTCCCTTTTCCTGCCTTTTTTTTATACATTGCTTCAACGGAGCACACATGCTTTACATCATTTCCCCTTTGCGCTTGACACTTCTGTTGTAACATATTTCCCTCCAAACAAACTTAAACAGGAGTTATTTGCCTGAGCAACGAACCCGGAGTCGGAGAGGTGCATCAGCACCACCAGGCACTTCGTGTTGACACCCTTAAGACGAGATGGAAAAAAGGGCAGCTCCTGAAGAGATTTATTCCTCATTCTAAAAACGGCGAACCTGTTTTAAAAACTTTAAACGAAAAACCAAAACCATAAAACAACAAAAAAAAAAAAGCTAAAAAAGCCCCAATATTCCCTAATCCCGTTTCCCCCTTCCCCCTTGGCCGAGTGGCAAAAGCCTTCGGGTCTGACCGAAAATTTGAAGAAAACAAAATAGGGCAAAATTGTTTGTTCCTAAAACGTAATCGGAATAGTGGAGTTTGCCTGCATTGTGGGTAGCTGCATAATTTTTTCCAAAAAAAAAAAATCAAAAAAAAAGGACATAATATAGTGAAAAGACATCATTTCGTGATGGGATTGCACTTGAATCAATGTCGATAAATCCTCTTTTTTTTTCTCTCCCCATTTCCCACATTGAACACATCACCCTGTCAATCGCTCCTCCTTACCAGGCAGGGGACTTGATTTGGTAACAAAACTAAAAACAAACAAACAAACAAAAAAACGTATCAAAATTTAAGAGACGAACGACTCTGCCCCCTTATGTCAGCTTCAGGATTTATATTATTGTTTTTTCCCACCTGCTCTTTTCTCTAGAGTGGGGGAAAAACTAGAACCGGATTTTTTATTTTTTTAGAGTTCTTTTTAAGTACTTTTTTTCATTCAAACAACTCCCTGATGTGACACCACATTTTTTTTTCTCTCTCTTTTTTCTTTCAAGCATTCATTGAATCTTGATTTCCCCAACATCTCTATTTTCCTCTGCATTTCCAAACGAGTCTTTTTCAAAGATGACTTTTTTTTTTTCGTGCCCACACGAGGCTCGTGTATCTTGTTATATTTATTAATTTTTTTTTCTTGAACAAATATTGCATTTTTGGTTTGACGCATGGCCTCTTTGTGCATTTAGCTGTGGGTGTATTCATTTTTTTTTTTTTTTTTTGTATAGCTAGGAGAAGGTTGTGCTTTGTGGTTCTACAAGCCATACACGCTCCAAAAGTGGATCAGTCCGCTACCAAATTGTCATATCTCTCTCTCCTTCAATAACAAAAAAAAAGCAAAAAAAAGAAGACAATTCGACAAAAAAATTCCAACAGTTTTACTGCAAACCGAACCTATAAAAATCAACTAAAAAAGACATGATATTTTTTAGATGTGTGTGCACAAGAGACACATTCATTCAAAAGTTTTCATTTTTTTTTTATCAACATGGAATTGCATTTTGTAGAATTTTTTTTTTTTGGCCGACATCCCGCGTGTGGTCCGACAAAATTTTTCCAAAAACAACAACACCAACAACAACAGTACCCCTTGCAAGATTGGCGCGAAACCATTTTTTTTTTGGCAATTTTTTTTTGTTCAGTTCAAGAGACATTCTAGTCTACCTTATCCATTCCCTCCATATGTCCCCTTTTTCCCCGCTCTCCCGTGTCCTGAGCGAGTTGTTCTTTGCAATTTTCGATTGTTTTTTTTTTAAATTTTTCGCCTTGGTTTGTTTTGCCTGATTATTATTCATTTCGGGTTTTTGTAGCAAACAACACATATCACACCCTTCTTGTCTTTGGTGGATTAGTCCGCCGGTTTTTTATGTTCTTTTCAACTTCTCTTTTATTGTCGTTTTTTTTCTCTCTTTAAAATGATGGCTGAGTCCGACTTCAGCTCGCATTTTTCCTTTTAAAATCAAATTTCGTTTCCCCCCCCCCCCCCCCCCCTTTTTCCCTTTTTTCCCATCAAAGGTGGCTACGTGGCTATACCTTATAGCTACTGTAGAAGCATCTTAACCACATCCTTTTTTTAGCAAATCCCCCCTTTTGTAAAAGAAAGAGAAACGAGGATATGATAATACAGACATACCCCTCCGTTGTACTCTTCAACAAAAAATGTGAAATACAAATATTTTTTTTTCCAAACCCGCACCCTCTGCGCTCATTGGGCTCAGCAAAACGCCCAGTGTTGTGTTGTGTGTGCAGGACACTCTTGAGTCCTTTTTTGTTCTCAACCACACATTGTTAAACGAATAAGAACAACAACCCGAAGATGTCCTGTAGTGAGATATTCTTGGAAAGTTGTTGAAAAAGCACAAAAAAGTTTAATTTGTGTTGTGGTCTGGTTTGACTAAGTACTACGCAGACCTTAGGTTTTCATCTTGGAACACATTTTTCTTGGTAAATCCCCTATTTTGCAGTTCTTTCACCCGCCACAACCCTCTTTTTTTTTTATTGTTTGACAACGTTTCAGGCAAAATAAATTAAAACAAATCACAAAAAAAAAACTGTACTTTCTGTATTTAAGCACACGGTCGCCTTCACGGCACGTGAAAGTAGCTACCTGAGTACAAAAGAAAAAAAAAAGGTGTTGTCAACTATACAACTTAGCAAACCTCCCTTCTCACCTCCACTCTCTCTTCCCTTTCACTGTTCATCTCTATTGTTCGGGGCACTCCGTTTCTAACTCCATTTTTTTGTGGGATGTTCCACTTTTGCAACGCCTTCAACGCCAATTATTTTCCTTTTCCCCCTTTTTTTTAAATCCCCTTCTTGTCCTTTTTTTTGGAAGTTGGGGAGCAAAAAAAAACGTAAAATGATGAGGGAAACAGAAAAATAAGGTTTTGAAGGTGTGCGGTGGCTTCAACCTTCGCCAGTGTCAAAAAAAAAATTCCTCCTTTTTCTGAAAAGGGGGTTTTACCGGATTTAATTAAAGAGAGAAGCAAAAAAGTGAATGGGACAAAAAAGAACTCAAGAAAAGAGAGATTTTTGGGTAGTGTATTGGGAGGTAGTGTTGTCTTTTTGCCAACAGAATTCAGAATTAAATCAAAAAATAAATTAAAAAAAAATTCTACGAAAGTCCTTTCCCCTGTTCTTGTCTTGCCCCTTAAGTTATTGCAAAAAACCAGTTCATTTTTTTTTGACTCCCCTTTTAAAAAGGGTGATGTTTTGAGCATGGAGGAGTGGCTTATTCTTAAGGGGTGCAGTTATTATATGTTACACTTGATTGGTGTTCCGGAAGGGGCCTATATTGACATGTCGTTGACATGTTCTTTGATAGTTGTTCCGTGACACCATTTGATACTTCTTTATTAAATTGTTTTTAAAACGAAACTTAATCGTTTCCAATTTGTTTGTTGTTTTTTTTTCTCTGCATGACTTACATTGCATGTGTGTGTGTTTTTTTGTCCATTTTTTTGTTATTTTCTACTGCATTAACCATATTATTTCAGCTCCAAAGGGAAATACAAAGTGCTATTAAAATCACTCCCCCATTTTATATTGTTATCTTTTTTTGTCTTTTTTGTTTTTATTGTTTTTTTTTGAGTTGTTCAAAAAAGGACTTTTTAAAAATGTTTTTATCTTATTTCTCGGAAATAGAAATGGTTTATAAAAACAATTTCTTAAATTTATAAAGTAAGGGTGATACATGCAATACAGTTGTGGACCTTTTGATGAGTATTTCGCACGGTGGTTTCCCTTGCTAAGAGACCATGCAGTCAGGACCACAGCGCAAAGGGCAAAAAAAGAGGGCTTTTTGCCTTTTTTTTTTGACGCTCCTTTGCTGATCAGTGGACCCTCATCGTCTTTTGCGGCTACACGACTGCGTCTGTCTCTCGGTCATTCCTGTGGAGTTGTGTCACCCATTTAAATTTACGAATTTTTTTTCTCTCGTCTTGAACGCCCCCTTTTTTTTTTGAAACAGATGTGTGGTAGGTACGTACCCCCTCACTTTTAAAAAAAAATGTTTCTGCAGGTGAAGAACAGTAACAAAATTATGGACATAAAATGCACACACCTTCTCATTGTCTTGGTACTCAGGTCATTTCTTTATGGCCCGCCTTTTTTAGTGCCTGCGTGGTGTACGGTGAGGCGTTTGCACTTTTCAACTTCTCTTATTTGTTCCCCTCGAGGGAACACTGAAAAGTACTATCAAAAGAGGTGTGCCTGATGTTTTTTTGGCAGTGTACATTTGCTATCATATTCTGATGCTTTTTCAAAACCCATTTTCCTTTTTCCTTTTCGGGTGAAAAGGAGACCAGCGCAGTGGAATGTCAGTATTTTGGTGTTGTGTCGTACTCCCTACACTATGTGAAGGAAATGACTTGACTATTATTGTTATTATTTGTGGTTTCACCGTTGTAAACCAACGGTGAAACCATAAGTATAACCACAAGTCAAGTTATTTACTTTACCGTAGTGTACCTCCCTCCCTACCCCCTCCCCTCAGATTAGACGATGTGCACCCATCTGCTGACCCTTCGTTTCTTGCGCTCTAGATGAGAACTCATATTACGCAGTTATCTCTGCTCCTTTTTTTTATTTCCGAGAATTTTTATGTGGGTTTCATATGATAGCAAACACGACAAAAATAAAATTCCACCCTTGCTGTTCCTCACCGAATTGGGAGGTGACACCGTTGTGTAAGGGGAACAGAAGTGATGAAGAGAAATACAATACTTTGCGAACAGTACTGTTTTTATTGGTTGACGAAGCACGATAGAGGCTTCGGTTCCTGTAAGACATGGTTGGAGGGGGCCACGGTCATTGTACCAAAGGTACGCTGTTCACGAGCGGGCTGTTGTATTTCAAATTTTTCGTTTATTTTTCAAAAAAAAAACCACTATCCCAAAATAAAGTGACCATGTCTGTCATTGTTTTTTTCTAGAGAAAAGTTCGATTTCGGCCTCGAAAATTACCGTGACACCGATTTGTCACGGAATTTTGTCACGGAATTTTTTTGAAAGATTCGATTTCGTGACAAAAAAAAATCGATTTCGTGACAAACCAATTTTTTCATTGACACACAAAATTCGATTTCGTGACAAACCGATTTTTTCATTGACAAAAAAAAATTCGATTTCGTGACAAATCCAAAAATTCAGTGACAAAAAAATGTCAATGAAAAAATGGATTTTGTCAAGGAAACCGAACTTTTTGTCACGGAAAAAGTCGTGACAGAAATGGATTTTGTCAAGGAAACCAAACTTTTTGTCACGGAAAAAGTCGTGACAGGGCACTGGGTACTGGGTACACTGGATACAAGGATAAAAGTCGTGAAAGAGCAACCACAGCTCCACATGACAAACACAAAAGTGTCCAGTCACGTGGGGCATTCATGCACTGAGGAGATAATGATCCAACAATTTACAAGAAAGATTACTTAACCTACTGCTGGAAATTGCCAGGTCGTAGTAACACACAAAGTGTGCCTCCGTTCGGGAAGACCGGATATTCTAGAGACCAAAAAGGCCTCAAGAATATCTTCCGGTAGTCAAGGTATAACCGAATGAACGGCCCAAGACCCCCGTGGAGAAGTTAAATGTGTAATGCTATCAGGTAGAAACTGCGAACACTGTCTTACCCTCCTCAATGCATGGTGGAAGATGTCTTTGACAACAAATATCCTGTACCCAGGTACCAGGTTCCCAGACCCACGTAGTACCACGTCGCAGTACTACGCAAAATTTACCACCAGACCCTGTCTTCGTGCACCTTAAGTACAACGCCGCAGACAGGCCAAACATGCGTTGGACTCAGAGGAATGCCTGCTGTGCAGTGTATCAAACATGAGAACCAACTCCCAGCAACAAGGGGCGCCTTTTGGCGGGCGTTGTTGAGGGTGTTTGGGGTGCAAAGTTTTCCACAATTTTGATGCGCGGGTACAGAAGTGTTATCTTGTTCTTTCATCTCTAGGAATGTAAATGTCAATCGCGTTTAACTACCACGAGGGCTTGTTCAGTGAACCCACGAGGGGTCGAAGGGGGTTGGTTATCCCATATCTATCAAAGGTTGTGTCGACCAGGCGAATCCACTATGTTACGCTGTATGATGATAAATCCGAAGAAATAACAGTGCATAGCAACTGCAGGAAGTTTGTTAAAAAGAGTGCCTCACGCTACACAAACCACCACCCGCGATTGACTTAGATGTTATAACAAAGAGAATTCAGAACAAAACAACACCCTGCCCCATACACACTAAATTGTCATGCTTCAAGAGCATGCCTGGGCCAAAATTACTATGACGAAAAGGCAACAAGACCACCCACAAGGAGTGTGAATTGTGCACTGGTTTTCTGGGGGAACGCAATATTTTCTTGTGTCTAGTCCTCCGGAAGCAGAGGACAGACTTTCCGGAAGGTTTCCAAAGTCGAATTTCTTGCACTAGCTATGCTCCCTGGTTAATGGCTATAGCAGTGACTGACAAAGTGTTCCCACCCCCCTTTCCACCACCATAATAACCGAACTCTGCTTATCAAACCACAATCTGAATCTGCTTCCGTCGCATGCGCTGGTGGATTCGATCTGTTTTGGTGTGTGTAATGGAATGTATGGGTGAGGGTTGGGGTATTAGGTATAGAAACGTGCGCACCCATTAATTTTTTACCGAATGAAAATGAAATCTGCAATGAGTGTCTGCTGCATATCATTTAGTGGGGCTGGCCTCTGGCCAGAGGCGTGCAAGCCTGACCGTGTTCGCGATATACTAAGTCTTGCATAATCATAAAGTTATCATACCTTGTGTCTTCAGTCTCTGCCCTTCGGTTTCTAGACAGCTCAAGAATGGCCTCTTTTGTGTTTGTCAAGTGGCTGTCTGGTCACTTTTCAGTGACTGGCGGGTTGGCTGTCACGACTTTTTCCTTGACAAATTCCATTTTTTTCAATGACATTTTTTTGTCAATGAAAAAATGGATTTGTCACGAAATCGAATTTTTTTTTGTCAATGAAAAAAGTCATTTGTCACTAAATTGAATTTTGTGTGTCAATGAAAAAATCGGCTTGTCACGAAATCGATTTTTTTTTGTCACGAAATCGAATCTTTCAAAAAAATTCCGTGACAAAGTACCGTGACAAATCGGTGTCACGGGTATTTTCGAGGCCGAAATCGAACTTTTCTCTTTTTTCTATATTCCCCCTCCCCCCAATTACTACAGTGTAGGCGGGTTCAGTGCAATGCGCTTTGCACCCTGGCACTGTCTCTGGACATCTTTTCTTTTTTTCTTACATATTTGCATAATCCCCATCCCATTTTTTGTGATAGCTATTTGACGATGACGAAGCAAATGAAATGCTTACGGTTTCATCTCTATTTTTCTCTTTTGTTTTGCGTGCATTTTTTTCATATTCATTTCTTTTACGTTTCTTTCATGCTTTTCTTTGAGTGATTATCAGAACTGTTGCTGAAGTCAGTGCCTTTGTCCTCTGGTGGGTATCCCGTAGGGCGATTTTTTTTTGTTTTGCACTTTCAAAAAGCTCTTAGTTTCACTGAAGTTAGCATGATCGCTCTTTTTCTTTTTGAAAAATTGATTTTCAAAAAAAAAATGTTTATGAATAAAAGAACATCAATTGTTGTGTGTTTCCGGGGATTATATGAGTGAACTTGTATTTGCTCCCCATGGATCCTTTAATGTAATGAGCACTTTCGATACCTTCTTTTTCGGGGTAAAGGAAGTGTATTTTTTTTTGTCTTTTTTTGGATTAGCTCTCACATTCCCCCCCTCATCCTCTGCATAGTTTCCGTTCCCATCACAATGAGTTTTTTAGATTCAAAAATAACAAAAGTTATTTTTTTGTTCTTGACTCTTCCCATACCACCCGCACATCTGTTTCTCCCCGTGTTTTTTTTTCAAGGTGAGTAACTAAGATTGATGAATACCGTATTCATAAAAATGATCGACCGTACTAATGTTCGACCTTTTCAGAATTTTTTCTGGAAGTTCGACCTTTTTTTACGGTCGAGCATTTTTTTACGAATATAGTATACGGTAACCAATGTTCAAAAACATTAGGTAATCTAATCAGACTAAGCATTGGAAGGCTTAGGAATATCTTCGAAAGCTTTTTCGTTTTCTTATGTGATCACCTATTTTTTGTGGCATATTTCTTTATACATGACACGTGTATAGTTTTTAGTGTTTGAATTTGGTGTGTTTCGTCCATTTTAAAAAACGGTGTTTTTTTTTTTTGTAGATTTAAACCTGTTTTTTGTTTTTTTTTTTGTCGGACACCCCACATTCACGAACTCATAAAATGGGAGTGACTTAGTACGGACGAAGTCAGTCTTTTTTATTGGAAAGACTTTTTTTTTTGGATTTTTTTTTGGATGTTATTTCCCACAATAAAATAAGGGTTCCAACGCAAAAAAAAAAAGCCTTCACACCCACCACACCTTTTTTTCTCTTAAATCATTATAACCACCCCTTCCTGCTTATAGTTTTCCTGTCAGCAACTCCTAATGTGCTATACCCTGGGGTTCGATAGCCTGCAGAGTGTCGGTGCCTGCGTCCCAGAGGCGTCTTTGCACTATCAACTTCTCTTTTCTATACATCCTTCAACAACGCAACAATAGGCCAGTTGACGTCACGGTGTGGTAGGGTATTTGGGAGGGTATGGGAGAGTATGGGACACCATTTCCCAGAAGAAAAAAATAGACAAATTTCCCGAACCCCTGACGTCAACTGAACTAAAAAAAAAACAGTAGAGATTTGCACAAACTGTGGCAACACTACCGAGGCAACTACACTACTCCAACAATTTAGCAAAATAAAAAATGGAAAAAAAAAATGATTCTGACGCATGCAAAGCGTACTCCTGCCTTCTCTTTTAAGGCTCCTCTTAAAGAAACATCGTGGCTTCTAATGATGGTATTCTTTCTACAAACTACAAAAATTCTTTACTCTCCCCAAGAGTTACTTCACCATCCCAGATGTGAAAATCCACTCAATTTCACCTACACTGCGACACTCTGTTCATCCTATCAAAAATCTGCCCCTTACAGAAGCGACACCCCCCTTCCCCTCCCCCCCTCCACCCCTTTTGTGGGGTGAGGCACACAGCACAATGGATAATCTTGAGTCCTCTACTAGCCCTTCTGCTTCGGCTTCCTCCACTTCCCCTTCTGCTGAGGCTGTGCCTGCTGCAGCACCGAGCAGTGTGGTGCGGTGCACCAGAGAGGAGGTCCTGGGCTGTGCTGCTGAGGAAGGGATAGAAGCGTTTATCGCAGATGTCGCACGGCATCCAGAGAAGATGAGTGCTACAGCAGTTGCGTCGCATATATTATTGAACGGAGGTGCAACCATCCCCGAAGGGCTGCAGGTCCGTACCGGAGCCTGCGGGAAGCTGTGGGGTGCAAACGACATCATTGTCAAGTGTGTGACCTGTCAAGGAGACCGTACCTGTGGGATATGTGTAGAGTGTTTTGACGAAGAGCTGCATAAGGGGCATGATTGGCGGTTTTTGACCAGCCATGGGGGGATGTGCGACTGTGGGGATGAGTCTGCATGGGCTAGGTCGGGGACGTGTGAGAAGCATCGTGGGGCAGGGGAGGACCACGACCCGCTGACAGACGCGCCTGCGGATTTGGTTGCGCGGTGCCAGGCCTGTGTGCGGCCGATTGTCGCAATGCTGAAGGCAGACTGCGGGCGGCTTGCATCGCGCGAGCTGGAGCAGGCTGTGACGAAGTACTTCCGCTTCTTCTCTGCCGTCGCAGACGCAGGCAGCTGCACAACACGCATCGTCGCTGAGGCGCTGTGCGAAGGTGCGATGACTGCCGACTGGCGCACCTCGCCCCTCCACGTGCTCGTCTCCTCCGCCACGCAGGCAGACCTCGTCTCCCGCATCCATGAGTTCCTCTCCACCATTGTCGCAGACAACCACATGAAGCGCATGTGTGCTCTTGAGTTCGTGCGCACCGTGGGGGAAGTGCCTGCCCTCTCAGACACATGGGCGACACACCTCTCAGTGCAGTTCCTGACTGTGTCCTCAGTAGTGAACTGGCTGCAAACGCCGCGTGAGGAGATTGAGCAGCCGGGCATCTTCCAGGCGCTTGCGACGGGGCTGCTCAACTGCACCGGGCTCTCGGAGTCAGTGTACACGACAGGCACACGGCATGAGGAGTTCGGCATCCTGACGACACGCAAGGCAACGACACGGCGTGCAGAGTACCAGATGCATCTGCTGTACGAGATCTCCTACTGCGTCTCGAGTCCGGAGTACGCGAAGTACTGCATGGTGCACGCAGACGTGCTGCGGCGCATCCTGATGGTGATGCTGCTTCTGCAGCAGGCGCACTGTGTCTTCCGTGTTGACTCAGACGAGGACTCTATGGTATGCTTCACACCTTTCCTTCACTACCAAACTTCTTTTCCTCACCCTCACAGGAAAACACAAACTTCGAGTACAACCTTTTCAACGTGATCCCACGTCTGTGCGAGGCACCCAACTCAGACATGACCCTTGAGGAGCACAAGCAGACCCTCGACACCATGGCTGAGTTCATGGAGATCTTCGCGTCGCATGTTCTGCTGCACAGAGACATCGACCCGCAGATGCCGTGGATCAACCTGAACCAGCCGTACAAGGACAGCACCCATGGTGTGTTCTTCCAGCTCCCGTTGCACCGTCTGTTTGCGGCGTACTGCTCGAGTCTTCTGCACAGCAGTGCAGACCTGGCGCTGCGAACACTCATGCCGGACCGCATGCGCAAGACGATACACACCTACGCGGAGTCTGTGCTCTCAATCCTCGTAACACGCTCGCAGGTGAACGCAGGCATGTGGCGCCGCGACCACATGGGCGTGGAGCGCATTATCTTCCAGTACTCGCACCCCTTCCTCATGGGCTACTTCTGCCACGACGTCTTCTTCATGCAGATGTACGCAGTCATGTGCCCCACGAGCTGTGTCGCGCACATTGCGCACAGACACGGTTCGCACCAGCCTTTGGTATGGACCTGTCTTCAAATTTTCCTAGAGGGAGTGCCCAATTGCAGTCACGCATTTGATCACACAATTTTTAACACACCACACAACAAACAGGTCCCAACGAAGGAGGACGAAGAGAAGTCACGTGAACACAACATCCTTGATTCACTCCTACGCATCATTCTCCAGATCGCAACCGACCGCACCAAGATCGGCGAACCTGTGGTATGACACCTAACCACAACCACACCACCGTTGGGACATATTCCACTTCGGAACCCAAGAGTTGCTTGTAAACACCTACTGCTGCTGCTCACATTCACTACATCACACACCACACACCACAGGAAATCCTCCGCCAACGCGTCATCCACGCCCTCGCCATCCGCCCCATGAAGAACTCTGAGCTGCAGAAGCTCTACACACGCGACACAGAAGAGGACGACTCAGACGACCCCTCGCTGCAGGTCATCATCAACGAGTGTGCTGAGAAGGGTGCTGGGGGCGGGGTCACGGAGTTTGCTTTGAAGCCACACCTGTGGACACAGGTGAACCCTTACTTCATTGAGTGGGTGCGGCCGAAGGCAGAGGCAGACGCGGGGTACGTCAAGGTGCACCCGAAGTCGGATGTGAAGCTGATTCCTTGCACAGCACCGAACACTGTGCACAGCGCGTTCCGCCCGCTGTGGGGTGTGCTGAACAACGAAGTATCCGTCTCGCTTGCGGTGGCGACTGTGAAGGGCGCGGGCAACAAGCTCATTGCGGAGGACACTTTGCGTGCGGCTTTGGACATCCTCACGATGGCCGTCTCGCAGCACGATGCCTACGCAGAGGGCTGGGCCGCCGTCTTCTCCGAAGAAGATAAATTCTACGCCGGACGCCGTCCCATGGAAGGCGTCGCTAACATCGTCGGCTCCGTTGTCACATGGCCGGAACCCTCTTCCGACGGCCCTACACGTGTCGCTGATGTGCTGTCCCTGCCAGACCCAGCAGGCGGTCCAGCACCCATCTCCTACGTGGCAGCATTAGCGAAGAACCCTTTGCTGAAGGATCTGCACCACAGTGCAGGTGTCCTGATGAGCTTGGTGGCTGCGTCTGGTGAAGTGGGTGCTGCGTGTGTAGAGGCGTTGACTGCTTCGTCTGGGGACGGTGGTGCGAAGGATAAGGACAAAGGAGGGCAGAGAAAGGCGAAAGGGAAGGCGAGACAGAAGGCAGCTATGAGCAAGATGCAGAGCCAGCGGAAGGCGCTGGAGTTTGACATGCCGAGCAGTGATGAGGAGGATGCGCAGCAAGGGGGTGGTGACGGCGGGGTTGTGCAACGGAGCGCACACCACGCGCTAGACAGCAAATGGCTTGAGGGCGAGAACTGCTCTCTCTGCAACATGGCAGCGTCGCCCAACGGTGCGCTCGACATCGGCATGATCTGCCTTGCAACAAAGACACGCGGTATGGAAAAATGCTTCCGCAAAGACCAGGAAGACGACGTGCAAGAACTCCCCAAGAAAAAGGGAAAATTTGTCGACAGTGCGTCCAGCAGTGAGTTCCCCGATGCTGTGCAGCATTCGCAAGACATGGTTGCGATACACAGTTGTGGCCACTTCGTGCATTTAGACTGCCTGGAAAGCAACCTGAAGGAGATGAAGACGGTCTTTAACTTCTACCGTGCGCAGATGATCCACAGCGCCATCAACGGGGACGACATCAGGCGTGGCTTCCGCTACCTCAACATCGCGAAGAATGAGTACCTCTGCCCCCTCTGCGGGCGGATAGCGAACTTCACCCTTCCGGTATGCACATCATGCACAATGCACACACGCACACACACACCTTTCCTCCAGATCATCTCCCCCAAGAGCGACGATAAGACACGTGGCAGGCAGATTGCGCTCTCATCTGTCATGACAGAGGTGCCTTCTGCAGAGGTATGTGCCCCATCTCTTTTCTCCCTTTCGATCACCGTTAACTGCGTTCTCAGTGTCAAAACGTCTGTACATTTGTGGAGGTGACTAAGCAAGTTTAGGGTTAGTAGTAAGCAGTAAGCATTTCTTTGTTTTTGCTTTTTTGTGTGTTTTTGTGTATTGTATTTACCAACCAGGATATGGAGCTCTCGGAAGAGGATATTATGGAAAGTCTCGAAACTGTGATTGAGAATGAGGACGAGGCGTTGGAGCCGGTGCTAGACGTCGAGGAGGTGTCGTTCAACAGCTTCCTCAGCAAGTTCTCGGAGGGTGTGTCTGAAGTGCTGTATGGTGCAGCGACGCAGGCAGGTTCTGCGTTGGTGGTCTTTGCACAGCAGGCAGCGTTTGCTGAGATTGCGACACGTATGAGCGATTCAGCGCAGAAGACGATTCCACTTAAGTATGCCACTCATTGTCTTGTTTGTTATTTCTTATTCGCGAGGACGTGAGAGACGTATCATCCACGTTTGTCGTGTGCACTAAAAATAAATGTTTCAAACCCACAGAAAGCTGATCTCGCTCCGTACGCAGCTTAAAGCCATTGTCGCAGAACGCAAATACGTCGACTCCAACGCAAACGCACTCCGCCTCCTGCTTGGGAAGCCACCAGCGAGCGACTTTGATTCTGACTCAGGGGACATGCACCCTTCGCTTCTGGTATGGCACAACCACCCCTTCCCCTCTCCTTGCAAACGTTCCCCAAGCTAGCATTACTAGAATGGTGACTGAACGTCATTTCCCTACCTCTCTATCTCACAGACAAGCGACGTGTTCAGCATCTGGGTGCATGTCGTGCTGGGCATCATCCTCCGTGTAGACTCCTTCGGCCACGCTGCGTACCGCTTTGTGACGAAGCTCACCGTGGAGGCGCTTCTCGTGAAGCTTGTCCTGGAGCTGCAGACGGCGTCGTACGAGGTGGGGGTGGATGGCTTGGAAGACCTGGAGGAGGTTGTGGGGACGTACATGCCGCGGCATGCACGCGCCACACGCACACCTGCATTTGACGTGGAGGAGTATTTGGCACGCGAGATGGCGATCACGATGACGTGGATGGGAGTCGCGCACAGCGTCATCACAGCGCCTCTGGACGTTGCCGAGGAGATGCGTCTCCCTAGCCTGGACGACCCTGCCGCAGCACTGTCGCAGATGGCACAACGCCTTGGCTTGGACGAAGCGTACACCACACTCGCAGGCATTGCCTCCTCAACCATGGAGCGCGACACTGTCGACGCAGAGACCTGGCTCGAGGCAGCACGCCGCGCACCTGTCAAACCGGTTCTACACAGCAACGGGGTGCCCTCGCTGATCCAGCTCCCGGAGGACTACGTTACGTTGATGAACCGGTATTTGCGGGAGCCCGGGAAGTGTGGGAATGTGCCTACCGACCCTGCGTTGTGTTTGAAATGCGCAGAGGTCGTTTGCTGCAGATGTGAGAAGTGCACAGTGACGAAGGACCGTGTACGTATAGGGCCGTGTCAGCAGCACGCAATCCGCTGTGGTGGCGGGCAGAGTGTGTTCCTGCGCATCAAGAGCACAATGCTGCTTGTCCTCGACGGCGTGCGCTTCTGCGACAAAGTCCCCTCACCCTACGTCGACTCCTTCGGTGAAGACGACCCCGACCTAGGCCGTGGCCGCCCCCTCACCTTCAACGCAGAGCGATACAACCATGCGCAATACCTCGCCGCCTTTGGGCTGTACGGGTTCGACTCTGCTATGGTAAAAGACAGCTCCATGCTTGCCAGAGAAAACGACAGTTTATAAGATTTTTTTTGACCCAATTTGAAAACATTGAATTTTGAGTAATTCTGAAAAGGGTAAATGGGATTTTCTGGGTTTTTATATAATGTGAGAGGGGGAAGGGTGAGGTTGGGAAGCTTTTCAGTGTTGTGTTCTCTTAGGTCATTATTGGTATTTTGTGATATTATCTTTTTTTGAGTTTTTATTCGAAAATTGAAAAAAGAAAATAATAGTGGAGTTCATCTTCGGGTGTCTACACTAATACAACCAAGTTTTCAAAATAATAAGGTGCCGTTGTTAAAGGTGGCGATTCTAGGTAGCGGTAACGAAGCAAAAAAGTGTGCCCTTTTTTTTGTGTGCAAATATGCTTTTATTTGACAGTTTTTCTCTTCTTCGTGTGTGTTATCGCAGTTCGACAGAAAAAAATGAATTTAAAATAAAAGCGTCACTTTCCCCCCACCTGCGCGTATGTCATACAGTACGTGTGGCGAACCACCTTGCCTACTTCGAACTTCTACCCTCGTCTGTCGTTCAGAAGTGTTCAGGAAGAGCTAACTTTGGACAGTTGCCATTGCTGATCGTTTCTTGAATATTTTTTTTTGAGTTTCTAGCACCCTTCCCCCCAGATTGTGTTATTTTTTCTCCAGCGACATCGCGAAATATTTGACAAAAAAATGAACAACAAAAAAAAAACAGAAACAAAGAAAGCATACAAAAAGCAACAGCAATTCACAAAGCGTTCAATACTATGATTAGCATTGAAAAGCTGTTAATAAAGACATCCAGCAGCGGCACGTTTGTTTGTTATGCATCTTTTATCGTTCCTAGCCTTCTCACAATCGATGTTCTTTTTTTGTCATGTTTCTGTTCTGTCTCTCAGCGCAAATCAGCTATGCGTTGGAACAATATGCTTGTTGAGCGGGTGCAAAACGATCGTGATATGGAGGAAAAAAGGAAACACAAAAACAAAAATAAAACAAAATAAAAACGAGCCCCAGCAGCAAAACCAGCACGTGAAAAGACCACTCGTCCCACCTTCTTCTTTGCACACCACACCCATCCACACTCCTGTGACCCGAACCTTCCGTTCTGGATCATTCATCAGTCCCTCTCTCGTTCCCCTTGTTTGTGAACACTTTACGGGTTTGCGGGTTTGTGGACACAACGCAAACCCTTCGCCACCCGGTACGACCAGGGTGCCACATGCCTCATGCTTTTTCAAAGCCTACTTTTGCATCACTTCAATACCAACAGTCCCCTACCTATTGTGATGTCGGGTTGTTCCCCCCATTCAAAGACAAATGAAAGTGATACGATGGAGCTGACTGTTCCGAGCAACATCAGATATGTAGTAATAAACGGAAAGAAGTTCGATTTGAAGGACGACGACAACAACAAGAAGTCTGCACCACGCCAGGATGACATGAGCAATCCTGAGCATGCACACCACTTCCTCTGGGCAAACAAGGACAACCAGCAGATACTGGAAAATGCTCTGTTCAGTTCCGATGTTGGCAGCGTGGAAGCAGCTCTGAAGCTTGGTGTCAAAGTAAATACGAAGAAGAACAACGATACAGCTCTGATCTATTATACGAAACAAGGGTTGATCGATTGCGTGGCACTGTGCATCAAATACGGTGTGAATGTTGAATGGCATGACAGCAACAAAGCCACACCACTTCATCATGCTTGCGACCGTGGACACTCAGGCATATGCAAACTATTGCTCGAGAATCATGCAGACATTGAAGCGACAGACAGCGACAAATACACGCCACTTCATTTTGCTTGCGAACTTGGACACTTAAAGATATGCGAACTATTGCTCGAGAACGATGCAAACATTGAAGTGAGAAACAGCAACGAAAGCACGCCACTTAATCGTGCTTGCGACCGTGGACACTCAGACATATGCAAACTATTGCTCGAGAAGAAAGCAAACAAAGAAGCGACAGACAGCACTGAAGCCACGCCACTTCATCATGCTTGCTACAATGGACATTTCGACATATGCAAACTATTGCTCGAGAATAATGCAGACAAAGAAGCGACAAACTGCAAAAAAGCCACGCCACTTCATTTTGCTTGCGAACTTGGACACTTAAAGATATGCGAACTATTGCTCAAGAACGATGCAAATGTTGAAGCGACTGACATCATCAATTGCACGCCACTTCATCGTGCTTGTATCAAGGGATACTTGGACATTGCAAACTATTGGTCGAGAACGATGCAAAGAAAGAAGCGACAGACAGCACCGAAGCCACGCCACTTCATCATGCTTGCCAACTTGGACACTTAGGCATATGCAAACTATTGCTCGCGAACGATGCAGACATTGAAGCGACAGACTGCAGCAAATCCACGCCACTTCATTTTGCTTGCGAACTTGGACACTTAGACATATGCAAACTATTGCTCAAGAACGATGCAAACATTGAAGTGAGAAACAGCAACGAAAGCACGCCACTTAATCGTGCTTGCGACCGTGGACACTCAGACATATGCAAACTATTGCTCGATAAGAAAGCAAAAAAAGAAGCGACAGACAGCACTGAAGCCACGCCACTTCATCATGCTTGCTACAATGGACATTTCGACATATGCAAACTATTGCTCGAGAATAATGCAGACAAAGAAGCGACAAACTGCAAAAAAGCCACGCCACTTCATTTTGCTTGCGAACTTGGACACTTAAAGATATGCGAACTATTGCTCAAGAACGATGCAAATGTTGAAGCGACTGACATCATCAATTGCACGCCACTTCATCATGCTTGCGACGAGGGACACTTAGACATATGCAAATTATTGCTCGAGAAAAATGCAAACAAAGAAGCGACAGGCAGCAACAAATTTACGCCACTTCATCTTGCTTGCAGCAAGGGACACTCAGAGATATGCAAACTATTGCTCAAGAATAATGCAGACAAAGAAGCGACAACCTGCAAAAATGCCACGCCACTTCATCGTGCTTGTGAAAAGCGACACTTAGACATATGCAAACTATTGCTCGATAACGATGTAAACATTGAAGCGAGAAACAGCAAGGAAAACACGCCACTTCATCGTGCTTGCGACTGTGGAGACTTAAAAATATGTAAACTATTGCTCGAGAGAGGTGCAACCATTGAAGCTACTGACATCATGAATGGCACGCCACTTCATCATGCTTGCTCCAAGGGACGCTTAGACATATGCAAACTATTGCTCGAGAACGATGCAATCATTGAAGCGACAAGCGGCGACAAATCCACGCCACTTCATATTGCTTGCAGCAAGGGACACTTAGACATATGCAAACTATTGATCGATAAGAATGCAAACATTGAAGCGACAGACTGCGGCAAATCCTCGCCGCTTCATCGTGCTTGCGAGCTTGGACACTTAGGCATATGCAAACTATTGGTCGAGAAGAATGCAAACAAAGAAGCTACAGACAGGAGTGGGCGAACTCCGATTTGCGTTGCAGCTGAGCAACGCCATCCTGATATAGCTCAATATCTAGCAGGTGCTGGTGCTCGTGTTTTTATTCCTCCGAAGCTTGCTTCAAAGGAGAAATAGGATTGCCGGTATGGTCGCCAATCATCCCTCAAACAGGAGGATTGTGCAAACAACGATACAACTTTACTTTCCTTCCGATCCTATTGTTTTGAATACAAACGTAGTAACTACGACGCAAGCCCTTCGCCACCCGGATTCGACCAGGGTGCCGCATGCCTCCTCATGCTTTTTCAAAGCCTGCTTTTGCATCACTTCAATACCAACAGTCCCCTGCCTATAGGAGGAGAACAACGATACAGCTCTGATCTATTATGCAAAACAAGGGTTGATCACTCTTGAGACCCTTCTTCACAGCTGTCTGTGCTGCTGGTGGTGCATCACCACACAACCTCTGTTGCTGGGAGAGGCATCACTTGCTCAAGTTTCTTTGTCCACAACAAATCACACCACACAGGTCTCTTCCTCATCTCCCTTCCCCTCCTTCCGCAAAAGGGGGTACTTTTCTACCGCCGGTCACAAAAAAAGTCACTATTATTTCCATATAGTCTAGTGCACAACCACCTTTGGATCTAAGGGACTGACAAAAATTTGAAAAAATGGTGTGGCTAACTCCAAAAATAAAGTGTAATTTTTGTAAACCCCCCCCCCCCCCCCCCCCCCTTAGGGGATACGACTCCAGCCATTTTGGCTGGGACCAAACGCACGGAAAATTCATTTGGCATTATCTGGCCATCTCCAAGGCAACTGCGGGTGAAAAACACCCTCAGAGTGGGTCACAGGGGGCCTGTGGGTCGAAAAACGACCCAGAAGCCACCCCAGAATACAAAAAAATGGAAAAAAATAGTGAAAAAACGGCTTTTTTCACGTTTTGGCCACTTTGGGCAAAATAGCGATTTTTCGAGAAAAAAATCAAAAACCGGGATATTTTTTGACATCACAAAGCCTCCTTTGGCACAAATATACCCCAAAAGTGGCCTGTGAGTCCATTCCAACCTGTTTTGGACATATTTGACACTTTTGGAAGTGTTTTTTTGGTGTTTTTAGGTCAAAAAAATGCCCAAGACGTCCCCAAGACATCCCCAAGACACTTTGCACACCCCCTGTTACGGTCATATTTTTTTCGTTTTTTTGCCTGAAACCCCCAAAATACCCCTCCCGGACCCCACATAGTCCCGAATATCCATCACACACCCACTCAGAGTGAGTAGAAGCACCCCAAAAAAAATATTTTTTAAAGCCCTTCAACTTCAACATGGATGCTGCCGAAACTGAAGCACAATTTTAGGGCTTTAAAAAATATTTTTTTTGGGGTGCTTCTACTCACTCTGAGTGGGTGTGTGATGGATATTCGGGACTATGTGGGGTCCGGGAGGGGTATTTTGGGGGTTTCAGGCAAAAAAACGAAAAAAATATGACCGTAACAGGGGGTGTGCAAAGTGTCTTGGGGATGTCTTGGGGACGTCTTGGGCATTTTTTTGACCTAAAAACACCAAAAAAACACTTCCAAAAGTGTCAAATATGTCCAAAACAGGTTGGAATGGACTCACAGGCCACTTTTGGGGTATATTTGTGCCAAAGGAGGCTTTGTGATGTCAAAAAATATCCCGGTTTTTGATTTTTTTCTCGAAAAATCGCTATTTTGCCCAAAGTGGCCAAAACGTGAAAAAAGCCGTTTTTTCACTATTTTTTTCCATTTTTTTGTATTCTGGGGTGGCTTCTGGGTCGTTTTTCGACCCACAGGCCCCCTGTGACCCACTCTGAGGGTGTTTTTCACCCGCAGTTGCCTTGGAGATGACCAGATAATGCCAAATGAATTTTCCGTGCGCAAAAAATGGCTGGAGTCGTACCCCCTACCCCCCCCCCCCCCCCCCCCCCCCCCCCCCCTTAGGGGGTTCCACCAAGGGCGTTTTGCTGTCCAAAACCCATTTTTTTGAAATTTCGGTGAAGAAACCCACTAAAATGGGCGTGCCTGGCCGCAAATCGCCCTGGGGATCACCCATATATCCCAATAAACCACCTGACGACCTTCACAGAGCATTTCTTGTCTTAAAAAAATCGATTTTTTGTGAAAAAAAGCCCCAAAACTGCGTAACGCTCGCGTAACGCTTGGTGACCAAAATTTAACACTTGCCAAGAAATTTTCCCAATCAGACAAAACTCCTTCTAAACACCCGAAAAACACTTCAGTCCACATCTTCTGGGGTCCCGGGGTGGAAATGTATAGTTTTTGCAGCTTTTAGGGGTCCTGGGAGGGTCCCAGGCGTATTCATGAGGGTCGGAACCGCTTAAAATGCCCGAATTTACCTCTTTTTTAGGGTGCTTTTTCACCTTAAAAATTCAAAAAAAAGTTCTCAGATAAGCACAGAAGTGTCCAAACCCCCTCGGAACTACTCGCCAGACCCCCTGCGGGGTGGAGAATCATATTCGCGATCGCTTTTTGGGCCATTTTGCCCAAAATAACCCCATGTTACACTTTTGTTACACTTGCCCCAAAATAGGGTATTTTAGGCTATTTTGGGACAAGTGGGACAAAAGTGGGACACGGGGTTATTTTGGGCAAAATAGCCCAAAAAGTGGTCGCAAATATGATTCTCCACCCCGCAGGGGGTCTGGCGAGTAGTTCCGAGGGGGTTTGGACACTTCTGTGCTTATCTGAGAACTTTTTTTTGAATTTTTAAGGTGAAAAAGCACCCTAAAAAAGAGGTAAATTGGGGAGATCCGGGTGCCCGCAACAACAATATTCACAAAAAATCACAACAAATCACAACAAATCACACAAAATCACACAAAATAAATACAAAAAATCACAAAAAAAAAATTCTATTCACAACAAATCACAAAAAATCACAAAAATCACAAAAAATCACAAGCAATCACAAAAAAAAAATCCTATTCACAAAAAATCTTATTCACAAAAAATCACACAAAATCACAAAAAAATAAATCCTATTCACAAAAAATCACAAGCAATCACAAAAAAAAAATCCTATTCACAAAAAATCACAAAAAATCACAAAAAGTGGATGTGATTTTTTGTGATTTTTTGTGATTGTTTGTGATTTTTTGTGAATAGGATTTATTTTTTGTGATTTTGTGTGATTTTTTGTGAATAAGATTTTTTGTTTGTGATTTTTTGTGATTGTTTGTGAATAGGATTTTTTTTTTTGTGATTTTTTGTGATTTTTGTGATTTTTTGTGATCGTTTGTGTTTTTTTGCGAATAGGATTTATTTTTTGTGATTGTTTGTGATTTTTTGTGAATAGGATTTATTTTTTGTGATTTTGTGTGATTTTGTGTGAATAAGATTTTTTGTTTGTGATTGTTTGTGATTTTTTGTGAAGAGGATTTTTTTTTTGTGATTGCTTGTGAATATTGTTGTTGCGGGCACCCGGATCTCCCCATAAATTCGGGCATTTTAAGCGGTTCCGACCCTCATGAATACGCCTGGGACCCTCCCAGGACCCCTAAAAGCTGCAAAAACTATATATTTCCACCCCGGGACCCCAGAAGATGTGGACTGAGGTGTTTTTCAGGTGTTTCGAAGGAGTTTTGCCTGATTGGAGAAATTCCTTGGCAAGTGTTAAATTTTTGTCACCAAGCGTGACGCAAACGTGACGCAGTTTTGGGGCTTTTTTTCACAAAAAATTGATTTT
The DNA here is from genome assembly GCA_964035575.1 of Rhynchopus sp. YZ270_cl-10. Lineage (NCBI taxonomy): Eukaryota > Euglenozoa > Diplonemea > Diplonemida > Diplonemidae > Rhynchopus > Rhynchopus sp. YZ270_cl-10. Next base: position 1,192,012 of record OZ037913.1, read on the forward strand.
TTTAAGACAAGAAATGCTCTGTGAAGGTCGTCAGGTGGTTTATTGGGATATATGGGTGATCCCCAGGGCGATTTGCGGCCAGGCACGCCCATTTTAGTGGGTTTCTTCACCGAAATTTCAAAAAAATGGGTTTTGGACAGCAAGTCCTTAAGGATTTCCTTATACGTGGAACCCCCTACCCCCCCCCCTAGGCATAGGTGCCGGCCGAGTCGTTTTTGGGCGAGTTGTCCGAACTCCACGATTTTACCAAACAACTCGCCCAAAACTCGCACAACTCGGCCACAACTCGCCCTATACTCGGCACAACTCGCCCTATACTCGGCACAACTCGCCCACAACTCGGCCACAACTCGCCCATTTTTACAGGCAAAAACATACAGGGATGGGAGGGGACGTTGTAAGGTTACACACATGTAACGTTGGTACAACACATGATCTCAAGAAAAACAACCAGGGCTAAGGCCAAACGCCACTCATTACATGCACCTTGTCATATGACTAGTCATAGGTGGTAACTAGGTCGTGGTGGTCCATGGGTCACCGTGCACACTCACGGTTTTTGGTAATTGCTGGGGGGAATGGGATATACTCCGTACATGGCTACCCACACAGAACACACGGTTCCCCAGACATCTGTCAGGCAATCACTGATTCACTTCACACAGGTCAGGAAGGCGCTGACTGCCCATCTCTTTTCCTGTCTGCTATCGATTCCAGGTTCACAACGTTCGCACGTTCAGTCAAAATGCTTTGGGCGACGACTTCCCTTGGGATACAAAGCATACAAAACCACCCAAAGCGCACATTCACAGACCAGCTGTGAAGCGGCAAAGAGTCGTTCAAGCTGAGATGCACAAGATAAAATGTGATGTGGTGCACCTGTGCACCTGTGCACCTGTGCACCTGTGCACCTGTGCACCTGTGCACCTGTGTACCTGTGTACCTGTGTACCTGTGTACCTGTGTACCTGTGTACCTGTGTACCTGTGTACCTGTGTACCTGTGTACCTGTGTACCTGTGTACCTGTGTACCTGTGTACCTGTGTACCTGTGTACCTGTGTACCTGTGTACCTGTGTACCTGTGTACCTGTGTACCTGTGTACCTGTGCACCTGTGTACCTGTGTACCTGTGTACCTGTGTACCTGTGTACCTGTGTACCTGTGTACCTGTGTACCTGTGTACCTGTGTACCTGTGTACCTGTGTACCTGTGTACCTGTGTACCTGTGTACCTGTGTACCTGTGTACCTGTGTACCTGTGCACCTGTGTACCTGTGTACCTGTGTACCTGTGTACCTGTGTACCTGTGTACCTGTGTACCTGTGTACCTGTGTACCTGTGTACCTGTGTACCTGTGTACCTGTGTACCTGTGTACCTGTGTACCTGTGTACCTGTGTACCTGTGTACCTGTGTACCTGTGTACCTGTGTACCTGTGTACCTGTGTACCTGTGTACCTGTGTACCTGTGTACCTGTGTATAAAAAATGCCAAAAAATGGGGTGTTCCGGGGTATGGAATTTTGGGAATTTTCATTTCAATTCACAACTCTTCACAACTTTTCACAACTCTTCACAAAAAAAGTGCGTGTGAAGAGTTGTGAAGAGTTGTGAAGAGTTGTGAAAAGTTGTGAAGAGTTGTGAAAAGTTGTGAAAAGTTGTGAAAAGTTGTGAAAAGTTGTGAACAGTTGTGAAAAGTTGTGAACAGTTGTGAACAGTTGTGACGTGGCGAGGTCTGGGTGGTGCCTGGGCACCCACCTACCCAGGTAGGTACAGGGCACCTTGACGGACGTTGTTTGGCAACACAGGCGGTTCTGTGTGCAAAAAGTGCTTAAAACGGTGTGGCTGACCCGACAATTTGGGCCCTTTCGGACCACGTGTTTTTAGGTGTTTTTTTCAACTTTTTAATCGGTTTGCATTTTTGGGATCCGCCCGTGCAGTGGTGGGGTCAATGTTGAAAATTGGACAATTTTATGACCACTTAATTTTTTGGAAAATATGAGCCCGGTCATTAATAGGCGGGGCCATTTTCGGATAAAATTGTCCCCAAAATCCGGTTTGGCTTCAACACTAAACGAGGAGCACTCGTCAAGCTCTCGAAACTATGAGGAGGGCCCTGGAGGCTCTCGACCCAAGGGAGTTGACAGGTCTTGTGGGTGGGCCTTGGGAGCGTTGAAACCTTCTTTCCCCTCTGACAAAAAACTGGGGACAGCAGCAAGGGATCACCCACTTTTCGAAGTGGGTGTCGTCGTATCTAGTATAGTCTCCCGTTTAGACCCCAGCTCAGAGCAAGCAAAACAGGTCACCCCCTGGCAAAAATAGCACCAAAACTCTTCTGGCGAAGCCAAGGTGCGCAACATTTCGGGTAGACCTGCGGGCTACCACTCGGAATTTTTAGCTGCGCCGCAGGCGCACGGTACGCTACTTTTTTATGAGTTGCGAACATGTTGAAAAAAAAAGACAACAAGAGGATACCAAAAACAAAGAAAACATCAAGCGAACACACCGACCAGCATATCAGCTGATCACGGGAACCTCTTTTTCAGGCTTCCACCTTTTGACGTCAGGCCAGTGTCCTAAATGATGCTGCCACACCCTGAGGGGGAGGTGTGCTGTCTGTAAACTCTGTGTGGCAACAACGGGGAGGTGACCTCCGTATATCGGCAACCCGCACGTCCTAGATGTGAAAAACGGCACCAGCCGGGACACGGTCCCGGGTTTACTCCGGATAGAACAAAAAAAGAGCAGCCACACTGCTTCGGCAGCGCTAAAGAGACGAGAGTAAATACCAAGTAAAAAAAAAAATAAAAAAAAAAAAAAGACAACAAGCGAACTAGCCGCGGACTTCCGTCGTCCTCCTCGCACAGGGGGTGGGGTGGTACGGCCAACTTGACCCACGGACCCACGCTAGCTAGCCCTGTGCACAGCACACTTGACCTGTCCTGCAAAAAACCCTGGAAAAAAAGCCCCCCTTTTTTTTAATCCAATTCACAACTCTTCACAACTGTTCACAACTCTTCACAACATCTGTGTTTTTTTCATCCAAATTTTCATTTCAATTCACAACTCTTCACATAAAAATGGCAAATACTATGTTGTGAAAATTTGTGAAAACTTGTGAAAAGTTGTGAAAACTTGTGAACGTGCCCAAAATTCCACACCCCGGAACACCCCAAAAAAAAACAACTCGCCCAAAAAAAATGGGCGAGTTGTTGGGCGAATTTGGGCGAGTTGCCGAGTTGTTTTTAACTCGCCGGGCACCTATGCCTAGGGGGTCCGACTCCCATGTAAATTTTTGTCCATTTTATTATTTTTTCAACATTCGGCCATTTCCCGGGCACCCCCGGGCGAATTCTGCCCCCAAAATAATATATCTGGGCACTGTGGGCCTAAATTCACCCTCTAGGTACCACAGAATACAAAAAAAATTGAAAAATAGGGGTAAGTAGGCTAGTACCCAAGTTTCTAGTACCCATTTAGGATAATACCCAGTGGGTATTATCCTAAATTATTTGGGTATTATCCTAAATTATTTGGGTATTATCCTAAATTATTTTTGGGTACTGGGTACCCAGGTACCCAGGTACCCAGGTACCCAGGTACCCAGGTACCCAGGTACCCAGGTACCCAGGTACCCAGGTACCCAGGTACCCAGGTACCCAGGTACCCAGGTACCCAGGTACCCAGGTACCCAGGTACCCAGGTACCCAGGTACCCAGGTACCCAGGTACCGGCACACTGGTGTACAAGGAAAAAAGTCGTGAAAGAGCAACCACAGCTCCACATGACAAACACAAAAGTGTCCAGTCACGTGGGGCATTCATGCACTGAGGAGATAATGTTCCAACAATTTACAAGAAAGATTACTTAACCTACTGCTGGAAATTGCCAGGTCGTAGTAACACACAAAGTGTGCCTCCGTTCGGGAAGACCGGATATTCTAGAGACCAAAAAGGCCTCAAGAATATCTTCCGGTAGTCAAGGTAGAACCGAATGAACGGCCCAAGACCCCCGTGGAGAAGTTAAATGTTGTAATGCTATCAAGTAGAAACTGCGACCACTGTCTTACCCTCCTCAATGCATGGTGGTTGATGTCTTCCACAACAAATTTCCTGTACCCAGGTACCCAAATTCCCAGACCCACGCAGTGGCACATGACCGCCAAGTGTGAGTGACCCACACATGAGGGAATGCGACACTACGCAAAATTTACCACCAGACCCTGTCTTCGTGCACCTGAAGTACAACGCCGCAGACAGGCCAAACATGCGTTGGACTCAGAGGAATGCCCGCTGTGCAGGTATCAAACATGAGAACAACTCCCAGCAACAAGGGGCGCCTTTTGGCGGGCGTTGTTGAGGGTGTTTGGGGTGCAAAGTTTTCCACAATTTTGATGCGCGGGTACAGAAGTGTTATCTTGTTCTTTCATCTCTAGGAAATGTAAATGTCAATCGCGTTTAACTACCACGAGGGCTTGTTCAGTGAACCCACAAGGGGTCGAAGGGGGTTGGTTATCCCGTATCTATCAAAGGTTGTGTCGACCAGGCTAAACCACTATGTTACGCTGTACGTTGTTAAATCCGAAGAAATAACACTTTAGCAGCCGCAGGAAGTTTGCTAAAAAGAGTGCCTCACGCTACACAAACCACCACCCGCGATTGACTTAGATGTTATAACAAAGAGAATTCAGAACAAAACAACACCCTGCCCCATACACACTAAATTGTCATGCTTCAAGAGCATGCCTGGGCCAAAATTACTCGACAAAAAAGGCAACAAGACTACCCACAAGGAGTGTGAAATGTGCACTGGTTTTCTGGGGGAACGCAATATTTTCTTGTGCCTCGTCCTCCGCAAGCAGAGGACAGACTTTCCGGAAGGTTTCCAAAGTCGAATTTCTTGCACTAGCTATGCTCCCTGGGTTAATGGCAATAGCAGTGACTGACAGAGTGTTCCCACCCCCCTTTCCACCCCATATGTTCGCTCGTTCTGCACAGTTGGTTCTCGATGTTGCACTCGCGATACCTGTTTAAAGTGAAGTTGTGAGTGGTGGGGAATTTAAAGAAGGTGATTTCTTTAAAAAATAAGTTGGCCTGAGGGTGTAAAATATTGTTCTGGAGACTTTTTGGAGGAAATACGAGTCGACGGCCTTACTTTGTTGAATATTCACCATAAAGTTAACATATTTACATACCTTGTCTTGCGCCTTCGCTGCTGTCAAGGTGCCTTCTCTTGGTACCCAGTACCCAGTACCCAGTACCCAGTACCCAGTACCCAGTACCCAGTACCCAGTACCCAGTACCCAGTACCCAGTACCCAGTACCCAGTACCCAGTACCCAGTACCCAGTACCCAGTACCCAGTACCCAGTACCCAGTACCCAGTACCCAGTACCCAGTACCCAGTACCCATAATACCCAAAATAATTTAGGATAATACCCAAATAATTTAGGATAATACCCACTGGGTATTATCCTAAATGGGTACAACAAACTTGGGCACTAAGTGACTTTTCCCTGAAAAATATGGTGAAAAATAGGCTATTTTGGCCTTTTGGGCAACATAGCCGTTTTTGACCAAATTTCCAAAAAATCAAAAAAAAAGCCCAAAAAATAAACGAAAAAAGGCGTGTCTGGACACAATTTCGACCCAAAAATGTGTTTTGAGTCAATTGAAAACAGGGTTTCACCCTTTTGACACTTTTTTCGACGTTTTTTTGTGTTTTTAGGTGAAAAAACACATGAGGTGGACTGTAAATGTTCTGGGGTTGTTCTGGGGTCAAGAAAAACACAAAAAAAGCGTCGCAAAGTTGTCAAAAGGGTGAAAAACCGGTTGCAATTGACTCAACCCACTTATTTCCGTCGAAATTGTGTCCAGAGACGACTTTTTTCGTCTATTTTTTGGATTTTTTTTGTAGGGGAGCCTATACCGGTAATTTAGGCCAGTGCTGTCGTGCCTGATCAGGCTGGTATGGCATTCGCCATACCTATTAAATTTGGTTTTTTTTCCTGGTAGGGCAAGGTCCGCCCTCCTGCCCTACCAGGATTTTTTTATTTTTTTTTTTTTTGTACTCAGGTAGCTACGTAGCCTTCAGGGAGGCAATCGTGTGCTAATACAGAAAGTATCAGTCAAGGCTGTCCTTACAGACGCATGCCAAAGCGGCCGCCACATGGGTGTGGACTTTAGATTGAAGTTTCATCATTGTACTAGCCCAGGGAGGGTTCCCGGCTACCGGCGAGGTCTCTTCCAATCCGTTCCCTAGTTTCCTAGGGGGGCCTCCTTGGCTTCACTGGCTAGGGCTCTGCAGGTCCCTCCACACATGTTGTGTGCCTGCCTTCAGCACCCAGGGTAGCATACCCAGCACCTTTTACCCTCAGGTCAGACCTTCATAGAGTTTCAGGAGGAGTGCCACAAAAGGGCCCCCGGATGCAATTTAACGTCCAGCCCAGGACGACCAGTTTGGTTTTTTTTCCTGGTAGGGCAAGGTCCGCCCTCCTGCCCTACCAGGATTTTTTTATTTTATTTTATTTTTTTGAGGAGGGGTTCGGCAGGCATTTTGCTAACCATCGTTACGAGTTTTTGGCGTTTTTTTTCTCATCGTTTCATCGACCGTGGGAGACCAGAACGCGACTCAATTGGTCAAACACCGAAGGAAAAGGAAGCATGCAGCATGGCGGAAGAAAAAAAAGTAGCGTACCGTGCGCCTGCGGCGCAAGCTTGCAATGCACCCTTCCCATGACATGGTGCAATTTTAAGCGCATTTTTTTTGAAATGTTGCGTACCGTGGCTTCGCCAGAAACTTTCGTTTTTAGAAAAATACGTAAGTAAACTTTACGGAAACTGACGTTAATTACGAACGGCGCTACTTTATGGCAACATTTTTTAGAAATACCGTGGCTTCGCCTGGAACCTTTGGTTGCCGTGGTTCTTTTATAGATCT